>OY796867.1:12593640-13258202 GCA_963680765.1 Agrochola lychnidis | reverse complement strand
CTCAGTCTTGTGTGGGATCATGCCTGAAACACAATTTATTTCCCTTGTGAACATCAGTGTGTTACAATTATGTGGTTAATATTTGTGTGAAGGGCTTCATAAAAGAATTCATATCATAAACATCAAATAATGTAGGTAAAATAGAAAATAATCATTAGCAGTGTTTAAGTCTGACAAAGATAAGGCTTAGGCTAACTGAAAGGTAAAAAAATTGGCACAAAAAGTTGCTCTATGTGCATTATTGTTTCACTCTGGCTGTAACACACCTACCTACCCCTTATAGCTGATGTCAATATTACATGTAAATGTGCCTTCATGCAATAACTCAACATCATAACATACAACTTACATGGTCTATGGCCTTTGAACAAAGAAATCTTAATTGTTGTGCAAGTCCCAATATTATGTCTAAAAGTCTATAATTGAGAATACATACCTCTGACAGTCTTCCACAGGATCTTGGAAGGGGCTCTGAAGTGGAAAGGTCCACGAGCGGGGTTCACATTGCACCTCTTACGGAGGAATGACATGAACTTCAATTTGTTTCTGAAATACATCAAAATCTCGAGTCATTGGATTCAGAAACACAATATAAGATGGAAACGTGGTACATTTATCAGATAACTTATAAGTAACAACATTTATTTTTCAATATTCAGTCGCAAATTACCCAAGCAAAACATCATTTAAAGTTGTATAGCCAAATCTGTAGAACTGCTATAAACGTGGTCTTATCGCAAAGTACTAACGTGATATTTGGTCAGTATGTATCTCTTTAAACAAACAACAAAATATGTTATAAAAAAACCATGAAACAATGTTCCATTCTTAGGGTTGATTATCAGAAACTAACGCTGTTCTTAGACATAATCACGATACTGACAAAAAGTGGGAAAGCTCAGAGGTTTTCTTACCTGAAAAAGTTACCAGAGATGTTGATCTGCTCACATCGCACGACCACGACTTTGTTACCTTCCAGCAGGACCTTAGCAATGATTGCGGCCAGGCGGCCGAGCAGATGGCCACGGCCATCGATTACTATGGCCTAGAACACAAGCATTCACACTGGTTAAAAACCACCGCTGACGTACCGTATAACCTCAAAATTATTTACACTATTTTCAATTCCGACTGATCTAAACACAATATTTGTAACTGGGATCTCGGAATTCCTTGAAAAAGAGAATATACGAACAGTTTCATGTAATATTGTCCTGTAACAAACGCTAAACACAAGAAAGCACGTGTGGTGCATGGACAGTGCATGTTGTTAAAAATTATTACACGGCAGAAACGAACAAAATGAATGATTAGAAGGCACACTGCAGTTTTAAGTTAACTATTATGTCCACTTGAAGGCATTTTACTCAATTTTCATATTTTTTCTTCTCACCTTATTGCTAAAGCCCGTCATTTTCACGACAACAAAACGGAAAAGGATAACTTTTTAAAACAATATGGCTACCGGACGTTCATAAAATGTAGATATGTTGCCACCCTAAAATTTACATTTACGAATTAGTCGATGTTCTTCTTAGCGTTTACAGTTTTCTCTATCAATGTTACCGGCAACCCTCTAAATTACTTTTTAAAGATAACCTTCCTATCAGCCGTTGGAAGTATCAACAAGGTGACCCTCATGGGCACATAAAGTAACTAAAGTAATAGTTTCAATAATCAAATAGGCGATAAAAAAAACAAAAACATTTGAATGGAATGAGGTTACTAAGTTAATAAAAAAGCTCATAACAGGTGGCAGCACAAATTACGTCTTTGTGTTGTGTTTTAAGTTTACTTTTGTGTCGATCACAAATTATAATTATGAAAACTAGATAATTATGTATGAGACTTGGAGTGACTGGAGTGTAGCACTATTAAAAGACGAGCTAAGGGTAAGGACAGGGGAAGCGTCTACCACTAGTAAAAAAGCAGCTTTAGTGGAAAAGTCAATATATTATGAACGTTTTATAATTTATAGGTTATTTTGTGTTTACGTACGATAGAAATAACCTGATCAGAATTGAAAACCTACTCGGTCATGATCTTTCAAACTGAAAAACCTCAGAGATAGCACTTCTAGCACTGATCTAACACACATACTTTACTATAATTTACATAATATCACATCACAAGTGCCTGTATGTAATGAAAACAGACTTAGTTTTCTTGGGACCATAACTTTCTCCCATCAAAAGCACATCGTTTCGACGAAATATCGGATTCCAATTTTTTTCGGAGAGCTTTCTCTCACAGTTTTCTTCTTATAACATCTTTGGCATATACATGGGTCTTCGTATTTTAGCAGTAAACAGCTGCGCAATTGGACTCATTAATTAATTATGCGTAAAAGAAGTCGCTTGTTTACAAAAAATGTATCGCGAGCTGTTAAATTATAGACGCTGTGGAGATCAGCGCCATCTCAAGTGAGCAAGTGGCAGTTTTTATCCTCATTAAAAAACACTGAACTACATTTTTTAAACAACAAATTGGTAATTCTTGCTTTGAAATGATCGACACGTCAATTAGGCTAAGTTCAGATGAACGCGCGACGACGCGCGGTTGGCTCGGCGCGTGGTGTAAGATTGTAACAAATCAATGTTGTTGTGTACATGACCGCGCGTCACCGCGCGTGCCCGCGCGCAACGCCGTGCACCGCGCGCAAGATGTTGACCCGCGCGCCACCGCGCGGTTTAAGATCTACACTCCTGTATCGACCTGTTCAGTTGACCCGCGCGGTTTGAGGCGGACGGACGCAAGGAGCGACGAAAAAAATGGAGGACGACATATCAATGGATTTACTACTTTCCTTTGACTTTTCTTTTGGTGATATACAATATCTTACAGCACCATCTGTAGGATGCAAATCCTTTTCAACGCAATCATACAAAAAGTCAAAGGATGCAATCGACATCCTAAAATAGTTGACAAATCAATCTTCGTGTAGTCTTAGTGTGGGATATAAAGTCACAAACAGGCTTAAAGAAAGTCTTTGACTTAAAATAGGGTGCACCCAGTATCGTCTTTGCTTTCGACGGCGACGTCGCAGTTTGCGGTATAAAACCCAAAAGCAAATTGCCTCCTCCACGTCCATTCTCACTGAATGTTCACGCTGGACCAGGTGAATCGCGCGGTAGCGCGCGTCATCGCGCGTCTACAACTTGCGCGCGGTGCATGGCGGTGCGCGCCGCGCGGTCATGTACAGACGCCAGCACATCAAGCTACTACAATCTGTCAAATTTATTTTATAGATTTTCAACTTTATCGCTGAAAACTAAGGTTCAAAGTTGATTGGGAAAATTTGACAGTTTCGGGTAGCTTGATGTGCTGGCGTCTGTACACAACAACATTGATTTGTTACAATCTTAAACCGCGCGCCGAGCCAACCGCGCGTCGTCGCGCGTTCATCTGTACTTAGCCTTATAGTTTCGCTATCAGTGTTTCCACTTTTAGGTATTTCTCCCTTTTTAAGGAAAAATTACCAATATTATGCATGGTTTAGGGATATTTTATTTTGACAGGGATTTAGGGAATTTTAGGGAAAAATTGAACTTCAGTGTTATGTTAATGTAACGAAAAAGTGTAAAAGTAATGCTTCGGCTTATTTGATCTCGTAAATTTATGAATGTTTTGTAGGTATTTTATGATAAATATGTGGAATGATGTGTTTTTTTTTTAGGTATTATCTTGTAGTTGACCTCTGAGATCGTGACTACATAACCGGGCTTTCCTGTGGGTGCCTTAAGCTACTACACTTAAGGGCCGAGACACACCGAAATGGCAGCGGCGAGCAGCGGCCGGCGTCGCTGCCATTCCAGTGCGTCTTGGCCCTAAAACCTCCAGCCAGGGGTTATTCAACTATGCTAATTAAAACTAGGTGAACGCTCGCTAAGGGTACCTCCTGTGGGGTACGAACCTCGGCTTAAGGCGTCAACCGGAGGGAGGACACCAAGGATGGGACGGGCTGAATCAAAGCTTTGATCATGATTATTAGTCGGGGAATTTAAAGCTACGTGCTCAGCTGCAACAACTGCTGGCACCTCGTTATCGAGCAAGGGTCGGGGGGGAGGGAGTATAATTTACTCGGGGACGCGGTCGCAATCGTAAAGGACCTTGGTGGCGAGCTCAGAATGACGGGAGGCGTCTATTTTTGTACACTGTGCTGGTTTCACTACTGCTGTCCTGGAGGAGGGTAATGGGGTCGTTAGGGTCGGTACGGATTCGCTTAGGGCGGCGAGTTCGATTGACACTAGAGGGAGAGTAACTAGCGGCCTCGACAACCAGAGGGTTGCGATGTTTGGCGGCAGTATCGAAGTAACGCTTGGAAGAGCGTTTGAGAAATTGGTGGATGGCGGAGATTTTTAGGTCGAGATGGAGGATCTCATTCCTAACAAACCAGGGGGCTCCCGAGGCCTTCCGAAGGCAATGGTTTTGTAATGTCTGCATCTTATGGATGTGACTGGGTCTTGCTTGTGCAAAAACAGCACCCGCATAGGTTATGATTGGGCGAATGCACGTTGTGTAAATACGCAATTTGCACCGTAGTGACAATTTGCTACGTACAGACGCCAGCACATCAAGCTACCCGAAACTGTTAAATTTTCCCAATCAACTTTGAACCTTAGGAACCAGCGATAAAGTTGAAAATCTATTAAATAAATTTGACAGATTGTAGTAGCTTGATGTGCTGGCGTCTGTACATTTAGGATATAGTGAAGCCTTCCAAGGACCCATGCGGCTCGCGTGTGAGCTTGGGTTATGTGCTTTTGAAAGGAGAGATGGTGGTCGAAAACTACATCTAGGTACTTGGCTCGCTTTTCCCAGGGATAGGCTTGCTTAGCATGGTGATGGGTCGGGGGAGACGGGGTTGGTTCTTTGTAAACGGTTTCGAAAAGAGAACCGCTTGACTTTTGGCGGGATTGACTTTCAATCCTCCATTTCCTAAACCAGGCGCCGAGTTTATCGACTGCGGTTTGGAGAATGGCGGCTATTGAGTCAAGGCCGAAGCCTCTGTCGTAAATGGCCGTATCGTCTGCGAACAGAGCCAACTGCGCCTTTTTACTTATAGGGATATCGCTGGTGAATAGCGTAAAAATGAGAGGGGACACTACGGATCCCTGAGGAACTCCGGTGCGAATAGGACGGGGAGGATAGAGCACCTTCGATTCGATAGTGGAAGGTGTGATTTGACAAAAAGTCTCGTAAAATGAGGACGAGATGGTCGGGCACCGCGAGTTTGTAAAGCTTATATATTAAGCCGTTGTGCTAGACTGTCGAACGTTTTTGCTATGTCGAAGAATACTGCACCGGTCAACAAACCACGCTGGAACCCAGCGGAATGATGTGTTATTATTTATTATAATCATGCTCCCTAAATCAAGGAATTTTGAAGACGTTTTAAGGAAATTTAGGTATAAAGTAATAAGAAACTGGAGAAAAACCAAAAACGTAAGTGGAAATACTGCTCGCTATCGTATAGCTAGAGGACAGACTCGCCTGTCAAGTGCATGTAAATTTTGCTGGATTTGACGAATATTTTCGTAATGCAAAAGAAAAATATTTTGATCTTTATGAACTTAAAAACGAGTATATTAGAATATTTGTTCTTGTACTTTTACAGAGGAGGAAGTGTTCGTAAGGCTTCTCCCACAGATTTGGAGTAGGCTTCTCCAGTGTTATGTCCAGAAGGTAGGAGGGTACGTCGTTCGGGGAGGCTCTTTTCATCTTTTTTTAGTCGATTATCCAATCGAATTGAATCTCGCTCGGTACGTTTACACGACCAGGCCTAGACGGAATGAATCACTCAGGCTGCGATAACAACTTGCTACTCTTTGGCCGCATTCCGAGTTACGTTAAAAGTGATTATATCGCGTATCCGACTAAATTTAATAGTCATAAAATATAAGGGTTATTGAGTAATAATTGTGACTTTGGACTTTGGTCGGATTCGCGATATTATCACTTTTAACACGGAATGCGGCCTTTGTCTGTGGATGCTGGATGACAAGCTAATGACTTATGACATTCATTCATTTCCTATGTTGTGACATTTTTGTTTTGGCTACAATCCAAGCCGAAATTTAAAAATTACGTGTACTTATGCACTTGTTAAAAAGGGATAGTTAAGATTTATCAGAGACATTTAACATTTTTCAAAAGTCCATCAAGGTAATATTGTTCAACATGGAGATTCCCTATAGAAAGATTGCTATTTACGTATTAACTTTCGTGGCCTATGCATACACTGGCGTAGGCTCATCCATGCTAAGGAATTTAAAGGATGCTGTTCTATCGGCAGAATCAGTTTTTGGTGATATGTTTAAAAATGTCATAACAGTGGCTGAAAGGTTCAGATCATTGCATGAAATTTTCGATGCAGCTGTGGAAGAGGAATGCATATTCAACTGCCCTGAAGGTATTTTGTTCTTCGATTGAATTAAATTACATTGATAAGCATATTGCTTAGTAAATTGTAATAATTTGCAAAATTATTTACTTTCAGGATCTAGACCAGTCCGTAATAGAAATCACATCCCTACATCAGATGGATGTGGTTCTCTCGGCTTCGAGGTTGCCTCAGAATACTTGCCACTTGAAGAAATGACGAAATGTTGTGACACCCATGACATTTGTTATGATACATGTAACAGTGGGAAAGAAACTTGTGACTTGGACTTCAAAAGGTGCCTCTACAATTACTGCGATACTTATAAGTCAGTTAATGTAGCAGGAGACACAATCACAAAAGGTATTCACTTCATCATCATCATCAGCTTATAATGTTCCCACTTCTGGGACACAGGTCTCCTATCTGTGAGAGGGAGTGGGCCATAATCCACCACGCGGGCCCAGTGCGGGTTGGTAGATGTCACATGTCTTCAAATTTTCGGTTCTATGTCTTCCTTCACTGTTATGAGAGCAGTGGTGATGAAATAATTTACACAAAGTAAAGCACCTGTCTGGGTTCGAACCTACGACCAACAACTCGTAAGTCGCGGCCGTTACCACTGGGCCACCACTGCTCTTTCTGTTGATTAAAAACATTTTTCTTAATCTGGTATATCATACATTTAACCGACTATAAAATATATACTGCTTCTTGTCTATTGTACAGACGCCAGCACATCAAGCTACCCAAAACTGTCAAATTTTCCCAATCAACTTTGAACCTTAGACATCAGCGATAAAGTTGAAAATCTATTAAATAAATTTGACAGATTGTAGTAACTTGATGTGCTGGCGTCTGTACTTTCTGAAATGTATATTATATTTTGATTTCAGGTTGCAAAGCTGCAGCAAAATTGTTATTTACTGGGACATTAACTCTTGGTTGTAAGTCATATTTAGATGCACAGAAAAATGCATGTTTCTGTCCCCCAGCTAAAAATAACAAGTATAAAAAATATCCAGGAAGTGGAGATTTATAATAGGCATCTGTTTTTTTATTTATTTTTTCCTTTGTGATCCAAAGAATGCTGTTATACCAGTTTTGTGATACTTGTGTAAGATTATTTATTTATTGATAAAATTAGAGAATGATATAGTTTTTATTGGAGTTTTTACATAGGAATAGGGCTTAGAATAGAGTAATAAGATCAATGTTGAATTTGTCATTCAAGAATTAAGTAGTTTTTATCTTCTGAATAATGTAACTTTTAAAGAGATGTTCTCAAATTTTGATCCTTCCTTTTCCGGTAATAGTTTGAAGTATCAAAATATTTTTTCATGTGTTTTGTTCATACCCGTTTTATAAAAATAAAAAGTTGGTTTGTTTATATCAGTTTATTATTTTAGCGATAAAAATTACATCTTATTTGTTGGAATTATACCCTAATATTAAATAATTTATTTGCTAAATTTAGATAATGGGGCTTCTTACAAATCTCATGCAAGCACTGGAAGGATGAGCTAGCCATCACATTTCAGGTGATTGCTGTATTTTACCTCCATAAGGGAGGTCAGGCCTTCATAGATACACACACTACTAAATGGACGCATAATCAAATACATATTTTATAGTTCAATATGTTGAGCGTATAAAAATAATTCATTACAATGTAAATAAATGCTTGTAAAAATATTTTATAATGGATTAATTAATTTTTTGTTTGATCTTAGTGATTTTACCTTAGCATCAAAACATAAATCTGAGCGATTACTTGTTACAGTTCGAGTATAATAGATTGCATTCTATGTAAGTAGTTCTTTGATTTCTTCTTTTTCTGCAGCTTCGATGTATGGTGTTCCATCTGGGGTTTTTCCATTTTTAGACGCACCCTGTAAGATAATAGTTTGTTTGCTTATGATAGGCTATATTCAAACAGTCATTCTGAGTATGAACCATAAAAGATCCATGAGTCACAGATATCTTCATACTGGTTTTCCCAAGTCTTACATTGTCAAATAAATTCCTCCAGATACTGTACAATAACTGATATTTAGTTTCATATAATATTTAGTTCTGAGTTTAATGCATGACTGAAATTGCAAGTCATGCATATTAATTTTGCAAACAAGAACCATTCACTTTGTGCTGTTACTTACATTTTTGAGTAATGTCTTAACACAGTCTGTATGACCTTCCCAAATAGCTGCTAGCAGTACAGAGATGCCATGTTTGTCCAACATCTGAAATATGCATTTTAATTAAACAATTTTGTATATGCAGGTATATGGTACTTTTGTAGGTACAAATAAATAGTCTTGAATGTGCACACTTACATTAGGGTCTGCTCCCTTGTCCAGCAAATAGTTGAGAACAGTTGTTTGTCCATAATCAGCAGCATAGTGGAGAGGTACTCTTCCATCAATTAGAGCATTGACATCAATTTTCTAAAACAAATATGTTTTCCCTAAATTCATAATCATAATTAGGTATTCTAATTGGGGAAACCAAAAAATATATTAATATGCTCATTGTAACTGTTATGGTTAAGAGACGTAACAAGTAAGCGCTTGCATTGAGGGCGTACAATACCAATACCTCTTAGACAATAATAATTAAATACTTAATTAGGTACACAATGTTTCACCATAGTTGAAATTCATTTAGGCACTATAGTCATGACTATTTGAAAAGAGTAAATAATACGCGATTCCGTTTTTGTATATTGTTTTTCCCTAATTTTGAACTAAATTCAGCTTGAAATTAATGAGAAACATTGCTTTCTCTTGCCAACGACATGTTCACGTAGAATGAAAACTGATTTACAGACACTTCGTGAACCACTTACCTTGTTTTCTACTATGTCTTTTACTTGGTCAATATCTCCGTTTTTAATTCCCCAAACTAATTCACTCATTGTTGCGTACTTTCTAAATCCTTTTATGAATAATATTTCCGAGACTTATTCCGGAATTGAAATAACAATGGATGGCGTTCTTTGACATGACATCTGTCAAAATTAAGGATGTACTATAGATGGACGACGGTTTTTATTAGTAAATTCGTCGCCATTGGGAATCATTTCACGATAACTGTTACTTGTTTGTAATGTACAATTTACATTGTGTACAAGTTGATGATAAATATTAACATGTTAATAAATAACTAAAAAATTATGGATTGAACGTGTATTTGAACTGATGCTAGATTGATCGTATAAGGTCCTCCGTAATTGACTGACAGCTCCTCACAGCTGTGTCTAAAGCTGACGACATTGTTGCGATGATCGATATTAGAAAAACATCGATGTTGACATCGCAACAAAAGTATCGTTGTACGATAAATATCGATTGAAAAACATCGATTTGTCTAAAAACATCGATGTTTTCGGTAACAAATAAAACTGTCTTTTATATTTATGAAATGTGTTTGTTGATATTGAACTTACAAAAGTTAAAGAAAAAAATTAATATTCCCCGTGTTTTTTGGGCACACTCTGTAGAAAATATTAATTTTGACAGGTGACTTTAACTCGGTTCCGTTGCTGCTACAGGAGTTGACCAGCTTTGGAAAAAAACCTTTCTGAAGCTGTGGATGTCGCTGTGCAACACAAATACTTAAGAGCTATTTTCTTCAAATTTGGGTATGTGGATTCTAGCACTTTCCATAAAAGTTATGGGTCTTGTTTTTTATCAGCTACCGGACTGTTTAAATAAAATTGTAATTCCGTAGGCATATTCGTGTCACGCCCCAAAGAATAATCAGTGGTCTCGAACGTCATAGTACGAAATCGGTAGAGCTGCCCTCTAAAATCGGTATATTTGTATCCAAAATCGGTATATGACAAGAAAATACAATATTCAATCAAATTTGTTTATTTATCAAAAATTAACTAACAGTCTAATTTACTTAAAATCAAACACACTTTAATGTAATTATTTTTTACAATCTTTAAGATCATATCAATATTCTTTGGCCATAACCGCGGTCATCTTTGAGTTAATTTCCAAGTCATAACAAGCGTCATTTAAAGAGTCGTTTTGCATATAATAGACCAGTGATTGAATCAGTAGACACCCTATTTCGCTGTTTTGTTTTCATTCGAAAATATGCGTTCAACATTGGCGGATGAATGGGGCAGTGACGTAGACAGAGATATTCTCTGTCTACGTCACTGCCCCATTCATCCGCCAATGTTGAACGCATATTTTATACAGAGAGACAGAGATATTCTCTGTCTACGGGCAGTGATAAAATATTAATAAAGATGAAAGTAGACCACAAAGGAAACATTTGAGTGTCATCGCCACGCTTTAGTAAACTTACTTCAGGCTTCAGCCCAAAATAGTTCTACATCATCAGAAAATGTTTTGACTTTGTTATTCTCTGAAATCATGGAAAAATCGTTGCATTTTGGTATTTCGGTAGGACAGAGCCCATTTCGGTATAAATACCGAAAAATCGGTAGGTTCAAGGACCACTGAGAATAATTGACGTTTCGATATTTTATTCTTGTATCATCGATGTGTCGATGATATCGAAGTCAACAACACATCGATGTCAGAACGTCGAAGTTTTCCAGCTAAATATCGATGTCTATTCACCATCGATGAATATCGATCATCCCTACTGTTGACCACAGAGTTTTGTTTTCCTGCTGACAGTTGAATTGCGGTTGCGTTGAAATTCAATTTCTTCACTCGTTTATTTTGAATTTTATTGTGCTTAGAAGTTAAAAATGGAAAACATTATTGGAGATTTTACTGTAATACCTCAAGCTGCACGTGGTGCCACCAAACATGTCTTGGTAAACATAATAAAGGTCGGCTTGATATTTAGTTTTGTAATGAAAAATGGTACCCCATAACAAAAACTTTTTTAAACTTTCAGGGCCTTTTACTGGACAAAATTCAACCTTTAAGCCTTCGTTTACGTCACAAACTATTGTGTTATGAGAGCGATGCAGAGGATATTTCAAAAATTCAAGATGTTTACACGTTATGTTCAAGTCAAATAAATAAATGTTTGATAAATTTATTTGATGTCTTCAAAGTGGAATTTCACAACCACACTGTCTTACAGGTAAACATGGTGTTTATTTAATATCTCACCTTGTATCTAACAAAAACGGAGTCGACATGTTTTTGATAGGTTTAACTTCAACTTAAAAACAAAAATTCAGGATTTGATTGAAAAAATACCTAGACGTCTGATTTCTTTGAGAAATTGGTGGAGTAGTTGCAGTGTCAGAGACAAATAATGAATTAAAATATCCACTGATACCCACAGACATGTAGGTGTAGAAAGACCCTGCTTTCTATACCTACATGTCTGAATCAAGTTTTGTCTCAGAATATCTGAGACTTGAATACTGTACCGAACAGTTCTGTTATAAAACAAATAAGATATCCCTAAGATCAACTTTTTGCATGGTCATGTTTCAGGAAAGTCGTCAGTATAATCTGGAAAGATTATCATGGTGCATCAAAAGATTAGTGTCAATTGAGAACTATTTGGAGAAAAAATCAGCCTCTTCAAACATGGATGAAAGTGCCAATGATTCTTTTAACATGACTACTATGTATTTTGTTAATTGGATTGACCACACATTTGAAGTCCTTGGTAAACTTGCCAATGCCATCTATAAGACTGACTACAAGGAGTCTGCAGTACTTTTTACTCAGTGGAAGGATTATGTAAGTTTTATAGAATAACCACTGTAAATGGCAAGGAAAGTAAAGTGATTCTAATTACCTCTTAATGTATTTTCAGATGGTTGAGTGTGTGAGTGAGCTGCATGTGTCAATTGACGAACTCCTTCTATCAGCTATGACTCTTTGCCGATACTGTCTGCCTGATGATCAACACATTGTTAAAGCACGCTGCCAAGTGGTATTTATGAGCTAGCAAATTTTTAAAATAAATTTTAAAAGAAAAATCTATAAACCCTCAATAAATCTTCTTTTTTATTTACAGGTTTTGAGAGAAACAAAGACACTATTAAGTGAATTGATAGAAGGAGACCTCAGTTCAACTGTCAAAGCTACACCAGAGTCATTAAAGCTACCTATTATGCCATCAAATGCCAATGTTCTCATTGATGTGTTGAAAGATGTTCTGTATGCATTAGAGACAAACACTAATACTGCTCTACTAGCACTAGTAGGACACTGTTTTACTTATAACAAACCTCCTATAGCCATCCTAAGGGACCATTTCAATATTGATACTAAAGGAACTTGCTCCTGTTTAGTCAAGAGTGAAGATGAAGTGACCGAGGACTGCACATTTGTGAAGGATTTTGATTTGTACAATGAGAGATTGCTGCAGATTGGAAACTTTGCTGTTTCTTGTTCTTCTGATCAAAATAGTAAGCAAATAAATCAAGGAATACAATGTAGATTGTATAAAATAAATAAAAAATATATATTTGTAATTTTTCAGGGATCCTGTCCCTTCGTAGTGGACTAGCCAGTTTGGAAGCCCTAGATCCTCATTTGGTGCCAGCATTAATGATGTCGCCAGACAGTCACCATGCAACATTACTGATCAACTCTTGGATGCATGAAGTTCAGGAGATTCGAGATAACGTGTTCTTGATTGTAGATCCAAGTGCTTTTGCTGAGGTATGAAGTACAGGTCGACATAAAAGAGTCTGACGTGGTGACATTTGGAACTAAATATTTTACCCCTAAGTAATGTAGACCTATGATGATGACACTACTTTGCCGACAAGTGCTAGTAGGTTTTGAGTCACCCACAAGCAGCATTTTTAACAATTTTTTTAAATTATTTTACTCATTTCACATTCGAAGTGACCTAAGTGCAATAGTGGCGCCCTCATTTTTTCCAAACTCTTTTTTGAAAAGCTGTAACAAAAGTTAGATTTATAAAAACGTGCCCAGAAGACAAAAGGCATGAAACTGCTCAAACCAATTTAAAGTCATGTTTTGGGCGTCAATTGTTGGCTGTTGTTGGGAAACATCTGACATTGATGGCCACAGATGGAGGCATGTGTGGCGAGCGTTCGCGTAACGTGTTCCTTGTCTGGAGGCGCCCTAAATAATATTGCTGTAATCGCGTGGTGTTTGGCAAAGAATAAATGTGAAGGCAGCTACAAAGCCAGGGTATGGCCAGTAGCATTCTCTTGGGCGCTACAAGATATTTTTTATCACAAAATATAATTTTTCGCATTTCATTTAGCAGAAGACACTAGACACCCATGGTGATGGGTGGTTGATGTCAAAATATTTTGGTTTCAGAAATCAAAACAAATGATGCATCAGAGACTGCTAGTAATATTGAAAAATAATTGCTACAACAATGTAGATGTGTGTGCAGTAATCAACATGGGATGTATGGTGTATGACTTCTTCCATGTGTATGACAAGTGTGAGCCTGATGCTTTGGGCCACCATGACAAGCTGCTGCTATTGTTGGCTGACTTGGATAAAGGTATAAACAATTAAAGATAAGGGACCGTTCAAGTATTACATAACCTTTCAACTGTCATTAACGAGACACAATAGAATTTTAATTGTTATCCACCTTAATGAGGCGTCGTAACAGATGATGGGATACCTAAGCACTATAGGGGGGGCGGGGGGTCTATGTTTTGCTTATTTTTGATGACATGGGGGATGGAGGGGTCTAGATGGTGATTACGTCAGCAGTAATTATTTACTTTGTTACACATATATATACAACCCACACATTGTCTATGTTTGAAAACGAAACGCAAAAATGATAGAGATGAAGATGGATTTTAGTTTAGTCCTGTCAAATTAATTAGCGCCTGTCATTCTCCATACAAGTTTAGACGTGATTAAAAACTTGCCGACTAAGGCCGCATTCCGAGTTACGCCAAAAGTGATTATATCGTGAATCCGATCAAAGTCCAAAGTCACAATTGTTACTCAATAACCCTTATATTTTGTGACTATAAAATTTGGTTGGATTCGCGATATTATCACTTTTAACGTAAGTCGGAATGCGGCCTAAAATTACGTCAATTTACGTCAAGCGCTGATTAATTTGACAGGACTAAACTAAAATTTATCTTCTGTCCTTTTCTTAATGAAATAGAAATAAAAAGATGCACTGAACTTAAATTTAGTTTAGTTTGTGAACAAGGGAATCGGCACCAATGTTTCACTTTAATAAAAAAACATAACATCAAGCCTGTAATACCCAAAGGGTGCAGAGGTGTACCTTAGACACCCACATTTCGCCAAATATTTTAATGTTTGATATGTTTATTATTGTAGTGCAAAAGGAATGCAAAATAGTAAGCAACCTTCTCAGCTCAAAAGACAACTATGTATACGACGTTAAAATGCCGAAAAATAACAAAGAAGTGTCCTTAGATCAACTTATAAAAAGGATGAAACTTCTATATACATTGGTGACTAGAATTCATAGTTTACATCATCCCAAAGATAATGAGGACCAGTGGCTTGGTTGTGAAGGTGAAGAGGAACCTCAAATGGTTTATAAGAATGCAACACACACAGTGCTGAAGAATTCTGAAACGTATGTACATTCGCCTCAGAAGCCCGTCAATAATATGTCCAGAAGCGTATTTGGAAGAACCAATGTACGCTCGTCCACGAGGAACTTTCCCTTATCGACGTTAACGAAGCGCCTAAAGACCAAGATGTGTAGTGAACTCAGTTTTTCAGTTCAACTGGACCAATTGTTCAACACTCCAGGTGTCGAAAAAAATGCTGCTTGTGACGAAACAGTGTTCGTAAATAAGCAGCTGGGGAAAGTGAGAGAATCCTCATTCTCAGTACTTTACAATTTTTCGCCGATACGTAATCGACCGTCATTGAGGAAGGCAGTCTTGAATAGACAGTGCATGATACCTGCCTACAGAGATATAGAAGTCAATGATGAAAATAATATGACTTATGATAAAGAAGACCTTATGGATGAAACTACAAGTCTACAAATAACAGGTACACAGGTTTTAAAAAATGAATTTGCACTCACTTTTCTTTCTGGCTTTATATGAATACTAAATACTCAATTTTGTTACAGATATTTTAAATCAAATGAACGAAATGACAAGCATGCTGTCTACTACGAAGCATACTCAGCCCAAAACAACAAACCAAGGGGTTGGTAAAAATGACGAAGAAACGAAAAATGTACTAAGAATAAATGTAAACAACCAGAACACTACAATAACCAAGCACATATGGAATATACCAGTAAATGCTAGCATTGTGGAGATGCCTTTAGAAGACAGTGCTTCAAACATGACTCAGCCGTCTAATGTGGATACTTTAGAAAGAATTCATGATCTGGAATATGTGGAAAGCAAACTAAACAGTTTGAAATCGCAGCTAGAAACTAGTTTGTAATAAAAAATGTAAACGTAATGTGCTGTTGTAATGAAGCATAATGAAACATTTAATATTACTGTCCAACAAGTTATTAATTTTATTAAGATTTTTATATTTTATGTAAGAAATAAATGTATATTTCAGAGTATAATAAATTAATAAATGATTTTTGTATACCTAACGTTTTGCTTTTTCTTTATTATTTCTACATTATCCACCAGCACGAGCTATCTATCCATCTTGTACATATAAGTACTAAGCAACCCAATGGCTAAGTATAAACAAACCCTCCACTCAAATAAAAAAATCCCCCTACAATTTGTTCTAGAAAAATTGAGTGTCCTTTCCCTCGCTAAAGATATAGCGTGACCGATTTGCTAATAGACACTCATGCTAATTGTTTTCTTATTATTCAGATTTTTTGCACCATAATAATTAGTCGAGTGTAACGGTAGGAAAGTGATTATTTAGTACTGGCGTGTGTTTTTATTTCTTCGGCGTTTAGCCGGTCGACACCCTCCTCCATATTGCACACGATGGTCTGTAGATCATATTCAATTAATTTTTCATTCTAATTCAAGTTCTCTGACACTTGATTGATTTTCAGAAAACTTCCAGCTGGTCACTGTTACAAGACAAACTAATTTTCCCAAGAATTTCTTCATTCTACCACCCAATCCAATTTAGTACCATTTTTAAGATGGACAATTCACGATTGTCGTAGATCTCCAGTTAATGTCTTTTAAACTACACTTTTTCTAACTTATCTATTGTAAATCGTGAATATCTTCGGCGTGCATATTGGCACATTTACATAATTTATTCCACAGTATATAAGCGCGATCTATTTTACGTACCTCACAAACTACTTGCTTCGGAGTTCGCGACAAACGTTCATTTGGGTTATATCTGCAGAAAACCAGGAAATGGCTTTGACGGTTATTTTCTCATTTTTGGTAAATACCGATTTTTTTATGGTTTTGTTTAGTCACTAAAATATCTCCAAAGATTGCCTATTGTTAACTTTCGTTGTAACTTTTCAGATAAATCTAGTTCTTATCCAAGGAAGGACTGAAGTGGGTAAGTTTAAGTTGCAGTTGCACTGCAATGTGCTTGTTCATTGTTCCTCATACTGTTAAGCATTGTTAAGATTATTACCTATCTATTTTTATAATACTTATCGACAGTTATTTAAAAAAAATTGGACAATATTTCAGCACCGGGACCTGGTCTTCGACCAGACAATTACACCCACTTCGACGTCTACGCTAGCGCGCTCAGTAAAGCACATTACAGTCCCTGGGCCTGTGATTACAGAAGTGAAGTAAAAAACAAATCCTTCGTATTTTTAACTGACTTTCATTGTGATTATTGTTATATAGACATGTTGGGCTCATCATGTTTGTCGAAAGACCTAAGGCTGGTGGTGCAACCAGACTGGATGCGGAAGGCGGAGGACCGGGTCTTGTGGCGCAGCTTGGGAGAGGCCTACGTCTAGCAGTGGTCTGCGATAGGCTGAGTTGATTGAGAAATGATCTTGAGATGTGGGCAAGTTTACAAGATACTGTTTGCGTCTGATGTGATCTTTCGAAGGCATTTGATTTCATTGATCACAATTAGATCGTTTTAAAGTACCTATGTAGATAATAACTGAATATCTACGTAGATATTATTCCGAGCTTATGTGTCATCTGTTTTAAAGACAACAAAAGTACCTAATTAGATGTTAACGTAACATGGGAGACGGTATTTTATAAAGAAGCGTACTCCATTTTCGATTCTAGGTCCTTTACTTTCCAAACTGTATGATATGCTGTGTATGTTGTTGTTGTTATTATATTAGGTATAAAATATTTGTTTTCATTGTTTACAGCCTGGATATAAATGCGTCAGTTGCAGCAGCGCACTACACTGCTATCCCGGCAACTTCGCGCTCCTAGTTCAGTGCGCCGGCATTTTCCCGTTCTGCCGCAATGGTTATTGTTCAAGGTTTAAAATTGAAGGATGTACCGAGGAAGCAGATCCTAGTCTTGTGAGCCACAGTACGATGCCACCGTACGTTCAAGTGTTCAATAAGGGAAACAAAACTATATTAGCACCTGTTGCATCGACCAACCATGAAATAACGGAACCCATATTAAATGACCCCGTTCCGCAAGAAAGTGCTTCCAAACCAGTCGCCACTCAGTTAAATGATTCGAACAAAGTTATTGGAGGAATGATGAAACCAACTTACGCAGTACAAACAAGCAATGTTCCCTACGTTAACAACAAACTGAAACACTCACTAGGTACAAATAAATGAAGAAATAAATTCGTTATGAACCACTTAATCGATATTGGGTCGTGAAACTTTTTGAAATAAATATGAAATGAATTTAAAAATAAACTATTTATTTTAATTAATTTGAGATATTTTATTATAACAAACCGCCGTGTTCCCGATGGGATATTCGATCAGCAAAAATGACGAACGTCCACACAAACTTTCATCCCTTATTTAACCACTTTAGAAATCCTTCCTTAGTGCTCATTTTCGTTATTTATGGAACAATTGTGCAAAAAAAATCACGCTTCTAGACCCAGCGTTTTAGGCTGTCTGTTATCTGTCAGTGAATTTTATATTTTTATTTAAAGTAAGATTATTGTTTAGAGGAAATCGTATGTGCGATAGATTGGTAACGAATAATAATTTTGGAAAATAAAAATATGTAGTAGATTGGTCCCTGGCAATGGAAGTGGGAGGCCTATGCCCAGCAGTGGGACAATACCTAATAAAAAAAAATCGATCCATTAACCCAGTTCACTGCAGTCATAAAATCCAGTGGCATTACTGTAGTAGGTAGAATCCAAATATTTTGGAGATCGGATTGGATAAGTTTAACCTATACCTACCTACATATACCTAGGTACCTAAATTCGTTAGTAAACATCGATTGCAGTGGTGTCCTTGATCATTTAAATCATACAGCGAGCGACAGTAACAGGATATCGTCGGTCCCGAACTCCCGATGCAACCAATCAGTGTTTGATTTGTATCTTTGATCGCGTCGCTTTGGGAATGCCTCCTGAGAAGCATCGATGCTAAAAGGTCGCATATGACGCTCCCCATGCAATTTGCGTTACGTAGGTAGTTTAAGTATTCAGTGATTTATTGACATACTAGTTATCTACCTTTTATAAAAATATGAAGGAAAATAAGAGAGCCGCTCTTTGAAAAATAACATCATAGCGGTTGTTTGTGCTACTGAAAAAATCCTACTGAAGTCCGAGTCAGATTTGTCTATTTCAATCCTGTGCTAGAAAAAGCTTATAGACCAACGCCACCTCAAGCCTTGAAAAGGTAGGTGGATAGATAGGTAACTACGGCGATTTTGAATTATTTAAATTAAAAAACCAGAAAAAAAATATTCTTAGGCTTCATCGTCTGAAAGTCTTGCTCTACACTTATTGAGGTTCAATGTAAACCCTACACGTGACTTTCTAGTTGGCAATAGCAAGGTCAATTAAGTAGGTACGTACCTACTAAATAATTAATAAATAAACTTTTCCTCCAAGTCACCTTCAACGTCAAACAATCCTCAAACTCTTTGAAAGTTGTTTCTCAATTTATAAAGCGGTCACATTTTAATACCTACCGGGGTTACCAGGTTTTTAGCGATCCAAGTTGGAGTGGAATAGAGTGTTGGAGAACTGCAATTATTGCAGTTGGGAACATTCTCTGCGATATGACAAGGGTTGCCAACTCATCCAACAGGGACAGTTAGAACTTCTGAGGGCTTAAAAAGTGCCTAATAATGGTCTAATTCAAATATAAGATTTTACTTTGATGTTGACTTCGAGGGCTTAGAACCACTGCAAGTCGCGGGCTGAAGCTAGTCAATAATAAAATATCTTCTGCAAGTAGAAGACACATTTAGTTAAAACTGTCAAAACACAGTTAATTGAAAAAAAAATTAACGTTTGAGACTGTTTTATTTAATTTTTGAAGTTAATCTATTCACACTGTTTTCATGAAACGTCCTCTGCAGATAGGTAATTGACACAGGTGTGACCTTGCGGAAATCCATTATAAAATACAATAGACGTGAATTTATTTAGTAACCTGTTCCGCTTAACTATTTCTAAAGAGCCATAAAAAACTCCTGAAGGTAATTGACACGTGTTTCACCTCTCAACGAGGCATCCTCAGGATGACGATGGACTTGTCGCGAACCCGAACACGGCTTGTTGCCACGTCTATTTATTTTGTCTTCTGCTGTGTCATCATCATCATCACCAGTCTATAAATGTTCCCACTGCTGGGACACAGGCCTCCTCTCAGTGCGGGTTGGTAGATGTCATATGTCTTCGAATTTTCGGTTCTAGGACATGCCGGTTTCCTCACGATGTTTTCCTTTACCGTTTTGAGAGCAAACTTAAACTCAAATCATTTATTTCAATTAAACCATTTACAGGCACTTTTGAATTGTCAAGGAATCGGTCAGTCAGAAATAGGTATGAAGCTAGTTGCCCATTCCAAAGCGTAGCAGGTACCTATGGAGAAGAACGGGCAAGAAACTCCACGGACACTCCTTTAAATAAAAAATTGTTACATAATATTGGTTACATCATTCATGTTGAAATTATACATGTGAGAACAATGTAGAAAGACGTGCACATGAGAAGCGTCCGTAATAAAAAGATAAAAAAAGAACAATTCAAAAAAATTAAAAATAAGCCCTGGCAGCTAAGAGATAACCAGTCCCAACTGACGGCGCCCGTTCACGAACATGACGCATGGATTAGCACCATTCAGCCCAACCATTTTGAAGGGAGCCAAATGATCCAACACACGCGCCACCATCAGCGAAACATTTGAGTGAGCATGACATACTCACAGCCGCCAGGGCACATTCAAGTCAATGCAAGACACATTACCCGGCAAATAGTAACTCTTTAGTACATAGTGCTCACATAGTGTGCTATGCAATTATATAATACAAAAGAGATTGAGTTTATACAATGCAAAGATGGTCTTACAATCTTCAGCAGCTCCAACAGTATTTGCAAATGTTAATCAATTAGTTGTGGTTGTGGAGCAGGACCAGCATTGAGCCAAGCATTTTTATTTACTTGGTAAGATAAAAAAATAAACATTTAAGTTCGTAATGTCAAAAACAAAATTAAAAAAAAAAAGGGAAAGCAACTCTTCCAAATATTAAAATTTTAACTAGTGAGCCCAAGTGGCTGTGGAGCAGGACCAGCATTAAGCCAAGCATTTTTATCTACGATATAATCATCCAACTTATAATATGCTTGTCTACATAGTGTGCGTTTAATGCATGTTTTAAATTTCTTCTCATTTAGTTGAAGAATATCGAGTGGTATTTTATTATAACATTTTACACAGTACCCCATAAAAGAAGTGTGAACTTTAGACAATCTAAAACGTGGTTGATCTAATTTATTCCTATTTCTAGTGTTAAAATTATGCCTGTCACTTATCTTACTAAAAAGGTGTAGATTTTTTCGAACATACATAATGTTTTCATATATATACTTACTGACAAGGTACCGTCATGATGTTAATTTTCTTGAACAATTCCCTTAGAGATTCGCGTCTGCGGAGGTTGTAGATGGCTCTGACGGCCCTCTTTTGCAGAATAAAGATAGAATCAATATCTGCAGCCCGTCCCCACAGCAAAATACCGTAAGACATGATGCTATGAAAATAACTAAAATAGACCAGTCTCGCGGTATCCACGTCTGTTAGTTGGCGGATTTTCCAAACAGCGTAAGCGGCTGAACTTAGCCGCCCTGCAAGTGATGTTAAGTGAGGACCCCACTGTAGTTTGGAGTCAAGCGTTATCCCCAGGAAAACTGTCTTTTCGACGAATTCTAGTGTCTCCTTATTCAATACGACGTGACATTCACTACTTCTAACATTCGGTAACGCGAATCTTATGCATTTAGTTTTCTTCTCATTTAATACCAAATTATTTACAGTAAACCAATTGTGGACCGTAACCATAGCGTTATTTACGTCGTCAAGCTCCTGTGCACGTCTGTCTACTTTAAAAATCAGTGATGTGTCATCAGCAAATAACACCATTTGTGGTCGATTTTTCAGTAAATTTGGTAAATCATTTATATATACTAAAAAGAGGAATGGACCCAATATTGAGCCCTGTGGTACACCCATTTTGACTTTTAAACCCAATGAATTTACACCGTTTATTTGAACTTGCTGCAGTCTATCATTCAAATATGATTTTACTAAGCTCAGCGCAAGTTTATCCAGACCGTAATGCTCAAGTTTCAAGAGCAGCTGTGTATGAGGCCCAAATCACTACGATTGGTAGGTACCTATACAGTTTGGCGATAACAGGGGCAAGAGAAAGCTGCCTCGAATATGTATTTAAATAAGTACATTTATACCTACTCTTAATGTATTCCTAGTTAAAAGATGGTTAGATATAATCCTAGGACCTATCAAAGTTGATTAAAATCTATATTTAGTTGACTTGCTATAAGCGATTTCACGAAAGGGTTTCGAAGTCTCGAAACCATACCTTATCTATTATTCTATTTGCTTTTTGAGCCTTTGAGGTCTCCGAAAATTTCATAATTAATTTTCTATTAATAATTACGGGAATTAAGTCTTCTGAAGGAGCTTTTGTGGGCTGTGGTGTGTGCTATAATTAAACTTATTCATATTTGTTCGTAGACTGCCTGTAGATTTATAGGATTACCTATAAACTAATAAGCCAACATCCACAAATGTATACCTTTATAATGGATGGGTGGTAAATGTACGTAATATCTACGGGCTAGTGTCGCAACTCGTATTTTGCGTGAATTAATAATGTGGTGATATTGACAATGAATGTCATTTACAACTCACATTCTTCATTTGCACACACACACTGGTATTTTCACTAACTCTTTTTGTATTTTTTATTTTATTTTATTAATGTTCTTAATTTAATGTTAGTTAAGTATACATTGTTATTATGATCCAAATCACAGGCATCTAGCTGCGGGAGGGCCCTGGTGACCTGTAATACTGGTTTTTATTTAGACCTACTTCAGGCACCAGTCTCTCACAAAGTTAGCTCCTTGTTCGTGCACTATTGTCAAATACTAGCATTAATTACATAACTTGTGTAGAGAAAATAAATGTCTTATATTATTATTAATGATTGTTATTCTAGATATCAATGTAGTCAACTGAAAACAAATTCCACAACTGAAAATTCGAATGACTGACCTGGGAATCGAACTATTATAGCTAGCAGCATCACCTAGGATCACCAAACTATGCACCACTTATGAATCAGGTATAGGTAGTATGTTAAAATAAGTGTTGATATATTTTTATATTGGCTATATGACTCAGGAAATTAGTAGTCAAGTAAAAAGATTCTAATATTATAGGCGTCTATTTATAAACGTTGCTTAAAGTTCAGTAATGTTTAAGTGTCAAAAATGTATGGTTAATCAGTCGCTAATCATTACTTAACTTTAAGCAACGTTTATAAATAAACCCCAAAGTTACAGGCATATAGTAATTGTTAGACCGATGTCGGCAGGAAGCTGGAATCCATTAGCCTATTGTTGGTGACTAACACAATTTCCTCTGAATAGACATTTAATTAAAACATAACCTTATGACCTTACAGCTTAATAATTAAAGTGCATGAAGTACAGTGTCGAAGCAAGCTCCTCCCATCATATAATGCGCATGCGTGAGATACATGTAGTTTTCTATAAAAGCTCAGCAAATGCCCACCAACAGCCATTCCCGCCAAGAACTTCAACTAACTAACTAAAATTAACAGAAAAGTGCTAAGTTCAAAGTTTCTCTAAAGTTTGAAAAAAGTGGGCTGTCCCTGGGGCAGGAGTCTTCAAAGGTAAGTCAGTAAAATACACCTAAGTATAATATTTTTGTGTTTATCAGGAAAAGCTAAGAAAATAATTAAAAAGTTTGCTCACAAAAAAAAGTTTATAATATTTTTTTTTTGATAAATATAAGTTTAAAGTAACGTATGATCTAGATTATGGATAGAGTTTAATATAATGATTTAAATATGCAAAGACAATAAGTCTACTTTTAAGAAAGTTTAGTGGAAACTTCTTGAACTCGCAATTTCTAACAACTACAGACAAGTCAAGATAAGGTAGGTAGGAATCTTTGACTCATTTTATTTATTTTACAGAGGAGAGGCTTTAATAAAATAAAATAATCGATGGTATTTGCGTGGTATTAATAAAAATATTATATGTTAACTTAGTTCGAATTTTACACGAAAATAATAGTCGTAGTTAATTTTAAGTATTCTAAAATTGCATAGGAGTAATTTTTTAAATTAATGAATTTATTTAAAGTTCGGGATACGAGTTATTCGTTCGTAACTAAATACCCAGGCAATTGATTAGTGTTCAATAACCGAAAAAAAAAACATTTTTTTTTAGAACCCTATATACGATCTTGTTAAGGAGTTCTAGTTACAAACATAAGTAAAGTTATATTCTACCACGTTAATTAAAAATTGGCTGAAACTAAAATTATCAGTCAGAACTACATTGGCTTAGCTCGTTGGTGATCGATTTTTATCCATTACCTACATATCTTAAACACGCGGATACACTGGCTTTTTGCTACGCGATAAGTAAATTATTGCTTCTTGCCTACTTTTAATGCTCTGCCCGTCATAGGTTTTTTATAAATGCTTCAAACGGTTGTGAGAGATATGGGGTAGTATATTATGTGTAAATGGTGTATATGTGTAAATAATTGACATACCAATACTCAATTACACGAAACCTTATACATTACACGCGTCGTAGGCCGGCTACGAGTTTCGTAGCATTTAAATGTGCTACGACACTCATAAATTTTATTTACCTCAAATGACGTCAACTAATACGAGTCCTTTGATTGCTAAAACTGATGTATGTTTTAAGAATCAAAGTTAAATTACATTTTATCGATGTCGAAAGCTTTCATAAGCTTTTCACTTTAATTTCCTTGTAGCATTTTTAGGTACTTAAATTAAATTTCTAAAGATAATTTCAATAAACTTCGAGAGGATGAGGAAGAAAATTGTGAGAAAACCTTTTGTTTGCTGATCCGAGAACTATCTCAAAGAGAATCAACAGCTAGGTCACATAATTATTCATTCTCTTTCCTTTTAGTGGGAAGCTTTTTGTACCTACATTGTCGCCGCTGTCTGTAAATCTTCGCATCATTTTCGAACAAGGCATTCGATGTGCAAGATTTTTTTATTTTTCTTTATTTTAGCTTTCGACTATCATTATATGTATTTTATTAATACCTAAAGAATTGTGTTAAAAGTTTGAACATTGGGGACCACGACTAATTTATTGAAAATGGTTGTAACTTTAAATAAGACCTATACATAAAAAATACAGTTTTGTTTTGTTTTGTAACACCTTATGTACCGTATTCTAGCAAATAAATATATTTGATTTGATTTGATTTGACATATATGTATAGTTAATCGAAAAATAAATCTAATCGTAAATTAAAACATTAGCTTTTAAACACCAACATGATTAAGTAATTGCAAGGAATAAAGAAAATGTTTGCGCCATTAAAGAGGAGCAAATTGGATATTCTGTGAATATTTAGAGACGGGTTGAATTGTTTGGAGATAATTCTGAGAAGTGGGATAATAATTATTTAACGTTAGACCCAATTATCACTGCCATACCCCGATTAGAAGTCGTAAAGCCGAGAAAGAAGGGGACCCTTGTAAACCCATGAGGTCTCATCATATGGAATTATAGAAGATCATAGTGGATTCACTTAATCTCATACCTATCTAAAGTATTATGCTTTAGATTTCCCTCGAGCCTTCGCAAAATAATGCCTTTGTTTTTTCTTAGAAATTGAAACGAAAACAGATTTGTTGGAGAAAATTATCTTGAAAAAAGTTTCTTGTAGAGCTTTTTCGATATAAATCATGAAACAAACTTTACAAGACTATAAATAGTATTGAAATATAAAATAACATACATAAAATGTTGTGTTTTTTTCGTCCACCTTTGACCTTAATCCCGATAATGTATATGTTGAGGATCACACAGTAAAGATCAGTGTGCACTGTTAGGTACTCAAACGTAAATCGAAAACGGAGTTTACGTAGTACATACTCGTACACATCCTTTCCCGAGTCTCTTCCCGAAGCAGGAGCTCAGGTGCTTCATAACAGACTTTCGTAATTGAATCTGCCAACTTCATATCCGTTCGGGTGGCAGGTAGACTATTATCCAAGTACATAATTCCGGATGCCGTCCCCTAACGACGTTTTATTCGAGTCCTGGCACTGTTAAGTGATTTAGCCTGAAGTTATAACTTGTTTAACTGTGCGACAAGTATCCATTTATCATCAAAGTTCACACTAATTAAACAGTTGTTTGACTTATCTGTTTTGAATCTCGTTATGTCTAGTTTACTGGGAGGGATAGTTTTAGTAGCTTATACCAAATTTTTGTTAGTGGATGCGGAAAATGGTTTTTATTTTACGTTTGGACAACAGATTCTGTATAAGACGATGATTGATTTCAGAGTAGGATTTTCCTTTAATATCTTTAGTGTTCCTTACTTATGTATTTTAATGTTTTTGACTTAGATGAACGACGCACGGACGAGCTTCGGAAGGCATCGTGGCTGCCTTCTACTGTTCGCTGCTTTAGCAGTGGCATTCTCCACTTACGTTGAACAAGTAAGTCATTAAAAATTGAACAGCAAACTTAGGAATACCAAGTACCTTGTATTGTCTTAGCACTACCTCATCATATGTGTAATTAATTCTTATTCTTCGAATTCTTTAAAATAACTTTTGATCAGATTGGGTTTTGCGGTAAGCCTTGATGATAAAGATAGAGAGTAATCAGAAGTATTTAAACGTACAGATGTGTGAAATACAATTATTATTCTTAGGTGGAGAGTTTGCCAGCAGAACCAGTAAGTCAATGGCCCTCATTTCCGAGAAGAAATATTGCGGCATTAGCCAGAGATGGCTACCTGAGAAATTCAGCTTCGAAAGCTTATAAACGGGGCATTTCTACACTTGCCAAAAACGGATTGCTTCCTACGTACAGATCACCCTATGTTGAAGCTGACAAACAGGATCAAAACCAAGATGAATCGCAAGAAAAGAGAAACATGGCATCCATTGCACGGCTCCGTAGCTACGCGGCCATGAAGAGGAATATTCAAGCTCTTGCCAGAGATGGCTACCGTGTAGGCAGAGGACAGTATAACCCCTCTAATGATAAACGCAATATTGCTGCATTGGCACGCAATGGACTGCTTCACAAAAAGGACGAGGCAACTGAAGACGAATACTACTTTCCCTTTTATCAAAATCCCATCGCGCCGCTCTCTGAAATTGATCATCCATTAGATGTCAATGAAATGTATGATATCCAACAGTCGATGAACCCAGACATGTTTCCATCTATGTCTCAAGTGTACAAACGCAGTCCATTTGAGTCGTACTACGACTATAACAGTCAAAGAGACAACGACAACTCCTATTTCAAAAGAAGTTTCGCAGGTAGTCCAGTTCATGGACTATATAGACCGAACTACAATGAACCAAATACTAGGACCAAAAGATATGTGATGCCGTACCCTGAGCTTATGGAAGGAGACGAAGTGATCGAGCAAAATGATATTGATGGAGAAAAGCGTTCAGTAGGTGAGTAGAATGATAGGAAAAAGTATAACAGTTAAAAACAACAATTTAAAATGATGAACTGGAATGCGAATGTCCAGTGACATACATAATAATTGTGAGACACATTCGCAAATATACTCAACTCAACTTGTGGATAAACTCGTACAGGAGTTGAGTTTGAGTAATGGCTTTGTTTTATTTACTTCTGTTACAGATGATGACGATGAAGTCCGCGAAAATTTTGAAAAGCGTCATATTGGCTCGCTCGCTCGATTAGGTTTATTGCCCTCGTTTAGGTACTCGGGAGGACGTTACAGTAGATCAGGAAGAGCCAGGTTGTTGTTCCCTAGCCAGGAATTATACAGGTCTCGAAATATTTGAATATCATTGTGTGTAGAATACAGAGAATCGTTTTGTGCTTTAGTGTATTAGGAGATCGCGTAGAAGAACAACAGAATAGCGGCATGATAAATGTTACTAGTGCATACTTGATGTTTAGAGCGAGTTTCAATTGACTGATTAATCGTGAAGTTCAGAATGTAGTAGAACGCTTCAGAGTAGGTTGTACGATATCTGCGTGTTAGAAATAAAACGATGATATTTTCACGTCGCATGCCTAAGTGTTTAGTGCTAAGATCTACATGATGACAAATGGCATGGATGTTAAAGTCGGACTGATCAGACAAATACATGTTAGAATACAATTTACTGTTAAAATAAATTGGTGTTTTGAAAATTGAATATTAAAGGGTTTTTTTTAATAGAAATAATTTTATTACAGGAAGCATTCCTCTGACGAGAATTTCGGAATTAGGTGAGTAGCTTGAATATTTTCTACCTGTGTTTTGTTTACTCATCTTCCATATAATAGCATTTCGCCGGTATCAGGTAAAAATGTTACTGTGAAACATACACGAGGAAAATGTAAACTTGCGTTGTTGTCGCCGCTAGTTCGCCGGAAGTTAGTAGTGTGCCGGGAATCATAGCGGGCGCGGGCGGCGAGCGGCGGGAACAGAATGTGACACCAACTATTAGTTCTGTTTGAAATTGTATTCCATTCCATATCTAGTATGATTTTTATTTAAAAATTAATTTTCTCAATAAAATTAGTCCAATAAATACGATGCTCCATCGTATGTATTGCAAGTTTACAGAAACAGTTTTTTTTTTTTAAATATACATTTCATGATCGTGTATATGTCAGTAAATAATTCATCAACTTGATTACTTCCAGTTTATTTTTTTACTCAAAACCTTTTCTAGTAAAATGTTTTCCAATAATCTAGCATCCAAAGAATTGAGATTAAGGTATCGCTGCAATCATTAAACGTGTGCTTTTGTCCGTCGACAGGGAATATCTCTCTAGTCCCGAAGCTGACGCACCAGTCGATTCAGACGACGCCGACGTACCGCCGCCGCCAGTACTTGCTCACTCGCACCCGACCGGCCGGCTCCTCCACCGACCGCTAAACAACGACCTGCCGCACTCCAGTCCCCTGCCGCTACCACCGATCGCACCAACATACCAAGCAGATACATTCGCTAAAAACCGCTGGCAATCTTACACCAAGGAGACCCCCAAGTTTTACTATTTCAGGTCATTAAAGGTTCCATACCACACGTCAGGGAAGAGATACCTGTTGCTGCCAGCAGTGGACAACATCCTGCTCCGAAAAGGTTACCGCAACAGCAGTCTGCCAAGTCGACGTAAGAACCAGTAGCTATGCCAGTGCCCGCTAGGCGATGCCACGCTCTACAGCTCAGCCTATCCTAGCGCATGAACTATGAGCTGCATCGAGGGTGCCGGGCTCTTCTTCTATCATGTTTCATTCAATTCCAAACACTATTACTTTCATCATTTCTGGAAGCCTACAAAATTTATTTAAAATATGCTACGACTGTTTACAATTTTGAAACCACATGTTACGCCATTCTATCTACTGGTTATTGGAACAGGGTGAAACATGAGTATGACTTTGTTTCTTTTCTCATGTCGTTGTCAAGACGTAGGGAACACGGATCTATGATATAAATTAGACAATAACTTTAAACAGTATAATACATTTGTTCGTATTTCGTATATGTTAAATGTTGTGATTATTAGTTTAATTAAATAATAAGTTATTTTTAAGGGATCTCATTTTTACAAAAAACGACTTTGGCCAGCTTAAGACAGATATGCTCGTAATTGTAGAATAATTCAAGATGTCAATCGCAAATATATTAAAATATACTACCTAACATAATTATTATTTGTGTTAACGACTATGGTTATAACAATATACTGAAAAATATACATACTCTTGTAAGTAAGTAAAAATATAAATGTGGAATGAAAGAGGAAGTAGGTAAGTATTAAAAAAAATATTTTGGAGAAGATAATCATTATTTGCGAAGGAATTATACGTCAGGAGTGTAATTTTATGAATTTTAAAGAAAGGCAGTCATATCTTTGATAACGTATCTTTAAATACTTATTATCAACGTATATCTCTATTAATTAGAATTAACGAGCTGTGTTTGACAAATAAATTGAAAATATTTTCATTTGTTAGAAATTATTTATCAAGCTTAAGCTTTAAAACGAAAGGATCAATGTTTTGAACATTTTAGCGTAAACTTATTTAACATTTACTTAATTATATCAGTAGACGTGGAAAGAAATGTGTTGGAAAATTGACAATAAATGATGAATAATGTGCGACCATAATTATGATGATAATAATTTTTAAAATATATCTGTAGCTAGTAGATTTTATTCTTCACTTTTTATGATATATCTGATATCAATCAAAATATTTTTAAAACGAATATTATTACTGATGATACCATTTGAATATAGTATTGTGTTATTGTAAATAAATAAAACCGTGCCATAATATTGTTTGATTTGGAAACTCTCCAAGTACAAACCCAGAAACCCTTACTATCGTAGTTTTAGTTCAAATTGAGTTGCTGTTTGATAAACGAAAAACATTATGCACACCTTTCACATTTGTAATCAGTTGAACATAAATTAAGATAAAATGATAGGTAATCATAATCAGCCTTATTTGTCTCACACTGCTGGGCAAAGGCCTCCGTTTCCTTTTTTCATTATGTTTTTATATTTGTAATTTTTAACAGGAATTAAAGGAAAACCAAACACATCATAATTGATTCAAACACATTTTTTATTGGATAAAAGTAAGTAGGATATTTTTATAGATAAATAACATTATTTTAATTTCCATGTTGATTTGTGAGACCAAAAACGGTGACTGGAAAAAAAGACAAACATTAGAATGTAGTAAATCTACCAACAGTTAGGAAAAATCTCTTAAAAGCGGGTATTACATTATCCAATTTGCAGAGCGCTAAACTAGTGCATTAGCTAGTGCACTAGATGAGCAAGCGGGGCAGAGCCCATACGATAGCACTAGATTGGATCACTAACTGCCTAACTGCCTTTACACCATCCAATTTTAGCACGCTAGCTCACCTAGCGCTTTGCAAATTGGATAATGTAACGCTCGCTTTAATGTAATGGGACAGTATAAGTCAAAACTGAAGCTGAAAATAAAATTATTATATTATATACTTGGTTGGAGCTGGGAAATTCTTTTTTGACTATCTCAATTTTTTTCTAAAATGTGGGAAACCTACACTGTCAAAGTTGCAAAACTACTAGATACTTATATAAATCTTACCAGGAGCTTCTCCAGCTTATGGTGTTTTGGTGGAAGAGTTAGAGTCGGTCGAGCCAGTTTAGCCAGTGGAGCCAGTTGTGCCAGTGGAGCCAGTGGAGCCAGTTGTGCCAGTTGAGCCAGTTGAGCCAGTTGTGCCAGTTGAGCCAGTTGAGCCAGTTGTGCCAGTTGAGCCAGTTGAGTCAGTTGAGCCAGTAGACGAAGTAGACCCGGTTGTTGAAGAAGAAGTAGAAGTAGTATCTGAGCAGAGAGAGCCCTTAGTCCTAGAGCATTGACCGTTATTGCAGTATTGGAACAGACCACTGCAAGTGGAGTCTGTGCCCATGTTGAATGCATAGCAGCGGCGCACTGTGTTACAGCCCGTGCATTTGAATCCTCCCTGGAATTACACACAATGATTAAAATGGAGTAAATAATGTTAGTGAATGTAAACTTTTTATTTCAGGAAGGATTATAATCTGGTTTACATATTAGAATTTAAATCGTTTGGTGAGGTTGTTATATTTAATTTGCTGGGATACAATTTGTACGATATTATTTTTGATGATTTATGGTTTATTATTTACCTCGGTTGCGTAGTTACATCTGATCACAGTACGACCGACCTGCCTCTTGTGACGGGACTCGCCTGTAAAGAACCCAGCTGGTATTTGGGGCCAGTCGAATTTAAGAGGTTTAAAGGGGAAGTGGTCGAACATTCCAGGAGCAGACGATGAGACCGGTGGTTCATCGGAGCTTCCTCCACCATCGTTGGGAGGAATGGACGAAGCCTCGTTCGAGCTTGAGTTATTCGAACTTGGATTTTGAGCCAAGATTACTGTTGAAGAGACCTGCAACAATAAAAAATTACATTTTCAAAAAATGTTAAATTGGAAAAGGAGGTTAAATTAAATGAAAAAAGTAAAATCTTACCAGGATAGCGAACAGGAATAAAATATTCTTTATGGAAGCCATTTTGGTTTTCTTAGTTCCTCGTGTTCTCCAGATGAAGAAGTTATTTGATGATGTGAGTGCCTGAGTTTATATACGATTGATACATAAAGGTTATGCTAATCGATATAATTCTGTTAATAGGGTTGTCGAACAAAGATTCCATACCTATACCATTGATTTATTTTCTAATTCAGGGTTTCCCAACCTCTTTCCTAGGACGGACCCCTAGCGCAACCTAAACATGATTTGCGGACCCCTCAAAATAAAACAAGAAAAACTGCTTTTCACATTTTTACACATCTGCTATTTTATCACATTGGTGTATCTATGTTTATTAAACTCTAATGAGATGGTCGGTGTTGCCTTTTTGCGATCAAAGTCGTAATGTTTGGATTGATGTTGTTGAATTAGATCCTCAAAGCAGTCTCTACTTCTAGTCTATTTCTGTATTTATTTTTGCAACGAATGAATTATTTGCCACAGCCACCACAGGCAGCGCAGAGTAGTGCACCACGTGGCTTTGTTTTTTGCTTCATAATTTTAATTTTTACATGGTCCGTGGACCCCTAGGATAGGTCTGCCGACTTTCAAGGGGCCTCGGACTCCAGGTTGGAAAACCCCAGGTTGGGAATTTCTTCTTTTTTTGATCCATGGGAAGAATAAAAAGCGGCCAAGTGCGAGTCGTACTCGCCCATGAAGGGTTCCGTAGCAGCAAGTTACGATAAGTTTACGATTTATGACGTATTAAAAAAAAACTACTTGCTAGATCTCGTTCAAACCAATTTTCGGTGGAAGTTTACATAGTAATGTACATCATATATTTTTTTAGTTTTATCATTCTCTTATTTTAGAAGTTACAGGGGGGGGGGGGACACACATTTTACCACTTTGGAAGTGTCTCTCGCACAAACTATTCAGTTTAGAAAAAAATGATATTAGAAACCTCAATATCATTTTTGAAGACCTATCCATAGATACCCCACACGTATGGGATTGATGAAAAAAAAAATTTTGAGTTTCAGTTCTAAGTATGGGGAACTCCAAAATTATTTGTTTTTTTTTCTATTTTTGTGTGAAAATCTTAATGCGGTTCACAGAATACATCTACTTACCAAGTTTCAACAGCATAGCTCTTATAGTTTCGGAAAAAAGTGGCTGTGACATACGGACGGACAGACAGACAGACAGACAGACAGACATGACGAATCTATAAGGGTTCCGTTTTTTAACGGAACCCTAAAAAAGCAGCATAATGCAAAGTGATTTCACTCACAGTTTGTATATGTCACCATAAGATTGTGGGCACAGTTAGTTTATAATCGATCTAGCGAGATTATAAACTATCGAAAAATTGTGAACTGTTACAATATAACGCATTCATTTTCGGTAGTTTAATCTATCAATTTCACATCGTCATATTGTGAACGAACCTGCACTTTTCGACTGGGTTCATAATCAGTTCGATTTTATCATCCGTAAAATTGTGAACCGACCCTGATTGGTAGGTCTTGGCGGTAATCGAATTGGTAGCAGTAACTAAGTCAGGGCACCTCGACCAAATGGGTTAGGTTAGGTTAGAACTGCGGCCAACCGCGGCGATCGGTTCTTCCAACTTGGTTGCAGTTACTTGACTATTTAGTATTAGCGCAAGGTGCGGTCGTCGCATGCAAGTTTAATTTGTAGGTTTGCTATGGACAGATACCAATTAGTGATGCAACGAATACGAATACGAATATTCGTATTCGCCGAATAGTAGGCATTTACCGAATATTCGTATTCGGCGAATACTGATACGAATACTAATACGAATATTTAAAAATTAATATGTTTGTACGCAAATCTAATTACTGGCAGACTTGGAAAACGCGCGTCGTCGGCACGTAAAAATACGACGTGTGCAAGGGCCTTAACCGCAACGACGACGCGACGGGGGACTCCCCGGCCATAGTTTATACAGTGCCGCGGCCCGGGAGTTTTCCAATCATTACGAACCATGGACTGATTGATTCATTCATTCCTTTCATTTCATTTGTCAGTCGAAAGCACAAGTCAAGCAAGAGAGTATTGTTTCATTTATTTTCTGAGGTTGCTGCGAAGTGAAAGGAGTTGAAGTTGAATAGAAAATGTCTTCTCGTAAACGAGATCAGAGTGACATATGGAAACACTTCGATAAATTACCAAATAAGTAGTTATATGGTCTGTATTTCTTTTGTATGAACAAAAGGTAGGATAGTAAGTCCTAAGTAACTTAGACGAACGTTAGTAATAGCTGCGTCTATGTAGTACTAGACTATTAGTCTTTTATTACCATGGCGAGATATTCGTATTCGTATTCGCCGAATAGTAGGTTTGATATTCGTATTCGTATTCGTAAAAGTAGTATTCGTTGCATCACTAATACCAATGTAGCTAACTATCGAATGCGTTAAATTGTAAATGGTTTGTTGTAGTTCACAAATTTTCGATAGTTTATAATTTCGATAGACAGATTTTAAACTACCGATGTTCATAATCATGCGGTTAATTAAACAAAATCCAAAATAATTTATTTGCAGAGTCTTTAATTTCCTGTGTATTCAAGATAACTTGGTAGTTTTAATTTAAAAGTGCGTAGTAATCGTGAGATACAGCCCTGACGTTCGTCGACACAAGCCTAAAGCAAACAAAGAAAGAGAGCCGTCTTCCTGTAAACAATCACAGCAAAGCTACAGTCTACGGACGTGAAAGGCGCTATTATTCCTTACACAAGCGTCACTGCTTGTCCCACACAATGAACGAACATAAGTATAAGAAGTGAACATAATATTATTATTGTTAGCGGAGTCGTGACATATAATTGATAGAAAACAAGCGTGAAATATTTGTACACAAATTGTGATAAGATAGTAGATGTTGACATGATGTATACGAGATAACATCTTTGTACTGTTATTTTTCAGTCAGTTACGTTAGGTAAGTATTTACGGTGTGGGTTGATTTTCAAGTACATACCTATGGTTATTGATCAATGAAGAAGTGCTCCTGACCGATTTCGTTTTGCTCCTCGATTCTACTTATCAACAATTACAATTAATCGATGAAGTTATATCAATTCTGATACCCCGACAGCTAGTCTTTTTTTTTTTTTTTTTTTTTTTTTTTTCTGGGTGGGAAATTATCATATAACTTCTCCCGCTCTGGGTGGAGCGGGAGGGCGTGTCAGACTCCTACTGACTAAAACCCACCCGTGTTCCTTCGGTTGCCCTGTTGCCGGGGGCCACGATTTCCCTATCGGTTTTCTTCGAACCCCCGGCAGGCACTGGCCCTAGCGGACCCCGTCAATTCTGCTGACATCTCTTTGAGGCGCGCGTGGAACACAACGCGCCGTCGACCCGGGCTTGGTCCTTATCGGACGGCGAGCTACCCATTGCTCACCGTCCGCAAGCCTGCGCCTACGGTGGCCGGAAATCGGCTCGCGATTCCCGACCCGGGCGTCTCCTCCTATTGCGGCGGTTTGGGGCGTGAGGGCGCGAAGTTAGCCTCTCCCTCACGCGTTCCGCCTCCTCCTTCGCGAGCATTACCGCTTCGCAGAAGGAGGTGACGGCCTGCCATTTCCTCTCGCTCCGTACCATGGCCTGAACCAGGGCCGGACGCGAGAGATCACCGCCGCCGATCGCCTCTACGAGGACACGGCGTTGCTCTGCCCAAGCTGGGCAGACCTCCACCGTATGCTCCACCGTGTCCTCAGGCCGATCCATACAATGGTGACACCCGGGTGTTTCCTCCCGCCTTATCCTGAACAGGAACCTCCCGAAGCAGCCGTGTCCGGTGAGGACCTGCGTCAGGCGGAAGGTGAGAACGCCGTGGCGTCTCTCCAGCCACTCCTCAAAGAGGGGTCTTATTGCCGCGATTGTGGCGTGCCCAGCGCGGGGTTGCGACAATCGCACCCTCCATGACGCCATGAGATCCCGCCGGAGCTCTGTCCGCTGTGCCGCAATTTCTTGCGGCATCGGAGTTAAGCCCCGGCGTTTCGCCTCCTCGCGACACTCCCAGACGTGCGCGAGGACCTTTGCCTCCAGATCCCATGGCGGTAATCCGGCAAGGAGGCTCGCCGCCTCGCAGGAGACCGTGCGGTATCCTCGGGCCAGCCGGATGGCCATGACCCTCTGGGACGCGTTCAACCGGCGGGCTGGCCGCAGCCTCAATGAACGCGCCCACACCGGCGCCCCGTAAAGGGCCATGGACCGCACGATCCCCGCATAGAGCCTCCGGCAGGAGGCGTTTGGATCCCCTAGATTGGGCAGGAGCCGCTTCAATGCAGCCCCGGCCCGCTCCAGTCTGGGAGCCAAGCGTCGGAAGTGTTCCACGAAATTCCACCGGCTGTCGAGGAAGAGTCCCAGATACTTCATCGTCGACTCGACACCGATGTGAACCCCTCCCGCCATTACCTGGGAACCCGACGGTGGCGCATTCCGAGGACCATGAAAACCCATGGCCTCAGACTTGTGCAGGGCCACCTCGAGTACCAGCTGCCGGATCCTGTCAACGATTGTCGCAACCCCGCGTGTCGCTAAATCGGCCGCCGCCTGGTATGACCCCCCCTGCGCCAGGACAAGCGTGTCGTCAGCGTAACAAACGACGCTGACGCCGCTAGGGAGGTCGGCGCGCAGCACCCAGTCGTATCCGATGTCCCACAGATGCGGCCCCAGGACCGAACCCTGTGGGACACCGCACGACATCTCTTGCCGGTTCCACTCTCCTTGGTGACCGGGGTAGATGACGGCCCTGTCCGTCAGATAGGCCTCGACCACACGACAGAGGTAGGTCGGCATCCGGTGATACCGGAGTGCCTCCCTGATGCAACTCCAGGGCAGGGTGTTGAAGGCATTGGCGATGTCTAGAGACACCGCCAAGACGACCCCACCCCGGGCCACAGCATCCCCCGTCGTGAGGGCCCGCACGCGCATGATGGCGTCCACCGTAGAGCGCCCTCTGCGGAAACCGAACTGGCTCTCCGCCAGATCCGGCCCCACTCGCACCAGCTGCCCGACGAGGCGGTCTGCAATGACTCTTTCAAAGAGCTTGCCCACCTCATCGAGCAGCACAATGGGCCGATAAGCGGACGGAGAGTCCGCTGGGCGCCCCGGCTTCTTGATGAGGACCAGTTTCCCCGTCTTCCAACGAAGTGGGAACTGGCCCCTCTCCATGCATGCGCTTAGGAGCCCCCTCAGTCAAGGCCCGAGAGCCCCCATGGCCAGGACCCAGGCTTTTCCGGGTATGCCGTCGGGTCCTGGGGCGGTATTCTTCGCACTCATCTTGCGTACCGCCACTCTCATTTCTACCTCAGTCACCTCAGGAGAATCGTCGCGGTGTGGTCCGCATCGGGCACCGCAGTAGGCGGAGCCATGGGCGGAGGGGTATGATCCCCTCTTGAAGGGAACAGAGCGCTCACCACGTCCCCCACAAGCTGGGGCCGGAGACTCTGCGTCAGCGGGGGAGCCCATGGGCGGAGTTTCTCCCGCACCATCTTGTATGGGCGCCCCCACGGGTCCCTGTTGAGAGTCTCCAGCAACTCCTCGCGGGCCAGCGCCCTGGCCCGCAGGATCTCCGCTTGGAGGGCGGTCTTCGCCGCTCTGTACCCCTCGTATAGCTCCGCCTCAATGGCTTCCGTATCCGGAGGGCCCCGACAGCTAGTCTGACGATGAAATCACAAAAAAATTAAAAAAAAAAAAAAAAACTATTTATTTCCCATAAAAAAATTCACAGAATAATATTATTGTTTATACTTCTGATAAAATGTTTACCCATATTACCTCACCTTTTAATTTTTTATCCGACTGCCCCAAGAGGGTAATGTTTTTCGAGAGTATTTATGTAGGGTATGTCTGTTTTTTTGGCACGCTCTGTAGCCTAAATCGATTTCAACATATACATATATGAGGTATCGTTAGATTCGTCTTAATTCTGGGAGTGACATAGGCTATATAATATTTATTTAATGCATCTGCAAATACAAAAAAATGGAGGGGAAGGTTTTTCTAAACTAATACTATAAATAGATTTGATATTTTGTATGTTTGTTTGCAATTAATAAATTTAAAAACTGCTAGACCGATTTCAAAAATTCTTTCACCAGTAGAATGCTACATTATCAATGAGTAACATAGCCTATGTTTTTTTTTTTTTATAATTTATAAAGATATCACGTGGGTGAAGCTATTGGCGGATGCTAAATAGTTTTTAAAATAAATTAAAACAATATTGGTACCTACCGTATCAAATAAATGCTAATAATTAGTGTTATTTCAACTATTTTTGTATACAATTAAAACTGTTTTATTAAACTAAAATGCTTCAAAAATAGTACATTATTGCAAAGGCCGGGAAATAGGCAATTGCAGGTCGAGTATGAATTTTTCAAGTTAATGCCGTTTTTAACATGAACTGTACATTTCAGCATGGAATAAATTGCCCATAATGTAGATGGCTTTTTAGTTTTAGTAATCTCATTAAAATACGCCAAAAATACACAGTTTGTAGAAAATGTTCACTTTATTCTCGTTTTTCCAAATATTAAAATTTTCATATACTTTCATGTATTTTTCTTTTGACTTCGCTGGAAGCAGGTTTTCCATTGCTAATTTGGCTTCTGATCTTAAATCTGGTGCAGTACAATCAATCTCCATTTCACTCTCTGAACCGTTGGAACTCATTTTAATTATCTTAAATAACAAATCAAGACGAATTTTCAGTTTTGCCGCCAATTTTCTATTTATCATCTGTGCCAAAAGGCAAACGCATCTAAGGCTATACAGCCACGTGAACGCAATTTGTACTAAGCAAAGAGAACTTTGGTATGCCAAGAATGATAAAAGAGATCCAATCAAAGAGTATTTAATAACCCTAGCACGCTGTTTCATACAAAATTGCTGGAGCGTTGTAATGTTCCAAATTCAAAAAACGCGCATGCAATGGATTTGATTTTCTTTAACCGTAAATTCGATACTTCGCGTGTTCTTTGTTCGAAAATAATGACAATATTTCCATGCATGTTTGAGAAAAGCAAATTATTAAAAAAAACAAAAACTCAACTGCAAAAACACACAACTGAAAAGAGAAAAACAAGCATTGAACTTTATTTTTTGTAAGGTATTGCGGGCGGGGGATTGGTCATTGGATAACCCAATAACCTGAGATATGGTGTAACTTTTGTTTGTCTCACCTGCGATAACTACCTTACAAAAAACAAACTTTAATGCTTGTTTTTCTCTTTTCAGTTATACGTTTTTTAAACGAGAAAATCTTTGCGAAACCTATCAGCTACGAACAGTTATAGTAATCGGAGCATTGCCTCGTAAATCACATAAAGTAGCTGGCTCTCAAACCCACGTTCCCAGCTTTGCTCAACTACGAATAGTTTATTGTTTTCCACTTGTAACAGTGTGTAACTCCTACGTGAGTAACAATGAACTAAGTTTTATCAGTTTTGTGCACTCGTGTTTTTTCCTAGGTATTGTTTTGTCTGAGTAAAACCTATACACAAATCGGATGTGATCAAGCATCTGCTGAGTTACAGGAACCGCTGGATATCTTAATTTGACTTTTTTAGGGTTCCTTACCTCAAAAGAAAAAAATGGAACCCTTACAGGATCACTCGTGTCTGCCTGTGTGTGTCCGTCTGTCACAGTCAATTTGCTCCGAATCTAATGGACCGATTAAGTTGAAATTAGGTACACATATCTATTTCTGTTACACGGACATGTAACGTGAATAAATGAATTTTGAATATGGGGGTCACTTTTGGGGGGCAAATAAGAAAATAAAAAAAAGTATTTTTCAAACAGCTGTGTGAGTTGTGTGACATAACAAATGGAAGGGCTTGTTACGAGGATCTCAAATATATATATTTCTAATTTTAAAATAAATGCATTTAAAGGTATTTAAGAAAATAGATGAAAATTAACCATTCCTCCAGAAATAAAAAAAATTGTTTCTTTCTTTTTTCTACAAAAAAGAAACACATGAAATACACATTTACAAATTAGCCAAAAGCCGCGTCTTCAGTATTCAAAACGAATAAAACTTTGACAAATTTTGTCTATTGCTTGATGTCAGGGGCCAGAGACCAAAGACAATTTATAATTGCTTGTGTAATGTATTGCGACAATACCAAATGAAAACAAACAATCAAAAAACTTTTTACAAAAAAAAAACAATCGACTTCAAAGAAAACACTACAAAGTGAAAAATAACTTTAATTTCGGAAGTCGGTGTCTTTGGTTTTGAATTTTCGTTCTTTGTCACCGACTTCCGAAATTAAAGTTATTTTTCACTTTGTAGTGTTTTCTTTGAAGTCGGTTGTTTTTTTTTTGTAAAAAGTTTTTATTTTTCACTTTTTAGTTGTGATACCTACCCCACACAAATTCGAATACCACTACCTGCTATGAAAATAACAGTGACAGGAAGTTATCATAATATCATCCACATACTAAGTGAGGAAAAAATACGTATTATTGAAGCTAACTCAAAAACTACCCAAGTAAAGTTAATAAAATTTATATGGGACCACCTCTGAAGTATGATTTACCAAACAAAAAAAGAATCATCAAAATCAATTCATAATTGACGGAGTAATCGCGTAACAAACATACAAAAAAAAAAAACAACATACAGTCGAATTGAGAACCTCCTCCTTTTGGAAGTCGGTTAAAAATATACACCAAATGCCGATTGCTGAGTGGAAAAATAACAATTTAACAAATACAGAGAGTGGTTCTTTACTCATAGATTACTGGAAAACTTATAAGAAGTCTATGGTCTTAAAATAACATGGTAAAGCTCTTTATATTGAACGTCCAAATATACATTTGTAGTTGGAATGTATCGGAGAACATGTGTATTTCAATCTATAATGTTAAGTTTGTATTTGGAATAAATTCATCCCAACTATGGAACCCTTCATTGTGCGTGGTCCAACATGCACTTGGCCGGTTTTTTTAATATCACCAAATAAGAGTCAAATTTGCATGTTTAACAGGGACCATAGGAGACCTGCACTTTGAAGCTCACTTCACCTAAGCGTTCACGGTGAGATTTTTACAGAATAGCAATGATGTACACCCACACTTCGCCGGTTACGATCATTCACAAAATTCTCATTTAACGAACGAAACTCTTGTTGTGTCAGTCTTTCAATTCAATTGTAATAGTACCTATACAATGAGCGTCGGCATCGTTGGCTGACATAGGTTGAAACATATTACTTCACCACACATCCCAGCATCCCGGGAATTTTCATTAAATCCGAAACTGCTTTTTTTCAGAAATTCTGTAATTCTCAATGTTAATTCGTTAAGGAGAATTTTACAAAGCTAGGTATGTTACTGCCAGTTTAATTACTCGGAGCAGCTTTGAGCCCACTTTAAAGGGAATAGAGCCACTATAAAGTATGATTTCCATCAAACGGCTCGCATCGCATCGGATCGGAACGGATTTTACAATCTTTAAACAATACTAAATCGTGTACACAGTTTTTAAAGTCTATATTACCAAGCTGCGTACAGCAGCTTAACTGCAGGCGTCTTCCGCGACACGCGATCGTAGCCGAAAGTATGCTGCGACGCGCGATCGGCTCCGTTCGCCTGTCATCGTATCCGGTCGGATCTTTTCGGCTGTTTTATGATTATTTTCTTCTTCTACTAATGCAATAGACAACAATATCTACGTCAACTTCAACCATTTTCAAAAATTAGAACACGTCAGCACAGTAGGAATGAAACTATTTGAATAGGCGCAGAAACAGATAGCGTTCGCAAGCGACGGTTTTTTTTTTTGGGTGGCAAAATTTTCAAATAACTTTTCCCGCTTTTCTGGGTGGAGCGAGAGGGCGTGTCAGACTCTTACTGACTAAAACCCACCCGTGTTCCTTCAGTTGCCATGTTGCCGGGGGCCACGATTTCTCTTCCCAGACGCGATCGGCTGTCGCCGCATCCGTTCGTATCCTTTTCGATCTGATGCGATACTAGCCGTTTGATGGAAATCATCCTTAATCATATTCTTTACTAGAGACTGATATATTTCCAGATATTGATATTTGTTATTATATTATTGGGTAGGTACCTATCGTATTACATAGTAAATGGGTTGTGAAGGTCAGATAGGCAGTCCCTCCATATAAATACTGGTATTCAGCTGCATCCGGTTAGACTGAAAGCCGACCCCAACATAGTTGGGAAAAGGCGAGTCAGATGAAGATGATGATTATTTATTACTTAACTAATTCATGGTAGCTGTAACTTAATGAATTCAGTTTTTTGAAGTGAAAACTTCTTTCGGCGCGTTGGGCATTTTTGAGATGGGAAAAAACAATTGAACAAGCGACACCGTTACCGACACCTCATTTTTGTAAACGCGATTGCGCTCTTTATTTATATTACGTTACGGATCAATGTTCTATGCAAGTATTTTTACTTTAAAGGTTTTGGACGTATTTTTATAAATTGTTCTAGTTTTCACTTCTGTCGGCACTTTCGGAGTGCCACTGTTTTTTAATTCTGCCACTACTTGATATTAGTAGTTATTTAAGAATATTATTTATAAAAGTTTGCAAATTGAGACTTTTAAAATATGTTAAACAGTCGCTAATCATTACTTAACTTTAGGCAACATAACACAACATAATATCACGTCTGTTTCCTCGAAAGGTTAGGCAGAGGTGTACCTAATAGTACACCCACATTTCACCAGCTAAGTCCCATGTATTAGGGGGCGAGCCTTTTGTCATCAACCGGAGACAAATCTAGACTCCGGCCTGCTATTGAAAAATTCTTGGAGGAAAACCCCAATAAGCAACGTTTTAAATAAACCTTGTCTTCGGATATGCATTTCTTCAATATTGATTCCAAAACATATATGTGCTGTGTTCCGACGCTTAAAATTAACTTTGACAACAGGCTGGATATTATGAAAAGAAACAGATTTTTAGAATTTAAAGATTTTTATTAATGAAACGAGATATAAAGTCAAATTACAAATAATCAAAAAGTAACAACTGCTTTTGTAGGTGATTCAACTGGATCATCTATGCACAGTCAGCGCTCGGTACAGCGGAACATATACCATTATTGCAGTGAGGTCTGGCGGGATTGTAACAGGCTTTCAGTAGCCCACCGACTTGCTTGCAAATCATTCTAGTATTACAATCATGACATGAGATCTTCGGAAAGACGGTGAAGTCACAGGTGGTCCAGTTAGCGTTTGACTCAGATATGTCGAAGGTGCCGAAGTCTAGGGCCTGTCGTCGCGCCCTGCCTTGGTTCTCGTGGGGCCCGCGTTGGGAAGCCGGTGGCCCTCCTTGATCGGTGTGCGGTCCCCCTTGGGACGCTTGAGCGAGTGTCACGGCCAGGACGCACTGAAATGATTAACATGAAGAATTAGAAGTCATAATATTTGTATACCAGTCTGTTAAATGCCATTGCTGAATATGGCCAGCCCCAGCAGCTTAGTAGTGCTTGGGAATGCCAAGGCATATCTACGAGTATGTATAACGGAAAATTATGTATTCCATCCAGGGTTCCCCTCTCTTGAGGGGCCGCAAACGGCTTTGTTTGAGGAGTTACCGTTTTTGTGATTAAATTACCGATTTTTTTGTTAATACAGACTTAGAACTATTAGATTGAATAAAGATGAATCTTCAACAAACTTACCAGCGCCGAGAACATGAGTACGTTTTGGATGTGAGCCATTGTTGCTTTGCTTCCTATTTGGTTCATCTGATGCAGACAATCCCTTTTATACGTCCTACTTATCTAAACGATAACTTATATTTATCTCTAACTGTTAGTAGGGTTTTCCTATTGTTTAAAGACAATAAACATCTGTGTTGTTGGTTTCAAGTGGGGAATTTCTGCGGAAACAATACAAAACTAATATGCATTTACATTAATTTATATCTGCGCAACTTAATGCCCAATCTAAACTAATATTATAATAAAGAGAAAAGATTATTATTAAATGAGCAATATTTGTGTGTATAGGGTAAATTCGTTAGAGATGGCCACAGTTTTTTTAGGGTTAAATAAAACTGAAAATATTGAGATCACAATTAGACTTTTATTTTTAAGAAAATCAACAACAATCAGTCTTTCGAAAATCAGCATAAAAATATTTTTATAATATGAGGAACATCCATAAAAAAATTATTAAAAAAAAACATAACTGGTTGTCTCACCCGGTACATACGGTAGTGATGGCCGTAGTGGTACGGGACAGATGGCCGGCACTAGATTTGCCTCTGCCTTTCCCCTTTTCTTTGATTTATGCTTGCTGGAGCTCCTTTTTCTTCTTCTGTCCACATTTAGAGCACATGTCATCCAAAGGTGTACAATTCTCATGTGGGGTTACAGATTACAGATCGAACATTGAAGCCAATCTTCATGCGACGGGTTTTATAATATTTTTCGCTACATCCGGCACAATTATCAGCTTCATCTTCTGCGTCTTCTTCACCAGATGTATTACATAATATTGATTTCTCCTTTCTAGTGTTACTTTCAGACCTTCTTTCTATTTGTTTGACAGCCGCTATATGACCATCTCTCCTTTTTGTCCGGGTAAGATGGCCAGCTCAATTTTTAAACTTACGAATTACAATTACCTTCCCATTTTGAGGTTAAAACGAAGAAAAATATACACCAAACACAATACACTCCCAAAAACACACATAAATAATAAAAATATTAGTATTTCCGGATGGTATACGAACCTACTATAAAATTTCACAACTACTAAATTCAATTAAGGCCAATTTACTTACTTTTTTACTTATTTTTACGCAATGTTTTGTTTGGATATTGTTCGTGGTGGCGCACGATGTGTATTAATTCAAATACAGCGCCACCTTGTAAATAAATCAGCAAAATATACTGATTGGGCAACTCTCCCGTACGGCCATCTCTAACGAATTTACCCTATATATATATTTGTAATTACGTTCTTGAAAACGGCCCTAATGATTTCGATGAAAGTTGCAATATAAAGGGGTATCATACTGGGTCTCAAATTCGTTTTCTCCGTATTTTCACCCGAGCAGAGCTCGATCGCCCAAAGTTTAGAACAAGATGGCTGCCTTAGAATAATGACATGGCTGCATGGAATTAGTATGTACTATACGTGGAATTAGTATGAACTATCCTATACTATTAAATGAGCATTCTCTATTGTCAGCTAAGCAGACCTCGGTCGACCAGTACCCTAATTGCGTAACTTATTTTCGGAAACAATTATGCCTAATTTGTTTCATTTTGACAGTTCAGCGACATTCATTTCGTTATTTACGTTGTTGAGCAGATTTTTTTTCCAACTTATGAAGCAATGGATTAGCAATCTGTTTCAAACTGAAACAGATTGTGATTGTGTTGTATTACGCAATTAGGGTACAGGAACTATGAAATATAGGATACTACATCGGGTTCTAAAAGGATAAACTAAAAGTAGAATGTCGCAATAGAGCGGCACTGATGGTGATATTTAAGAAAACGTCAGATATTTTGATCATATTTGTATTGTTATTGGTATTGTTCACAATATTTTCTGAGAATACACTTGTTTGTCTATAACAATTTTGTTAGTATAGTGCTATCTAAATAAATTAGTTCGTTCCAATTTCACGGATTTACGCTAGTTTTGATGTTGTGATTTTGATGATGTGAGGGGCTTGTGGCTAAATAATAATAGCTGCACGGGTCAATCGATCAGGTTAAGCTACGCTTGCCGCGGTTGGTTCGTGGGTGGGTGACCATCTTTACATAACAAGACCCATCCGTGCCTCGGAAAGCACATTAAACCGTTGGTCCCGGCTGTCATTTGTAGATCTTTGACAGTCGTTACGGGTAGTTAGAAGCCAAAAAGTCTGACAACCAGTCTTACCAAGGGGTATCGTTTTACCTAGTAACTAGGTTGTGGAGGTCAGATAGGCAGTCGCTCCATGTAAAATACTGGTATTCAGCTGCATCTGGTTAGACTGGAAGCCGACTCCAACACAGTTGGGAAAAGGCTAGGCAGATGATGATGATGATGATTCATGTATGTTATCCCCAGGCATATTCTTGAGTGTTTTCTTACATTGGGAAATCCAGCCAAATAAAAACAATCGTAATCTTATCAAAACACAAGCTGTGCCCGCGGCGTCGCTCACGTATTTATGTAAGTAGATATTTTTTGGCATAATAAGGTGGAATCATAGTATTTTAGTAAGAAACAAATTCTGATCAAACCTTCTATCTGTACTATATATTTATACTAGCTTTTGCCCGCGGCTTCGCCCGCGTGGATGTCGGAAAATATCCCACAGGAACATGCTACCGGAATTCAGAGTATCCCTTGTCCTTTCCGTATACATTTCATCTAAATACGTTTAGCCGTTACGGCATGAAAAGGTAACAGGTAGATAATAAATCTGTTTTAGGATTCCATACTCAAAATGAGAAATTGAAACCGTTAAAGGATGACTTCGTTGTCTATCAAGACCTTTTTTCTCAGAAACGCGTGGAGGCATTCAGTTGAAATAGATATCAAAAACCTACGGACCTACGGTCCCTCGGAGCTGCAAAGAAAATGAAACTGCCAAGTCAACGCAATAAAAAAATTCGGCCATTTACATAATTATACCGCATATTTATGTTGACTCTCGCAAATAAAACAAAGCCTATAAACGCATTTTTCTTTCTATACGGTACTTCCCGTTGACCTAGCAGCATGTTTGGCGAGAAAACATTATATCACCCTCTTTAGCATTATTTTTGAGACAAAAAGTAGCCTATGTCCCTAGGATGCCATTTATCTCCATGCCAAATTTTATCAAAATCCGTTCAGTAGTTTAGGCGTGAAAAGGTAACATACAGACAGACATTTTTGTACTCAAACCTCAGTTGGCCCGAAATGGTTTTTTGACCCTAGTAATAAGAAATAGGATCAACAGGCATCGAATTTTTTTTGTGAAAATTGGTCGTTTTCTTGCTGACTGTACAGTTTTTTCAAAATCTGTGAAGCAGATCAAAATGTTTCAAAAAGGACTATTTTCTTGTGGCAACAACGGTTAAGGTACCTGCCCCTATTTTCCCATCTCAAAATCCATCCTGTATATGTTATGATTGACTGCTTAGATTCATAAAGCTGTGATGATAATCTTTTAAAAGGTTAAATCCGAAACAATCTGCAATATTCTAATCTTTTAGCTAGCCTTTTTACAATTTGCGGTAAACTAAAGAAGAATACGAACTTATTGTAATATTGCTCATCCCCCATAACAAATAGCGTGATAATAATTTTTGAAAAGTCTATTGTGACATTTCCATTATTTGACTTATTGATTATTTATACCAATTTTCAAGTAAACCAAGCCACATAGTAAAATGTACTCCTGTAAAAATGAATTCACCACGTTAGGGGTAGATTTAAAAAAATCCCTGATTATGTTTTTGTTTATTTTCAGTCTTTAGTATTACATTTAAAATAATAATATTAATTACATTTATTCATAAAAAGAAATATATCTATAAAATAAAATAAATCATCAATATTTTAAGAGGTCGATACTTTTCATACTGACGGAACACACCACTTTTTTAGGCGTTTTGACGACGTAGTATCTGGTATTATTATTCTGGCCGAGTTGACTCAGGCCGAGCTTTCCCTGACCTGCGAGTGCTACATCCAGGTTGGTCGCAGTTCCGGAGGACACGGTGGAGCATACGGTGGAGGTCTGCTCGGCTTGGGCAGGGCATCGCCGTGTCCTCGTGGAAGCGATCGGCGGCGGTGATCTCTCGCGTCCGGCCCTGGTTCAGGCCATGGTACGGAGCGAGAGGAAATGGCAAGCCGTCACCTCCTTCTGCGAAGCGCTAATGCTCGCGAAGGAGGAGACGGAGCGCGTGAGGGAGAGGCAAATTTCGCGCCCTCGCGCCGCTAACCGCCCCAGGAGGAGACGCCCTGGGCGTCGGGAATCACAGGCAGATTTCCGGCCACCGTAGGCGCGGGCTTGCGGACGGTGAGCAATGGGCAGCTCGCCGTCCGATAAGGACCAAGCCCGGGTCGACGGCGCGTTGTGTTCCACGCGCGCCTCAAAGAGATGTCAGCAGAATTAACGGGGTCCGCTAGGGCCAATGCCTGCCGGGGGTTCGAAGAAAACCGATAGGGACATCGTGGCCCCCCGGCAACATGGCAACTGAAGGAACACGGGTGGGTTTTAGTCAGTAAGAGTCTGACACGCCCTCACGCTCTGCCCAGAGCGGGAGAAGTTATTTGATAATTTCCCACCCCAAAAAAATAAAAAAAAAGGTTGGTCGCAGTTACTTGGGTGTTTAGTATATTTGGGGCTCCGAAATACGAATTATTAGTGAAACATTTATTTGAACACAGTTCATGAAACACAAAATATAAATAACAAAGTGATGTTTACAATTTTGTGATGTTTCTTATAACATTATTTTCACTTTGTTATTTATATTTTGTGTTTCATGAACTGTGTCCAAATAAATGTTTATCTTTCTTTTTTATTTTCATCATTCGATATATTAGTGTATTTAATAATATTTTTAGGAAACCAAAATGGGAATTATTTGAGGTTCGATTAAATACATGCCAGAAAAAAAAATCCACTGTTACGCTTTTTTTATGTGTAACATCTTTCCTCTCGCTTTCCTGCAATCTGGGCAGAGAACATAATAGTACATTACTGCCGCGGTCTATAATGACTACTTTGCTGGTCGCGCTGATGATGGCCGACAGCGCAGCGTAGCGCAGCTCCAGGCCGACACAGCGCGGTCAGCGTGCAGCACTTGATGGACGAGTTGAGATAAAGACCGAGGCCGTAGGTCGAGGCCTTTACAGCGAGGACAGCAAGGGCTGCAATGATGGCCAAGCTGGAAGGCCTAGAGCGTAGCTAGGCTAGCTCGAGGCAATCATAGCGTGACCAGCGAAGCAGTCATAATGGGCCAAGGTTATAGTGCTTTACTCAAAAATGCAAGTACCTAATCTTAATAAAACCAGCAAGTAAAGATTTAGATTTCCTACTGATTTTCCACTGCACAAATTTTTCAGATGCAAGCTTATATTTTTCCTTTGAGTTCCGCGGTATTAAATTTTCAACCACTAATTTAGCTTCATCTTTAATGTCTGGCGGTGTTAAACACATTGAATCGGAAGAATTTTCGCTTTGAGAGCTCATTTTTAGCAAAAAAATCACTAAATAAAAATAAAATTTTCGCTGAACCGCACTTTTGTTACTTCTATGTATTTTTTTTAACAATGGTCGTTGGAACTATACAGCCAAATATGGAATTAAATTCTTTTTGTACCTATCTCTATAAATACAAACCGCTGTGTTTTAAATAAAATCTTTTTGCATTTGATTTTTTAAAACGTTGAACCGTCAAAATAGCGGCTGGCAATGTTTTGCCGGCCTGTTAGAGCGACCAGCAAAACTTTGCCGGCCGCTCCTTGAAACAGAACGGCAAGGTTGACTTTGCTCCAACAAGGTTGTCAAAATAATGACCACATTACATGCATTTTTGAGTAAAAGAGTTACTCACAATTTAGTAACTATCTGTCTTTTGATTGGTCAAGAGGAAGAAATGACTGGCATTCTACATATATTAAAGACCTTATGTACCGTTTATCTGTACCAGCAGCCAGCAGAATCAGATCCATGTTCAGTTTTGATGGATGGGCTGTAACGATTTTATTTTTGCCTATTGGAATACCGTATGATATGTTTTATAATTCATAATGTTTCATACTACTATAACAACAGGGCTTTTGCATTTTCTAGTGAAAAAAAAAAGAAATCTTGTTGTATCAACTCATTTATTGATGGCAATAGTTTTCTAATACATTTTTCGGTAAGGTTAGGCAAGTAATAACTTAGGCACATTCCATACTAGGCACGGGCGAACATAGTCCATTGTTGCAGTAAGGAGCGAAGGAGCTTGGGCAGTCAAGCAGCAGTCCACCAATTCGCTTGCAGATCAATCTTGTATTGCAGTCATGGCATCGCATCTTTGGATTTATGTTGAAGTCACAGGAAATCCAGGTGGCTTCAGAATTGTGTTCGTGATCGTGGTCGTGGTTATGTTCGTGATTGTGTTCGTGACGTTTCTGTCGGGTGACTGGGGACCAATCACCGTTGTTATGTCCCTCTTCGGATGCTTGGGTGTGAGCCCCAGCAAGGACGCACTGGAAAGATAAATAGAAAAATTAGAGATACTTGTTAAAGGAAATACGTATTCACTGTTGCAAAACATTCAACAAGCTAGTTGACAGTTTTAGAGACACCAGTTAGTACTGTTCCTTGTGGTTTATTTGCTTCAAAATAGTAATATTTCAGAGAAATGTTTTTACTAGCAAAACAAATTTTTATTTTTATAGCGAAATTTAATTTTGATTGTCGAAACGGAGCCACCAGTACTGTCCATGGCTGACTGAGTGACCTTATCTTTTTTTTCGGTGAAATCCACTATGTTTTCAAAGTTTTGTCTGCATATAAACTTTATTCAATACTTCTGTCGGAATATTATATTCGGTAGTCTTGATTTATAAGGCCTTTAAATATAAAAAATATAAAATAAATTAAATTTAAATATAAAATATTTAAATTAATAAATTATATGCAAACTAAAAAAAATATTTAATAATAATGTTTACGTTGATAGTCTTATGTTAGTAGTTTTTTCCTAATATTTTATGTACAGTCGAACCTGGATGAGCGAGAGTTCAAGGGACCGCGATCTCTTTTTCGCTTATAGAGGTTTATCACTAACTCGAGTTTCTAGCTTATAGAGGTACAGGAGTGGCCTTTCTCACTTATAGAGGTTGAGGCTGGTTGGGAAAGGTAGAGAGGAAAAAAAACAATGTTATTTCTACGAAATTTAAGAATGAGTCATAAAACGCAATGTTAAATTACACTCGACTGTCGCTTATAAAGGTACAGGAGTGGCCTTTCTTACTTATAGAGGTTGCGGCTGGTTGGGAAAGGTAGAGAGGAAAAAAAACAATTTTATTTCCACGAAATTTAAGAATGAGTCATAAAACGCAGATGTTAAATTACACTGGACTGTCGCTTATAGAGGTACAGGCAAATAGCAGTCTCAATTATAGAGGTCCACGAGTGTAAAACGATTTTCTCTTATAGAGGTTTCTGTTACTCACTTATAGAGGTTTTAGACGGTTAAAATGACGGGACCTGGCAATTACTCTCATTTATAGAGTTTTCTCGCTTATCCAGTTCTTACTTACCCAGGTTTGACGTTACCTTAGAATGAGACTGAAAACTACAATTGTTGTAGATGAACAGAGCCACATTGTGCTAGAGGGATACACTTCCAATCAGTGTTGTTCCTTTCAAGACCATTATTTTCGTAAGTGTATTGGTAATGCAAAATAATCATGTTGCGCAGACCCCACATAAATTAATATAGGGGCAAGAGAATGATGATGCTGATGATGATGATTATGATGATGATGATGATAATGAAGGTCCAATCCTCTTAAAAACAAACCCTAATTTGTAGTTTGATTTGTATAAAACTAATTGATTACAACATTTAAATATAATTTGCATTATACATACCAGTACTGCCAAGATGAGGATGTTTTGAATGAGAGCCATCATGTGTTCGAATGTATTTTCTATTTGATTTAAATATCGATTGCAATACCTTTTTATACTCCTCACTTATCTTATGTGTATCATAATCTTTATCATTACTCAATCTCTTCCATTACTCAATATTTTTCTCAAGTGGAAAATCGATAAGGAATTGGGATTTACTTTGTGCGTAATACATAAAATATGCTTATTCGAAATTCATGTTCTGATAATATTTATGAATTTAGGTACATGTCGTGTCACGTTATGTGAATCATCATAAACAAGGCTGTTTGGTACATACCTATCAATGTGACCCCTATGGAATCTAAAATATTTTTGAAAATTGTTCATTTATTATATCATGCAATTTTAGACGTATTTTTGTAGTTTAACTTGTAGATGTAAAAATGTGCTATTTAGGGGTCCGTACCTCAAAAGGAAAAAATGGAACCCTTATTGGATCACTTCGTTGTCCATCTGTCTGTCTGTGTACCTACCTAGGTACACAGACAGACAGATGGACAACGAAGTAGAAAGCTGACGGAGTACTTCCCGTGCACCTGCACGGGAAGTACTCCGTCAGCTTTTCAAATTTCATGATTCTAGAATCATGAAATTTGGCAAGGTCTCACAGCACAAGTAAAGGAAAATAGCCGATTTTTTTTAATTTATAGTTTAATCATATATATTTTTTTGTTATTATTATGTTACATTTGCAGTTAAAGAATTGACAGTGACGTATATTGATGTGTGGGAGAGCATTTTGTTTAACTGTTAAGTTTGTTTTTGGGATAAATTCATTACAACTACGGGACCTTTCATCGTGCGTGGCAGGTTTTTAAATACATTCATTTTATTCTACGTCATTGGACCTACCATTGGAAACTGATCATCCTGCTTCCATTGATCCATACCTTTAAGTCGGTTGACTTAAAGAGGACTGGCTTAATGAGGTGAGGCAACAATATTTTATTCCCTCTGTAGGTCAGACATTTGTGCATTATATTTAAGGACCCTCTTCTAGAACACCTTGCTTGGTACACAATTAATTATTTTATAGATTCTGGTGATATAACGTATTATTTATGAATTCTCTAATTTATACTTTGACTACTTTGGATACCATTGATTTACGATTATCGAAAGCCTAGTGAGCAGTGGTAGTCCAGTGGTAACGGCTCCGACTTACCCGGTCTTGGGTTCGAACCCAGGCAGGCGCTTTACTTTGTGTATTTTATTTCATCACCACGGAAAACATCGTGAGAAAACCACCATGTCCTAGAACCAAAAATTCGAAGACATGTGACATCTACTAAGCCGCACTGGGCGCGCGTGGTGGATTACGGCCCACTCCTCACAGAGAGGAGGCCTGTGTCCGAGCAGTGGGAACGTTATAGGCGTTATTTACGTTGTTGAGCAGATTTTTTTACTCCAACTTATGAAGCAATGGATTAGCAATCTGTTTCAAATCGAAACAGATTGTGATTGTGCTGTATTACGCAATTAGGGTACAGGTATGTGGGACACCTAAGGTAACTTAAATACCCATAATAAAATACAAAAACTTTATTAAAAATTTATTGACTTATTTTAATAACTTGTAATTAATAAATTAAAAAAATATGGTTTTGATTGGGAATGAATTATATAATAAATAGAAACACAATTTTGAAAGAGTGACAATCGAAACAATTTTATAACAGAAATAATTTTAGAGTCATAATCCTTTTCGTTGAGAAAGAAGTACCAGCTATTCGAGGTTGGAACAATTTTCATTACATCGTTTGATTAGACAGCGGCAATGGTGCGGGGAGCGACGGCGTCGTTGGCATTGACAGCGGGTGCACCGCAACCTTCAGCGGGCGTGGCGGAGCACGCTCCAGCGTTACAGTACGGCAGGGTGGGGTCAGTGCAGGCGCGCTGCAAGCCCCCGACCTTCGTGCACACCACCTTAGTGTTACAGTCCACGCAGGAGCTGCCGACCACGGTGCAAGGAACCCACTGGGGGTACCAGGGGGCGGATGACACCCATGGTGGAATCCAAGGGTTGACTCCGGTGGAGCCGGCGCCTCCCCAACCTCCACCACCGCCGCCCCAGGCACCGACTCCTGCACCAGGTTGGGCAGGAACTGATGCTACCATAGCGACCTGTTGGAAAATACACAAATTATTACTTCGTCATCGTGTGATGCAGATTTAGGGATATTTTTGTTGTTTACGTGGTTGCACTACACATGATTGCAAGATTGTATTTGACTCCACAGTTTACAACTATTGAGGTGATATTGTCCCAAAAACTGTACATACATACAAATAAATAAAATTGAAGTGTCTGCTTGTAATATCAAAAATGCATTCTGTTTGTTTGTTCCAGCTAATCTCCGAAACGGCTCAACCGATTTTGACGGGACTTTCACTGGCAGATAGCTAATGTTTAACTAAAATTTTAATTATAGCTGCGGGCAGCAGCTATACGAAAATATTATGGTCACCCAAAATATTCTTGGTGAGACTTAGCAGCAACTGCTGTTGCAGATTATGATCAGTGACATTATTATAGTCTGTGAGAGATTTGTATGAGTCACTTACCAATGCACAAATAACTAAAACGATTTTCGCAGACATATTTGAAGTATTATATTGTTCGTTATATTTCGAGTTCGTAATACAAGCAGGTTCACTTCGTTTCTATTGTTAATGAGCAAAACTATCTCATTTTATACGTGGATTGTTTGTCTATTGGATTACATGTTACCACCTGTAGTGTATATTATATACACAGAGGTTTTCCCAAATGGAAAGAGTATGCAGTCATAAAGTGATAAGATGTGTACAGTCAACAACAGCACTTGTTTGTCTGAACAACAGTAGGAGTGTAATAATAATGTAATCCAAGCATACAACATGTTTTTACAGGAAAGTTTTATTTGCTTGTTTGTAACTGGCTCATTCAGTTGCGATGGGAACTGCATAGGTGAAGGTAAAATTGGATGGTAAACACAATTAACACTATTCTAGTTCTGTTGGTTGGAGACAACTTGGCGTAGCATAAATTATGGAAATAAATGTTAAATCAAGCTTTGCCTTTTTTTTTTTCTGTATTATTTATAATACTGTCACTCAGTAAAATTATCTTAATTAAAAACAAAAACTTGAATGAACAGATATTTTGTTTGATCGGATTTCCACAAAATGTCTGTTATCGCTTTCCTAGAAACCTTAAACAATGTAGGTATTAGGTATATAGGTACATTAATTGTAACATTTGTAATAATAAACGTTGTATCTTAGTACTCTCAAGAAAATCAAATACGCTGTTTAATTAACACATTATGCGTAGATATGCGTAGAAAATAAGATTATTTAAACAATTCTTGTTCTTGAAATTTTACTGTTTGTAGATTGTTTAGTCCTTAATAAAATCATACTACGATTTATTTCCATTACCTGTAAAAGTGGTGAAATCATTGCTTTTAACCAAAGTGGCTCTCCGGGAGTGCCGACAGAGCTGAAAACTTGAACAAGATCGCCTTGGTGGAAGAAAAATACTTGTATAGAACATTGGTCCGTAACCTTATCTAAATAAAGAACACAATCGCGTTTAAAAAACCTTTAAAGTAAAATACTTGCATAGAACATTGATCCGTAACGTAATATAAATAAAGAGCATAATCGCGTTTATAAAACCTTAAAAGTAAAAATACTTGCATAGAAAATTGATCTGTAATGTAATATAAATAAAGAGCACAATCGCGTTTATAAAAATGAGGTATCGTAACAGTGTTGCGAAATCAATGGTTTAGTCCCATCTCTAAAATACAACGCTCTCAAAGAAGTTTTTACTTCAAAAACAATTGGGAATCTTAAACACCGGCAAGGAGTTCTTCATAATAAATGTTTGTAATTTTGAATGCCTTGTGCTTATTGCGTATAGGTGCAATATCCAACATTGCGTTGTTGCACATCACGGTACGCTTAGTCGTTCAATGTATGGAAAAGGCTTGGGAAAATCATTCAAGATTCTGAAATTATTTAGGTATGCCTCGACCTATAGATACATGGCCTGTTTCGCATGTGCCTCTCTGATATTTGGTAATTGGAACCGTCGTAAATATGTGAGCAGTGCGCCAATCACGACCTTACTTGGTCTATGTGTTTTTCCAATCTTTAGTTTTATAAAATCCCGGTGCTAGATATGCAATAGCTTTTGTTTGGAGTACCTAGAGTTAGTAGTAGTTGTTTCGTAAAGTAGTTTCTAAACTCTTTGCTCTTATCCTACAGTCCATACGGTTTACAAATATTAGTAAAGATAAGATATTCCCAGGGTTGGGCAGTATTTGAATTACTTGTAATTAAAATACGTAATTGAAATACAAATACGTATTTAGTAGGTATTTGTAATTCAATTACTTCTTAAAAATGTAATTTGTAATTGGTATTTCAAATACCTGACGCTGAGGTATTTTGTAGTTAGTATTTCAAATACTTATGGCTTCAAAATACATTTGAATATAAATACATTTAGCGATCTTATCAATGGGTGCGTTCTGCAAAAAATTGCCCTCGATAGCTTTCGTAAGCAAAATGGCGACCGCTAAATATGTCAATCTTTAAAGTCGGCAACACTGGGCTGTATTAGTTCTATTCTATTTACATTTCCTAACACCCGACTATATTTTGTAATTTGTATTTTATATTTTAAATAAAAATAGATAAAATACTGTATTTTGTATTTCAAATACACGACTTAAAAGTACTTTGTATTTCGTATTTTAAATACGTGCGAGATAGTATTTTTAAAGCAAAGCATGTATTTTGCCCAGCTCGGGATATTCCCAAGATTAAGAACCAGCAGTATCATCAAACAAATACATAAAAAATAGGATAATCGAAAAGTGATGTCGAAGCTGGGTAGCGACAGCAAAAGTCTAACGCTGTTATTGGAAAATCACAAAGAATACATTTAATCACTTCGATTTACTGTAACTGACCTGTTTTGTAGAAATTCTCTATGTCGTAAGTTCGTTATCAACGTTGGTTTCACATAATCAACAAGCTGATTCATCTCGACGAATCAGAGAATTTTGTACTCAAACTCAAAGCATTTATTTCAATTAAACAATTTACAGGTACTTTTGAATTGTCAAGGATGCGGTCAGTCAGAAATATGAAGCTAGTTGCCCATTCCAAAACGTAGTAGGTAGGTATCTATGGAGACAAAGAGACAAAAAACTCCACGGACACTCTTTTAAATAAAAAATTGTTACAAAATGTTGGTTACATCATTCATGTTGAAATAGAAAAGAAAGGTAGAAGACGTGTACGTAAAGCTGGGTCTCCTGCGTGTGTTTTTTCGAAACATTACACAAAAAACCTTACACATAAACATTTATTTTCATATAAAACGTCGTGTTTGCATAGACAAATGTTTGTTGCGATGTTTTTGTGTTAAAACACGCGCAGGAGACCCGGCTTTAGAAGCGTCCCTAATATTATCAAAAAATCGTCGTCGTTGTCGTTAATATTATAAATGCGAAAGTAAGTTTGTTTATTACGCCTTCACGCTAAAACGGCTGAACGGATTTGGACGAAATTTGGCACATATATAGATGATGCCCTGGAAAAGAACATAGGATACTTTTTTTTTCCCACGGGATCGAGACTTATGCGGGTGAAACCGCGGGGCGCAGCTAGTAAAAAGATAAAACAAAGAACGATTAAAAAATTAAAAGAAATTAAAAATAAGCCATGGCAGCTAAGAGATGACCAGTCCCAACTGACGGCGCCCGTTCACAAACATGAATCATGGATTAACACCATTCAGCTCAACCATTTTGAAGGGAGCTAAATGATCCAACACACGGGCCACCATCAGCAAAATATCTGCCATGTATACGTATGCCAAGTATCTCGCTAAAATCAAAATAGGTTCAGTTTAAACATGATAGAGCAAAAGTAAAACCCCTGAACGTTATGCGCAAGAGTGTTTTTTGCATGGCCCCCATCATTTATAATAAGTTATCGAAAAGTTGGAGGGAGCTTAATAATATACAATTGAAGAAACAACTAAAGTCATTTCTAACCGCCAAAACATATTATAATATGCTGGACCAATGTGGATGAAATTTGGCACACAGATAGTTTATAACCTGGATTAACACATAAGATACTTTTTATCCCGATATTCCCACAGGATGGAGACTTACGCGGGTGAAACCGCGGAGCGCAGCTAATAAATTCTAAATATCAACAGCAAATAAAAATAATTCAAAAAATCTATGTAAAAATAAATACCTTTTTCCGACAGAACCATTAATTTTTACATAGATTTTTTGAATTATTTTTATTTGCTGTTGATATTTAGAATTTATTAGCTGCGCTCCGCGGTTTCACCCGCGTAAGTCTCCATCCTGTGGGAATATCGGGATAAAAAGTATCTTATGTGTTAATCCAGGTTATAAACTATCTGTGTGCCAAATTTCATCCACATTGGTCCAGCCGTTGGAGCGTGAAGAAGAGATAAACATACACATACACACACTCACAAACTTTATATATTTGTGTGATTAATGTTTGCTAAATTCAAGGTACATTCATGATATTGACTTGACTACCTAAATTATTAACAATCATAATTATTAATATTTGCACGCCATAATATGTGGCAAACTTGTCTGAACCTGTACTTTTTTAATGTTATCCTGCATGCACGTTTTTATTTCTGTATGTCTACATATGTTTGAGAAAATACATATATCTTATCTTCTTATCTTCACGTCTCAAGCACTAAAGTTATGACTGAATTATTCAGTTTATTAATACACTATTCTAAGTATTCTCAATATAAATAAGAAGTTCAACGTAACATTATTTTGTCGATGTTCCTAATAAGTATTAGGAACATCAATAATAATTAATGGATATGACTTAAACGTTTCATATGCACTGTACGTAGCACCAAGTGAGGTGCTTTTTTCTTTTTTTTTCACAAACCAAAATTTGTGTCGTCCGCTATGTGGCGGCCGTTATTTGGCGGCCGCTATGTTGCGGTCACTATGTTTCGACCGCTATGTGGCAACCATCATGTGGCGACCGTTATGTGGCGGCCGTCATGTGGCGGCCGTTATGTGGCGGCCGTTATGTTGCGGTCACTATGTGCTTTTTGAAACATTTTGATCTGTATTCACAGATTTTGAAAAAAAATACAGTTAGCAAGAAAATGGCCAATGTACACAAATTAAAAAAAAAAACATGTGTGCAATTCACACGTGGTAGAAGTAAAATCTTCAAAAATTAAAAAAAAAATGTTTTTGTACGCGCACGAACACGTATTAACACACGTACACACGGCTACACATCAAGCTATACATTTCCAGTATTAGCGGACCTCGCATTGTATGGAAATCCTATACAATGCGAGATCAGCATAAACTGGAAATGTATAGCTTGATGTGTAGCCGTATGTACAACGCTGAGGCCCAAGCAAACTCCCACTATGCCTTGGTAAACACGAGTGGAGGGGGTACGAAGCAGAGCATAAAGAGAACCACGAACATAAGAACACACCCCCACACACCCCCCACACACACAGACACCCCTACAAACACAAAGACACACCCCCACATACACACACAGACACACCACCACACACACCCTCAGACACATCCCCACTCACACCCTCAGACACACCCCCACACACACCCTCAGACACAACCCCACACACACCCTCAGACACACCCCCACACACACCCTCAGACACACCCCCACACACATCCTCAGACACACCCCCACACACACCCTCAGACACACCCTCACACACACCCCCAGACACACCCTCAGACACACCCTCAGACACACCCCCACACACACCCTCAGACACACCACATACACTATAATGCTTCCTATCTTATTTTCTTCCACGTTAAATCTTATGAATTTATGTGTTTGTCTCTTTTTACTGTCGCTTTTTCGTTTCATTGAGTTTCAAATCACAACGATGCTAAAGAAGTTTTCACTTAAAATCAAATCAAATCAATTTTTTTTATTACAGATCATACAATCCATTTGTTACTAAATACATACACATCTTAAACACTAGTGTTAGTACATAATAATATTCGGCAAACTTTGGTTATAATTATTAGTAATGTCAAAACAATCAATAATAACGTCAAAATCACAATCACAATGTCAAAACCATAACTGTAATGTCAAAATCACAACTATAATGTCAAAACCATAACTGTAACGTCAAAATCACCATTAAAAATGTCAACAATACTAATAAGACAACCACATATACAATAATTAAAATTAATGTCATTTCAAGGCACGATTTGATGTGTCCTGGTCCAGGCCTGTGGCGGCCGTAATGTGGCGGATGCAATGTGGCAGACGTAATATGGCGGCCGTTATGTTGCGGCCGCTATGTGGCGACCGTCATTTGGCAGCTGTAATGTGACGGCCGTAATGTGGCGGACGTAATGTGGCGGCCGTAATGTGGCGGCCGTTATGTGGCGACCGATATGTGGCGGGCGCTATTTGGCGGCCGTAATGTGGCGGCCGTTATGTGGTGGCCGTAATGTGGCGGACGTAATGTGGCGGCCGTTATGTGGCGGCCGCTATTTGGCGGCCGTAATGTGGTGGCCGTAATGTGGCGGTCGCAATGTGGCGGACGTAATGTAGCGGTCGCAATGTAGCGGACGTAATGTAGCGGCCGTAATGTGGCGGCCGTTATGTGGCGGCCGCTATGTGGCGGCCGCTATGTGGCGGCCGCTATGTGGTGGCCATAATGTGGCGGTCGTTATGTGGCGGACGTAATGTAGCGGTCGCATTGTGGCGGACGTAATGTAGCGGCCGTAATATGGTGGCCGTTATGTAGCGACCGTTATGTGGCAGCCGCTATTTGGCGGCCGTAATGTGGCGGCCGTTATGTGGCGGCCGTAATGTGGCGGACGTAATGTGGCGACCGTTATGTGGCGGCCGCTATTTGGCGGCCGTAATGTGGTGGCCGTAATGTGGCGGTCGCAATGTGGCGGACGTAATGTAGCGGTCGCAATGTGGCGGCCGTAATGTGGCGGCCGTTATGTATCACAAAAACTCAAAACCTCAATATTTCGAGTTGTGCCCTTATATTTCTAAGGGTGCGAAATTTGAATTTTCATATCCCTAACTTAAGAAATGCTGGATTTGCCATACAAACTCTCATTCCCTGTATCACCCGTATAGTCGCTGGTAATCAAGATCTAAAAGGAATTTGAGCACTTTTTGCTATAGAAGCTAAAATAATCAATCTACCAATTATTTTTATTTCTCAATCATTATTTATAAATTCTAAATAAAAAATATAATTTCAACTTCCATAATTTATTATTCAAGAAATTGCTATTAAAATAAGAACATCCCCAATTCGATTTCTTAAAGCAGTTAATATACCAGCATTCTAGACAATTTTTTTTTTTTTATATTTGTGTACATTGGCCATTTTCTTGCTAACTGTAATTTTTTTCAAAATCTGTGAATACAGATCAAAATGTTTCAAAAAGTTAAGGACAGTCTTCTAAGACCGCTTTCTTGTAGCGACAACGGTTATCTGTTAGTCCCTTACCACATTGCCACATTACGGCCGCTAATTGGCGGCCGTAATGTGGTGGCCGTAATGTGGCGGTCGCAATGTGGCGACCATCATGTCGCGGCCGTAATGTGGCGGCCGTTATTTGGCGGTCGCTTTGTAGCGGTCGCTATATGGCGACCGTCATGTGGCGGCTGCTATGTTGCGGCCGCTATGTGGCGACCATCATGTGGCGGCCGTTATGTGGCAGCCGTAATGTGGCGGCCGTAATGTGGCGGGCGTTATGTGGTGGTTGCAATGTGGCAGACGTAATATGGCGGCCGTAATGTGGCGGCCGTTATGTTGCGGCTGCTATGTGGCGACCGTCATTTGGCGGCCGTAATGTGGCGGCCGTTATGTGGCGGCCGTAATGTGGGGGCCGTAATGTGGCGGTTGCAATGTGGCAGACGTAATATGGCGGCCGTAATGTGGCGGCCGTTATGTTGCGGCTGCTATGTGGCGACCGTCATTTGGCGGCCGTAATGTGGCGGCCGTAATGTGGCGGCCGTAATGTGGCGGACGTAATGTGGCGGATGTAATGTGGCGGCCGTTATGTGGCGGCCGCTATTTGGCGGCCGTAATGTGGTGGCCGTAATGTGGCGGTCGCAATGTGGTGGACGTAATGTAGTGGTCGCAATGTGGCGGCCGCTATTTGGCGGCTGTAATGTGGCGGCCGTAATGTGGCGGCCGTTATGTGGCGACCGTTATGTGGCAGCCGCTATTTGGCCGCCGTAATGTGGCGGCCATAATGTGGCGGACGTAATGTGGCGGCCGTAATGTGGCGGCCGTTATGTGGCGGCCGCTATTTGGCGGCCGTAATGTGGTGGCCGTAATGTGGCGGTCGCAATGTGGTGGACGTAATGTAGTGGTCGCAATGTGGCGGCCGCTATTTGGCGGCTGTAATGTGGCGGCCGTAATGTGGCGGCCGTTATGTGGCGACCGTTATGTGGCAGCCGCTATTTGGCCGCCGTAATGTGGCGACCATAATGTGGCGGACGTAATGTGGCGGCCGTTATGTGGCGGCCGTAATGTGGCGGACGTAATGTGGCGGACGTAATGTAGCGGCCGTTATGTGGCGGCCGTTATGTGGCGGCCGCTATTTGGCGGCCGTAATGTGGTGGCCGTAATGTGGCGGTCGCAATGTGGCGGACGTAATGTAGCAGTCGCAATGTGGCGGACGTAATGTAGCGGCCGTAATGTGGCGGCCGGTATGTAGCGGCCGGTATGTAGCGGCCAGTATGTAGTGGCTGGTATGTGGCGGCCACCGCTTTTCTAGCAAAATGTTACTTTTTGTTACGTTTTTTTTTTTTTTTGAGCCGATTTTAAACTAAATAATAATTCAATTTAAGGACTATTCCTTAAATTTCTTGAAAATAAGAGACAAAAAAATCAATATTGTGTGTGAATTTTAATATATTTTTTTAATAATTTTAGATGGGGGATGATTTTACAAAAATGCATAATTCTTTATTTCTTAACAAAAGAATAAATTTGAATTTCATATCCCTAACTTAAGAAATGCTGGATTTGCCATACAAACTCTCATTCCCTGTATCACCCGTATAGTCGCTGGTAATCAAGATCTAAAAGGAATTTGAGCACTTTTTGCTATAGAAGCTAAAATAATCAATCTACCAATTATTTTTATTTCTCAATCATTATTTATAAATTCTAAATAAAAAATATAATTTCAACTTCCATAATTTATTATTCAAGAAATTGCTATTAAAATAAGAACATCCCCAATCCAATTTCTTAAAGCAGTTAATATACCAGCATTCTAGACAAACAAAAATTTTTTTTTAAATATTTGTGTACATTGGCCATTTTCTTGCTAACTGTAATTTTTTTCAAAATCTGTGAATACAGATCAAAATGTTTCAAAAAGTTAAGGACAGTCTTCTAAGACCGCTTTCTTGTAGCGACAACGGTTACGTTATCTGTTAGTCCCTTATTGCCCCATCTCAAAATCCACCCTGTATATGTTATGATTGCTTAGTTTCATAAAGGTATAGCGTTATGATAACACAGGACAACAGCATGTCTGTTGCATGATATTTTTTTCATGAATCTGAGTAGTTTTTCCATGCTGATTTCAAAAACATATGCCGTTTTTATCTAGCAGCTCTAGTTTAGCGGCTATGAAGTGAAGGGATTTTTCACTAAAAATGTACTATAAAAATTTGTTAAACATATTTATTCTGAATGAAATTTTCTTATAAATGATTTTCTCGCGTAAAGTATGTTAGAATTACTATTTTGAATGCTCCAACAATAATCAGCCATCATATTTACGTTCCAATATCCCTGATATCTCTCCTCCATGTTGCGAATATCCTGATAAAAACGCTCCCCTTGTTCCTCACTGAGGTCACAGAGATTTTCAGGAAAATATTCTAAATGACTGTAAAGGTAATGAAGCTTAACACATATTGCATCCAAGCTGCTGAAAGTGTATCAGCAACTGTTCAACTTGCTGAATATAGCCATCAGACTTTATATTTCCTAAAAAAATTGTCACTACCCAAACAAACTCTTGCCATGCATATTTCTCGATAGCTGTCATATGGTTGATAAAATTTGTATCATCTATCAACTTGATTTAGTGGTCTGGGATAACCGAAGCAATCAAAATCACTGTCTCCACTACTGTCATCATTATCGGTTTGTTGACTGCACTTGTCTGGATGTTCCGAAGATGTACATGGCTGCCGAGGTACTGGTGTGTCACTAGTATTCAAGACTGGTCTTATAGCAGATTTTAAGTTAGGATAAATCCACTTCGAGCAATTTTTATGGTTTATTCCTATGATTTTAGTAACAGAAATAACAGTCATTGTGATGATTGGATGGTTCACGCCAGATCTTAGGAGCTTTGTACTTAAAAGAGGGTATTTTTTTGTTTGCCCATTATCGCAAAGACTCAACACAACTTTTACATACCAAACTAGGTATCCAGGGATTGGCGTTCGTCAGCAATGGAAACCCAAATTAGTCCAAATATGCTTTTTTCACGAAGTCCGACACATTCAAACGGAATTTTTTGAAGATATTTTCTCCACAAATAACACAAAAACAGTCAGGGCTGTTTAAACATGTCCTTCTTGAAGAAGACATAGTAAAATTTGTACAGAAACTAGTTTAGTTACACCGCTATTGATAGAAATGATCGACTACTTAAGTAAATTCAAGGCGGTACCTGTATCTCACTAACTAGAGCTGCTACAAAAAATCTGAGGATAAATTCGAAATCAGCGTACCCAAATTAGTAAACAACCGTAGAAAAACTTTATGCAACAAAAATAAAGTTCGATTTTGTTGTCCTGTGTAATCTTTTAAAAGATTAAATCCGTAACTATCTGCAATATTCTAACCTTTTGGCTAGTCTTTTTACAATTTGCGGTAAACTATAGAAGAATACGAACATAATGCAATATTGCTCACATTTCACATAGCGTGATAATAATTTTTGAAAAATCTATTGTCACGTTTCCATTATTTGACATAAAGATTATTAATACCAATTTTCAAGTTAATCAAAGCATACAGCAAAATCCGCCACTGTAAAAATAAATACCCCGTTTTACCCCATTAGGGGTAGATTTTCAAAAAACCCTGATAAACGTTTTTATTTACTTTCAGTCTTAAGTATAAATACTGAGTTTCGAGTTAATCAGACCGCGCGTTAAAATTCTTCCATACAAACTTTGACACCCTCCAATCCTCCTTTAGGGGGTTGTTTAAAAAAACTAAAAATTGTAAACTTTATAATTTACATAGATAAGTATTCATGCCAAGTTTCAAGTTTATTAACTCAAAGAATAAGATTATTCATACAAACAAAATCCCCCCTTTTCACCCCCTTAAAGGCCGAATTTCCAAAAATCCGTTCTTAGTGGACGTCTACTAACTATAAATTACCTCCCTGCCAAATTTCATCTTTATACGTCAAGCGGTTTTCGATATTTCGTGATGAGTGAGTAAGTGACCTTTCGCTTTTATATAAATACGAGTATATATACTCATAGATGTGAAGACGATGCACCTGGAACAAGATTACTATAGGTACCACAATAGGTAAAAATAATCAAAAATGAAGCAATGACAGACATAGCCCAGTACTTACTCCATTTTGTTCTTTACTCTACTTTGTGCAGTCTTTGGTAGAACTTAAGTGTCCCGGATAAACATATTCGTTAAGACAAACTAAAGGGAGTGTTTTAAGTTCTTAACTTTAGTTTTAGTCTGGTTCACCTTAAGCCCCACTTTTTTGTTTTCTATATTGAGTGTCTCCAGCATATTTATACTGTACTGTGTCAGAAAGTAAGACGCCTAAGCTCTAGGCCCTATGAACTAATAAAAGTGGTTACTCCACATTTATTAACATTAGTTCCGACTTGAAGTGTGTTGTTAAATTGATGTTACTGTAAGTTTACACCACTTTTGATTAATTCTTGTTAATAAACGTGGGCTAGTACCTGCGCATATTAGCTAGTAGATTAATTTCCTATAGGTAGGTACGTACCATAATAACCACGTGTGATCCAGTACCCTAATTGCGTAACTTATTTTCATAAACAATAATGCCTAATTTGTTTCATTTTGACAGTTCAACAACATTCATTGCGTTATTTACGTTGTTGAGCAGATTTTTTTTTCCAACTTATGAAGCAATGGATTGGCAATCTGTTTCAAATCGAAACAGATTGTGATTGTGCTGTATTACGCAATTAGGGTACAGGTATGTGGGATACCTAAGGTAACATAAATACCCATAATAAAAATACAAATACTTTTATTAATGAAAAGTTTATTGACTCGTTTTAATAACGTGCAATTAATAAATAAGAAAAATATGGTTTTAACAGTGATTGGGAATTAATTATATAATAAGTAGAAACACAATTTTGAATGAGTGACAATCGAAACAATTTTATAACAGAAACAATTTAGAGTCGTAATCCTTTTCGTTGAGAAAGAAGTACCAGCTATTCGAGGTTGGAACACTTGTCCTTACATCGTTTGATTAGACAGCGGCAATGGTGCGGGGAGCGACGGCGTCGTTGGCATTGACAGCGGGTACACCGCAACCTTCAGCGGGCGTGGCGGAGCACGCTCCAGCGTTACAGTACGGCAGGGTGGGGTCAGTGCAGGCGCGCTGCAAGCCCCCGACCTTCGTGCACACCACCTTAGTGTTACAGTCCACGCAGGAGCTGCCGACCACGGTGCAAGGAACCCACGTGGGGTACCAGGGGGCGGATGACACCCATGGTGGAATCCAAGGGTTGACTCCGGCGGAGCCGGCGCCTCCCCAACCTCCAGCGCCGGCGCCTCCCCAACCTCCAGCGGCTCCCCAACCTCCAGCACCTCCCCAGCCTCCACCACCGCCGCCCCAGGCACCGACTCCTGCACCAGGTTGGGCAGGAACTGATGCCACCATAGCAACCTGTTGGAAAATACACAAATTATTACGTCGTCATCGTATGATACAATTTTACGATATTTTTGTTGTTTACGTGGTTACACTAAACATGATTGCAAGATTGTATTTGACTCCACAGTTTACAACTATTGAGGTGATAATGGTGCCGATTCCCTTGTTCACAAACTAAACTAAATTTAAGTTCAGTGCATCTTTTTCTTTCTATTTCATTAAGAAAAGGACAGAGGATAAATTTTAGTTTAGTCCTGTCAAATTAATCAGCGCCTGTCACTCTCCATACAAGTTTAGACGTGATTAAAAACTTGCCGACTAAAATTACGTCAATTTACGTCAAGCGCTGATTAATTTGACCGGACTAAACTAAAATTTATCTTCTCTCCTTTTCTTAATCAAATAGAAAGAAAAAGATGCACTGAACTTAAATTTAGTTTAGTTTGTGAACAAGAGAATCGGCACCATTGTCCCAAAAACTGTACATACATACAAATACAAATAAATAAAATTAAAGTTGAATAGTCTGCTTGTAATATCAAAAATCCATATGAAAGTATTTCTGTCTGTTTGTTCCAGGTAATCTCCAAAACGGCTGAACTGATCTTGACGGGACTTTCACTGGTAGATAGCTAATGTTATAAGGAGTAACTGAAGCTATTTTTATTTTAGCTGCGGGCAGCAGCTATACGAAAATATTATGGTGGCCCAAAATATTCTTGGTGAGACTTAGCAGCAACTGCTGTTGCAGATTATGATCGGTAACACTACTATAGTCTGTGAGAGATTTGTATGAGTCACTTACCAATGCACAAATAACTAAAACGATTTTCGCAGACATATTTGAAGTATTATATTGTTCGTTATATTTCGAGTTCGTAATACAAGCAGGTTCACTTCGTTTCTATTGTTAATCAGCGAAACTATCTCCTTTTATACGTGGATTGTTTGTCTATTGGATTACATGTTACCACCTGTAGTGTATATTATATACACAGAGGTTTTCCCAAATGGAAAGAGTATGCAGTCATAAAGTGATAAGATGTGTACAGTCAACAACAGAACTTGTTTGTCTGAACAACAGTAGGAGTGTAATAATAATGTAATCTAAGCATACAACATGTTTTTACAGGAAAGTTTTATTTGCTTGTTTGTAACTGGCTCATTCAGTTGCGATGGGAACTTGCATAGGTGAAGGTAAAATTGGATGGTAAACACAATTAACACTATTCTAGTTCCATTGGTTTGGGACAACTTGGCGTAGCATAAATTATGGAAATAAATATTAAATCAAGCATTATTAAAAAAATCTGTTGCAAATAATAACAGATTTTTTTTTAATAACAAGTAGATGTGTTTTACTAACTTACACAACGGCAAGGAGTTCTTCACAATAAATGTTTGGTTTTTTGAATGCCTTGTTCTTATTGCGTATAGGAGAAATATCCAACATTGCGTGTTTGCACATCACGGTACCTACGCCTGGTCGTTCAATGTATGGAAAAGGCTTGGGAAAATCATTCAAGATTCTGAAATGATGTAGGTATGCCTCGACCAATAGATACAAGGCCAGTTTCACATGTGCCTCTCGGATATTTGGTAATTAGAGCCGAATAGAGCCGTCCTAAATATGTGAGCCGTGCTCCAAACACGACCTTACTTGGTCTATGTGTTTTTCCAATCTTTAGTTTTATAAAATCCCGGTGCTAGATATGCAATAACTTTTGTTTGGAGTATCTAGACTTAGTACCAGTTGTTTCGTAAAGTAGTTTCTAAACTCTTTGCTCTTATCCTACAATCAATACGGTTTACAAATATTAGTAAAGATAAGATATTCCCAAGATTAAGAGCCAGCAGTATCATCAAAGAAATACATAAAAAACAGGGTAATCGAAAAGTAATGTCGAAGCTGGGTAGCGACAGCAAAAGTCTAACGTTGTTAGTGGAAAATCACAAAGATTACATTTAATCACTTCGACTTACTGTAACTGACATGTTTTGTAGAAATTCTCTATGTCGTAAGTTCGTTATCAAATAGTTGGTTTCACATGATCAACAAGCTGATTCATCTCGACGAATCAGAAAATTTTGTACTCAAACTCAAAGCATTTATTTCATTTATTTATTATTTATTACATGCACTTTTGAATTGTCAAGGAATTGGTCACTCAGAAATATGAAGCTAGTTGTCCATTCCAAATCGTAGTAGGTACTTAGGTACCTATGGAGAAAAACAGGTAAAAAACTCCACGGACACTCTTTTAAATAAAATCATTCATGTTGAAATTATACATGTGAGAACAATGTAGAAAGACGAGCACGTTAGAAGCGTCCGTAATAAAAAGATAAAACAAAGAACAATTCAAACATTAAAAATAAGCCGTGGCAGCTAAGAGATGACCAGTCCAAACTGACGGCGCCCGTTCACGCACATGACGCATGGATTTGCACCATTCAGCTCAACCATTTTGAAGGGAGCTAAATAATCCAACACATGCGCCACCATCAGCGAAAAATCTGCCATGTATTCGTACGCCATTTATCTCGCTAAAACCAAAATAGGTTCAGTTTAAATATGATAGAGCACTTATTAAGGTTAAAAAGTAAAACTCCTGAACACGTCTCAAGCATTACAGGAACTAAAATTATGACTGAATAATATTTTATTAATACACTATTCTAAAATATTCTCAATAGAAATAAGAAGTTCCAAATAACATTTGTCTGAATATCATTCATTAATGTTAAAAATAAATTATTACGATTCCTAGATCAACCTACGCCATAAACGTGGATCTAATTTCATAAAAGGACTGAAATCGGTTTGTAAAATAAAATACGAATTAATTTTATTGTGCACTGCACACGAAGCGGGATGCGAGCTGCTAATTGAATTGCTTCGTTAGTCGGCAGTCCGCGTGGGTAGCAGATTATGTGGAAATACTGTCGGAGTTGAGCTAATTTTATAACAGGAACTTTACAGCAGGATCTTTCCCTATTTTATTTAGAATGACATCCTCCTTAATACATTTTAGACCGAAATAGTGAACCTGAACCTTTTGAAGTTTGAAAGCTTGCCAGTGCAGTAAGTATTTAAATAAGTAGACCAACTATTGAGGGAAAGGTATTGAAATATTACAACATGCGTTCCAGTTCCAGGATTTGTAAAGTTGGCAGAGTTAGTTGGAAATAATGAGAAATTTTACAAAGCAGTAGTTGCTGAACTAAATAGAACTCTTTTTATCCTGGTAAACAATGAAAAACTTTCACAGGGTGGAAGCGCAATAAAAGCAAATAACTGTAAAGAAAATATACGTCATACGTCCTGAGTACTATATTTTATGTTAGGCACTTTAAGAACACAATCATTTGCTTACGCATTAAACTCATGTGTTTCGTTAAGTAAACATTAGTTAGATAATAATGTATATTTAGCCCAACAATATTCGTGTTACTTTGTTTGCAAAGGTATAATGAATCTGCATATACTCTTGGAAAAACTGTGAAAGGAAATCAAGTGCGAGTGGAATTTGAGAGTTAAGGGTTCCACATATTAACCAAATTAATTTTTGTTGACCGATAAACTTAGGACATGGCAAGGAATTAAAGTGAGACAAGGCGTGTGCTTTATGGTGATTCCTATCCACAAAAATGGCGAACTTCCAAACAACCTTAAATAGGGTATTTACCTCCTTAAGGATGTGGCGGAATCTGCATCACCACATGCGAACTACGCGTTACATAAAGTCACGTAAAATACTGCATCGTGTAAGCAGAGATTACCGCGTAATTAGAATATATACAACATCCCGACACCAAACGTCAGGCTATTTGATCGGGGCACGCCACAATCGCGGCGATAAGACCCGTCTTTGAGGAGTGGCTGGAGAGACGCCACGGCGTTCTCACCTTCCGCCTGACGCAGGTCCTCACCGGACACGGCTGCTTCGGGAGGTTCCTGTTCAGGCTAAGGCGGGAGGAAACACCCGGGTGTCACCATTGTGTGGATCGGCCTGAGGACACGGTGGAGCATACGGTGGAGGTCTGCCCAGCTTGGGCGGAGCAACGCCGTGTTCTCGTAGAGGCGATCTGCGGCGGTGATCTCTTGCGTCCGGCCCTGGTTCAGGCCATGGTACGGAGCGAGAGGAAATGGCAGGCCGTCACCTCCTTCTGCGAAGCGGTAATGCTCGCGAAGGAGGAGGCGGAACGCGTGAGGGAGAGGCAAATTTCGCGCCCTCACGCCCCTAACCGCCGCAGGAGGAGACGCCCGGGGCGGGAATCGCGAGCCGATTTCCGGCCACCGTAGGCGCGGGCTTGCGGACGGTGAGCAATGGGTAGCTTGCCGTCCGATAAGGACCAAGCCTGGGTCGACGGCGCGTTGTGTTCCACGCGCGCCTCAAAGAGATGTCAGCAGAATTGACGGAGTCCGCTAGGGCCAATGCCTGCCGGGGGTTCGAAGAAAACCGATCGGGAAATCGTGGCCCCCGGCAACAGGGCAACCGAAGGAACACGGGTGGGTTTTAGTCAGTAAGAGTCTGACACGCCCTCCCGCTCCGCCCAGAGCGGGAGAAGTTATTTGATAATTTCCCACACAAGAAAAAAAAAAAAAAAGGCTGTTTGATCGCTATTTGCGGGAAAGTCTGAAAGGGATACCGTGGCCCCTGGCAACATGGCAACTGAAGGAACACGTGTGGGTTTTAGTCAGTAAGAGTCTGACACGTCCTCCCGCTCCATCCAGAGCGGGAGAAGTTATTTGATAATTTCCCACAAGAAAAAGGCAGTAGCCAAGGTACCAGGCGCGGTCCGAGGGGGGTCCTCCTCCCATTCCAACAATTGAACATTTTAAACTTAGAAAATTTTACAAATACGACCTCCTTGTTAATAAAATTCTCTAACTTTTAAACCAAAAATAATATCTGAGTGATTTATACCTCCAAAGAATCTCTATGATTTGGGCAAGTTTCTCTTATACGTGGTCAACTTTCGCTAGTCTAACTTTTTCCCATGAAAATCGCTAGAAAATTTAGTAAGTTTTTTGCTAGACCGAAACCTTTACAATAAATGTTTTTCTTACTGAACACATGTTTTCTAACTGCGTAAATGTGTTACCACAGGAAAGGGCTACTCTACTATAACGTCCTGAAAACAGAATAAAATTGATAGCCCTGATAGTTTTATTTTTATGAGTTTTTTCTTTGAGCACTATGCGAAGTGATAGAAAAAAACAAAAATTAGTCATAACTTTTGAACCGTAAAAATTACACCAACATTCTCTAGGTTAAAAAGTTTGGAAATGAACTTACCCACACCCCTATTTGATTTGATCCATACTTCCAGGGACATCCTGTATAATGTTTGGACTTTAAAAGATCCCATGCCCTCTGAGTTTGTTTTGGCATTTCTTCTCAGGGATCAGACAGGTAGGAAATGCCGGCGCTATCTTATTTTTACATTTAATTTAATTTCAAACTATTTATATTTAAGGGATATAGTTTAGCCCGACATAGGCCGAAGAATTGCCAAACTTAAGTGGCAATGGGCAGGGCACATTGCTCGCAAAACGGATGGCCGATGGGGCCGAAAGGTTCTGGAGTGGCGACCGCGTACCGGAAGACGTAACGTTGGAAGGCCACGCACAAGATGGACCGATGACCTTGTGAAGGCCGCAGGAATCCGTTGGATGCGGAAAGCACAGAATCGGTCGAAGTGGAGGTGCTTGGGGGAGGCCTATGTTCAGCAGGCTATGTTCTTTCGGCTGAAATGATGATAGTTTCAAAAATCCTTTCTTAGTGTTGAATTTTGCTATAATATGGAACTCTTGTGCAAAATTTCATACTCCTAGCTCGAGCCAGCGGTTTAAGCTATGCGTTGTCTGTCATTGAATATTATGTAGGTTGTCTTCAGGCTTTTTTGGTTTATTGGTGGTTTTTTGCGTAGGTATGCAATAAGAGTAAAAAATCCAGGAATTAAGTTGTCTCCAGAATTATGTCAAGAGGAGGTGTTGTTGAGGTGGAGTGTATTTTTCTGGGTGATGTTTATTCTCCTGGCTGAAAACCTCTGAAGCCGATTAGGCGTTTAAATTAGGAACTCCAAAACTGTTTGTTTTACGAGGAACCCTAAAGACATCACTAATATGTATACGATCTAAACACGTGTATAAAACGTATGCATGTGTATGTACTTACTCAAAGATTAAAATACTTCATAGGGTTTTTTGCTACGTAATTGAGTAGGTATCTACTACTACATTTATACGTTTTAAACTTTATGTCTTTTACAATGTAGGAATTTCTTAATCGTGTACTGTCGCTACTCGCTAGTGTGTACACGACAACATACCAAAGTTTTATCGTAATTGGATGAATGGCTTAGGAACATGTACAAGACGAATAAACATGCATTTTTATATATACATTTTAATAAGTACCTACATAGGTATATTGTTTTTATATTGCCTGAGTAATGATGCCCACAATTGCAACTTAACATTACCTACACTACTATCTACGAAGCGCGCCTTCTCATTTTAAGATAGCATAAAATCGTTGATGCGAGTTCCAAAGTTAAAGTGGCTGTAGGAACTTTTGCAATAATTTCATTTAGTGTGAAGTCAAAGGAAATAAATATGAATTTAAGCTGTAATTAGTTTATTTATATTATATTATCTGAGTTATTAATTATACGTTAGGTGCATACGTGATTTAATTTATCAGAAAACGTTTGTCTCTTAAATGTTTTTTTTTTCCATTAACAGACAAAGTTTAGACAGTTTTGAGTCAGTAATATTTTAAATAAATAAAATCTATTGCTATTTGCTTTCTGTTAACGAAACCTGAAGCTTCTTACGATATACCAAAATTCTGTAAATACGTGCATGCATACCGTAAGTGTAAATAAGGATTTAGTACTTATTAAATCATAAAGATGTTGCTCACGTCAACACATTTCTCTTTTCATTTTGGTATTGTAAAAGGGACTTAGAAGATAATACATTTTATATAAGACGATGACAGCATACCACATTGATGCGATTTCATATTATCAATGTGTTGCTTTATCGCTAAAGTAATTAGGAAAATCAGCTCCATTAGGAACGATTGTCCTAATTACTTTAGCGACAAAACGATAGTACTCACTAAATAAATAAAAAACACTTCTCTAGCTAGTATATGTTTTGATCGTTTTGTTTGGAACAATATCCTATATTAAAATCTTCTGAAGTTTGCAAACACAATATTTTTTAAACATAGGAAATGAGCTGGTAAAATTATAAGCAAAAAAATCCTTTTTAAAAAAAGCTTTTATTTAAATGCTCTAAAAATCAGAAAATAAAATTTTCTTTTAAAATTTTAACTATCAACTTATAACCTCATTATACACAATTTATATGATCATAAAAGCTTGTCGCGCGATTACACTTATAGGTACTGATGCAAACCTCGCGACAAGCTTTTATTATCATATAAATTGTGTATAATGAGGTTATAAGTTGATAGTTAAAATTTTAAAAGAAAATTTTATTTTCTTCTTTTTAGAGCATTTAAATAAAAGCTTTTCAAAAAAAGGTTTTTTTGCTTATAATTTATTTTTTACTTTTTAGTTATCGCTGGCTAGGTTTCTTATACACGACGACGGTTTCGAGGTCTCTACACCTTTCAGGTGGATTATAGCAACGGAGCTTATAATCACCATCTTTTTTTAACCTGTATTTTTATTCTCAGCGAACCCTTTCATTTAATACCCATACTATAGGAACGCAGAAAAATCTTCAATTGTCCGCCATATTGGATTTAGAATAACGTCAAATTATTTTTCGAGTTACTCTCAACAAGCCCTTTCATTTGATACACATATTGTAGAAATGCATTAAAAATAACTATTCCGCCAGCTTGGATGGTCACATTATTTTTCAAGTTACTCTCAACAAGCCCTTTAATTTAATACCCATATTGTAGAAATGCATTAAAGATAACTATTCCGCCATCTTGGATGGTCCGCCACATTGGATTTAGAATGACGTCACATTATTTTTCAAGTTACTCTCAACAATCCCTTTCATTTGATACCCATATTGTAGAAATGCATTAAAAATAACTATTCCGCCATCTTGGATGGTCCGCCATATTGGATTTAGAATGACGTCACATAACTTATCGTGTATTGTCATCCAAACTAAACGTGTATACAAAATTTCAACTCAATCGGTTGAAGATATCTGCTGCAAAATTGAGTTGCAAGAGTCCACCCGAACATACATACATACATTGCAAGTTAAATAAAAGCTTTTAAAATCTCTAGTCTCCGTTGTTTTTCTCCTCGATATTAATTTATCAATAATTAATGGACATGACTTAAACGTTTCATATGCACTGTCCGTAGAGTGTTTTTTACCTAATTTAGAAACGATATGAGCACCAAGTGAGGTGCACGTTAATATTTATATTTTTAAACCATAACAGCAAACAAAACCATATGTGATTAGAAAAATATCTCAGTAGGTATTCCAAAAATTCTGTGTATGGTTCTTAGAATTTTAATACTCAATTTCCGAGAGTCATTTGGTGTACAATAGGCGAAGCATGCAAACAATGTAATCTTACAGATAAGTTTGGAGACACAGGCTTATGCACGTGATCTCATTGCGTAATTTTGTCCTAACTGACCCTGGCAATGAGGGTTTTTAATTATACGAAGATTCAGCATTCAATAATCGTACTCAAGCTTCATGTAAATAAGTACGTTTTTTGTAAACCATATAAAGTCATAGTTAGGTAACTTGTGCGGAAGTTGTTTTTTTTAGGGTAAAGTGCCTGCTAAACGGTCACCAACCGTCCCGACAGAGGTGACTTTGGTGGTTTACAACCGTGTAGAGAAATCACAGTTTACGACCAAATTTAAAACAGCTCTGCTGGTCGCTAACCAAGGTCACCTCTGACGGGGACGCGGTTGGTAACACTTAAGGCTGCTCGCAAACGGTACACCGACCACAGCCACGGGTGGCTGGCGACAAGCTGTTTACATGATTTTTAATAGGTATGTTTTGTATTGAATCGCCGCACACGTGTAACGAGTGGCGTCCACTAGCGACTCAGTTTCTGCGACACGCCACCGGTGGCCACTCGCGACTCAGTGTGAGCGACTCGCAACTGTACAGCAGGAGTGTTACAAATTGTAGCCGCCACTTACCACTTTCGTTTGCGCGGTACCAAAGAACGTGGCGCGCGACAGCCACCGGTGGTTGTGGTCGGTGGCCCGTTTGCGCGGACCCTAAATGTTTGAATCCTTGCTGTTATCTTGTTATGTACAATGGATAGCTAAGTAGGTATAAGTTTCAGTATGTTAGATTCAGTAATCACAAACCTATGTGATGACAATTTTTAGTACTATCATTCTCCTTCTCTTACCTATCTCTATTAATATGTAATAGGAGCAGTATGTGTCTTTCTCCATACATCTCTTACAGGCGTTATCTAAATATTTACCACCTTTATGGTTATATCATCTTTCACCCAATACCTCCATCGTTAGTGGGTCTGGCGAGACCTATCGTTAGTGAGTCTGGCGAGACCCATCGTTAGTGAGTCTGGTGAGAACCGTATTGAAATGTTGATAACGTATGCGTAATGAGACTGTCAGTATACACAAACATACATATATAAACTCACGCCATCTTCCCATGGGGGTAGGCAGAAACTACAGAACACCACCTACGATCCTTACATACTTCTTTTGCCTCGTTTACGTTTATACATCTGGTCAAACACGCACGCCGGTTGCGAGTACTACGCACCTGGCCTTTGTGAAGAACATCACCAATAAGGTAATAAAGGAACATAAAGGAGCTGTACTGTAGCGTTGTGAGTGGTCTCAACAGTAATTAGGCGAGTGATGCTAATATCACAACACACAATTAGTAAGTAACTAACCATATCACTAAAAACGTGGCACAACACTGATTTTCTAAGGACACTGCATTTCGACTACCGCTTGCTTACCTAATGGAGGTTATCCCCTGAACCTTAGGATTTTGTGCCCTGACCTAGAGGCTCTCTGTACGGGCTGAGGGCCAGACCCCTTGCCGAATACTGCACGCTGCTTGCACGCGTAGCTAACCTGCACGCGACTGAGGTCTGACAAAGGCCTTCCTACCTGCGGCCTACCGCGGCGAGCCTATGCTGACAGGCGACCTCCACGTGCTGCCGACGCTAACTACCAGCGGCTTACGAGGACCGTTGGGCATACTGCGATCCTGTGCTGAACAGGATCCCACGTCTACAATGTGCTGCCAAGGACGGTACTCACCCTTTCTAACTAAGTGTGCGAGTGCTCAGAACTCAGTGTCAGTGATCTTACCCACGACCTAGCCGTGTTACCTATCTACTTACAATATATGTATCTATTAATATTCACTATCCTACAACTACCTACCTATCCGTTAACGGCCTGCGCACTCTGCGCAGCCTACTCTGCGCAGCCCTAGCCTTTACAGTACATAAGACGACATAAAGGAACGATCTTCTTTTGAAACTATTTCGTTTTATTATCACAAAAATATGTTATGACTGTCGTAAACGACGGTCAGAAACTAGAAACCGACTGATAGGTCAGTCTAACTTTAGAATATCAGTACTACGATAGTTAACTGTAAGTAGGTACTGTTTGTACTGTGGTACAGTCAAGAGCATAAATATATTGCTATGGACAGCGGCAATAATATCTGATTTAATCATTCGTCTATGAATATATCGTGTCGTCAAGATGACGGCAAATATATGTGATAATTTGTAGCAGGCATATACAAGTGGGAGCACAAATAAGTGACTTCGAAGGAACACCAAACCTATCTGACGAGACATGCGACGCAAAAATATAAAAAATAACGCATGCTTCAAAAATATTTGTCACCTCTTAGAATGCAATAATATCGGACATGTGATACCTCATTGTATTAAAAAAATATCTGACATCACTTTGGCAGCATAAAACCTGACAGTATAATAATGTTTCGAGTTTTGTTCTTTATCGCAATCAGTGTCGTTCATATTGCAAAAAAATATGACATCCTACTGGCAGTATAAATATCTGACGGTAATGTTTGAAGATAGAAATGTCAATAATAAACGTCTTTAGAATACTGAAAACTGACTCGATGTCGACTATTCTGCCGGTATCAATTACCCATCTTAAAGTAGGTAGGTATCAATTTCATACTAAACTTAATACTGGCAGAATTGTTGACACGGGCTCAGTTACCAAAAAGAAAAAAAAAATTGCTTGTTATTGACGTTTATGATCGTGACTGAACAAATCAGTGTCTTTATAAAGATTTGAAGTTTTATTCAAAATTAAAATATTAACTTACCTAATACAAAATAAGTAGGTACTTATTGAGACATAAATCCGACTCCCAAAGAAAGCTAAAGGTTTATACAGCATATCGTCACTAAATGGCAGTAAGAACCAACGGCACGAGACAAGTGCGTCTGTAACCCCATGATCATACGATTGCAGGGCTGGTCTGTTGAGAGGTTTTGATATCCTCAATGTGCTAGAATCTGCTGAAGGTGCAAGAAAGCCCGGATGCAGGGCCACCGTTTGAAGGGTCGCAAAAGTCTTGTGTGGCAGTTTTCGTAGCCCCTCTTTAGTGGGGCAAGCCCCCACATAACCGCCCCGTTTACTCGGTGGGTGGTTTGCGAATAGACATTTTATGTTCTCCAAGATACAACTGTAACCCCATACTGCTAGTGTGATTTCACAAATAGAAAAACCCAGTAACACTTTCTAATCCAATGTACAAACAAGGTGTTTTTAACGATGATAAATATTATTTCATCAGAGCAGTGTGCAACAATATATTGTCTTAGGTATAATTACGATAATGTCTGCTTAGTAAGATTACTATGACTACTAGAAACTAGCGATAAAAGGCGCCGGTGCCGTAACTATTCCGATGCATTTCTATTACTTTTTCAGAAGTGTAGTTGCAGCAAAAGATTACTAACGGATGTCAGGCGTTTATAATTATTTGTATCTGTATGCCGTGGCCGATCGTAGAAATGGCCATATTGTGATCTGCCTGACCATTTCAAAATATGTCGCCATTTCATGATTTAACTTTCTAACATCCGCCGTATCGTTCAGCGCTCAGCGTTCGACGTTCGATGATTTGCCCAGCGATGCTTTGGCATATTTATTTATTTTGTTAGGGAAAACAAACATTTGTACAATGTATATTACATCTAAGATTACAAAATAATTGGAAGTGGGTAAATGTACAATCTACGACGTTTCCACAGATTACCTAGGTTAAAGATACAGTGAAGACACAAAGTTCAAGAACACAAAAAAGAAGACAGGAAGAGAAAAGGAGGATGTACTTTTCATAAACTAAAACAAATGTTTCCTGATTACAATTATTACAAAAACAAACAACAATAACAAAAAAGGCTACACATCATGCAAATGCAGACTATTCACAAAATATTTCCTAAATTTTTGGCGATCTAAAGCGAATATATCGACTCAGATACGCTTAAAAACATAACCCTGTCTTTGTGTCCGCGTAGTCGGGTAATAATTCCGATTCGACCTATTCTTACTCGATTAATTCCTATTTTAGGGTCCTAAAAATACTGAATAGCCAAGTAACTGCGACCAGCTTGGACATAGCGCCCGCCCTGGCCGCTGCCGTGGCACCGCTTGCTTCGTTCGCTCGGCTCTCGCGCGGTTGGTCACAGCTCTAACCTAACACGGGTGTCACTAGCGGCCTGAAATGCAACTACTTTGCGATATGTCTAGTGGTCAGCTGGTAATATCGATAATTAATAGGTTGCTTTCGTTGATCCACCCGACTTTCGATTAGGCGCATCGTGATATAACCGAGAAAATCATGAAATGGTGGCGTATCGTGAAATGGCCAGGCAGATCACGGTATCACCATTTCTACGATCGGATCACGACATATATAAGCCCATTTCCGTTCTGATTATTACGTTTTATTATATCAAACATCCGCTTGTTTATTTATAACATTTAGTTAAGATTTTCTTTACTGCATTGATGAGATTGTCGCTATTAAAATTATAACGTGTGTTTACTTTGAGTCAGACTGCGCGAAAACATTTTGTTTGGCCAAGACTTTACTACGTACCAGTTATCTCAGTAGGAGCCATTATCTAACGTTATCTACGTTAATTGCTCTGCGAAGTATAAAAGGCCATGTCTACAAAATTCTAAACAAATTTAAACGAACGAGCTCATACGAAACACAAGTACACATACATTAAAGTGTGAAACGAACGAATTTCGCGGTAAATGAAAATTTATAATTTACAATAATTAACAACAATACCTGTTCAAAATGAGGATCATTTATTCACTACTTCTTGTAAGTATTATTATAAGATTAAAAAAAAACTAACATTTATTAATAATATTTTAAATAAACACGTGTAAATTTTAACTTTAATTGTTTAAGGTGTCCTTGTTTTGTCTGGTGAGCGCGAAATATCTGCCCGATGAAAGTGCTTCCGGGATCTTGCTAAGGAAGCAAAGATCTGTATCAGATGAATCAAATGTATCACCAGAAAGTACTGAAGAAGACGATGAAGAAGATAATACCAATGAGAACGACAATGATTCTTGGGAGCGCAAATTTAATGAAGAGCAGTTTAAACTGCAAGAAAAAAGGGAAAAAGAGGAACGAAAACTTTTAGAAAAAGAACGGAAACTACGAGAAAAAGCAGAAAAAGAAGAGCGTAAGCTACAAGAAGAACAGCGCAAATTGGAAGAAAAATTAGCCGAGCAGCAACGTAAATTGCAAGAAAAACTAGAAAAAGAAGAACGTAAGCGACAGGAGAAGTTGGCTAAAGAAGAGCGTAAGCGTCAAGAACAAGAACTCAAAAGACAAGAAAAACTGGCTAAAGAAGAACGCAAACGACAAGAAGAAATCCAAGAAAATCTAGAGGAGATTGAAAAGAAAACTCTTGAAGAAAACAGCCCCGTTATTGATAACTCCTCCGAATCAACGGAAGAAAATGATACAATGGATCTTGAAGACATTTGGAAAAACTATGTGTATACTAAGTACGCATTGCCTGCTAACAGCACCGAATTAGACAAACAAGCTGCAGTGAACAGATATTTAGGAGAAGAACTTAGCCTTAATGTTAATAGTACTAAGACTGAATATCGCCAAGCTGTTTTACAACTAGTACAAAACAAACTGTTAAATGAATCTGCGTCGCAAGATAGTTTCAGTAACTACTTGGTCAGTCATGTGAATGCTGTGTATATTCAGCGGCTTAGTGCAGAGCTAGAAACCAAAATTGCTGAATTGGATAACGAGACAGCCTTACTGCAAAATGTTAGTTTACCGTGGGTGACCCAGGCGCAAAAGTCTCTAGAACAAAAGAAATCTATTCTTCAAACTGTTGCTCAGTTTTTGTCGAACGTACTTCCAAATTGGATAACTGGAGGTAATGCCGCTTCTCCCAACGTAAACGCAACGAATGTAAGCTCATCTGCTACTGATGTTTCAGGTTCAGCTTCCTTTAGTACTAGTGCTGTTAATGTTCAGGGATCTGTAGGTGCTCCCTCTGTCACCTCTTCCTCCGATGGTGGTGTCTCAGTAGCTGTCCCAGCTGTTCCCACTCCCGCTGAAGGGGGTGCCTCAGTAGTTTTCTCAGATGTTTCCGCTCCCGCTGATGGTGGTGTCTCAGTAGCTGACCCAGCTGTTCTTAGTCCTGTTGATGATGGTGCCTCAGTAGCTGCTTCAGCTGTTCCCACTCCCGCTGATGGTGGAGTCTCAGTAGCTGTTCCAGCTGTTCACACTCCCACTGAAGGGGGCGTCTCAGTAATTGTCCCAGATGTTCCCGCTCCCGCTGGTGGTGGTGTCTCAGAAGCTGCTCCAGCTGTTCCCACTCCCGCTGATGGTGGAGTCTCAGTAGCTGCTTCAGCTGTTCCCACTCCCGCTGATGGTGGAGTCTCAGTAGCTGTTCCAGCTGTTCCCACTCCCGCTGAAGGGGGCGTCTCAGTAATTGTCCCAGATGTTCCCGCTCCCGCTGGTGGTGGTGTCTCAGGAGCTGCTCCAGCTGTTCCCACTCCCGCTGATGGTGGAGTCTCAGTAGCTGTTCCAGCTGTTCCCATTCCCGCTGACGGGGGTGTCTCAGTAGCTGCTCCAGTTGTTCCCACTCCCTCTGAAGGTGGAGTCTCAGTAGTTGTTCCAGCTGTTCCCGCTCCCGCTGACGGGGGTGTCTCAGTAGCTGCTCCAGCTGTTCCCACTCCTGCTGATGATGAAGTCTCAGTAGCTGTCCTAGCTGTTCCCACTTCTGTTGATGATGGTGCCTCAGTAGCTGCCCCAGCTGTTCCTACTCCTGCTGATGGTGGTGTCTCAGTAGCTATTCCAGTTGTTCCCGCTCCCACTGACGGAGTTGTCCCAGTAGCTGTTCCAGCTGTTCCGACTCCCGCTGACGGAGGTGTCTCAGTAGATGTTTCATCCGTCTCGGCTCCCGCTAATGAAGGTGTCTCAGTAGATGTTGCATCCGAGGCGGCCCTCGCTGATGCCAGTGGCTCATTAGACATTTCATCCGTGACTGCTTCTGCTGATGTAGGTGTGTCAGTAGATGTTTCCTCTGCTGCCGCCCCAGCTTCTGCTGGTGCCAGTGCCTCAGTAGATGTTCCAGCTGTCATCGCCTCAGCTCCTGTTGATGTCAGTGTCTCCTTAGATGTTTCCTCTACCACCGCCCTAGCTCCCGCTGAAGCCAGTGCTTCAGCAGATGTTTCATCTACCGCTGCCTCATCTACCACTGATGTCAGTGTCCCAGTAGACGCTTCGTCCGTTGCTGCCCCCATTGAAGTCAGTACTTCAGTAGACGTTCCATTGGTCACGGCCCCTATTGATACCAGTGTTCAGGTAGACGCTTCTTCCGTTGCTGCCCCCGTTGATGGTTCCGATGCTGGCGCAGCTGAGCCCGCTGCTGCTGATGCCAATGTCTCAGTAGATGCTTCATCTGTTGCGGTCTCTGCTGATGCAGGAGCCTCAGTAGCTGTCTCTGCTGACTCCGCTTCCCTTGACGCTGCCACACCAGTTGCTACTCCTTCTGAGGCAACACCCGTTGAAAGTATTCCTGCTGATGTCAGTGCCTCTTTAGATGTTTCCTCTGCTGCCGCCCTAGTTCCCGCTGAAGCCAGTGCTTCAGTAGATGTTTCGTCAGTCACTGCCTCATCTACCACTGGTGTCAGTGTCCCAGTAGACGCTTCGTCCGTTGCTGCCCCCATTGAAGTCAGTACTCCAGTAGACGTTCCATTCGTCACGGCCCCTATTGATACCAGTGTTCCGGTAGACGCTTCTTCCGTTGCTGCCCCCGTTGATGGTTCCGATGCTGGCGCAGCTGAGCCCGCTGCTGCTGATGCCGATGTCTCAGTAGATGCTTCATCTGTTGCGGTCTCTGCTGATGCAGGAGCCTCAGTAGCTGTCTCTGCTGACTCCGCTTCCCCTGACGCTGCCACACCAGTTGCTACTCCTTCTGAGGCAACACCCGTTGAAGGTGTTCCTGCTGATGTCAGTGCCTCTTTAGTTGTTTCTTCTGCTGCCGCCCTAGTTCCCGCTGAAGCCAGTACTTCAGTAGATGTTTCATCAGTCACTGCCTCATCTACCACTGATGTCAGTGTCCCAGTAGACGCTTCATCCGTCGTTGCCCCCGTTGAAGTCAGTGCCCCAGTAGACGTTCCATTCGTCGCGGCCACCATTGATACCAGTGTTCCGGCAGACGCTTCTTCCGTCGCTGCCCCCATTGATGGTTCCGATGCTGGCGCAACTGAGTCCGCTGCTCCTGATGCCAGTTTCTCAGTAGATGCTTCATCTGTTACGGTCTCTGCTGATGCAGGAGCCTCAGTAGCTGTCTCTGCTGACCCCGCTTCCCCTGACGCTGCCACACCAATTGCTACTCCTTCTGAGGCAACACCCGTTGAAGGTGTTCCTGCTGATGCCAGTGCCTCAGTAGACGTTCCATTTGTCGCGGCCTCCATTGATACCAGTGTTCCGGTAGACGCTTCTTCCGTCGCTGCCCCCGTTGATGGTTCCGATGCTGGCATAGCTGAGCCCGCTGCCGCTGATGCCAGTGTCTTAGTAGATGCTTCATCTGTTGCGGTCTCTGCTGATGCAGGAGCCTCAGTAGCTATCTCTGCTGACCCCGCTTCCCCTAACGCTGCCACACCAGTTGCTACTCCTTCTGAGGCAACACCCGTTGAAGGTGTTCCTGCTGATGCCAGTGCCTCAGTAGACGTTCCATTTGTCGCGGCCTCCATTGATACCAGTGTTCCGGTAGACGCTTCTTCCGTCGCTGCCCCCGTTGATGGTTCCGATGCTGGCATAGCTGAGCCCGCTGCCGCTGATGCCAGTGTCTTAGTAGATGCTTCATCTGTTGCGGTCTCTGCTGATGCAGGAGCCTCAGTAGCTGTCTCTGCTGACCCCGCTTCCCCTGATGCTGCCACACCAGTTGCTACTCCTTCTGAGGCAACACCCGTTGAAGGTGTTCCCGCTGACGTCAGTACTTCTGTAGATGTTCCAGCTGTTGCTGCCGCAGCTCCTGCTGATGTAGGTGTCTCTTTAGATGTTTCCTCTGCCGCCGTCCTAGCTCCCGCTGAAGCCAGTGCTACAGTAGATGCTTCATCTGCCAATGCCTCATCTACCGCTGATGTTAGTGTTCTAGTAGATGCTTCGTCCGTTGCTGCCCCCGTTGAAGTCAGTGCTCCAGTAGATGTTCCATTGGTCGCGGCCTCTATTGATACCAGTGTTCCGGTAGACGCTTCTTCCGTTGCTGCTCCCGTTGATGGTTCCGATGCTGGCGCAGCTGAGCCCGCTGCTGCTGATGCCAATGTCTCAGTAGATGCTTCATCTGTTGCGGTGTCTGCTGATGCAGGAGCCTCAGTAGCTGTCTCTGCTGACCCCGCTTCCCCTGACGCTGCCACACCAGTTACTACTCCTTCTGAGGCAACACCCGTTGAAGGTATTCCTGCTGATGCCAGTGCCTCAGTAGACGTTCCATTCGTCGCGGCCGCCATTGATACCAGTGTTTCGGTAGACGCTTCTTCCGTCGCTGCCCCCGTTGATGGTTCCGATGCTGTCGTAGCTGAGTCCACTGCTGCTGATGCCAGTGTCTCAGTAGATGCTTCATCTGTTGCGGTCTCTGCTGATGCAGGAACCTCAGTAGCTATCTCTGCTGACCCCGCTTCCGCTGACGCTGCCACACTAGTAGCTACTCCTTCTGAGACAACACCCATTGAAGGTGTTCCTGCTGATGCCAGTGCTTCAGTAGATGTTCCATTAGTCGCGGCCCCCATTGATACCAGTGTTCCGGTTGCCGCTTCTTCCATCACTATCCCCGTTGATGGTTCCGATGCTGGCGCAGCTGAGCCCGCTGCTACTGATGCCAGTGTCTCAGTAGATGCCTCATCTGTTGCGGTCTCTGTTGATGCAGGAGCCTCAGTAGCTATCTCTGCTGACCCCGCTTCCGCTGACGCTGCCACACCAATTGCTACTCCTTCTGAGGCAACAAACGTTGAAGGTGTTCCCACTGACGTCAGTACCTCAGTAGATGTTCCAGCTGTCACCGCCTCAGCTCCTGTTGATGTCGGTGCTTCAGTAGATGTTTCATCTGCCGCTGCCTCGTCTACCGCTGATGTCAGTGTCCCAGTAGACGCTTCATCTGTCGCTGCCCCCGTTGAAATCAGTGCCCCAGTAGACGTTCCATTCGTCGCGGCCCCCATCGATACCAGTGTTCCAGTAGACACTTCTTCCGTCACTGCCCCCGTTGATGGTTCCGATGCTGGCACAGCTGAGCCCGCTGCTGCTGATGCCAGTGTCTCAGTAGATGCTTCATCTTTTGTGGTCTCTGCTGATGCAGGAGCCTCAGTAGCTGACTCTGCTGACCCCGCTTCCCCTGATGCTGCCACACCAGTTGTTACTCCTTCTGAGGCAACACCCGTTGAAGGTATTCCTGCTGATGCCAGTGCCTCAGTAGATGTTCCATTTGTCGCAGCCCTAATTGATACCAGTGTTCCGGTAGTCGCTTCTTCCGTCGCTGCCCCTGTTGATGGATCCAACGGTGGTGCAGCTGAGCCTGCTGCTGCAGTAGCTGTCTCTGCTGACCCCGCTTCCTCTGATGTAGCCACATCAACTGCTACTCCTTCTGAGGCAACACCCGTTGAAGGTGTTCCTGCACTAGCTGCTAAAACACCAGCTACTGTTAGTACCGATGGACCTATTGTAAGTTCTACTGACGTTGTTCCCACCGACGTTACTAGCGCGCCTGTAAATGGAGCACCTGTTGCTGACTCAGTCGTACCAAGTTCGGTTGACGTGGCAAATATAGAAAATATTGAGACTACAGTTGCACCTCAAATTGCCCAAGAGAATACAAACACCGCTATACCTAGGTCATTCTTTGGAGAAGAAATAGCTTCAGTACCCTCTGAAGCCGGTGCATCATTATTAGAAGTAACAACACAGTAACGAGAAATTTTATAATTGTACAACGTTAATATTTAAGAGTCGTTTTTTGATGTTTATTTAATTAAATAAGTCTGGCATTTTATTTTATGTTTTAATTATAACTAACGTTCATACTTGTACATACCAAAAACAATTTAATAAATTAATATTTTTATACTTTTAATAAAACGAGTAAATAATATTTTAACCCTTTATTATCTAATGACTCTCTTAGTAACAATTTACAAATGTTTGGTTTTATAATAGGTATCATTAAATGGAATGCAAAATAGAGGTAATTTCTCACAAAAGTTCCTTAAAATAGTAATTACACTATAATATAATTTAAATAAAGTTAACATAATATTTACTAAAACAATAGTTTATAGTAACTAACTATGTCAAATCCAGTACTTGGTGGCAGTATTAGGTGGATTTGGATAGTTGTGTTGTGAGAGAGGATCAGATACATTCGGAAATGAATATGGATCATTCATATATTTATATTCACTGGACAGACCCGCGAGGCTCATGTTCAATGAATTATGTGAGGGGCTCCAATTGGATGCGACAGACGGATCTGCCGAAACTTTGGAGTAATCAGCAGGAACTTTTGGATATTCATTATTTGGTAACGTCTTGCTGTACTCATCCCCAGTAGGTTTTTCGAAAGTGTCTTCCCTTGGTTCGATCACTTCATCACTGTTTACTTTGTCTTCCACTTCAGCCTCTTTTGGTAAATAATTGATAGGTTTGTTATATATTTCGCTACTAGGATATCGAGCGTAATCATTTCTTGGTATGCCACTATCCAATAATTGGCTGTGGGGTGGGCCATTGGCGCCGGGCACTAAATGACCGAAAGTGGACCCAGAAGTACTAGGGAAAGCGGCATTTTGGAAGGCTTGATTCAAATGTTGGGATTGGGCCATGAGTTGGTTATAATTGGCATATTTTTGGTGGTGCCAAGCATCTGGGTGCTGCGGATGGTGTTGGGATAAAGAAGGTATCTCTCCAGCAGGATAAGGACATGGTATCTGTGGCATGGGTATGGAAGAATAGCCGCCAATACCCGGACTTGGATTTGATCCAGTATGCTTTCGTAGACGGGCGCGTCGATTGGAGAACCAAACCTGGAAACCGAAAAGATAATCTTGTGATATGTAACACAATATTTTTTTTATATTATTCTAATTGCTGTCATAACATCAAGTGACAACTGTTATCACAAAAGATCTGTTTTGTGTGAATAATATTTACTATAATCATGAAAGAAGGGAAAACAGTATGAATTCAGTAAACACGTTGAAAGTGACAGTGTTTAACGTTTATCAATGTTGATGGTAGATAAAAACAATGTGTTCTTGCCGTAACAAACTATACAAAGTTATTTGTACCGTTGTGTAACTAGGTATTACTTGCAGATTCCATATTATCATTTCGTTAAATTACTAAACATAACATACCACATATCATCACGCTTGTAATTCCCGAAGGGTTAGGCAGAGGTATATCTATTGTATACCCACATTTCGCTAGTTATGTTTAAGTTCCATGTAATAGGGGGCGAGCTTATTGCCATCAACCGGGCACAAATCCGGCCTAGTCTGTGGTCTGCTACTGAGAAATTTCTGATGGAAAAACTCAGTAACAAGAACAGTAGTAACAATTATTGTTACTACTGTAAACCACCCCCTTTTTTGCAATAATGATTATGCTTGGAATATAATAGACGACCAATTGTAGTATGTTAAACATCATTGGCTCACAGGAGACCGCTGTTGGTTGTCCCATAAGTTTAGACTTTGTCCTTGCACCCGTATTATGTACGGCGAAATGTATGGTTGTGTTGCCGACTCTTTTGGAGAACATAGACGTGATGTAATGCTGTTATAATATTAACTACTGCATCAATAAAGTTGGAACAATGTTTAGGGACTTCCTACATATTCGATTCAGCAATTTTTTGCAGTAGTTATTTAAAAACTACTTTAGAACCTGATGTAATATTATGTATACATACTTGTATCCTAGCTTCAGTGAGTCCGGTCTGTAGGGCTAGCTCCTCACGAGTGTATACGTCAGGGTACTGCGTCCGGTGGAAGGCTCTCTCTAAGGCGTCCAGCTGTTCTCCTGTGAACGTGGTGCGGGACCTTCGCTGCTTCCTCTTCAGCGTCAACCCTGGCTCCGAGTCTATGTCCGAAGAATCTGAACCTCGACCTGGAAAAATAAATACGATAAAAGTAGTTAATTTGTTCATGGTTTACTTTTAATTAGTTTTGATCAAGGGACACAGAAATTAAACGATAAGTAACTTTCGCTTTGCCAAAAAACATACCTAGATAGATACAATGAACATACTTTTGTTAAAAATACGAAATATGAATTGTTGAAGGAATTTAGATCAACAGTGACTGGCTTTTGTCTATCAGGATTTCTCTTGAAGTTCTTAATGATTAAATAGAACATGATAAACTATCACGTTCCTGAGGCGATCCTATAATTTATATGACATTATATTACAGCAATTTGTCTTCATCTCTTTTTTTCAAACACGCGTTATTTATTAACGGAACGTTTTTTGTGTAAACCCACATCATGTTTTAATTCGCCTAAATCAAGAACGGCGGGGCTCGCGGGTCGGTCTCATTTATAAATCGGTAGCGGTATCCTACGGAAACTGATTAAAAAACACCCGCAACAATACACGGCTTTGGCCTTAAAACTGATTTTAAAAAATGCGGCTTATATTAATAGCCTTTTGAAAGAAGTCAAAATTGAATGAGATGAAAAAATAGGGGCTCAGCGTGGCGCGGAATAAGGAACACCCAGCGCGGCGGCCTCTTTGTCGGCGTCTTTGCTGTTCGGGTGACATTTTGGCACCATTCAATATTTTGGTGTCGCGAGCTGGATTTATGACATGTAAGGCGAAAGCACGGGTTTAATACGACACCCGCAGAATCAAATTGGTAGGTGCGCACAAACACACAAGCTAACAAGCAATTTATGTAGGCGTTGAGTAAGTAAGTTTACTGAATGTTTGAAGTAAGAATTAACATCAACCATCATATCATATTTGTCAGTATTACATAATGAACTAAGTACCTACTTGTAACATAATTTACTCCAGTTTGTAACATTGTTACTTGTTGGCCTTAAAATAACATCCTAACAAACTTTTCTTATAAATAAGCAGTTTTGCATTATTTCCAGTACTTTTTCTAGGAGTAATTGCTAAACTTTGAAAAATGCCTTCAAAGTTTTAACTTTTTAAGCTTATAAGAATAACTTTATTGCAAATGTTTTATTAGCGAACTTTAAGGATACCTGCTTGATATATTATTTTATTTTACTAATTTGTTTCCTCATGATGATGCATCGGTATAATTAAACGCACGAGGCAACATCTCTAAGCACAAAGGCTGCGACAAGTAAAAAACAACGCATTGTAATAAAATGATTTACATTGCTCAAATTCTCCGGCTGGCCGAGACAGGGACAGATTTATTTACTCTTTTTTGTTACGAGTCCTGATCATAACGTATGAGGCTAAATACAAATCGAAAATACGAAATAATCGAGAGCGATTTAAAACTTTATGGCGTGGTCGTAAAGTTCACTCCGGTTGTTTTCATTGTGGAGAAGCACTAAAGCAAAACTATGAGGGATTTTATGTTCAAAGAAAGGCGAGAGGTTTATGGATGAGTGGTACGTGGGAGAAGGCGAGAGAAACTTTGGCGATTGCCGAAATGTGACCCCGTGAAGAGGCGCGCGCGCGGCTCCGCTCAAAAGTCATAATTTGGAAGTTGAAAGAGCGGCGGCGAGGGTTTAACACCTTCATAATCTGGGTTCATTAAAACGGTCGGGTCGGCCTTTGTTTCAGCGGGTTGTTTCAATGTTAACAGATGACCGGATTAGCACGTCTGCGTGTTGTGGGCGGCGACGCTTGTTCCTTACCGCACGCTCGTGGGCTTCTTCATTTTAAAATATTATTGCTAAATCTTTTTCTTCGTTATTAGTATATTTGTCTTCTTTTTTGTCAAGTTATTCAAGCACCGTTAAAGTTTCAGTTAATATAGTTAATTACATACGAGTTGTTACTCTAATTTCTGTAGTTTTTTATATTGAACGAACTTGAGGTTCAGGTCTTATATTATTGATTCTTGTTTACTAATTTACTTTATCCAATAACTACTTATACCTTTTGACTTTTCGGTTGCGGGTTATTCAGGATGTCCGAAATACTCTAACAAGGGCACTTTCAACCGTTTTGTTGCGGAGTTGCGGTCTACTGTAATTTGCGTCCACTTAGCATAAATTGTTCAACAAACACTAAAAGGATTCCTCTATTTTGTTTAGAAACGATTTGAATCGCTGATATTGAATTATTTCTTTAGTTTTAACACAGTTGAAATGTTGACTATTAGGTAGTTAAACTTATTCGCACTAACTGCTGAAAAACTTGTTCATACACAATACATGACGCAAATTGTTTGAAATATATCTATCATTACTAACACAAGTACAATAGATTTATTAAAATAAATTCTATAAGGTCATAAAGGCACACCATAAAGCTATGATGTAAGCTTGTTAATGTTCATTCAAAAGTACTCCGCCTCCTCTTTGTCGGCCGCTTTCGGCCACTTCCGGAGAGCCTCGTGTCTTTCTGGGAGGGCTCTCATTGAATAATGTGATGAGACAAAATTGTCTTGAATACAACGCGAGGTAATAAATGTCCACTAAATAATTGTGAGACGTGTTAGGCCTAGCGCGCGGTTTACATGGACGTCCTCAGTGAAAGTACATGTCAACTGCCTCAGAATAAGACTAATTTAATGCTTCGAATTGCCTTTACAAATGCTGAATGTCATCATTTCTCAATCTTGTCACAAATTGCATTATACTTATGTGACAAGATTGAAAATCGTTGTACTGTTATTTGGCAGGCGTTTGAATGTCATTCGATGGACAAATCTTCTTAGCTAATTTATTTTTTAGGGCCATAAATCGACTGTTGAATTGATCAAAGATAAATAATATTAAATAAGCGATATAAATAAACAAGGCATATTAATTTGGGTGCTTGATCATGTAAGAAAAATGTTAAATAACAAAGATATTTACAAAAGGCTTAGAAGCTACATAGAATCTTCTGAAATTTTTCAGTATTAACCTATAAAACCAAAACAACCAACCAAACACCAAAGTCATGGAAACCAAAGTTAACCCAGTACAGATATAGAGTGATTGCGTTAGTCTCAGTGGTGGTTCGATAATCGTCTTTGATGCCGCGGCGACATTAGTTGATTCTAACGAGCGATGTTATTAAACAAATGAGAGATTTTATCGCCCTCCCGCACTCTTTTGTTTTGCCTTGATGCTCTGATGCGGCTGTGAAAGCAGATTGCTAGTACTTTGTCGGTAATGTTGTAAATCGAAGGTACTTTAGCAGAAATGTTTCGTGACTAATTTTGAAACTACACAAATCGTAGTCTTTTTTGCAAAACTTTTTATGGTATCTTAAAATATTATACCTATTGAATGAACCCTTCTATCTCCCTGTATAAGTTGTAGACGGCTCGTAAGTTGATTTGCAATGCGGCAATATATTATGCACTAATGCAAATTAACTGAATGTCATTGTGTGTGGCTCCATAATAATGATCATCTTTAATATCGCAGAACGTATCTCTTATTCCGTGGGAAAAAAATAAGTAGAGGCTTAAAGTTATAATATTTCAATTATATTCTTTAGTTTATTGTAGTTGGTGTGTTACATACGCTTTACACTGAAATAGGGAAAGTTTTATTTTTGAACATATTTTTACATGTACTTTAATACATATGTAGACCATCAGGTTTGGCTAAAATTTGATAAAAATGCTTTTGCAAATAATCATTTAATTTTTTATTTATTGCAATTTAAATAATTTTAAAATGTAGCTACACTGAAAGCGTGAGAAATCTTAGTTCCAGCTGCAACCGCTTTGAGCTGCGTCTGCGCTGCCTAGAGTTGTTGATTACATTTCAATGGGTCATAAATTTGTTATGAAGGCGTAATTATTGCTCTGATTGCATACTTGAACCGTTAAACTTTATCAAATACCTACTAACAGTACATTATCGAATGGTATATAATATTTTCACGCTTCTTTGCCGTTCAGAGTGAGCTGATTCAAATTAAAAATGATTTGAGCACAACAAAATAAAATGTTTATTAAGTTACTTGTTGAACCTCGATTCCTAGACTGTCATATAAAACAATTATCATTTTCGATATAAAACAGAAATTCTAAAAACGTTAAAACTGCATTTTGATTATTCTTCGTGAGAAATAGTGGATGTTTCATACGCGTGGCAAGTACACACCTACTCTTCAAATAATAAAATTATAACTAAGAATCTATTATGGCTAATAGGGAATTTTATTATTTTAATTTAAAAAAAAATGCAGTGTCTCTGCTTTAAATTTTTTCCTCTGAGCTTTTTTCAGGACAAGTTTCTACTTAGTTCTGTAATACCGCATAAAACTGTGTGTCTCGTTTATTTCCTCAATCGCCTATCTACCCAATCTATTCAAATTGTAAACAGAATTAAGTGATTCAAATCGTTCAATAAACTGAAAGTAGATGCACATTATGTTGGAATACCTACGTGATTGAAATGATTCTTTCAGTTAGCTTGCAATAGTGATGAGTTTTGTACAGGTTAATAGATTTGGTGAACTGAAAGTGCGCATTATTTTCAATGAAAAACTAAATAGAAATTGTTGCGGAAATCAATTTTTAACCGACTTCTAAAAGGAGGAGGTTATCAATTCGGATGTTTATATTTTTTTTTAATGTATGTTCGGGCATAACTCCGTCATATATAAATGGATTTGCAAAATATTTTTTTTGTTTGAAAGGGTATGCTCTCGAAATGGTCCTATTGTCATCTGGTCAGGATCTGATAATGGAATCCTGGAGAAATCGAGGAAACTCTTCAAATATTATAGGCACAACTATAGCAATTTGGGTATTTTTTATAGTAACTCGTGCAGTTGCTATCGGAAAGCACTATTTAGTGAAGTGGAACTGATAATGAAGACCATAGATGGCCATCGGGACTATTCAATAACAAGTATTTAACGGGTTGCGATTCGATTACTTTAATATGTGTCAAGCAATTTATGCTCGTTACAATGCATATGGATAAGTGAAGCTGATGGTGAAGTACCAGGAGAACTCCTTAACGATTAACGTCCCTGCATCGGGAACAGCAATATTTTGTAAAAGGTGATGAGCAGTTGGCATTAGGCTAATGTAACATAGATAAATTACAAATTGAACCACTAAAAAGTGAGAAATAAAATCTTTTTAAAAAAAAAAAACAACCGACTGCCAAAAAACCACTACAGAGTGAAAAATATCTTTAATTTCGGAAGTCGGTGTGTTTTGTTTTGTATTTTGTTATTTGCCACCGACTTCCGAAATTTAAGTTATTTTTCACTTTGTAGTGGTTTTTTGGAAGTCGGTTGTTTTTTTTTTTGTAAAAAGATTTTAAATAAGAAAATGTTGCATAGATAAGTAATATTAAAATCGAGGTGGGCGGCACTTCTTTGGCCGGGAAGCCTCAAAGGCAATAGTCACAACAGGTTCGTACGGCACATTCAAAGGACAATTAAAACTTGGCGACAATATAGTGCAACAATGACACTACAACCAAAACATGTTACGTAGATTGTTCGTATTTCAGCACTATCGAGACGCGCGGCAGGCGACCGCGGTACTTTTGTCGGTCACCTTTTTCACCCATTTGCCTCATTCGCAAAACGCCGCCCTTTGAAGCGTCGAGAACAAACTTCAATATTTCAAATGGCAACAATGACGACGTAAGATTTGTGTGCGGAAATTGATTTTTTGAACTCAACTCGTGAGAAAGCTTTGACAGGACATTACAGTCGCAGAGTAACCTTTTGTGGCCGATGGGAAGTTGTGCAATGTTTGTTGGTTCGACAAAATTTAGTATTATCGGAAGTAAAATTGATTTTAAGCTGTGCTAATAACCGTTACGGAAAGCTTGTGCTATTGTTGCTGGACAGTTTGAGCGAAAATGTGGGTGTTTCATTGAGAGCTTTTAGACTTCAGATTTGTATATAGCAAATAGCTAAAAAAAGCCGACGCATTGTTTTTTTTAGGTATTGCAAATCCTAGATCACTTTGTTGTTATGCATTTAAAGCAGAGGAATTTTTCAATCTTACAATTTTAACACAAACATACCTCCAAGTATTCCGTCGATGCTGTAGTCCTTCTTGCCGTCCGGGTCCCGCGCTCCGCCGCGCAGGAGCCGCGAGATGGACGAGATGCTGGGTGGGTCCGACACGCCCTCCTGTAACCAACGCGTTTGTCTCTCACTGCCTTATTATCAGAATAACGTATGGGGTGATGATTTTTTGGGCGTAAAACAAAGACGAGGTTGAAGATAGATTGTGATACTTTTGGGCCATGCAATGATTATTTGAATGATATATTTTCTGCAAGTGCTTGATATATTAGCTTTTGTTGTACGCTTGAGCTAAATGTATAGTTATAATATTCATAAAGAAAAAAAATCTTGCTTAAACTAATGACTTAAGATTAATGAGCTAAATAATTCATTTTGTTTCAGTTTTGATTTGCCTGATAGCTATAATTAATGCTTAAGCTTTATGAATAATTAAATTTGAAATAAGTAGAAGTTACTCCGTCAATTCATGAAGTGGATTGGAGTGTTACCAAGCAGAATTAAAATATATTGTAATGGAATGATTCTTGGAAAACAGGAATAAAAAATTAAAACTCGTGTAGCGTGTGCACTACAAAAATAGATTGTTAATCCGCTTACTGGGAAAACACATTGATATTTTTTTTTATTTTTCAATGGATTCCACTTAGAGAGGGCTTTTTTGAAGCTTAATTTCTATATTGTATATTGCTGGAATCCTTTAAAAATGTATAAATGAAAAATAAAAACATTTTTCAAAGTAAAAGACAAATATCTAATAATTCACAATTTAAACAGTGCATGAAAATGTTCTTAGTTAAAAATGACACGTAGGTACCTTAATGAGTTTTTCCCGTATTTCCCATGAGAAGATTCCGGGGTTCTGTCTCTTGAGCTCTTCGATCCTTGCCTCCACCTCTGGGGTGGCGACTCTTGGCTTGGACCCGCCAATCACGCCTGGTCTTATGGAACCCGTCTCCTAGGCGAAAGTGATCGTTGTTTTATTATAGGTAAGCTTAATTTTATAGCAAGATTTTTTCAATTTCTTTAGGAAATTCTTCCATCTTTCTTAATGGGAAACGAAATTTTTGTATGTAACAATCAACATTTGTATATCAATAGAAGCAGAACTCTCTTTCATATTCAAATATGGGGGACTGTTTATTGAAAAGTCCAGTAGGTATCTAGCGGCTTGGCAACATCACAAGTACTCGCAAGAGCCTTCGTAACCGAAAAAGGCTGACCAATTGAATTTATTGATTTCTGTGAAGATTCGATAAGCACATTAAATACAAAATTAGTTATAAAGTATAAACACCAATAAACAGTATGGTTGCCAATGTTTAATCAACAAAAACGTCTCAATATTGATATTTTTATTTGTTGATATAAATGTTTCACACAATCTTTTATTTGCCCGTTAGACTATTGCTGAATAGGGACCGGTATCTAGGCGATATATTTGCAAATCGATGCCGTGCAGCGAAATTCCCGTAAAGAAATATTCATTGGTTAAAGAAAACCAATGAATATTTCTTTACGGGAATTTCGCTGCACGTTATTAGCATGTTGGGAAGAAAACCCTGTAATGCATATCCTCTACTATTAAACGAGCAATAGATATTTGTATATATATCTATACTAATATTATAAAGTGGAAAGATTTGTATTTTTGTATGTAACGAATAAACTTAAAAACTGCTAGACCGATTTGAAAAATTCTTTCAGCAATGGATAGTTACATTATCAGCGAGTAACATAGGCTATATTTTATCTCCGTACTCCCACGGGAACGGGAACTACGCGGGTGAAACCGCGTGACGTCCGCTAGTATATTTGTAATCACGTTCTCGAAAACGGCTCTAACGATTTCGATAAAAGTTACACTATTGGGGTTTAAAGGGGCGAAAAATCGATCTAGCTAGGTTTCGTATCATTCTGGGAAAATTCGGTTTCTCCATATTTTTCACCCAAGCGGTGCTCGGTCGTCCAAAGTTTAGAACAAGATAATGAATAATGACATGAGAATACTGGAGAATAATGACATGAGAACAATGACATGAGAACAATGACATGGCAGCATGGAATTAGTATGTATACTATATATGGGATGACTGAGCTGTGGTGGCCCAGTGATATCGGCCGCCACTTACAAGTTGTAGGTCGCAGGTTTGAACCTTGACAGGCGCTTTACTTTGTGTAAATTATTTCATCACAACGGTGAAGGAAAACCCGCACTGGGCCCGCGTGGTGGATTACGGTCCACTCCCTCTCACAGAGAGGAGGCCTGTGTCCCAGCAGTGGGAACTTTATAGGCTGATTATGCTATAAATGGGATTAGTATGAACTAGTGTCTGGCTACTTTAAGTCTGCAATGGAATAAATGGGCAACCACAAAAAGTTTTACATATGGTAAACTTTTACATCAGTCAGTTATGTCAGTTTCGGGGTACTTGAAATGTCAGATTGCTTACGGTAAATTTTGTTTTCACAAAATAAAAAATGGTTAAACCTATTAAAAGTATGCGGGAGTTATTATATAATTTATGATGTGTAAATTCCAAGATGTGAAGGAACAGCACGATGTCGTCCTTAGCCAAAAACGACAATGTTTACAAGATATCGAAAAGTTGACGTGTAAGTAGATCTTATGATTTTGATATTTTGCCTTTTAATTTTAGCCTAATAGATTATGTGTATATTATGTGTGCTCTACCTCCATACGATGATAAAACTGTATCAAATCCACACTGCATCGTGCTAAAGTGACTATTCTTTACCAGTAATGAATCAGAATATAAACAAAATAACCTATCAAAAACAAAAAGACAAACAAAGTATCAAATTCTTTTTTCGTAAGACAGATGGTGTTGCCGTCTATAGATTTTCAAATTCCACCGTTTTTTTATTTATGTAGACTTAGCGTGGTCAGAATCTATCCTATACTATTAAATGAGCATTCTCTATTTTCACCAGAGCAGAGCTCGGTCGTCCAGGTAATTTAAATAAACGAGCACAGCTCTAAGATGCTTCTTATGCCTTCTTATCCTTCCTCCTTTTCCTTCTTATGCTTCATTTTTAATTATTTTTACCTATTATGGTATAGTAATATTATTCCAGGTGCATCGTCTTCACATATAATTATATAATTAATATATACAAAATATTGTAAAACATTTTAAAAGAGTAACGGTGCAGTTTCTTGCCCATTCTTCTGCATACGAAAACTACCTTTTGGAAGGGGCGACTAGAATCAATTCTATTTTTTGTTTTTGACGTTCAAAGTGCCTTTTTGTGCCTAATTGAAATAAATTATTTGACTTTGACTTTGACTTAAAATTATAAATGCGAATGTAAGTTTGTTTGTTACGCCTTTACGCTAAAACGGCTGAACGGATTTGGATGAAATTTGGCACATATATACATAATGCCCTGGAAAAGAACATAGGATACTTTTCTTTTTTTCCACGTGATCGAGACATATGTGGGTGAAACCGCGGGGCGCAGCTAGTAATATTATAAATGCGAAAGTAAGTTTGTTTGTTACACCTTCACGCTAAAACGGCTGAACGGATTTGGATGAAATTTGGCACATATATAGATGATGCCCTGGAAAAGAACATAGGATACTTTTTTCCCATGGGATCGAGAATTATGCGAGTGAAACCGCGGGGCGCAGCTAGTACATAATATTATAAAGAGGAAAGATTTTATGTAACGAATAAACTTACAAACTACTAGACCGATTTGAAAAATTCGTTCAGCAATGGATAGCTACATTATCAGCGAGTAACATAGGCTACATTTTATCTCCATACTCCTACGGGAACGTGAACTACGCGGGTGAAACCGCGTGACGTCCGCTAGTTGATGATAATATACAAGAACCTCGGGATACTATCCCTTGTAAAATAACATTCATTGCAATCATAAGGTTTTCCCTACACGGCGACGAACAAAAAAAAAAAAATACTCAAATCTTTTATAAGTACCTACGGGTACTTTGTTTTAGACGTATGCAAGCTGGTAGTAGGTAGCTGAGGCCGTTCCCTATACTCGCGAAGCGTGGCGAAACGCTTCCTGGGCGAAACAATCGCTATTATGTGCTATAGCGGTGTGCTATAGCGCCTATAGGAGCGGTGGTGAAAACGAACCTTCAGGCTCCGCTGCGCAGCAGATCAATGGCGATTGTTTGCCGCCTGACCAGTCGATATGCGTAGGCGGCGACTCGACCACCATTCATATAATACTCTTATGTCTATAAAATGGGGAACGTTGTGTTTCGGACACAATCGTAAGTTATTGTTTCGATGTGTTTTATGTTTATTCTTCAGCCGACATCGTGGTTTTATAAGATGCTATAGTAACAATAACAATGGGTCGGTAGGTGCAATAATATTTTAGGCACCTGAATTTCAGTTTCAGGTTTTGTAGGCATGAATCTTGGAATACGTTGTGTTAGTCTTTTTCACAAATATTAAACATGATTTAGTAGTTTGGTTAAAGTTCTTGTAATAAAAGTTGAAATTCTTAATCATTGTTAAGTAAAATCTCAGTTCCTAACAAACTGCTTCAGTGTGTATTTTATTACGCTACAAACTTAACAGCTAAAATTTAACATTCGACTTTATTTTCTAACAGTTACTTTAGGCGCCAATCTAGAATCATATTATTGAGAGTTCTTACACAATTTGTTTTGAAAGCAGGCTTCAAGTCTTCAGGCTGAAAAGAGGTATGAAATAAATGCAATACAATGGATGGTTTTTTGTATGTTTGTTGTAAGTTGTCACTCACCTGGTATCTGTTGAGTATCTTGGAGACGCAGCCGTGCGAGACGCGCAGCTGGCGCGAGATGACGCAGGGTCTCACTCCCGCCGCCGCCATCTCCACAATCTTCAGCCTGATGTGGTTCGGCAGCGGACGACCGTTGATGAACAAGCCACCCAATTGGTTGACGCGCCCTTGCCCTATCAAGATGGAGGATTTTGAGACAGGAATACGATGGCGGCCGGAAAATGTATTGACATAAGTAAGTCCCGTATTATCTTTTCATTTTTCTTGGGATTTTCATCCTGTTTGAGTTTATCCCGACGGCTTTTTTGCATAAGCACAAGGTTCATTGTTTTATTGAAGTAAATTGTAGGTAAATTAGATTGAATAAAGTCTTATTGGAAGAATGGTTGTGTATCATCAACTGTCAAATAAAATAATGGCTAAATTAACCTGTCTATATAAGATTTATTTGGAAAGCTTTTTATCTTTGAATTTAAAGTTAAGTTAAAACACAATTTGGATTAGACAATAGTAAGGTACATTTTTGGTTCCCAGCATCCGTTGATCATTAGACACAGATTATAAAAATCTAGATTAATGAGAGTAAATAAATAAAATTGACAATGTTTTTATGTACTCACGAACCTAAAGCAAACTCCGCCGCTGCGACATTCGGCTCATCAACTTGACACATGAAATAGGTTTCGAGTTAGATTTTGATGAGGGTTCAAATGTTAGATTCAACACTTTTAATTTAAACTTTGTTAATATCGAGGACAGTTGAATGATTAAAAATATTAAGGCACAGTAAAAGAAAAATTTGTTAATAAAAAATGAAAAACTTATATACCCTTACCTACCCAGACATCCATACCATTCTGGTGTCTTTCCATAATGGTATGAGATTCAGTATGTTCCATGAACAAACGCGAACACAAAGTTTATTATCACTGAGTAAGTTCAAACATGTTACCGCCACACTAGTATCAGCTAGCTTCAACAAAAAACATCGCGCCGAGCTTTATATCATTTAAGCGTTAACACCGTAAAAACGCCACGAATAATGATAAATATCTGTTTACATTAAATTAAGCGAACGAGATCAAAACACATAATTTAAATTGATTATCACCCATTTGTATTTACATAATTAAAACGACATGTTTAATTAATTACGATGTCATAAATATTGTGATCGAAATAAATGTCTGTGGTTTAGCGACGCGTTCGATGTTAGGCGTCAGTTGTACCCAACTATATTCATGAAGGCTATCTGGCGACGTTGTTTTTTGGATTTGGAAAAAGATCGATAGATCGCGTTATCTTTTTTTACTGCGCGTGAGTGCAGTAGAGGAGGTTGTGTAGTGAACTGAGAGTGCCTGTGTTCGTACGGACACGGGTCGCGTGGTGGTGTGCGTGCCGCGAGGAGGCTGTGTTGAGGGCCCCGTAGCTGTGTTGGTGAGTGCATGGTACACTCCCACTACACCAGTGTGAGGCTGTAGAGGAGCCATGCGGTGGGGGACGACAGTTTTCAGGAAAAAATATACTTCAGAATTTGCATCGATGTCGTCGGAAAAACGAAACACTAAGCACAGATAAAAGCTCTCCTATCTGATTTATTTTGACATAATATAGAAACAGAATCAATACCTTCATCACAAAGAAACTCAACACTCAATAACTATTCTAACTATTTCGACAATCTGTTACAAACACAATATTTATTCAGTTTTCAAATCAGGTGGAAATGTTTGTCACCCGAGTGTGGTACCAAAACCGGCGCTTGCGTCGATGGAGGGGGCTGAGTTCTGCCCATTCACCGTAGAATGACAGAAATATACTTGTCCTCTTCTAATAAACTATGCACGGCATTTGAGCGGTTTTTTATTTCAGTATTGAATATTTGCTTATGGTTTCAGTTGGATTAGCTGTGATGGACACTTGTCAAATGAAACATGTAGGTAGATCAATTTTATGTGGATTAATAAGTTGTGATTAGGTCATGACTAAGTTGCAAAAAATATAACCGTTTCAGCTGTATTCGTAATACCTAAGACCATAGATAGTAAAACTAACTTAACAACATTTTTACTTTTTAAAACATTGCTGATTTTTTAAAATTATTTCACTCTAGATACCTACTTGAAAATGCCTGATTATTTACTGATTACATTAATTTCCTAAACAATTTTCTAGAAAAAACCTTAAATATTTTCTTAACGAAGGCTGTTTTGTTATGTTTAAGTTACACCAACAGATGGCGCTAACTATCATCCTCCTGCAAGTTTTCTATTGTGTTGTTGTGTGTAATCAGTATATAAACAATATAATTTTTAATTTTTTGACCAAGAACTGATTTTCCAATCTCTTCCCGGGAGTGTTATAGGAAGTGAATAAGAGTTTATGCTATAGGTAATAATATATTATTTTGAAGTGAAAACTTCTTTAGGTGCATTGGGCATTTTTGAGATGGGACTAAACCATTGATTTCGCGACCTGTTACCGACACCGTGCAGTAAAAGACATCAACGCGTTGATTACCGCGGTGCCGATTTTTTTTCGAGTTTTCACTTCTGTTGGCACTCCCGGAATGCCACTGTTTTTTTTGTTTTCGGGGACACCTTCAAGAGGCGCCCGGGCTTTGGGGATCTTATCCCCAAAGCCCGGGCGCCCGGGGAATATGGGATTCATACTTCACTAAAACTACCCCGGTGGTCATAATCTGCACATGGAATGGGACCATTACCACTCAATAGACCGATCCGAAAACCCCTCTGTGCAACGCTTGTTAGGGCACATCTCTGGGGAGACTGTAAAGGCGTCTCCCCGAAACCTAAATGTGCACGTGTGCAAGGCAGCACGTGACCACTGTACGCCGTCTTCCCTGAGGTATAGGTAATAATACCTTTTTTTTGTTTTCGGGGGGAAACCTTCAAAAGGCGCCTGGGCTTTGGGGATAAAACCGGGGAGTGTGGGATTTCTACCTCACTAAAACCACCTCGGTGGTCACCATCTGCACATGGAAGGGGCACCGTTACCTCTCAAAAGATCGATCCGAAACCCCCTCTGTGCAGCGCCTGTTAGGGCACTTCTCTGGGGAGACTGTAAAGGGGTCTTCTCGAAACCTAACTGTGCAAGTGTGCAAGGCAGCATGTGACCACTATGTGTTGTCTTCTCTGAGGTTTAGGTAATAATACCTGCCTTTGATTTCCCCACTATTAGGTTTATTTACCTTCAGCGTCTTCTTATACAGAGAAAGAACACTTTACGTTTCCAAACCATCAGCTTCAGATTTTCTTAAGGTGTTATGTTGAGGTGGTCGGGGGCAGAAATGCTATACAGGGTGGCAGAGACATTGACGCGAAAACTGTTACCATGGATTCAGTACATGATTCTGAAAAATTTTCGTCGGTAATTTTTTTTTATCTGCTGTTTCATAGAAAAGTGCAATACCTATGCGGTGAAAATGTAAGGAACAGCAGATTTTTTTTAAAATAACCGACGAAAAATTTCAACGCAAGGGGTTCAGAATCATGTACTGAATCGACGCGAAAAAAAAAAGATATTGCTATTTAAAAATCACATTTTTGGTACCAAAATTACCCCAAATTCGTTTAAAATTAGCAAATTTTCAACGGGTCCCAAGTTTTGACTTGTAGATACCCGCTAAATGACGGCTGCCCGCGCTCCATGCCTCCCCAAACCGGTAAAATTCTCTAATAAAAAAATGTGGATTTTTTTCTTTTTTCCTTAAAATTACCACATAAATAGACTCATAGTAAGATTCCTAACAACATCATCACGAATCGGACAGGGTTTTTTACATCTTCATGATCAAAATTAAGGTTTTAAATTAAAAGTAATTATAATTTCTTAATTAAAAATTTCGAAGTGAAATAGCGAAGCAAACAAGTGTTGTGCACTAAAGACACATCGAATAGGTACTAAAGTTATACTTAGTTACTTTAGGTAAGAAACGAAAGTAAGTTATCCCAGCAAAGTGCAAGTCAAACACTTATTTAACCGAACTCCCTTTTAAATCACACTGTACGTTTACATAGACAGGCAGTAGACAAAACTTCAAGTTTAAGGCTAATTGCTAATCATATCTGTAATTGAGAATGGAAGTCCCTGAACCGCCTCTGAACCCAAGTGGGCAGATGCGACTACAACTGCGCAAAGTCCCCTCTCTACAGTACGGCAGCAGGATGTGGATGTGTCGCAAACTATGGCAGACCTCCTATCCTGCCCTCTGTTCCCCAAAAATGCAAGTCATAGCGACCGATGGCACGACGAAGAAGAAGATTGACAATGTGGTGACTATGTCTACTTAACAATCGTTCTTCGCATAAGCATGCGAAGAACTATTTAATTGTTAAGTAGACTTCGAAAATTATGTTATTTGGATCAAGCGATCCAACTAACAAAATCTTCTCATTTTCATTGGCAACTTATAGAAACAAAACCTGACTAGTGTGACAGAGTCAGGCCATAATTCTGCCCTGCTAAGCCAAAAGTTGCTGTCTCTGAGATACGCCCTCTTAGTTTTTTTATACCATTCAATAGCTTTAACAATTTCGCATCTAATGGTATAAGCCAAATAACGCTATCTAACTTAAAACATTAAAAAAAACCACAAAGAAGTTTTAAGCTATTGCATAGCTTTTATCGCGATAAAAGCTATGCAATAGCTTAATACTTCTTAGTGGTTTTGAGCGCGGCGACCGAATCAAGAAATTCCGTAACGTAACGAAAATAAAATCTAACACCCCCCACTCTGCCTACCATGTAATGACGGTTCCCATGACAACGTGATGTTGTCATGGGAACGTAATTTTTGTTTTATGTCATCACGTCATCATCCCAAGTGTAGCGTTGACAAATAGGAAGTATGGAGGTTACAAATGCTATGCAATAGCTTTACCGTGGCAGTCCCCGAGTGCCACACTTTTTTTTAATACCAAAAATTAAAATTTACAAAAAGTAATTTTTTTCAAAACTCACTCCTATTGACATAGCGCCTTTCGGCTTAGCAGGGAAGAATTATAATCAGAGAATCATTGGTAACCTTTTGCATGGTATTCCTAAAATATAGAGAGCTCCAAACAAAAGCTCGTTGGTCCATGTTAAGCCTAAATATCTCAATTACTGTCATCATTGATGCATTTTCAAATTCACCATATTTTGAACGTACGGAAGTCCTACTTAATTAATCTTGCGTGACGTCAGGACTATCGGTATAGACAGTACACCCAAAAGCGAACACATCGTGTGAAGCGAGTCTGATTGATTTATCCGATACGAGCCTAATAATGTCACAACTCACACTATTTGATAAACCTAAGTGAGTGATTTTGTCGAATATTTGATGACACTTCGGAAATTGCCTAAGTTTGGTATTTCACTTAATTTACTAAGTTATTTTGTTTTAGAATATTTTTCACACTCAATTTATACAATCATCAGAGAAAAAACAACTAGATAAGTTCACATTAGTCGCATTTTAGCTTAGTAATATTGTATTTCTTTTTGGTAGAGTTAAAAGCGATCTTATATTTTTCCTGGGTAAGGCGAAGGGTTGACTCCTACCGACTGAATGGTCCAACAAATGCGGAATCCAAACAGTGCCGGTTCTCAGTTCTATAAGGAGTTTTGGGATCTCCTGGAACCAGTGCTTATTATGTGCTGCGTATTTTACAAATATTTTGTCTGCATGAGGACGATCCTGTCGGAATATCCTGAACAGCAGATTTATAAATTACAAAAAATAAACTTGAAATCTGCTGCTAACTTGTACAAGTGTAAAGGAAAACTTTAAATTACTTTATCATTTTGCGCAAGTCGTAAACGTCAACGTCAGAAAAGTAGGACGGCGTTTTACTTCAATTGGTGATCGGCGAACGAGCACTGTACAAACCACAACATCAAATAATATCAAACTGTTCAAAAGTTCTATAGCATTCATGAACTCTAAGAGCAGATTTTTCAATAGATAACTTTTATCTGAAGAATAAATATGACAGTTTGACTTATTTTCTACTAGCTGCGCCCCACGGTTTCACCTGTATAAGTCTCGATCCCGTGGGAATATTGGGATAAAAAGTATCTTATGTGTTAATCCAGGTTATAAACTATCTGTGTGCCAAATTTCATCCAAATCTGTCCAGCCGTTTGAGCGTGAAGAAGAGACAAACATACACACACTCTCACAAACTTTCGCCTTCATAATATTAGTGTGATATATATAGGTAGGATACAAAAGCTGCCAAATTGAAATCTTTATTCTTCAGATAAGAGTTGTCTGACTATTGAAAAATCTGCCCTTAGACAATAGAATACTTTTATTTTCAGATAGAGTCCATAGGGTTAGTAGAAATTTTACTTAATATCTAGTGTTAGTAGGTAAACGCAGACACAGATTAACATACAGTTAAAATTAAAATTCATCGTGGAGCTGCATCCACCTCCGCAACATCGGGGAATTCCACCGATCTGCGAACACACTGAGAATACAGTTGTTGCTGACACGAACACATGACATCAGGAATGCACATCTTTTTCTAATAATGGCGGCAAAACCATCGATGTTATTATCCGCAAATATCCCTGACGCACTACAACGCCACGGCAGCCGCAGCAGTACTCTCAGTGCATTATTATATTAAACACGTAGGTCGCTGTATGCCCGCTAAATGAAGTTGACCCACAGGTGCAATAGAAGGGTAGGAATGTAGGATATGTGTAGAAAATCTTTTGTCAAATACATTTACTCAAAAATTAAGATCACGTTTCGTAACAGTAAAAGTTATTACAATCGTGAAAATGTCGTTGCTATTTAATTGAAAAAGCTGATATCTAATTAACAGGGTAAACTATTTATCGCTCCGCAAGTTGTAGCATCCGTTTCAAACGGAAATCGTGTTACGTGTCAGATATTTTATCGTGTTAGTATTAGTTTATCTGCAATCGTTTTTACAAACGTAGCGATAAACTGTAGATATATTTTGCCTTCACGCAAGGTGGCAAAAATACTTTACTAAAACTTGTGAAAAGAAATATCCGAAAATGATTGTAAGGATCTTAAAACTTAGGACTTTCTGCTTTTATTTTATTTTTACTTTGTTTTTTTTATTTTTTTTATTAATGTTTTTATTGAAGGTGTTTAGTTTAATTTGTGATTTCCTGTGCGAGTCTCAATAAATACTTTTTCTTTCTTTCTTTCTATAATTAAAATTACCGAAAAATTCTTAGTCTTCTTCTTAGCGTGTCGATGGAAATCTAAATAGACTCGGTCTAAAATTCGGCCACGTGTTTGGTGCCATCACTAACGTCCATCAGTTCATGTGACGTGCAGCTGACAGAACACGACATTAAGTGTCCCATCGTTTGTGGAATAGCCCCTCATTCACACTCCAAGGCGGAGTCGTCCATGAATCTCCGCCTGAAGAGATTTTCCAGGCTACTCAAGGCAACTCTTGTCCAGGTGGGGAATCTTCAGCAGGTGGAACGAATTATTTGGGTAAGGAAGCACTGTCTCGCCACAACTTCAGTCTCTCTTTTGGTCGTTCACCGATTAGTGGGACGACAAACTTTAAAAAACTGTTTTGGCTTTTCAGCCTTTGTGGCACAAGGGTGTATCTAGGATGGATCGAAGACAAAAACTGAGGGATGCCCAATGACACCATTTTAAGAACCAGCAATTAATAAACCGCTTGTGGTTGCTACAGGCAATAAGAATCCTCAACAGCATATACACATAACATCACGCCTTGTTTCCCCGAAGGGTTGGGCAGAGGTGTCCTTGTAGCAGGTACACCCACATTTCGCCAGTTATGTTTAAGTCCTATGTATTAGGGGCGAGCCTATAGCCATCAACCGGGCACAAATCCAGACTCCGAGCTGCTACTGAGAAATTTCTGTTAGAAAAATCCAGTAACACTTTTCCCGACCCGGGAATCGAACCCAGGACCTCATGCTCAGCAGTAGCGCTTGCGACCACTAGACCAACGAGGCAGTCACTAGACCAACGAGGCAGTCCTCAACAACATGTAATAGAATTTTAATATTATGGTAGATACACTTCGATGTATGAACGTAAACGAAGCACAAGGAGTATGTAAGGATAGTAGCAGGTGGCGTTCTTTAGTTTCTGCCTTCCCCCATAGGAAGAAAGCGTGAGTTTATGTATGTGTCATTTCTAATCCGTGTGTGCAGACGTTTTAATAAACTGTCTGGTGAACATGATTTGGATATATTCAACACCAGTGTTTCTCGGCTTAAGCATTTGTTGGTAAAAAGCTTCTTTACGGAAAAGTAATTGTTAGCAAAATCAGATTTTTAGTTTGTAATTTATCGTGTGCTATTTTTTTCCCTAATTTATGTTTAATAGGTATTTTGTACCGACCTTTTTTTTTCTCTTTTTTATGTTACGTGTTTATCTGTGGAAACTTGTAAATGGCCTTCAATTTTATATAATTTAAGAACACTGTGTAAGTTAGCTGTAAGTTTCCCGAATATAATAAAATAAAATAAAAAATAAAATGTATGTATACCCTTCGATAATATCATACACGAACTTGGTTATTTGTCTTTATTAATTCAATTTCATAAAAACAGTGCACTCTCCAGTTGGGATAGCGTTTATAACTACATAGTTGTGAAAGGGTGGACCGCACTAAGCCTGTTTTTCCATGCGCGGTCTGTATGCGTTCGTGATCTATTTTGTACCCAAATAGAAAATTCTGTCGAGCGTTTTATTGAATTGAATGTCCAATATAAATAGGTCCCTTTTTGTGATCAACAAGGCTGCGGTATGATACTCTGCGTTTAGTGACACAAGCATTACTAAATCTAGATTGTTATGACGTATGCTAGGTAAATAAAGTAAAAGGTCTGTGTATTATTCACTGTACCTTTTATTCCTCAATCAAGTCTTGTCCTTGGAGGTTGTCTGGCAGACAGCCACATTAGCGATAAGCTTATCGCAAGCTATCGCTTTCATTAGAACTTTATAATTTTCTCTGTATTATATATTGCAATAGAATATCAATTCTATGATATTTGATTTCCGGATTAAAATTACAAATGAACCTCCGGATATCCACAGTCAAACATTGCAGTAATCTAAACAATACCAAGCGACCGCAGTACAAAATTGTAATTTGAACGGTGTCGGCCGCTGGTAACGATGGAAAATCGACTTAAATTGTCATAATTAATTTATTCCAAACAGAATCGGCCTCACAACGTGCCTTCAAAGCATTCAATTTTGCATTAAATTTGTAATTTTCACGGCACAATAATTTGTAACTGTAACATTTCGCTTTACTGTTTTTTTGCTTATAATCCAAGTACTCACTGAAAGTTCAGAGGAGAACGTTTTCTCACGGTTTTGGAAAGTAAATAGTTAATCTAGCTTTCTTTTTTAGTGTTTTGAAAATTCTTTATAGCGTTAGGTAGGAACACAGTGCTCTTTTTACATTTTCCGCTTCAATTACTCCAAATGAATCAGCCAGGCACATGATATTTTGTTAGTACAATTTACTATCTCTTTTTGCATTAATTTGTATTTATTCCGATAACCGACGAGTGTAAATAAAACTGCCAATGGAGAAATAAAACTGTCATTGCAACGTTTTATTGCGCTTTCATTATTACGTGATTACGTTGTAACTTTTCCTTATGACTTGATACATTTCTAAGTTGCTCTTAGCTAGAAATCATGTTCATCTTGAAACGTTAAGAGTTTTTACATTATGATTAAACCAGGGCCTGAATGAATTTGATATAATTTATTCAGCCTTACATAAAATTATCGCTCGATAATTTGATACTCTTGATGAAATAGGCATATAATTAAGTTCTCACTCAATTATATGCCTATTTCATCAACACTGTTAGTAATAAGAAAAGAGACTTTCATTTTTATACAATGTTTGGGTTCTTGAAACGTTCTACCGGCACTATTCTGCTGTCACTCGTGAGATAACCGTCCTGTAACACTGGTAGCATCAGACTTATCAATGGATTCCACGGAATGAAATGCTATTGTAAACGATCTTTCATTCCTAAACGAACCAGTGAATTCTTGGTCCTACGGAAAATTATCACTCTTAACTCATTACGTTAAGGGTGATATTGGTGTGGCAGATGGATGGAGTTTTTATGCAGTCCAACCTACGTCAGAGGCTATCAATGAAGTCCACTATGGTGTTTGTGTTAAGTCATCGCATTTTAATGAACCGTCGATGACATGCTATACGAGTAATAGACTCACGGTGTTATTCTTTTTAGCGCCGAATTTTTTTAATCGTTCTTTTTGGGATGTGGAAACGAAAATAAAAAATGTCCGATCCGATGTTTTTTGGTGCGCGTTCCTGGGTAGGTGTCCTGTTTCGTTTTATTAGCTTCCTCATTTTGATTAGTTCGTGCAATCATTAGTCATCATTAAGTTTGGCGAGTTGATTGTAAGGTATACTTTTGTCATAACTTAAATAATGTAGGTATCGTTTTGCAAGATGTGGTTTCAGAGGTCATTAGGGTCCTACCTAGAAATAATATGAGTCTATTTCATTCTAATGTGCTATTTGATATTAAACTAATTAACAATTAAGCCACCCACGACTGATTTCTAAGAACTCTTCCTACAGATGTCCTTGTAAAAATGATATCATTCGTCTGTCAAGTTGGTTAACCTCTGGGAGGTACGCATTAGGTATGCCACAGCAGGTGTAGTCCCCGCAATGTCCATTTCCCTGACCGGAAGCCCCACTTTGATCACTGAAGCGAGTCGATCTTGTTACCGACCCTCATTCCACTCCTGACTCATTTCCTCATAGTTTTTTCCCCAAAATTTTAATCTTAACTGGAGTCGATGTTTCTCACAGTAACAAACTAAACGTAGATTTAAGTATTTGGTGATAATAGGCAGCTCTCTTGGGAACCAATTATTTGTTGTTCGATACAGACAGATTTGGAGGCTGCAATTAAGCAAATTATTTTTTACGATGACCACAACGTTAACGTTTGCTTTCTGTAGGCATGTAACGATGTAGTGTGGTTTTTTACCTATTTATTTACACCGTTGATCCGGAAAATATTGTTCTTTATGTAATTTTTTCTATATACAGGGTGTCAGGGACATCGACGCGAAAACTGAAACCATGGATTCAGTACATGATTCTGAAACCCCCTGCGATGAAATGTTTCGTCGGCTACTTAAAAAAAAATCTGCTGTTTCATAGAAAACGCGGTCAAAATGTATGGAACAGCAGATTATTTTTTTTAATAACCGACGACATACCGAATAATTCAGAATCATGTACTGGATCCATGGTTTCAGTTTTCGCGTCGATGTCCCTGCTACCCCGTATAGAGCAGGTTTTTGTTTCAAGTTTTAACTGTTTATAATTTGTATAATATTTCCTTTTGCAAAACAGAGCATTTATTTACAAACGTTTGCGGTTCTGTCAGAAGATGTACCAACTTACAGTGCTCTGCACAAAATAGTTTACAAATTACATACTCATACGAAATTATGTTATTCAAACCAAGTTAAGATTAACAGTAGGTATACTATTTGAGTACGTAAATAGCTGTAAAGTGAAAGCAGTAATAGCCAACTGTTCAGTTAATCTCACGAAGGGCTGACGACAATTAATCTGCTGAGACATTAATTGGATTTCATTTTTTCTTTAGAGAGTAGGTTTCGAAGATCGAATTGCACAAGTTCATTCAGAAGCTGACATAGTTTCGGGCTAATAGAGAATTAGACTGTTCTACAACGGACATTATTCTGCAGTCGAATAGACGAAGTTATTTCTGTACACAGGAAACTGAACAGAAAAACATGACTAAAACTTTAGTTATAATCAAACACTTTTTGTCACAAGCCGCACTATTCAATTTGAAATCAATCCCATCATCATTTAGCGATGTATTGTGGAAATTCTAGAATGGGTACTTACATTTACTTACGGTAGTGCTAAATTACACAAACAATTGCAGTGAAGCGATGCTAAGAAGCTACGATTCGTAGCAATTTCAAACGATTAGCTAGTGATAGCAACCAAGTATTAGTCAATAAGCAGATTAGGATAGAGTAAAGAGGAAAACTAACAAGACACAATCTTTCAATTTAGGTATTATTCAAATAAAAAACCAATAAAGCATTCATATCGACTGAGGCTGGGGCGCCTGGCAACAAAATCAGCGTTCAGTGAGCAAGTATTACACAAGGAAAATAAGAGATTATAGAACTTTTTGCTATTATACTGATCCAATTGTACTGGCATGAACGGTACCAGGCGGTTATTAGATTCAACGTTGATAGTTATATAACAGTGGGAAAACGCTGATACCACTAAGTATTTATACTGCGAAATTATTATGTTATGGTTTGAATACCACTGAAGACCACTGCAGCAATTCAATAAAGAATAGCTCATAAAGTAAAAGTTTCTTCACACTGGGTATGTGTCCGGCGTAGAAACCGAAAGTCGCTGCGTAGAAGCGGCGTAGCCACTAGATTATAGACGCTAAGAAGCCTCGGCATAGTAGATCATAAACGCAACGTAGCCGGAGCGTAGGAAATTACGAACACCGTAGCAACTGCGTACCATATTCGTAGCAGATCAGAAACGCCGTATAGCAGCTGCGTAGGAGATCACGAACGCCGTAGCAACTACGAAACATATATTATTCGTAGCAGATTAGAAATGTTGCGTAGCCGCTGCGTAGCAGTTTCATAACAGATTATAAACGCCTTGAAGACGCTGCGTAGTAGAATTGTAAACGATTATAAACTCCGCGTAGCGGTTGCGTAGCAGGTGCTAAAAGCTGCGAAAACGCCCACTGTTTGTAAAAAAAATTGCTTAAAAAAAAATTTGCCTTCAACTCGTAACTTAACGTTTTCGTAGTCCAAGTGTTGCCACTTAGGAGCAGTTCACCATGCATGTTGCTGATAAATCTCGGAGTACCCTCTAAGTCTGCTTGCGTGACGTTAAAGTAGCGTATATGTAAAGTCGCGGCGTTTGCGTCGCTTTCTGTCTGTACTACGCATACGTTCAATGCCAATGCCTCTAGTATTCTAAGCGTAACTATGCTAAAAGTGCATCTCGAAAAACTATGTACTTACATAAAGGTATACTAAACTAGGTTCTACCGCGGTCACGATACAGAAAAGAACTGATTCTTAAAAAATGATTGCCTCAAAGTAGTAACCGGATAATTTATAACGTAATATATAAGAACGGAAATAAATATTTTATAATGTTTTAGATCATTATTTGTTCAATTCTTACATTTTTTATAACAAGCAACTAGTTAGCCAATTATACAAATCCAGTTTTATTATAAAGTATTTGCTTATTTTTATTGTAGAGCAAGTTCCATTTTATTTCTGTAGGCTTAATTGTGCCAATGTTTATATTTTATTGTATTTTCTATCGGTAACAAGCTAGATTAAATTACCATATACAAATATAATCATGCATTTGTTTGTTGTTATTTATTTTATTTGAATATGAAGATATCACATTACTTTTTAGTCTAAAAATATTTTTCCTGAAAATAATCAATATTCATTTAAATTTCTCAAAAAAAAAAAAAAATTGACATATTTTTAACCTATTTTTAACCAAATTGTTAGAAGTAACTCATGACTTCCCATAAAAATCAACAATCCACATCTCCAGTATTAGTTCGCCGCAGATACAACACTTTGTTATAATTTATGGTTGTCTGACATTTCAAACTTTTATCGGCTAATCTGACATTACAGTGACTTTGACAGTGTCGTTATAAAAGTAAGCCATTAAAGATATAATTGTGTCAACAATAAAGGTGTAAACGTCTGAGGAATGTTTCTCACTTCTCGTGACATTATTTGTCATAAAAAAGATAACGTTTTTTTACGTCATCCGTCTCAGGAATTTCTAATTTCCGGTCAGATTTAATTGTTACGTTTCTTAGAATTATTTTGGTCACGTCTTTAACAAAGAGTCATTAGATGTGTTACATTAGTTCTATAAAAATGTTAACATATCAAAGTGATTTTAGTATATGACATTCATGTTTATACTTAAGATCACGTAAATTCATGAGAAGTCGTAAATTATTCTAATTTCTAGAAGTTCAAAATAGGGGTGTTTTCCGTACTGCGAGCAGGTAGCTTTTACCACAATTGTCCCTTCTTACGATACCCACCACAAGAGTGGGAGTTATCTATTAATTGCCGAAAACCACAAGATTGTTACTAGGAAGCAACCAAAAAAAAAAAAAAGTTTTTTGCTTAGTTATATTAATTTGTGCCCGGTTGATGGCAATAGGCTCGCCCTAGGGGGACATTTCGCCAGTTATGTTTAAGTCCCATGTAATAGGTTACATGGGACTTAAACATAACTGGCGAAATGTGGGTGTACCTGCTACAGAGACACCTCTGCCCAACCCTTCGGGGAAACAAGGTGTGATGTTGTGTATATTAATTTATCAACAGGGTATATGTTTATGAAAGGATATTGAAGTTGATATAGCAAGCTTTACTTGAAAAGGATATACGGTAAAAGATCAGAGTGTGTTACGAACTGAACCTACAGATAGATACACATAGTGTGTATATGTTTGGACGTAATAATATGTTTGTACACGCATAAAAAAGTGCTCTATCGGTCGGTCCGTCCTTTGTTAAATAAATTAGTTTCGGTGTCTACCAAATTACGCCTCAAACCTATCTATATGTACAGCACATTGGATCTTGGCAGGAAAATATGCTCTACCTATTATCTGACTTTGAATAAATTAACATACTTGAGGCTCTGTAACAAAACGGGAGTTGAGACAATAGCAGATTATACATCATTGAAAAAAGCTTTTAGGAACACTAGTAGCCGAATACTATTTGTTTTCATTGATTTATTCATGGTCAGACTGTAGATACAAGGCGCCGACAAACACGGTCCTTTTGAAATACCAACTTTTTCGAATTGGTAATGAGAGTTTATGTGAAACGTTACAAAATAACAAGTCACGTACTGCCTACCTCAAGTGAAACTGAACAATTGTTTAAAGGGACACAAGAATTTGGAAAACAAATAGTTCGCTAGGATTCCACTTGATTCTTTCATCTTGATGGAGTGCCCTGTGCACGTGTAGGTAGTTTGCTGGAATAATAGCTATTGTTTATTTAAGTTTCTTCTCATATAAAATTTATCAGTGCATTCTGTGATAAGGCCACATGTGATAAATTGCCTGTTTCATAAGGCGTTCATTAGAAGCGTGCAAAATGCGCTCCGTTGCGCAGCGATAACTTCGCCGATAACGGTTTTATTGCCTCAAAATATTACCTATTTGCGTATCTAAAGTTGCTTTTTGTTTTCAAAATATTAGAGTGACAATGGATAGATGGAGAAAATTTACGATTACAGTTTTGCTACATTTGTTATTTTGATTTATATTCATGGGCACGAGTAGAATTGATTAATGTCTATATATTTTTTGATTTCAATTATTCAATATAGGTAATAATCATAAAATATAATTCGATAACAGTTGGTTACGTGATTTATCTGGTTTGAGCGATGAGTTCAAGTTCTTGTGAGTAATTTCAACGCGTCATAATGAATTAATAGTTTGTAGAGCTAGTTTCCTATCGTACTGTAATGTCCTCTACATAGATCCATCTCGCAGTCACTGGGGCTGCACCGGCAACGTAGTGCAAAGCGTCGATGTAAGACATAGAGTGATTCACACCCCCTAACAAATACTTGTGTACTCAAATACTATTGACGAGTCACTGCACCAAGAGCTTTAAATAACCCTGACCTTTGTTTCTCAGAACACCAAACGAAACCTTTTGCACAAACTCAGCGGGTACAACATAAACAATCATTTTAACGGCTTCATCGGAATATCTACCTCTGAGCATATTAATTAATACACGTCGCACAATTTCCTTATAAACTTTAATGATTAGTAATAAATATTCATCACAAATAAATGATATAGAAATAATTGCCTGAAGTTGATGTGGTATTATCTGCTCTAAGGACATCCCGTACAATGACGAAGATTGCAGCTGACTTGCATTGCCGCATGTTATTCACTTCTTTAATTAACTATCAAACCGGAGGCACTCTCGATTATAAGACGCGGCTACTCGGCTTTGTGCCTGCTGTGCCTACCTGCCACTGGACTCTGCATTATACAATTACATCAAAACAAACGAAAAATGACTCTATTACACGGTAATAAGGTCAACCGAACAGACTTTGAGTTCCACTGGCGACTGGATGTCTCGACTTTGATATTGTTTTTTGTATGTGGATATTAGGAGTTCGTTGTATGAGCATGATCATTAAAGTCAGATTTGGATGTGTAAAACGTTAAAATGTAGTTTGTCAGGTAAGTACCTACATCCTCTCGCTTTTTAACATTGCAGATGGTTGAATGTGCACAATTCGCCCAATAAAATATTTGCAATTGCTTATCGACGTTGTTCATTTTATGGTTGATGTGATGATTATATAATTGGTTGATGAAGAGTCAATTTCAAAATAGTAGAAAAACAAGTTATAAGATTTATGCGTTATAAGATAACAATCGTATTTTAAGAGAAGAGATCATAATATTATTTTAAACAATAAAATATGGAACTTTCGTAGCGAATAACGAATTAATAGGAACTGACTCAACACAGAACCTGACAGCAAAGTGAGTACTTGTTATTGTTTTCATTTCACTTTAATAAACTTGTGAAAAGGAAGAACTTCATACTTTCGGTCAGAATATTCAACAGTGTTTCTAGATATCTGAAACAATGGTTAAGTTTTAAGTTTTAAATGAATATAAAGAGTATTGTTTATTGAGCTTATAGAATAAAGTAGAAGCTATATATTCAAATATACATATTATTTTTACTATTAGTTTGTAAATTATGTATATATAATACACAACGTACGTGTAAGTGTGTTATGTATTTTGTATTTGAATACTTTCCAATCAACACTGTAAAATTATAGACAAAAAAAATAAAAGCCAAATAATATTATGTATTAATACAGAGCTATTTATTATAAGTTTTGAAGCTAAAAACTTGTACTAAATGACTCTGTATTATTAAAAAAAAACGGCCAAGTGCGTGTCGGACTACGCACAATGAAGGGTTCCGTAGTTGGGATGAATTTATCCCAAATACAAACTTAACATTGTAGTTGAAATACATGTTCTCCCATACATTCTAACTGCAAATGTAAGTTTGTATGCACAATATTGAGAGATTTACCATGTTATTTTAAGACAATAGACTTCTTATAGATTTTTCTGTAATTTATGAGTGAAGAGCTATTCTCTGTAATTTTTAAAAATTTTAGGCTCTATAGTTTCAGAGATAAGGATCATCTATTTTCTTAAATATCTTTGAATGTATTTACTTTAAAATAAAATAAAAAATTATATTTGATATCCTCGCAACAACCCATTTCGTTTGATATGTCACACGATACAGTTTGAAAAAAACTTTTCCTTTTAATTTTATTATTTGCCCCCCAAAAGTGACCCCCATATTCAAAATTCATTTATTTACGTTACACGTCCGTGTTTAAGTCATCACAGTGTACCAAATTTCAATTTAATCGGTCCATTAAATTCGGAGCAAATTGGCTGTGACAGACAGACACACACGAGTGATCCTATAAGGGTTCCGTTTTTCCTTTTGAAGTACGAAACCCTAAAAATACAAAAACTTTTGACACTTGAAACTTGAGACCTTGAAACCGATTTTTTCATGCATAACGCTTTTTTGTTACGTGACGATTTCTAACAGTCAAGTACTCAAGTTCTACCACAAGCTGCTTTAATGAACTTCGTTCCAAAAATAAAGGTTGCCTTCCAGTTAACTATAATAACGTATTCAGATAATAACAAAAAGTACCTATCCATATATCAAAGGTGACAAATCAAAATAAACAAGACACGCATTCCGGTTCACTGCGGGCAAGAAGCACAGATCTGAGATCGACATTCAGTGCCTAATGTATATTAAATATGAGTAGACGCCTTACTACATGGCATTCAAGTGAAAAACAGTGCAAAAACAGAATGGAATTGCCATTATAGCTTATAACTCAATCAGTTGCGTCCTGCGGCGGGACGGCAGCATGGCAGCCACACCATGGCGGCATGGCTCGATAGGAATTTTATACTTTTTCATCCATTATCTGCATTCTTGTCGCGACAGATATGTCGCCCGGCAAACAGACACTTTAACAAGTGAGCGCTTTAGAAAATAGAGAAAATTGAACGCAATGAAGAAAATTCCGAGCATTCTTATGTGGGATTTCTAATAGCGTTAAGATTTTATTATTTTGTTCTTTTATGATGAGCATTTTATCTGTTTGTGGAAAATTTACGAAAATTGATTGATTATATGTTTTTTTTTTAAGGTCGTTTCAATATTTAACAAAGAGACTTAAGAGCGTGCATTCTGAAAGTGGGCAACACCCTTCAAAATCGATTCCTCCGTAGAGCTACCGGCTCCCCTTGGTTTGTGAGGAACGAGAGCCTCCATATCGATCTTAAAATCCCTACCATCCATCAGTTCCTCAAACGCGCTTCGAAGCGTTTCTTTGAGTCCGCGGCCAAACATCGCAACCCTCTGGTTGTCGAGGCCGCCAATTATGTCCCCAGTAAAATTAGTCATGTTCGCCGACCAAGGCATATTCTTACCGACCCAGACGACACGACTACCATCCATCAGGAGTTTAGTAGGGAAACGAGTACGTTAGGACACAAGTACAGACGCTTCCCGTCATTCCGACCTCGCCGTCGAGGTCCTTTGCGATCGCGACCGCCGCCGCGCCCCCGAGTAAATGTTACTCCCCTCCGACTCTTGCTCGAAAACGAGGTGCTAGCAGTTGTTGCAGCTGAGCACGTAGCTTTAAATTCCCCGATTAATAATCATGATCAAAACTTTGATCCAGCCCGTCCCATTTTTGATGTCCTCCCTTCGGTAAACGCCCTAAGCCGAGGCTCGTACCCCACAGGGGGTGCTCTTAGCGAGCGTTCACCTAGTTTATAAGTTTAGTTTGTAAGTCCCTGGCTGGAGGCTTTGAGTGTAGCAGCTTAAGGCACCCACAGGTTTGCTCGGTTAAATAGTCATGGCCTCAGAGGCCAGCTATGAGATGCCCAACAGAAAAAAAAAGTGGGCAACGTCGCAAACAGAAGTCAAATATTTCACTGTTTTGATTCATTTGGCAATATTACTGTATAGAAATATGAAATATGGCCAACTAGTGAACAAAAATATTGATTATGAAATGCGATAATTAATATCTTAACACCGAATATTTTATTTATTAATTTTATTAAAACTTTATGCACAAGTAAAAAAAATACTGTACAAAGGCGGCCTTAATGCCTGAGGCATTTTCTACCAGTAAACTTTTGGTTATAGATACTGACAAACAATATTTTATAATACAATGCGAAAATTAAGCCTTAAGTTTTCCTCTAGAAGATTTTAAATCCAACGTACCGTAGTAAAATGGAGTGTGCAGACCAGAAGAGCACTGTACTAACAAGTTACCTAAAAGTTTATATTAATGTGTGTATAAGGGTAGGTGCTCAAATCAAAATAAGAGGAGAGAGCCCCAATGCTGTGTATATTTTTGGAGGCTAATGTGGCTTGTGCATGTTGTCCATTCTTATGGCACTGGCTGACGAAAAAATCTAAAAGAAAATCCTCCACTGTGAACAAAATAAAATAATTCATGATTCTCTGAGTAAAAGGGAACGCCGTCGTATTATTTGTTTTACGCAAATTCCTCAAACGTTTGATAAAAATCCGATACGAGCGGCATTTATTACTAACATCGCAAAACATGCGCCGAGAACAGAATACGTTCAAAGGACGAGAATTTAATACGAGGGTGGTATGTCGCTAGCCTCTTTGTAGTAATCTCTACACACACTACAAATAAACAACGAGCACACAACACATGTAATTAATCACACAAGCTTCTGCATTTCTCTGTGATTACCATTGTGTTTCTCTCAATGGAAGTACGCGTGGTGATGAGACAGCTCCCGATTTAATTCCGAATCACAATCATTGCCTTCTTACTTTTATTTTCTTATTACGACCGATTTAATGAATGTTTTAGTTTAATGGAGAGAACTGAATAGTTCATCGAGCCGGTATATTGTGATCAGCATAATAAACCTGAGTAATCAAGTTTCAAATCGCTTTTTGCACACGGTAACTATCATTACGTAATTTAGTTCATTCTGAATGCTTCCTTAATTAGACTGCTTTATATCGCTTTTTAAAAAGAGGACTGATTTCATATCTCATTTCTCATTGTCGTGAGCACAACACATCAGCGCGAATTTTATCAGATGCGGCAAAAAGTACTTTGGGTGAAAAAGGTATTACCGACACACGCATGTAATATGCATGCGCGTACGCTGAGACAGTTTTGACGGCGTTGTGAAATGATGGACGGTCATTACGATGTCATTGACATCATTTGTTTTTCATAGTCCTTTTACTTTGTGTTTCAAGTTAAAAAAAAAACAGCAAGGCTATTGTTGTGACCGACTACTGTACTGATTATGGTTTCAGTACCTACGTGTTGATCTAGCTTTTAAGTTAATAATATGGTATTATTTCAATTTATTATAATTAATTGTTTTTTTTTTATTATTCGAAGACATGTGACATCTACCAACCCGCACTGGGCCCGCGTGGTAGATTACGGCCCACTCTCTCTCACAGAGAGGAGGCCTGTGTCCCAGCAGTGGGAACATTATAGGCTGATGATGATGATGATGATTATAATTAAGACTTTTTTATAATAAAACATGCACTTGTTAGAATCGAACTTTATTTCATTTCATGATAAGATAATTTATGATGAACTTTATCTGATATTACTTATTAACTTTATCTGAAAATCCGTAGGCATTCCTAGTGACAACTTAAACAGAACTTAAGAGATTTTCTCACTAGAGTTTGTGGAAAATAATGATAATTTAAATTGAATTACTTTTTGAGAGCATGCTGACACTGGAAGCTTATTATAATGGAAGAGGATACTCATTTAGTGCTTCTAATTGAAGTACATTGTGTTACGATACATACCACCAGATAAGGCAGATTTCATCAGTTAATCTATGAGTAAAGCGTTGGATTCGTCCAATTTCAGATCAGTTACTCGGCTTTGCTGCATCATCGGTGATCTAATCATGTATCAGTGGAGATTAAAACAGGCCGGCCGGATCGCATCAAAGGCGGTATCACACTGTTATTTTGACTGATTGATCTCCTCCAACAAAAAAAGGTTGCAGCGCTACCGAGATCGACAGTAGCCGAGAAAAAACAAATTAGTTGGCTAAACCTTTTCATAAAGCATTGTTATTATCACCACCTACCCTGTCCTGACCAGAACGTATTGTCGATCGAAAATGCGCTTCTCGTGCTTACTATACTTTTTAAGGTTCAGAAGTATGCTGCGATCGATCCGTGGCTTGTGGTCGGCCCGCTTGTAATCGCGGTTGTTGAAAGGCGAAAATCATGCTGCGTTTGCGACCTTGCGTTCGTTACAAAAAACGCGATTTATTTTTTGGAGAAATGTTTTTCGGTGTCAGATGTAGCGGCTCGAGCTTTGATTGTTGAAATTCTCATATTTAGTTTTAATTGGTGGCTTTATCGAGTTTACATTTTACGGTCGAAGTCGATGAGAGGTTAATAAGCGGCACTTTGAAAGGTATCTTCGTTTTTTAGAGTTCCGCGTTAATAGGTAGGTAATAGAAATATGACTGTGTCTGCATCGTCGTTGAGATTTTATTAGGGTTAGGCGAGTTTATAATATAATGATTATCCCCGGAAAAGTATTGCTATTAATTTTTCTAATCGATTGAGTGCTGTAATTCGAGTCATATTTATAGCTTTGGTATTGCGTGTGTTAATGCCATGTCCAGCAACATAATTAAAAAATCAACATGCGGCATGGTAACAACGAGAGAGACATTAATTTACAGAATCACATGAGTCTGCGATAGGAATGTTACAACAATTCTTTACGGAACCGTTCATGGAAAATAAATGTAATGTGCTGTGCCCAATTTTTTATTGTTTAGGCAATAGTCGATATTGATTTCGGGTCTTTGATTCCGACGTATTATTGCTTGTTTTATTGGTACCTGGGAACATCGTAATTAACCATATCGGGCCTTTTTTCTCATCTTTCTGGATCCTTTCGTGTCTACGGACAATAATAATTCGATGCTCACCTTGAAAGGCGTACGCGCCGAAAATTGGTCTCATATTGTTCATCGAAGACGTAGTTCCTGTTGTGTAATCCATTTTGATGTTTTTAATTACGATTCTATGTTCTTTCACTTCACTATCATCTTTTATATGAACGGAATATTATCTTTAAAAAAAACATTTTATGTTACGATCACAATGTCTATACTTATACAGTTTTTCCTTGTACGTGACTTTCATATGCACAACACTTTACGATCTTATTTATTTTAATACTGAAACTTTTATGGGACACTTTAAACACTGACTATGTTTGAATATTGCACGAGGGTACGAACTGAGTTGACGTATACATTTGTACGAATGTAGGAAAGCTCGATGCGTGCGACATAAGTGAATCAATTACAAAGTCGATGGCGTTGTGTGCATTATCTTTCGGACCCTACTCATGGCGTGTATTACAATAGCATTTCGCTCCACCTCTTTGCTCCCCTACCACTTTTTATTTACTGGTAATAATAGTAAATCACAAGGAACAGTCGCGTATGTGTTGTAGCGTCAAAGGGCGACCATAGAAGGGTGTTTATGTATAAATTCTTTATTGCCGTTCAGTATGTTAATGATGATTGTATGTATAGTAATTTTTACAGTTACATCTCCGTTCACTAATATCGGTTCTCATGTCTTTTTGGTTAGAAACTGATGTCTATTTCATTGTTGCTGTTTTGTACTTATACAATATGTAAAAGAAACATTGGTCGATCCGAAAGGGGCATATAGATAGGTACTGCAATAAAAAAACTTTTATTATTTAAAATTCACATTTTTTTTGTATAAAATTACCTCAAATCCATGAAAAATTACCAATTTTTCATATGGGGTCATAAGTTATGACTTGTAGACACCCACTAAATGACGGCCGCCCGCGCCCAATGTACGGTAAAATTCACGATTGAAAAAAGAAATGCGATTTTTTTTTTCTTTTTACTAAAAATTTCCATATGAATATACTCTCAGTATGATACAACTTAACAACACGCTCAAGGATCGGACAGGGTTTTTTTTTACGTTGTATTGAAGCTTTTAAGCTCATTGCAGTTTTTTACAATTTTTATTGCTCAACTCTAAAACTTCGCATTTAGAAGATATTTCAACATTATTTTACCTAGTTTCGAAGTTCTTTGGGAGAATTTGCTTCGAGACTGAAAGTTCATGCTAAAAGCACATTTCACGGTAGTAAATAGAGAGCACCTTTGAAGCCGGAGTAGCTACGCATCACGGTAAAATGTAAAGTCTTCAGTGTATTTAAAGCACGTTACCCTTTACCCTTACTACGGTCCTGGTGGAAAAAGTTCACGTGAAACTTTCAGTTTTATCGACAAATTTCTATCAAAAATATTTTTCTGTCGTCAAGCGATCGTAGAACGTGCAGCTGCCAGCGGATTGTCGACAATAGTATCGATAAAAAGCCGTCATGCAAATTATCGACTATTGTATCGTGGTATTGTACGATGAGCGCTCAACGCATGCGACTGTCCTGCGGACGATGCGCGCGATTCGATTCGCGTTTCGTTTTTTGGGAATCACAGTATTTCCAAAAGCAGCTGTAGGACTTGCATGATGTAATGTTTCGTACATGTAAGATTTCAAAAGGCTGATAAATATTCACGTCAGAATAGTCATAGAAGCTTTTTCTGTTTCTAATCCGCCTATATTGGTAAAATCTATACATAAGTGGAATTCAAATGGGTTTAAAGCCATTTGAATTCCAAGTCAAGTACCCCCATTGCAAATAAAAAATTGATTTAATCTTGAATTTGGTATCAATTACTATTATATAAAAACTAAATCTGATTTTATGAAAAATATAATCAGTAGTTTATTAATAAGCTATTAGGAACTAAGTTCGTTTTAGAGGCTTAACATGTAATCGAAATTGTAAGGATAATATTTTGAATTCCTCGACACCTCAAAAACTGCTGAATCATTTTTAGTTATTATGAGCTTTCATTCACACTTCAGTACCAAAAAACAAGTTGAATGAGCACTTCGATTTGGTTTTTGTTAACGAAGTGATGTATCAGACGTTATGAAGTTCCAGTGGCAGAACTCCTTGTGAGCGCCACGAGCAAGTGTGTCAAAACAAAATCGAGTGGCGTCTAGGGATTAGTCGATTATTCGAACGCGGAATCACCGACTGTGTCGAACAAAAGAAAGAAGTTGTTACTTAACACAGTTTTTGTAAGTTTTCTATTTTAGTTCGAGTATTTTTATCGGAATTTGATTGTCAATTTGGTCAATGAGAGACCTTTTCTGCTTTTGAATATGTAAAGAAATTGTTTCTTTTTGATTCTTTGACAATGTGATTGAACTGATAGAATTTAAATTTTCGGGCAATGCCCATTAAATTAGCTGTAATTTGTAAATCAAGTAAACGTTAGTGGGTTTAGGAATATGGTCTGGTCGCTATAGAGATGGCGTAGCCATTTAGAAAGAGATCAAATCAACCGCTACAATGAACTTAACTGTACATAGGAACATTAGTATGTAGGTGCGCGCTATGGTGGGCTCTCACCAAACAACCAGTTTCCATTGTTCTTCTACGTGGTGCGTTTGTCAAGGCACTTGAAAGCTGAGGACCACTTTCACCGGCTCACATGCAAATCGCCTGGACGTCGCCTGTATTACAGCTATTAAGCCTCGGCGGACGCAACTATGCACACGACTCTATTGAAAAAGGGTGGAATGTGAGGGCCATTTCAAGTTGACGCTGTGTTATACATACATAAAAACTTAGGTGTTTTCTGTTTGATGTAATTGATATTAGCGTGTCTAATTTTAAGTATATTGATTTGACCATTGATGTTTTGATCGTCTTCCTTTTCGGTTCAGTTTACTGATGTTCTGTATCCTATTTATTAATTACATAAAAATACGGAAATGAATCGAATAGTATAGCCGTCAAAACATATTTTTAATTGTTCATCTCGCGCGACCTTTCTCAGTTAAATGTCAGGTTTACAGAAAATTTATAAAATATGTGAATGTTAATTTTAGTCATTAGCCTTAGTCAAGTTGTGAGGATGCCGACGAATAAAAAATATGTTAAGAAATGTGTGATCGCGCCGCCGGCGCACGCCTCCGCTGCGACCGACTGTTTGTGGAAACAAGTCAAATGTGTTAAATATGGAACATCACCTGCGCGGAACTGTTGTCGCCTGCGCTACTGGAAGCGACATGATGCGAGACCTAGAAGTTTTCATAGTTTTGATCTATACAACATGTTTGTGTTTTTTAAAACTCAAGAAATAAGGAAATATCAAACATACTAAAAAAGCTTTAGCAACAATACACGAAGCTCTAAAATTGAGGAAGCCTTTAAATATGCAATACATCTGCCTAAAGATATAACCTGTTTGGCATAACAAAACGACGTGACTACGTCGTAAAACATATATTTTTTGTATTATAAATAGTTTAAGAAATCGTTAATTGGTTTTGGTAAGTTTTTATTGACATTAGCCAATTATTCAATTACCTAGAGGCGTCGACGGAGTGTATGGAGAACAGGTAAGCTTGAAATTAACATTTATGTCGCTTCTATGGTTTTGTTTCTGTGTGCAGCCCATTAGCTTATTCAATTCACCCTGAGTGAATTGGATTTTCCTTCCTATAATGGACTCTAATCCGTCGGCACATGTCTTCAAGGGCGGTCTAATGCCCCTGTTGCATGAGACACTATTACTGTTTTTCGTAACGGACCATTACAATATCTCATCGTGACGTAGAAAAATTTTACATGTCATTTGGACATATTTTTACGAGTGTTTGTTTTTCACGTGGGGCGGGCCCATTTCACACGGTGTGTTATAATGCCGCTCCACGTTTTACTACATTTACTGTGACGTAGATTTTGATCTTTTACACTTTTAATGTCGCTAGTTAGTTTGTTGTGTAGGTCGTTTTCTATAACAGCTTTATGTTTATTTCTTCATTCAACTGCTGAAGAAAATAAAAACTGCATGTTATGGTCTATGAGGAGTGTTCAGTCCTCAAATGGAAGTCTACATCAGGCGCAACTTTTTCTGAAAAAATTCGCTTGTTTACTCAACTCTTTGTTGAAAATACTAATGCGTTTCGAGTAAAAGTAATCTAACAAGTTTAAGCATTGCCGTAGTTATTAGAAAACAATAAATATACTTAAAAATTTAAATCTCCAATTTATTTGATACTCGTAAAAGGCAACATTGATATCATTAGTGTGGCCTAATATGAAATATATTTGTAAGTCTATGAATTATATCCCCGGAACAGCGGCGGGCATGTCGAATGGAACTAATTACAGGCAGGCCACGGACCTGCTGTGACATGTGGCCTATATTACGACATACGACATATCATTCCGACTTATTAATGCGTTACGTTCATTTTGTACCACTATTTTTTATAAGGAAATAGTTAACTTTTTAAGGGGTGACTCATATCAGTTTAATTATATTATGCGTTGTTATTATGTAAGTTATCAAAAAGTGATAGTAATCTATTTGCTTGACACCTACTTATTGGCTATCACATTATAATGGACACTGCAGATAGTATTGTTGAAATATTAATTAACCTTATTTCCTTTAACGTGTGTGTCGTGCACTTTTTTGTGAGCAATTAGCAGATCGTCGCGTGGCGGTCGTCGCATCCGTGTTGTTAATTTATCGCCGAACGACCACCGACCGCCCCTCATTAGCGAACTGTACAAAAACTGGCCGAGTTTTATTTATGTAGGTACGCACCGCGTCATGACTCACTGCGAATCAAACACTCCTAGCCACTAAACAATAGCCAACCAAATAATTTATCTGCACGTGTTCCCGCTTTGATAAGCTAAGACTGATTTGCTACACCAATTTGTAATTAGTGCTTTATGATCTCTGATTTCATGTGTATAATAGCCATTTATCTAATCACTTTTGTTTCTCGTTCGGCTCGGAAATATCTCTAAGTGGATAATGCTGTGAAGTAAAACGAGCTTGTTGGGAACTCATGGGAAAGTGTTAGTTACTCGTAAAATGGAGATTCATCGATGCGGGAACTGGCAATTATCTGAAGAAAAAATACACGCACGGCCTATAAAGAAATAGGATGCCTTATCTTTTTCCAACTTTGTTTAATTTTTCCCTCAAATTGACATTCTTGAAAATTTTTATGCTCATTTCTTTCCGGAAATTGAAAGTGTCAATTCCAAACTTATTTCCATCTTGAATCTTACAGGAAAATCAACCTCACAAAAACTTTCAAGTCATCTTATAAGACATTTCTTATTTACAATAAAAACTCAAAAATATTTAGTACAAATAAACAGCACGCCTTCGTGGGCGGCCCATCAGCGCATAGTTTCAGCGGCATCTTTGGCGCGCAATGGGCCCTGAAGCGTATGCGCAACGATTTCAGCGCATTTCACGCCTTTTTTGTGCGCGCTGCGCAGGCGACGAGTCTCGTATGAAGATTGTTAATAACGCGTGAAGTGACAACTGTGGGTTTAATTGCGACCGTAAGTTATTAGTGTGAACTTATGTGCGCGAGAGATGGTGCTGAAGATTGTTTGTTGTGTGTCAACAGTTGACGACTGGGTTTGAATTTTATTAATGTTGTAGCTACTTTTAGTCGAGTACCTAAACAAACAATACTGACTTGATGGGTAGGTATATCGTTTATTTGCTAGGTACTCAAGCAGCAATTTAATCTACTATGATAAACTTTTTTGCAAAGACTGAGTTACTAAAAGCTTTCGACTCGATAAGGGTTGCTCGACATTCCAGCGTTTGGAAAAAAGTATTTGGATCAACCTAGCTCTCTTTGAAGAGCACAAATATCCCAAGTATTTAGCAATATTGGTGTTACCGACTGGGATAATAACGTCAAATTGAGTCTTGTATTTAAAGCTAAACAGAGTAACCTTTTGAAAGCTATTAATGTGAAAATAGGCCAGCCACAAATTAAGGGTTTTGTAAACCGCAAGCGCGTTGAAGCGTTGGTTGGTTTTTAATTAAAGTTGGTAACTCTTCTCAAGGCTGTCGTGTTAATGAATCGACGATTTCTGTTCGTTTCGATATTGCATTGTTTCCTGTCTCATTTATTAAGGGCCTGTTTACATTCGTTTTAAGTTTTTACATTGTTCTGGTTTAAATTATGTTCGGTTATTGTCCCGAAATGTTATACGATTTAATCTTGTTCAAAAATATAGCAGTATTTCATACAATTGGGCTACATATGTATTATTTAAGTCGTCTGTTAGGTATGTGAAAAAACGTTGATTGTATTGGCTGCGTTCGCACTTCTCGTTAAACAAAGTTGTTATTAACTATCAACTGAGAACCGAAAAGAAAGGAAACGAAAACAATTTTATTTAAGACGATAGTCGTTAGTCTAATCTCGATTTAAGTTTATTTGGTTAAATTCAAAGATGACACTCATATAAACATTGAAGACAATCTTTACGAAAATCGATCCTGTGACGGGTAACCGCCGCAATTGCCCGAAATTGATAAAGCCTCTGACAATTAAGAGATTTTTTTAAGCAATGCTATGTGACCGAATGGTGTCCAAGAAAATACAAAAGAAAGAGAGGGAGACAGCGTCGGAGATGGGAAGACGACATAAAAAGAATAGCAGGCGCCACATGGAGAAGGAAGACATAAGACCGCACTTTATGGCAAGCTTTAAGGGAGGCCTATGCTAAGTAGCAAGACAATCTTCGCAAATTAGTATATAAGAAATTTGTGTTTTATAAGATTGTTCAATAAAGGCTTATTATTATTATGATGACAATGAATGTTTAAAAAAACATCATTTTGAGGTTCAGTTCTAGATTTGATCACTACTTAACCATTTTGTTTGCCTCTGAATTAGATTTTGATTTAGTACTAAATATTTAGATACTAGCATTACAGGTGCTTCAGGAAGTGCATTGGTTGGTTTCATTTGTCGTCTGATTTAAAAAGATCACTCAGACTTTGCCTGTGGGTATTTAAGAACTGCATCTGATGGCTCCAGTAACATCTTTCTATGTCACTTTGGCTTCCTGTAAAGTTCAAAAGCTCACTGCTTTTGAACTTTTGGGCTTCATAGTAGGTACTATGTTACTTTGCTAGAGCGTTGCGTGAAGGAGAAATCTTTAATGGAAAGGTTATCTCAAGTTTCTATTAAATAGCTATGATATTTTTTTATATTGTTTTTCCATTTAGACTGGAAGCTAACCCCAACATAGTTGGGTAAAGGCTAGGCAGATTGATTGATATATTTTTTTAAATGTGTTACAAAAAGCAACCAGATTGAGTATCAAAAACCAAAACATTCATATCCCATCAAAATATTTAAGCAATAATCCACACATGATTATAAGAAGAAACATCTACATTTAACCGTCCAATAAAACTAAGTGGACTTAACAAATTATCTATGCGAGTTCGCCTTTAGCGAAGCTTTGTTATGCTAAGTCGTATAGTGTGGAGGAAGGTTTACGTCGAGGTGCTTACGAAACTGCGGCCTTGTTGGCGTGCTAAATACCAGAGACAATAGTGTTTACCTACCAATGACACGTTCACTTAATTACTAGTAAACTTGCTCGTAATTACTGTTTTTTAATTAGGTAGGTCTTGTTTTCTCGTCCTAGGATTAGGTACTTATTTCATAGGTTTAATAATTTTGTTTGAAAGGCTTTGTCGAAATAGAAAAATACTTAATAAAAAATAAATTGTGTTTAAGATTTGTGGGTTTTTATATCGACGGTTGAAAGGCTAATTGATAGTTATTTTTTTTGAAAAAAAAAAAACATAAAAAAACAACTATTTGATAGACTTTTATTTACTTAAATCAATCAATCATAGTAAGGTCTTATTATGATTAAAAAAAAACAACCAATCCATCCTCCTGCAAGTTTTACAAAATGTCGCTTAGATCAATTAGCCTTTCAATCGTCGATATTTAGGATTTACACGTCCTGAACAATAGACATAGAAAAATAAATCTGAACAAATTATTCTATCTAAACTAAAATAAATAATTGTAATAATTATTTCCGAATAATTCGGTACCTATGTAAGTTACTTAAGCGCAATAAAAAGAGCAATTGTTTACCAAAACTTCTCTTAGACCACAGAGAATTAAGTGATGAGCGCAGACGCATAACGAGGTATCTATATTTTTTGGAAAGCTATTTCAGACATTCCTAATATTGTTTTAAGAAAAGAATTTAAAAAAAAGGCTGAGTTATTTGCACAAGTATGATTTTGGTGTAAACAAAAAGAAATGTAAGAGTTTAAAAGACTAATGTGCCTATTATTTTTTTGTAAAAAGATTTTTATTATCTCTTAAATGTCACCAATATCACGATATTAAAGATGTAATATTTTAAAAGTCAATCTCATTACCTTAATGCCATTGAGATGGAGCGTTGTATTAAGAAAATAATACTGAAAAATCATACACATTGAAACAAAATGTGTCCTGTACACGAACACAGATCGACATTGCAATTAACTCACACAAAGGTGTAGTAACATTTTCTTGGTGTGCTTACAAACTCCGCCCCAAACAAATTTTGACCAATCCCTGATCGCTGTAGGCATAGATCGTTGTGGCAACACGCCTCGTATTTTTCGTCACGGAACAGCGACTCAGGCGCGACTCACACATTGTTAATGTAAGCGTTCTTCGCTTTGAAGATACCGGATCAGAGGCTTCGTGCTATCTCGTTTCCACACCGGTCTTTGCCCCGGTACGCCATCGATGGCTAAATCTTATCAAAAGCTGAAATAAAAGCTGGGATTAAGGTTTCAGGGAGTTTGGCTAATACAACATTTGGTAGACTATCAATTTTATATGTTCTTACAGCAGTATCGATACTTTTATTTAAAAGTTTTGGAACCGGTGACACGTTCGGCGATGCAAACAGTCGGCTGACAGAAAGAGACAAACGATCAGGTGGAGCGGTTTTGAAGGCTGCGGAGGCGGCCAGTTTGACCATTTTTTGTTGGTCCGTTGATTGTGAAAGATTACACTTGAGAGTCGAAATACATCTTTACATCACACGTCAGTGGGCACTGAGCTGTCTTCAAAGTAACACGGATTAGACACACGCAGTTTCCTTTACGTAATTATGTCTGCGTTCATGCTGTGATAGTGAAAGACTGAAATAGTGATCTTCTGGGACTTTTGCATGTGTTCGGACTAATTTGGTGTTTAGAGCTACTCATCTTCATCACTTAGCTCTGAAATTATTTGCGTCCATGGCGGTATCAACACTGAATATGACACCGTACTTCACCGGATACTCTTTTCAAGGTAAGCTTTCAGCTTCCATGTAATAACTTCCTATAATATTGTAATTTATAATTGCTTTTAAATACTTTTCGCTTTATTAAAAACTTTGGTTACTTTGCCATAATTTTTCCTATGTATGAGTTACTCATGTGTATCGTTTAGCGTTTGGTTTTTCCTTATGAAAATGTTTTCCGTTAAAAATTAACTCATTGATTTCATTTTTACTTACATTTCTATCAAATATGTTTTAGTCACCAAAGTACCTACATATATGAGCTTTATTGAATACAGAATTCATATTTTTACTGATAATTTTTAATGTGTATAAATTGCTTATATCTTAGATGCTTCTAGTACTTATATCATTTTAGGTGGTTAGATAACTTGTATACTCATTTTACTAATCGTATCTTCTCTGATTACCTAAAAAACTGTTTCGTTCAAATCAATTATACCTCAAATTATGACTTTAAAACCACAATACGGCCAATAAATAAAACTCGTTGTTTGACCCATGATTAGCTGACATTTAGCAGCTGATTATGTGTCGGTTATACCAGTTGGATTTAAATTGTATCATAAACATAGACAACCGCTTTTTCGAACTAAAGGGCCCGAAACGATCATAAAACTATAAAATCACGAAGAAATTACAAAGTGGCTTATACAGCTACCAATATAACAATATTTCATCTTCGCGCGTCGGGCACAAGACAGACGAATAAAGTGTTGCATCCTTTTTTCTTGTTTATAACAGAACCTTGTTTAGGCTACACTTTCTGGAATGGTCAAGGACCGTAAGCTATAGAAAGTGATTTGTCTCTGTTTCAATAAAGCATTTCTGTCACGACTGATCTATTGTCATATTCGAGTGATTGTCCGAATGATCTTGATCTTAATTGAAGAAGAATAAAGGAGATAATTGATTATATTTTTGATATTACCTCATATTACTATCTAGTGATGCTCTTAGTTTTGATCTTATGGCTAAAACAAGCTCTTAATCAAAAAAAGACTTAATAATAAAGAGTTGCTTAGCTTCGTTCTGTCCAAAACTGTCGTTAGATGAAGGAAATCCATGTCAAACACTTCTAATATAGCTATGATAATATATCTTGTGAAGTTCTATAAATGTCACCAGGATAGGTGCATTGGTTTCAGAGCTTTAAAATTTAAGAGAAATTATTACCCGTCATAAAATTACTCAATAACTTTTGTTTTCTAAGCGTCCTGTCGTTTCTCTGTATCGGCGTTTTATTACTGGCGACAGTTTTTTATGAGTATCTAAAGTTTCACGGACAACCGTTCGTAAAAAGTACTTCTGTATACATTTCCATTTTTTGTTCCCACAACGACAGTTCCTTGTACTATTTTAGACGTCTTTTCTAATTTTAAATTGTAAAAAAACTTTATATTACCTACACAGAGTAGAGAGACCTGCTGTTAAATACACTTATAATTATGAATGATATATATTTTCATGTAGTATTATATTTCATAAAGTTTTAAATTAAATATTCCATTGTTTCCCCTGCGGCTGAACTTTAAGATCATTTCAAAGGCTTACCGTGTATAAATAACAACGAATACTGCTCCAAAAAGCCCTTGCACTGACGGTTTTACACATAAATCATTACCATACGAAAACATTTCGACGGCATTGTTAAAAATGTCACTTCGACTTATGACCTGTTTCGTCTAAGGCAAATTAAAAAGAAAGAGATACATATATTTGAAAGGGTTGAGAGAGAGAGCAGTAACATTAAAGAATGCCGACGACATTGGTATGGATACCCGTCACATTTTTTCTTATTATGTGCTTATAAATTTAACTGAATTATTACAATAATGAAACTATTTTGAACACATTCCCGTTTTTTTTTTGGCAACATAGTCGATTGGCTACTAATGCCAATTGAGTCTTTACGTCTTTACGACGGAATTTAGTTATTTTTTATTCATTTTCGGTGATCTGGTAGGAAGTAGGAATAAATATCGAGTCCTCTTCCTGCTAGATTGGCATATATACAATGAAATATCACGGCAAGTAAGATATTAGACAACAGCAAAGCAGCCTTCTAAAAATGTTCACTTACGTGCTTTTCTTGCATGAGTCACGTTCGCCGTACGTAGTAAGCGAGGCGGCGGCTGGCGGCGCGAAGGCCTCTTTGAATTATTAAAAATATCTCGATTTTTTAATTCAACTTCAAATTATATGAGTTTCTGAAGCACGAGTATAAATCGGGATTAGTGTCTGGTAAGTCCATCTGATGTGCCCGTGAACATCACAAAACGTTTGTTCAATGCTTTAAGAGGATGAAAGATTATTTACAAATATGCAGCCATTTGTAATTTGTAGAAATTAATTTTGTTTTTGTTTTGAATTATGCATCGTATGATTAATGTTATGCACCTTATAACTTATAACAGGATCTAAAACGTTGAAGTATCATACCACAGATTAATCTTAAACAACATATATTGGAATTTTCTAATGTTAAGAGTTAGTGCATAATGATGCATTTGCGTAGAGTTTAAGTATGGAAGTTAATGTCGATATTAGTTGGCATAATATCTGCGATGAGTGGTGCGGCGCGATCAGATGTGCCCGCGGCTAGGTGACGGCGATGAAGCGCGATACCGATCTCCAACGCGTTGCACCTTGTAATTTTCTCTGCGAACGAGAGTGCATTTTTCATAATCCTATAAGTTATAAACATTTTATTGGTCTCCATACAAGATTTGCGACAGCAATAACGTTTGTTGTTAATTACTTGGGTCAGTCGTAAATTCTCCTCTCAATTAGAGTTAAAGAGTTTTCGATGAAGCCAATTATAAGAATGATACTACCTACATCACGGTGCATTGGATTTCTGACCTTTGTGTGGAGTTCAGTACCATAATCAAGGTTTAGTCACATTCATATCACGGGCCGACAAGCGGTGCACATCTCGCGCACACGCACACATCTCGGCGGCGCGCCCGCGCAGATCAAAGGCACCGACAGGCTCTTTTAGCCGCATAATATGACGCGCCCCCCGCCTCCGCCCGCGGCCGGCGAAATGCCTCGCCGCCCGATCAACCTTCAGGGCGCTTACTTGCCATTACTTATGCCGATCTATTAATAAACAAATTGATATAACGGATATTTGAAGCGCGGGACCTTTGATTTAACGTCATGTTATATTAATCAAAATCAGTTTATTAGGTAATTTGTTTATGAAATACTTGCCTACTACATACATACTCTCTATCTGGTAACAATTAACCTTTGATGGCTAAAGCACGACAATCATGGCCAATTAGAAACACAAACAATGTATGAATAACAAATGATTTGTATGATTTGTATAACATTATTTTTGGGCAGGCTAATACCATCTGATTATCAAAAGCGCAGTCATCGATACAGCGCGGGCGCACACTCAGGTGTTGAAACGTTTAAAGCGATTATCAGATTAGCCGCGGCCCATAAGATGAGAATCTAAAGAGCCCCGGGCGTAGCGCATCTTTGTCACAAAGGCACTTTTCTCTTGCACAATAATTCTTAGCTTTTAATAATTACTTTCCAGTTTCAATTTAACGAGTGCTTTTTAGATTATTTCTATTTATTTGGCTCTCGGATTGGTAATTATAATATTACCTAGATATTAATACTTTGGTTGAACTAAAAAGCATTGCAAGGTTTTGGAGTATCCCCGTATCGTTCTTTTTTGTTTGTAACTGTCACACCATTACTTGACTATCAATGAGTGTATACCTATCTACTGCTAAATAGCCAACTGTAAATTTATGACAACTAGGTATCTTCGGGTTCTATGAAACAAACAACTAATAATATAATAAAGTCCGGGGATTTCGACAACTTTTGTTTGAAAGCTTCGTGGATATATAAATCATATCCACGTTATATGTTACGGGTCGTCAGAAGCCCGTAAGTCTGACAACCAGCCTTACCAAGTGGTCGTATTACCTAGTTAATGGGTTGTGGAGGTCAGATAGGCAGTCGCTCCATGTCAAATACTGGTATTCAGCTGCATCCGGTTAAACTGGAAGCCGACCCCAATATAGTTGGGAAAAGGCTAGGCAGATTGATTTGGATATATAATTTTTGTATAATTTATGTAATATACATATGCCACGCCAAAAAGTTGATTGTGATAGTGACTCTTGTTTGGATCACTTTGAACCCTTGATATCCATATTTAGGACGTCATAATACTGAGGTAGATGTGGTTGAAGATGATGATGCTAGTTATATTAAATAACATCACACCTTGTTTCCCCGAAGGGTTTGTCAGAGGTATACCTGTAGTACACCCAAATTTGGCCAGTTATGTAGGCTATGTATCCAACCCTCTTTGTAATAGGGATGGTTGGTTACTATAAGTTGGAGGTAAGGCGCAATTTCGCTCTAGTTAAATATGTTTTTATGGTTTTTCGTGGTATGCTGAATAATCCTCAAATACTAGAATCTTTGGGATTGCTCGTTCCAAACAGTAGGCTGCGGCAAGGGCCAAGAGAGAGGCTGTTTAAAGTCCCGGTGGCCCGTACAAACCTATTAAAGTTTGCACCAGTGGGGCGGGCAATAAAGATACTCAACAGCGTCTCTCTGCAAGTGGATATCTTTACATGCTCATTGGCGGAATTCCAGAGGGTGACACTTAACATATTGTCCTCTGTATGACTTGTGCCACACAGTGGATATTGTGACTACATTTCTGTATTGGGTTGTACCTGTTAAAATGTATGTGTGAATAGTAAATAAATAAATAAAATAAATGTATATTCTGAACAGTAATTCTAAAGAAGCTATGGTGATCATGTGCTAGTGCAAGCAGCTAATGTCCTAAACTCTAATAAATTACCATCTTGTGTTAAACGTTATTTACAAATGAATTCCCGTTCTACAAAATGTCCAATATTGAATTATGTATTTTAAAATAATAAACGTGACACATCACTGAAGCAACATTTTATGTAGTTGTTTTGTGTTTCTACAAACTTACCTTTAGCAGCGGCAATAGCAAGCACACCTATTACTGCATCTTAATACGTATTAACGACCAATTTGCTTTCAATATCATCAAAAAAATATGCACCCCTATTCTAGTAATCACAATCAGGGTTGATTGAACCAAACAACGCAATCAAGGTAATATTTAAGGCAGCAAACAACTGCGGGTAAATTTATTAGTTTCTTGAGCGAAATCCTTTGTCCAAGCGGCAAGTGACGACGTCAAAGAGTCCATTTCGTGCAAGAAAAGAAAAGAATCCGTCAAATTAGTACATAACGCGTTATGAATACGAAATGAGGTCAAACAGGGCACTCTCAAACATAGCCTATTATATTGAAATAAAATATTCAGTTCCATTCATTACCTACGTAGGTACGTACATTATATTCAGCTCTGACATGCCGAAAGGCGTTGCCTCAGTTTGAACAGTTGGCAACGCGCTCAATGGGGAGAATCGTGTTTTAACAAATTAGAAAGACTTTTTGTATTCCCTATAGCCATACTTCTTTTGGCCGGGATATGGAATACCAAATGATTTACAAAATTAGTATTCTCAAAATTTCGATTCTAAACTAGACGACCTATTTCCATTGAAGTCTATTGTAACGATTTTTTTGCTGGCGTGAGCCGGTAGCATGAAGTGAATTTCATGCTATCAACGTTCAAAGTAAATAATATTTAGAATTTCCAAAAGCTATTACCCAAAGGAGAATAAGCCGCCATCTAAGTTGCTATGTAACTCGTATGAAAGTATAATAGAATTGATTTGATATTCGATTGCTACATTTAGTGGCTGGCGGAGCGGCCACGCGACCACGGGCCACACAGAATACTTTGAAGACTTGAAGAAGGCTTAATGGAATGACACAGCCTTTGTGAACGCCGCCCAATTCTAATGCCTATTCAGATGGCATTTCACCTCTCTTTGTTGCTTGATTTTGGATAGTAATAGGTTATTTTATTAGCGTATAGATGATTTTTTAACGAGAAAGGAAATCTTGTGTCGATATAAATTGATAGCACATTGTTATTTTAGTTGCAAGGCATTGAAATGGATTACCTACGTTTTAATGTGGAGCATGTATTGTTGGAAACTTCAACTTGTTGATCGAATTAGATTTTGTATGCTCTATACACGCTTCGGTGATAACCTTTTTAAATCGCTCTACATGTTACTATTATTCAATTTATTTTGCACTAGCTCTTTTCTACGATGCTTCTTCTATATATTTTGGAGCGGCAATAGTAATTTTACTTCTATAGGCGTTTGTAAAGCTTTAGTAAAACAATCTGGCTCACCACCAGCGCTGAGCGTGCCAGAAAGCACCTCTTCGCCGCTAATTCACGACATTCCTTCAGCGTTTAGGTACACCTACAATGCAGAGTATGTATAATAGTCGTTTGTGCCTCGCTCGCATTATTGTGTATAACCACGAAAACTGGGGCTCTCCTCTCCTAGGCTAGACTGTAATTTGATGAGCGTGTTACAATTATTTTGGTGTAGGTTATAGTTGTATACCGTTACTTCTGAATATACGTAAAATATGATAATTATAATTAATCCATGAAATCCGAAATATACGTTCAATTTGACAAAAAAAAATTGTCGTAGGTATGTTTGATACAGGCTGTATTTATTTCTTTCAGAATTTTCCATGTAAATTTAAACAATACGCATTGTCCATATAAAATATAATGATTTACAAAGTAATAAATTTTCCTATGTTAGAGTTTTAAGATTAGGTCGCCTTCAAGATCTCTGCAATAAAAATGTACTACATATATAAATAAAAATGTTCATGTATGTTCTTACACTTGTATGAACAGTTTGTAAAGTTATTAACAACATTGATGCACAGCACCGCTGTGGAGTACAAGTGCGTTCAAAACAAGTTGTAGATTTATAATTTGCAATGAGAAAGCAAAAACGCCACGAACATTAATTAGATTTCCTGAACTATGACCAGGTTTCGCAGAACCCACTCGTCGTACAGTTATCGTTGGTACAACTCATGTGGAAGGAAAGCGGCATGGCGTGTGACGTAAAGCCCCATATAAATTTTACTATAGGCACATTAATGTCGCTACGTGAAATTGATTTGCAAGCAGAAACATATTATGATTGTGAAAACGGGGTTTACGATTTATTTACACAATACGATATCGACTTCAAACATTATAAACTATCACTGTACCGTTGTTATCAAGTAGGTACTCGTGGCTAGTTGGCCTATTGTTTTTATCTACCCGCAAATAATATATTAAAAGAGCAATTATGATGCGTTTCATTGATTTGTTATCCATAATGAAATAAATGAATAACTGTCACGAAGAGAAAGAGTGATATTTTATGTCCTCCCTGAACTTGCAAGAGTTATTCTAATTGGTAAATAATCCAGCTTGTTGTAAGTATTGTGTGAAGCCCAGGTGTTATAGTGTGTGTACTGGTCTGAGGTCAGGATATCTTTACGCCTATTGCGCTCATAAGTTTTATTGGCCACCATTCCCGTGTAGAACCCACGGCTAGTGCAATAGTAATACCCCAAGACATCAAACGTTTCAATAAATAAAGTGCAACACAGTGGAAACAAAATGCACCATTTTAGTTCATATCGATTAGAGCAAATCAAAGTGCAATGTACTTTTTACGCGGTCATTTTAAATTAAGAAATTGAAGTTGTACAAACAGAAAATGAATTTCGTCATAGCAAAGATGGAAGGTTAAGAAATTCAATCTCTATCCGACAATGGAAGTGATAACCCGAAAGTACTACGAAGGTTGATGAAAATGTGATTGTTAATTAAAGTTGACACAGAAATGCGAATGGTGAATTCAGAATCTTCATTTATTCGGTCACGGTTTGCCTCTTACGTTTAGCATTAAATGATTGACTCTGTTTCAATTTCGTCTAACACGAACGCAACGGTTGAACGAATCGGAACACGATTATGTGATTGTGAGAAAATTTTATACTTCAACGGTGCAACGGTGTCTATGTCTAACTTTAGTGTGTGATTATGTTTCGAGCAGACGAGACTTGCTTGCTATGAATAAAACGCGTGAGTAAAAAATATTGACAGCTAGGGTATTGATACATTCAGCTACTGAGTGCACAATATCGACCTAGTGACTGATATTTTTTTGCCAATTCAACCTTACTTTCAGTGCTTCTTACATTGACGTGCCACCCTCGTAGACGTTATTGTTGCGCTCTACTTGTGCATGCTCTGCAAGCACTTCCGGACGATTAGCTACCAATGAATGTTTGAATTTGTTGTTAACTTCACCTCCTTTTGCATTAATAGCGTTACAATGTTTGCGAATTCTATTACGCATTGTGCACTTGAGATCCTCTTTGTGATTTTCATTGTGGAAATTTCATCAATTGCGTGTTTGACTGATCCTGTTAGTTTGGTTGGATGTAGAGTAAGACACGTATTGGAATAAGGCTTACAATTTGTATATAGGCAATCGAATTTATTATTAATGGATATCGATTCATTCACATAATTTGCGCATTCCAATATCTGGTTTTTGATTTGAATTATTTTAAGTTTCAAATATAAAGTTTGATATTTTAATAGTTGTGAATTCCTAGTTAATATATCATTTATAACAAAAAATCTTAGTAATAGAGCTATAGATACGACGGTAATAAACTATCTCGCCAAAATGAAAACTATAATATTATAATGAAGTGACATTACCACAAAGCCACCCACATTTGTATAGCGGGGTTGTTATGGACACGTTATGCGTCATAAATATTTCGGGAACATAAAATTAACACTCAAAAACATGGGCTTTCGAGGCACCGCAACGTCTACGGCCTACTACAAAAAATATGGGGATCGCTTGCAGAACCGCCGCGAGACTCCGGACACTACAAAAGCACTGCGGTACAAAAACAATAAGAAGTTTTATGTTCCACGAAAGAAGGTTCAATTTCTAATATTCCTGAAAGGTTTCCTGTTAGTTTGGGAGGTTATATTGATGGATACAGTTGTTAACTCTAAGTTGTTTGTGTTATGGTCTACTTTTGATTGTATGATTAAATCCGTCTCGGTTTTTTGTCTTATCAAAGGACATACTTGTTGACATGTTGTCTAATTGATTGGTAGTTCTCAGTAGGGGTCTAGGGCCTTACATGAGGCGGATTCCTTTGAGGAATTATTTGAAATTGATAAACTATAAATGCCTCCACAAGTGGAACATGCCACTGTTTTTTTTTTTACTATTAATATGCGGTCAAACTTTGATATGGGATGGGAATTTAAGGTAATTACTTTTTATTCGTATTTTCGATGAACATTTTAATTATTGAAATAATTTTGAAAAAATTACCAACGATTGCAAGTATTTTTAAAATACTGAATATGCCTTTTCTCATTCTAGTTGAATTTCTACCAAGTTAAAGCAAACGGTATTAAAACTATATTATGACAACTTGCTTTTGTTGTATAATATAGCTGCTGAATTTATTCTTTAACATCATCTCCTTCCCAATAGAAGTTAACATGCATGCACAAAGGCGTTGCAAAAATCGACGACCGGCGGCTCCCTTTGACGTTAGGTGGTCTTCCAACCATCGGCCGCACGAATGATGTGATTATAATAGCGACACTTTACGCACACATAACCACATTAATATGTCCAGAAATAATACAATTTATATTCCAAGGGATTTTATTCGCAAACACCATTGAAACAGCCAACTTAATTACCGCTCACGATACTCATCACTATAAAACATTAATTAAAATTTTGATGACTTTCTTTTCACTGTTGAAAATCAAGAATGATTCATCAATCTCTTAGAATTCTCCACACAACAAAACGATGGAGGCATTTCATTTAATCTAGGAATAACATATTTTTTTGTGAGAACAGAAGTCGATGCTCGTAAAATGTAACAAGTCGATCCCAACAAAGGCCAGAAATAGTTTAAGTGTTATCGTTTCTGCTTGACCGCACTCGTGTAAAAGAAATTGGATACTCTTGCTTGAGAACACTGCCAATGAAACGTAAAATTACGAGGTGATCGAGGCCTACCGATGACGTAGGTACATATTATTGTAGAGCGTGTACGAGCGACCGACGTGCAACCGGGCCGCAGCTTTGTGATCATAATGTATTGTTGCTATTGATACTTTACGCATTATTTGAGTTTAATATAGCTACTGGTTGCCCTACTAATACAAATCCAATATAAAGACGTGCCTCCTCTCAGGCGACAGGATCACAAAACATTTCATAATAATCTAATATATAGAAGAGTATATTTAGATATATAGAAATACGATTATGCCTTAGAAAAGCATGATCGTAAAGAATACTGGAGCATATTCTTCGCAAGTAGAATACACACAATCAGAGGGCTTAGCTTTTATAGCGAAGTCGATCCGCAACTGGTTTCCACACACATACGTACACTACTTATGTTCACGTTTGTGAGTTAGAAATGACGGTGTGGGAAAAGCGTTTAGGTAATATTGGAGAAGTTGTTAAGAATGTTTAATTTCTGCAGGTCAGGGTCGTATGAACCAGTTGGGCGGTGTGTTCATCAACGGTCGTCCGCTGCCGAACCACATTCGTCTGAAGATCGTAGAGATGGCGGCGGCGGGAGTACGGCCCTGCGTCATCTCGCGCCAGCTGCGCGTCTCGCACGGATGCGTCTCCAAGATACTCAATAGATACCAGGTGAGGATGTTCACATACTTTCACGTACTCCCAAAAAACTTATTAGAAACAACTTTTTAACCCAAAGATGAGAACATAACATTAAATTGTATTTTTTTTCGTCAGGAAACGGGCTCCATACGTCCCGGTGTGATTGGAGGATCCAAGCCAAGAGTTGCGACTCCAGAAGTTGAGAACAGGATCGAAGAGCTGAAGAGACAAAACCCAGGTATATTTTCCTGGGAAATTAGAGATAAACTAATTAAAGAAGGCATTTGTGATAAAAACACAGCACCGTCTGTGAGTTCGATTTCGAGACTAATAAGAGGAGGCAAAAGGGATGAATCAGATCCTAGAAGAAATCACAGCATTGATGGTATTCTAGGTAAGTAATATACTTACCTCGGATTATTAAAACATTGCATTGCATGGATCCAATTGATCCCTTTTAGGAATATGTTTTCAATACCAATTCACAATGAGAATAATAATGTAGAAGTGACCGTAGGCACTCACACTGCAGGCATTTGTGATATCAGTTAGTAGCATAGTTTGTAGTGAGCACTTTACCGCTTGAAAAGTAATACCGCGTTGTGTGTTTGCATAAAACTTTATATTGCTCTAGTTTGTTGTTGAGCTCTCTTGATAAAGAATTAACTGTGCTGTGGTTTATTCTGAGTCTATTATTTTCCACGTGCGAGGTCACTGTGGGTAGGCATTAAGAAGTATTTAGCAATATTTCAAAATCCCTGACGGATTCAATTCAATTATTTAAAAAGTCTCTGACGAAACCTTCGACATAATGACGCGTAAATAACTCGCCGTGTCATCGTAGTCCTTAACGCTGATTCGAGACCATAATCACTTAATTTAGTTCAAAGCATACTATTATTATAAATTTATTCTTATAATGAGACTGTCGGAACGTTTGCAAACTTCACAAAATGGCGTATAAAGTTAATAATCCACGTAAAAGTGAAGCGGGCGCGGCGCGCGCGCACGCCACGGCAGCGCCCCTTGTGTCGGCTTCGAAATTGTAGGTTATAAAAATGAAATTAGTATCCAAAGGTGTTATTATCCCATCGCGTTTGGCCGCGGGGCTTGCATTACGACAATCTGTCCGTACTGCACGTCTTGTGCCGTATAGCTATCCAATATAAAATGGCGCTCCTAATATCCCGGTTCAGTGACGGAGCGCGGTTTTGCCGGCAAGATTCTGCGCACCGATAAGATTATGCATATTAAGTTGTGCGCGGCCAAAGTAATATCTACACTGGAAAAGCGGCCCCCTTTAGTGCTCGAGCTTGAGTATTGAAAATTTGCTGTTCGTGCCTGTCCTGTGACGGCGGGTAACGGTACATTTTGGTCGCCAGTTTTTCGTGGAAATATTTGCATACGTGCGGACTTTGGTAACATCGGCGGTTGATTTATTATTTCAGGGTCCGCACTCAAACAAGTTTGCATATTGAAAATTTACATACTTGGACATTTGTTTATTTTTCGCTTCAACCAAATGTAATCAGTACAAAATAATAATATCATTCACAATTCTAAAAGTCCAACGGCGTGGCTTACACAAGATAAGAACGCGATCAACTTCTATATAATCTAATTCCATTTTATTATCAGCAGCACAAAGTATTATTTATTAAGGCCCCGAAGAATTCATTTGAGGTTACTAGAGGCGTAGTGTAATGTGGTTACGTTTAATTTAATCGAGGCCGCGTGTGGTCCGCGCGGTAGTCTAATATAATCGACGTAAAACAAAAACAAATGATCTTAGAAAGTCGCAATAAAAATTACCTATTACGACGACAAAAATCATATTATTTGAAGACTGAGGCCATTTGGAATATAGTCCCACTATAATTTAAATAGCTTATAGCTACAAAATATAGTTTTACGAACATAGTTTTAAGTAAATTGCTAAGCACATAGCACCTTGCACCAACCAAGCTTTTCTTCATTTCTAAAGGCCCATCTTCATGTGAAGACTCAGATACGGAGTCTGAACCTGGAATCACCCTGAAGAGGAAACAACGAAGGTCCAGGACTACATTCTCCGGAGACCAGCTTGAAGCTTTGGAGCGAGCGTTCACTAGGACGCAATACCCTGATGTTTATACACGGGAAGAACTTGCACAGAAAACTAAGCTCACTGAAGCTAGAGTTCAGGTAAGAATATCCGACATCTTTTTACATGAAAATTACTATTGTTGAATAGTACCTCCTATTGATCACTTGTCGATATGTTAATGACGATTTACTGCCCAAAATTACCATAAATTATTGATGATTGTCGAATATATTTCCTAAGTTGGACGTTACTGTCACCCTCCAGCCATAATTCTCTAGTCATCTTTTTACCACTTACGTTAAAATAGAAGGTCTTTCCTAGCAACGATACGGCCAACGAGTATCGGTAGCCAACTCAAAACAGGTTGGGTGTATCAATGATAGATGAACGCAATCAAACAATCCCATTGTTGGCCACACTCACTTCCCGCCCCTACAAAAGCGTGGCACTAAAAAAACATAATTACCTTTATAATTAATTACAACAATAGTAAGAGCTACCATATGTTGTTCGTCGCTACCGATGTTTTATCAGTTTTTGTTCAATTAGTACCCCTCGTAATTGTAGGCCTCCATAAGACGGTGTAATCGACTTACCTCTATAATTATGTATTGATGAGTTAGGTATTTGTAATATTTATAGCAGTATCAATCGCAATGTCTATCAGAGGTGTAGGCTCACATTAATTCGTATCATAGTTTTTGTAGGAATTGCAAATGTGGCCTTATAAAGTGAAGACTTTGTAACAATAATAATTATAAACGCAATTAACTGATTGGATTCCTCGGTCAGATTGCATTGTGCAATCAGTAATGTTTAATTATTCTTAACAAGGACTTAATTAAAGTTTGTTTGGTTTAGGTATGGTTTTCTAACCGAAGAGCTCGACTTCGCAAGCAATTGAACTCGCAGCAACTGAGCGCTTTCAATACCATGTCTCTGCAGTCGGCGTTCCCTTCGGTTCATCAACAATATGAGCCCCCGTCTACCTTCAACGCACAATGTGCATCTTGGCAACAGTCGTACTCATCTGCGCTCGGTGGCAGCTCAGTTCTGAACTCTGCCCTAGCGCCTTCCCTTCATCAATCCGCGTTAAGTGCTCCTGTGTGTCAGTCAGCACTTGCAGCATCGTCTCTACATCCCCCAACTTCAAGTTCCTTCACCTCCGGTAACCTAACACCTCTGTCCCATTCTTCGGAACTTGCTACTCCCTTGCAAGCACCCACTGACGCTACCCCTCCGAGCTCGAGTCCCACTACGAGCAGTCCATCTGCGAACCAGAGCAGTGCACTCACTTACCAACATTCAACGTATGCGAATCCAAGTGAACCTCTCTCCCATCCGTACGGATACGGAGACTACTCGAAGCAGGAGCACGCCATGTCCGCACACAATCACTGGACGACCAGGCAGCTGAGCGGACACGCGCAAAACAAACTCGCTGAAGTCAGCGCCTGGCCTGAAAACTATAGGTAAGTTTATTCCACGTTCATTTAATATTCAACTTTACATCATATAAAGCAAACATGGATTAAAACATCTCAATAATCCCCGACGGCAACTAAGTAGCTCTATGAATTATTGATGTCGAACTACTCATCTAGCTTATGCGGATGAATATGCAATTACAATAAAGTGACCTTTGCTGCCGATCATTTAAATAACTATCTATTATGTGAATACCAGATATGACTGTTACACTAATAGTAGGTTTAGGGCGCACGTTTGGAATGACATCATTTCGTGTTAGTCAATCGGTATCAGTATGGCGTATGACGCGTCTCGTCATCTCGTGTCGTGTGATCGTGCCGAGTTCGCGAGCGTGTCTACATAGGATGCGTGTAATGCCGCGTCCGGTGGCTATCGATCGGGCGTGGGCTCGATCGCAAATCGGGGTGCGTACGTTTTATTTCTTTTCACCTTCCTTTATCATTAGCCGAAGCGGCCGCTAATCAATTAAGAGTGTAAGAAGTCGGCCATTATACGCCGCGCGGGTGGTTATTACTGCGCGCGCCTCGTAATACGCCGATCCGATCGTGAATGCAATAGGGCTGCGAATTTTATAGTAATTTTGGATCGATTTTTAATTAAAGTTTTTCTTAGTTATTTTAAATTCTCTGGAGATACTCGATATATCGTCTTTGGGATCTGGGTTTTATTACAACAGAAAGAAGGTCGTAGAAAACATTTCACTCGTGCCCGTGTCGATGGTATGTGTAACTACCAAAGTGAATTTGTCGAATGACAATGTGACAAATACATTGTCGCTTTGTACTGTATACGGCGACGACATTTATCTGTGTTATCGAGACAAAGCAAGTCTATAAACCTCACATTGGACCACACACAATATCTCGCCATGCACAATGGAAGACAAACTAATAATATATGGGTTAGCTACGTTTATGTGTCGGTGTGTCTTATCTAGTCCTTTACGCGCTCTTGATTGACGTAACACTTCGTTTCAACTCTGTTTGTTATTTTTGTCTGCCAAAAATATTGCATTGTGTGCCGAAAGTGTGGCTAATAGGCGTTTCATATCTGTTTGAAGATGAGGATAATAGAAGAAAATCCTTTTTGATTATGTCTTGTGTAGGCCGCTACGCAATGTCGGCGCAGCCGGAAAAGCTATATCTTGTACAATGTCCATGAGTCATAATAAATCAGTAAGCTGCCTATCTATTAGTAGTGAGATACGTACGTATTGCTATAATTAATGTGGACAGTCATTGGCCATAAATAGCGATTGTGATTGTCACCTCATACTTTATTTTATTTGCCGCACTGGTGGTTCTACGACACTTGTATTTACGTGAAATTATTGTAGTAGTTAGGTATTAACAAGGAAAAGGAGTTCTTAATAGGCACATCGATGGCAAAATGAGAAAAGCGACCATATTTTAAAGACTTTCAGAAGTCATAAATCTACAATAACGTATCGATACTCCAATCATATCCATAGTTGCGACTCGGTACTGTAAACTATTTCTGTATTCGTTATAATTATTCAAAATTATTCAATTTAGTCAACCCAATATTACGACAAACGGGTTCGTGAAATTGCTGATGTTCATCTCTTGTTTTCTGTAACTGAATATTTAATTAAACGACATATTTCAGGGCCTGATTTATTAATACCTACGCGTATAATTGAAAAAAGTAAACAGCAATCAATTGCTCTTTTGTTGCTCAATCAATTATTTTTCGCAATGGTTCGAGGGATTTTATTAACATTCGTCCACTTTTATTTACTCGGAAAGAGAAACAACAAATCAGTGTTTGTTTAGGTTAATAGCTTCCAAGTAATACGGCTGCCGATCATTTATTGATATTAGAAATCTACGCCGGCACAATACGTAGCGGATAACAGATAAACACACGTTGCTTTGTGGCCGGCTCGGCAATTAATGAGAGGCCGAACGTGACATTAGTGCAGTGAACCTAAGCATTATGCTAACGCGAACCCGGTATTAAAACTTATCTGCAGCTATTTGCATTCGACTTCCTAAACTGCAGTAAGCCTCGCGTGCGGTGCGCGGAGCAACCACCTTGCCTCGAACACTTTCCTCCACAGAAACGCTCGCTCGGTTATTGTTTTCGCACGTGTTTCATTCTCATGTTAAAATGTTTATGCACATATTTACCATAAGGGTAAAGTGTGGTATTTGGGATGAAGTTAAGTAATAACTAATAGCCAATCGGCATGACCTGTCTAGCTAGCTCTCAGAACTGGCTGGAATAATACTCACAAAAGAAAACATTTTTACTACCTTCCAAAGTAATTATGCATTATTCAGAGCAACAAAATGTAGGTTTTCATTGTGATCGTAATAGTTGAACCTGCGCAGCATTACGTGCGGCCTCCGTAGTTTATGAGCGATGTACGACACTAATGTACCTTAATAATGTATTAGCCACTGTATTAACTATAAATTAAAATTTTATTGCACGCTCAGTCACGAAATGCTTCCGAAAATGCCTCGACTGACTCAAGTGTGCATATAGAGACCTCAACTAAATTATGTAGTTCGGTAGGCCGGTACAAGTTACAATTACAAGGCGGCATTAGAGCTTGCACACTGTGTTATTATTTAATTATTTTTAGTGTAATCGTTAGACTCTCGGCATAATGTTTAAAGACCGAACGAACCTATGAAGCGATTAAATTATGCAGTGGGCAGTATCCCACGCTCAGCCAAGTTATTGATTGTAAAATGCAATGTAACACTGCCATATTGACAAGAGATAGGACGTGTCTCTGATATAAAAGTAAAAGACCTCGAGTTTTATGCAGCCTTCGATCTATTGTTACGCGACGCCTAGTTAGCAGCCTCTACATATATGTTGGAAATAACGAGTTCCGATTTAAAGGATGATATCCACCAAACGGCTCGCATCGCATCGGATCGGAACGGATTTTACAATCTTTAAACGATATTAAATCGTGTAAACAGTATTTAAAGTCTATATTACCAAGCCGCGCACAGCAGCTTGACTGCGGGCGTCTTCCGCAGCACGCGATCGTAGTCGAAAGTATGCTGCGATGCGCGATCGGCTCCGTTCGCCTGTTGTCGTATCCGATCGGATCCTTTCGGCTGTTTTATGATTATTTTCTTCTTTTAATGTAATAGCTAACAATACTACGTCAACTTCAAACATTTTCAACAATTAAAATACGTCAACACGGCAGGAATTAAATTATTTGACTAGGCGAAGAAACGGATACGTTCGCAAGCGACGGTACGGAGCCGATCGTATGCGTCGACATCCTGCCGGACGCGATCGGCTGTCGTTTGTATCCTTTCCGATCCGATGCGATGCGAGCGTTTGGTGGAAATCATTCTTTAGAGGCTTAGATACGCTTTTACTTTATAAAATATAAGATTTTCATGTAATTTTTCCTTTGTTACAGCTCGTTTTTTGGCACTAATCCGTCACACTACGTATCGCACGCGCATTCACCCACAGAGGCAAAGTCTGGCTATCCTTATTTAGGACAACTCGGCGGCATGGATATGGGCAGAGTACACTAGAACTAAATGCCTTCTAATTAAGGAATAGAATGCTATAACATAACTGTTTTACATATTAATAAGATTTACAATAGACCCAGGACATATCGTAACGTGCCTTCATGATACAGAGTGTTTTAAATATTTCTACAGAACGATAATATTTTGTATATTTACAATTTCGCAATAAAATAGGTTGTAATCAATCTGATAGATGTTTTCAGACCCTCCATTAGCCTTCACTGTAATATAGAGCTTTATTGTATAGTTAATAGATTCATAGTATGTTTTATATTGTAATATTTTACGGTTCCTGAACTCGGATGTGCGCACTAAATACAAATTTTCCCGTAGGTTTTTATCTTTTTAGATATAGATCGTTACTACATTTTATAAGTTGTTATATGTATATTGTATTTTAGATATAATCAATGTTAGTAAGCAATGTTGTAATAATGTTTAAAAATCAATAAACATAATAACTTTTTCTTAATAAAAAATATATAATAGTTACTAAAAGGTTGAAAACTTTTCCGTCAACATACTGCTCGTGAAAATGTGTATGTGTGTGTGTATGTGTATGTGTGTTTTCCTTTTTAGTGACTATACCCTAAAGATTGATCCTAAAATTGCCTTGAATGAAGTTGTGATTTTATATAAATAATGTATTTATTTATAGGTATATTATTGTAACTTAGATTAATTAAGTATAGCAACTAAGCAGTTTGTAAAATAACGGTTTACCCAGAATAAATGAATGCTAATGCAAATAATTCAAGGTTTTTAATTAAGAACCCAACAATTCATAGTTTATTTTTAGAAATAACTCAGTGTTTATACAATCACGAAAGCAATTATCACCGAAGATCTTTCCAACATATTGTCTAGCATATGTGCATTGTTCTAGGCTTATCTAAGGCATGTCAACCACAGGAGGCATATCAATAGAGTACTTAGGACATACGTAGGTATATCACCAAGGTTTCCGTGGCTTTGACGTTCGTTAGTCCGATTATGAACGTCGACTACAGACCACCGAATTTCTCTTTGCCGATATGCGGGTATTCTCGTTACTGATGGAATAATTTGAACCAAAGAAGTATGGCTATATATTGTTTTTTTTTGCACGTTGAATTTTTCTAGGTGTGTAACCACAGACGGGTTATAAATACGGTTGTATTTTTCGAGTCACTTCTCTCAATTGAGAATTGTTTTGTGAGTCTCTTCTCTTCTTTTCTTCTCATTCTTCTCTCTTTGTCTTTCAGTTTTCTAGTACAATAATGATATCATGTTTCTCCTAGTATAAAGAAGAAGCAGATCTATAGAACGCCACGATCGTAGTATCTAGAAACATGGATAAAGCATTCAGGCTTCATTATGTGTCTCTACATAGTAAGTATTCCTATACTTTTAAACGAGCAATATTTGTATATTTATTTGTAATCACCTTCTCAAAAATGGCTCTAACGATTTCGATGACAGTTGAAATGAGTTTACGCAGGCGAAAAATTGATCTAGCAAGTCTCATATCTGTCAAAATTCGTTTTCTCCGTATTTTCACCCAAGCAGAGCTCGGTCGCCCAAAGTTTAGAACAAGATAATGAATAATGACATGAGAATAATCACATGGCAGCATGGAATTAGTAAGTACCTACCATCATGGCAGCATGGAATTAGTATGTACTATACATGGGATAAGTATGAACTATCCTATACTATTAAATGAGCACTCTCTATTTTCACCAGAGCAGAGCTCGGTCGCCCAGGTACTAAGGTCTTAATGGAAGCTAGAGTTATCTACATGCTTCCAGGCGAACAGTAAAATTTTCAGCTTTACATGAAGTTTCTTAAAGTGACTGCAAAAGTTTGCTAAGTAGGTACCTATGCCTCCGAAATGGGCCTAAGTTTTCACATGCAAAGGAAAGTTTACAATCGACTTAAATACTGAGAAAAGTTCGCCGGGAAACTTGCTAAGTGTGTCGGTACTTCTATACTAATATTATAAAAAGTTAAAAGTTTGAACATTTGTTTGTATGTAGGGGTAATCTCTGGAACTACCAGTCGAATTTAAAAAAAACAGTGGCACTCCGACAGAGCCGACAGAAGTGAAAACTTGAACAATTTTATTGTGCTGGAAATACTTTTCTTTTTTGAAGTCGGTAAAAAAAAGGGAAATGTCAATCATGTCGTTGTCATGTCTCAATGTTTGGAATGTCATTAATCCCAAAGAAAATGTATCGCGCGTTGATGTCTTTTAATGGTCAAAAGCTATTAATGGCGGCAATAGTGTCACGAGTTCAATTGTTTTTGCCCCATCTCAAAAATGCCCAACGCGCTTAAAGAAGTTTTCACTTCAAAAATTAGTTTTGCATTGTTTAGCCCAATTCTTGAGAAAGGTTATAGGCTCGCGGACGAAGTCGCGGGTAGAAGCTAGAGTAAGTATAAAACAATCAATTGATTTCCTTTAGTAGTTTCTTCAGATTTACAGTTAGTTTCCTCAAATGAATTGTACTGCTTTACACTTGAAACCATGTGACCATTTTACGGTTATGTAAAGTTACAATGAACGTCATGAATGACAGGTTTTATGAACATGGTTTTATGTTCAGCACAAATTAAGCGGGTTAAAAAACGGGTTACAGAATAATGTAAATACTAATAACTTGCCTATCAAGAGGCATGTCAACGGTAGAGCAAATAAAATATAGTTTAGAGTTCTGTCACAGTATCGATAGCATTTAGCGGTCCATAAGTACTACCCTAATTAATACATAACATAACATCACGCCTGATTTCTGTGTAAGGGTAGGCAGAGGTACACCCGGGTGTCACCATTGTGTGGATCGGCCTGAGGACACGGTGGAGCACACGGTGGAGGTCTACCCGGCTTGGGCGGAGCAACGCCGTGTCCTCGTAGAGGCGATCGGCGGCGGTGATCTCTCGCGTCCGGCCCTGGTTCAGGCCATGGTACGGAGCGAGAGGAAATGGCAGGCCGTCACCTCCTTCTGCGAAGCGGTAATGCTCGCGAAGGAGGAGGCAGAACGCGTGAGGGAGAGGCAAATTTCGCGCCCTATGCCCCTAACCGCCGCAGGAGGAGACGCCCGGGGCGGGAATCAATGGATAAATGCAATGGAAATAAATGCATAAGATTTGCTTTACCAAATGTTAAAAGTAGTGATTGTGACATAGTATTGAATAAGGAGAAACTAGAATTTGTCGATAAAACTGTTTTCTTGGGGATCACGCTCGATTCAAGGCTGCAATGGGGTCCTCATTTAATATCTCTAGCAGGACGGCTAAGTTCAGCAGCATATGCTGTGAGAAAAATCCGTCAATTTACTGACGTAGATACCGCGAGGCTAGTCTATTTCAGTTACTTTCATAGTATCATGTCTTACGGTATTTTACTATGGGGACGGGCTGCAGATATCGAGTCTATTTTTATTCTGCAGAAGAGAGCCATCAGAGCAATATATCGTCTCCGCAGACGCGATTCTCTAAGGGATCTGTTTAAAGATATTAACATCATGACGGTACCTTGTCAATATATCTATGAAAACATCATGTACGTAAGGAAAAATCTAAGTCTTTTCAGTAAAAGAGGTGATAGACACAATTATAGGACTAGAAATAGGGACCAATTAGTTCAACCGGGTTTCAGATTGGCTAAAGTAGACTCATCCTTCATGGGGTGCTGTTTAAAATGTTATAATAAAATACCTTCCCACATACTCCAACTGAACGAAACGAAATTTAAATCATGTATAAAACGCACACTATGCTGCCAAGCATATTATAAGTTGGGGGATTACATCGCTGATAAAAATGCTTGGCTCAGCGCTGGTCCAGCTCCACAAGGGCGCATAAACTAATTGATTAGCATTCGAAAATATTGTTGCAGCTGCTGAAGATTGTAAAACTATCTTTTCCTTGTATAAATTCAATCTCTTTGTATTGTATAATTGCATATCACATGTGTGAGCACTGTGACCATGTTGTACATTCCATAAAGCTACCATTTACTGGGTACGTCTTTCATTGACTTGAATGTGCTCTGGCAGCTGAGAGTATGTCATGCTCACTCAAATGTCTCGCTGATGGTGGCGTGTGTGTTGGATCATTAAGTTCCCTTCAAAATGGTTGAGCTAAATGGTGCTGATCCATGCGTCATGTTCGTGAACGGGCGCCGTCAGTAGGGACTGGTCATCTCTTAGCTGCCACGGTTTATTTTATTTTAATTTATTTAAATTTTTGAATTGTTATTATATTTTTATTACGGACGCTTTTAACGTGCACGTCTTTCTACATTGTTCTCACATGTATAAATTCAACACGAATGATGTAACCAATATTTTGTAACAATATTTTGATTTAAAAGAGTGTCCGTGGAGTTTCTTGCCTGTTCTTCTCCATAGGTACCTACTACGCTTTGGAATGGGCAACTAGCTTCATTTTTCTGACTGACCGACCCCTTGACAATTCAAAAGTACCTGTAATTGGTTTATTTGAAATAAATGCTTTGTGTTTGAGTTTGAGTTTGAGAATCGTGAGCCAATTTCCGGCCACCGTAGGCGCGGGCTTGCGGACGGTGAGAAATGGGTAGCTCGCCGTCCGATAAGGACCAGGCCCGGGTCGACGGCGCGTTGTGTTCCACGTGCGCCTCAAAGAGATGTCAGCAGTATTGACGGGGTCCGCTAGGGCCAATGCCTGCCGGGGGTTCGAAGAAAACCGATAGGGACATCGTGGCCCACGGCAACAGGGCAACCCAAGGAACACGGGTGGGTTTTAGTCAGTAAGAGCCTGACACGCCCTCCCGCTCTGCCCAGAGCGGGAGAAGTTATTTGATAATTTCCCACCCAAAAAAAAAAGGGTAGGCAGAGGTAGGTATATCGTGCATCCATATTTTGCCATTTATAAAGCTATGTGGGATGCCTTTTTAGAAAACTTCAACGCTTCTAGGCTTTGTAGAACGAATGCCTGAGTTCTTTGAATCGATTCCTATAACTAAATAAACAAAGTATCTTTTTGTGTGGTTAGTGACTAACCTGGTGTCAGAGTTTTAAAGCTGCCCATGGGCCTCTGACTTGGCTTCACATGCCGTCGAGAATTATTTCTCAGGCATGCTGGTTTCCTCACGATGTTTTTCTTCACCGTTTTTGAAGCAAGTGATAATTATAAAATACGCACATAAATCCGAAAAGTCAGATGTGCGTGCCTTGGGTTTGAACTCGAGACCTATGACTTGGCAGTCCGATGGTGACACCACTAGGCTATCATTGCTCTTCCGTGTACCTACTGAAAACTGCGTTATTTCTGGTTGAATTGAAGCTTGTGGAATTGGACGCCTTAACCTTAAGTTCTTCACAAGGCTATTTTTACTTTTTAGGGTTCCGTTCGTTTGACCGAAAAACGGAACCGTTATAGGATCACTCGTGTGTCTATCTGCCCGTCTGTCATAGCCAAATTGATCCGAATCTAATAGACCGACATTTGGTACACATATGAATTTCTGTGACCCAAACACGGACGTGTAACGTAAATAAATAAATTTTGAATATGGGGGTCACTTTAGGGAGACAAATAAGAAACTAAAGAAAAAAATGCAAACTGTACCATGTGACCAAATTAACTGTGAGTGTTTCAAACGTATTTTACTTTATTTAAAAAGTAATAGTTTTAAAGTTACTAAAGAAATTGGATGAAAATGGACCATTGCCTCCTTATCTCCAAAACTCATAGTTCTATATTTATAGATTACAGGAAAACCTATAAGAAGTTTACGATCTTACAATAACATGGTAAATCTCTCAATATTGTGCGTAAAAACTTACAATTGCAGTTGGAATGTATGGGACAACATGTTTTTCAACTACAATGTTGAGTTTGTTCTTAGAATAAATTTATCCCAACTACGGAACCCTTCATTGTGCATAGTCCGACATGCATTTGGCCGGTTATTATAAACACTCAATAGAGAAAAACTGCAAAACTGATATTAATATCAAATAACTAAATGTAACTAAAACAGGCTACGCTAAACGTTGTAGCGTGGTTACATAACAAAGTTACACAACGCGTTTAACTTGGCTACAGTAACGGGAATTCTGCTACATATAGACAATGGCAGCGGCTGTCTTTCAGCACTGTATGGGCGTAATTAGGCAGTCAAACGCAAGCCCCATATGTAATTGGTCTAATTCCCTTGAGGATCCGGATCATAGCGCAGTTTGTGTGGGCGTATGAGCAGAGGTAGGAGTAACTTTAAAATATACTGAGCATTTATTTTGTAAGAGTTGCATGCCTTGTTAAGCTTACGTGTTGCACTGATGTTAAAGCCTTGTGGGTATTTTCATTCTTTTTTTCTATTTTTAATTTCTCTTTGAAATTAAGAAGAATTTTATAAAAATATCTCCTAGGCCACAAAGTGAGGGTTGTTATAAATGTTGGAATTTCAACCGTGTTTTACCTATATGCTATTTTTAATGTAGTTATTAGAGTTGTAACGTGAAATAAGATTCATGCAATCAAATTATTTTAATTTTTTAGACCATTTTTATTGACTCAATAAAAGCATACCAAGACAAAGAAAAAGTAAATTAGGACATTTTGGCACTTGTGAAATATTTGAAAGTTTACCGTAAATCCTTCGTTGTTCTGAAAATAGGAATCAAATCTTTTATGAAGAGCTACAAAACGTAATTTAATTTTGTAGAGCCCTTGAAATTCGAACTCAAATTCAAGTGGCTTTTGAACAATCATAGCAAGTGGTTTACTTTAACTAATCCGATGTTTGGTTTTTCAAATCAAAACAAAATAATAAAATTTGGTACAAAAAGTGGTTTTTCTAAATGTCAAGATTTTTAAACAAGTTTATTCGTATTTACTAAGTGTACCTGGGCGACCGAGCTCTGCTCTGATGAAAATAGAGAATGCTCATTTAATAGTATAGGATAGTTCATACTAATCCCATGTATAGTAGGTACTTACTAATTCCATGCTGCCATGTCATTATTCTAATGTCATTATTCTCATGTCATTATTCATTATGTTGTTCTAAACTTTGGCCGACCGAGCTCTACTCGGATGAAAATACGGAAAAAACGAATTTTTCCAGATATGAGACCTAGCGAGATCGATTTTCGCCTCCGCTTTTGATTTACGATTTTTCCATAAACTATATATATATTGCAACTTACATCGAAATCGTTAGAGCCGTTTTCGAGAACGTGATTAGAAATATATTTACAAATATTGCTCGTTTAATAGTACAGGATATAAATCTTAAACAAAAATGGCGCTATGTTATAAAATGAAGATAATGTATCACCAAGGTAACCCTTATCCGTTTTATCCAGGTGTCAGATAAAATCTAACTGTCTTTTATCCGGGTAGAAAATTATTATATTTATTTTATACCTTTAAAAGGAGTAAACGTATTGAAAATGAGAATAATAAATATAACCTTATCCAAGTTTTATCCGGGATATCTATGGAAAAATGAACGAACGTTACTCAAATATTTGTTGCTAGCTTCTGCCTGCGACTTTGTCCGCGAGCCTATAACCTTTCTTAAGGGAGAAGCGTCAGGGTAGCCCGCGAAATTCAAATTTTCTTACGTTTTTTGTATTTTGCAGGTCAGTGTCAAGTTTTATGTTGATTAAAATATGATTCGCAGTCGTAACAAATATGGTTTTATTCAATTATAATCATTACAATCAGCAATACAACTTCATAAGTTAGCAAAGGTGTCAAATGTCATGATTTCATGAAATCATGACATTTGACACCTTTATCTTCTTTTTAATCACTATTGCTGATTGTAATGATTATAATTGAGTAAAGCCGTATTTGTTACGACCGTGAATCATACTTTAATCAACATAAAACCTGACACTGACCTGCAAAATGCAAAAAACGTAAGAAAATTTGAATTTCGCGGGCTACCCTGACGCTTCCCCCTTAAGAATTAGGCTATCCAATGCAAAAAGAATTGTTCATCCAATCCGACTGGTAGTTCCGGAGATTACCTCCTACATACAAACTTAAAAACAAACAAGCCAATTTTACCTCTTTATAATATTATTATAAAGAGACACAGACACAGTACATAGTATAGACTGGTTTCTAAAATCTTTAAAGAGATACTAATTCAAAAGGTTCTCTCGACATACGTGTGTGAGAGAGTACGAGTGGCGATTTTCCGGGTAATCCACCTATATTCTAAAATCTATTTTGATAATGACCGATCTCACAAAAATCGCTAACCTACTAATATTTATAAAGTAGGTAGGTAAAAGTTCATTCATGAGTTAATAACACGGACAGACATTCCGTATATTACCTATATGTAAGTACAGAACTTTTCCAAAATGTTGTCGCTTAAAAAAGCTTTTCATAAAGTATTTTCAACTAAGTAAACCTTATTGAAACGATGAAATAAGTGATCAAACCTTATCGCTCTAAAAAGGAACGCTTTAGATTGAATGAAAAGGGTTTTTAGGAATAGCTTAAGTAGTTTAGTGTTTAGCAGAACGTAAATAAATAACTAACCTTAACTTCAGGAAAATTGTGAATAATGTATTCTCCTAATTACATGTTAAGTCGCCGGAGACCATAAGCAATAATAAAGACATGATTGTGTTTACTCAAGCTTTGGGTAGGGACAAAGTTTAAGTAAACAAAATGGGTATATCTTTTCGGTAAACGGTTGTATTATGATAATTGGGGGAGTATACATGGTAACTGTGCTACACATTCGATTTTATATTGATCACAATATATCGCACCTTCGGTGCAACAAAGTCACAACAGCTCATTTTTTTATTTTACAGGAGAGGACTTTTATTTATTTTTTCACATTTATTTCCTCATTTCTGGATTATTATTTATAGTAGGTTTGAAATCTTTATAAAATTTATTGTTTATTTTGTTTTACGTTAAAAATCTTATATTGAATTATTAAAAAAATCCAAATAAAAGACAACGAAAAAGTGTCCTGAGTTGTGACTTTGTTGCACCGAAGATGCGATATGTAAACATATGTTATATGTTATTTATTATTGATTTGACGTAAATCGTGTTCAAACTTCAAAGTTTTTATTAATGCGATTTTTGGTGATATAACACCAAGCTACTTAAAGTAGCTCAAAAATCTACCCTATAAAGGCATGCATTGTTAAATTACAATATTAGAAATTAAAAATTACATGAAACATAATGAACAATCAATAAAATCAATAATTATAATCAATAGAAATTAAAAACAAGATATATTAGATTAAAATAAATTTGTAGACATATGAATATTACATTAAAACATATATACATAAAATGGTCAGTCACATGAAATTTTATCAACTAGGAATTCGTCGTGGGTGTGGTTTTTGTAGCTTAGGGCTGATTTTTCAATTTTCAGTTATCTTTATTCAGATGCGCGCCTCAAAGAGATGTCAGCAGAACTGACGGGATCCACTAGGACCGATGCCTGCCGGGGTTGCGAGGAAGTCCGAAAGGGATATCGTGGTCCGGGCTACATGGCAACTGAAGGGACACGAGTGGGTTTTAGTTAGTAAGAGTCTGGGCGGAGCGGGAGGGCTTCCGCTCCGCCCAGAGCGAGAAAAGTTATTTGATAATTTCCCACCCAAAAAAAAGGACTTGTTTTTAAATCTTCAGTTAGGTATCTTTATTCAGAGGAATAAAAATTGCGGTTGAACAACTTTTGTATAGAAAATTATGTCAATCCGCTATATCTAAGTTATCTGCCATTTAGGACGAAACCAAATAAATGAATAAAACGTTTTTATGATTTTCAGTACCGGTTTACAGCTACTCCTTGAAGAAATACCTACATTAGACGAAGGTACATTCACGAGCTTAATACCTTATAGTTAAGGAAATATAAAAAAGTGAGTCTCGTGAAATAAAAATTGTAACTTTGAGAAAAGAACTACATTATTTCGGATTAGTATGATTTCGATAATACCATCTTCGTAAAACCATAAAATATCTGTCAATATTTTTGAATCTTGCGTGTAAGGCCTTGGTTCCGAACCTGGGGGTAGTTACCCCCGCGGGGGTAAATCAGTTATTCTGTGGGGTAACAAAGAACCTAATAATTATGACCTAATCTAATAAAATACCTAGCTAAAAATAAGATATGATAGATCGCCGCGCAGTAAGTACCTTTAAAAATTATGATAACTCATTTTGCCGAAAAGTTAGTGCTGAATATCCTATAAAAGCTAACAGAGCTTTAAAAATACTTATACCCTTTGCCACCACCTATAAATATGAGAGTGGTTTTTCAACTTTGGTTACACTGAAAACAAAGGCCAGAAACCGTCTCAATGTAGAACATGACTTAAACCTAACAAAAAAAAACTTCTAAATGTAAAACAATACCAACCATGTGATAGTTGGTATTGCTTTATATTTAGAAGTTTTAACTAACAATTTTTACTTAGGTAATTCATTGTTTATATAAGTTTAAATAAAATACGTTAAAATTGTAAGACTGTGTGCAATTTGTGATTAATAAAGAAATTTGTATTTGCTTGTATTGTTAGTATTGATAACATTTTAAAGTCGGGGTAATATCAGTTTTTCTAATAGGTCACAGGGGTAACAATATTGAAAAGGTTAGAAACCACTGGTGTAAGGTATTTATGCTCGTGACTGCACTTAGCTGGTTAGACCGGAAGCCAATGCCCAAGTGCCCTTTCGGTATCATGCTGGTGGGCGCAATGGAATTATTAATTATTAGCAAATAAATTGTTTACTTCCTCGCTTATTGTTCATGTTATTATTTCCTCTTTACCTTCGATCGCTTGTGGCTAGGTAATAACAGCCGCACGGGTCGACCGATCAGGTTAAGCTACGCTTGCCGCGGTTGGTCCGTGGATGGGTGACCATCTTTTCATACCAAGACCCCTCCGTGCCTCGGAACGGTAAGCCGTTAGTTCCGGCTGTCATTCGTGGATCTTTGACAGTCGATGGTGACCTTCGATCAACCAAGCTAAAAAATGCTTGTCACTTTAGGCAGATAGGTTATGTTTTTCAGTATCTACTTACATTTTACATTTAACGACAATATACTGTAGGTCAACCAAGCTTTGAACTGAGATATATCAATAAGTAAATAAAGCAGGGTAAACGAACCTCCAGTTTGGCGTTTTTATGGTTCCGTACTCAAAGGGTAAAACGGGACCCTATTACTAAGACTCTGCTGTCCGGCCGTCTGCCTGTCCGTCTGTCACCGGGCTGTATTTCATGAACCGTGATAGTTAGACAGTTGAAATTTTCACAGATGATATACATATTTCTGTTGCCGCTATAACAACAAATACTAAAAAAAGAATAAAATAAATATTTAAGGGGGCTCCCTTACAACAGACATGATTGTTTTGCCGTTTTTATAGATAATGGTACGGAACCCTTCGTGCGCGAGTCCGACTCGCACTCGGCTGGTTTTTTTAAATAGAACCCCACATCAGGAAAAAGATCTATTTACCATCTATGTAGGTACCTACTTTAGATATAAAACAACTCCAAATATTTGTTCATGTTATTTTGTTTACATCGAAATAAATCCCTGCAATAGGGTTATGAGTGCAAATTGTTTTCACAAAGCTTTAGTTTCGGTGGGTGTGTTTATCATAATGTGGTACTAAAATGTTTGAAGTAGGAGAAATTCAGATATAGTGAAGAAAGCACTTAGTGAAATAGGACAACAAAGAAAAATAAACCTTGTTTATTTAGTTATCTTATTTTTAAAACAGTGTCTTCTTCCTTTTAATTAAGATGACAAGGACAGGAACTATTTATTTCATATTTTATAAACTGTGATGTAACAATTTCTTTAAAAACTTTACGGAAATTTTTCTACCGGTATCGCGTCGCGCCTATCTGCGGGAGCCTACAGACAGACAGACTGACAGATAGGCAGACGGACATGACGAAATTATAAGGGTTCTGTTTTTGTTGTTTTGGCTACGACACCCTAAAAAGGGAACGTCAAAGTCAAATCATTTATTTCAAATAGGCCCATGTATTGTTTGTAAATTGATTCTAGTCGCCCCTTCCAAAAGGAAGTTTTCGAGAAGAATGGGCAAGAAACTCCACCGTTACTCTTTTAAAATGTTTTACAATTGTTTGTATATGTACGTACACATTAGTTAAATAATTATTATATGTGAAGACGATGCTAGTATACAGTTATATGTGGCGTACTTTTTCGCACTAGTGCGGGAATACAAAGTAAAAAGCACGCCTTAAATGGAAACTTTACTAGATAAAGGTAGTTAGAAATTAGAATATAAAAAACAATATTTCTGGAGATCTATAGGCAGTGGTGATTGCGGTAGCATATAATATTCCATCAAAGGTGATCAAATTGTCAAAGCGATCGGCGCGGAGTCGCGACGTCAACTTGGTTCAATCAACGCGGAAGGCGTACCTACTCGTACATAGTAAAGCTTTTGAATGGAAAACGTGATTTCAGTCAGGTTTTTACCACAAAAACGGATTGTTGAACGCAAAAAGTATTCGGTAAGGCACACGCGTGGGAACCGCGGTTGACTTGACGACGATATTCGTCTGTGTCGTGGAATCAACAACGATGGATAAGAAACTGCGTGGCTGAATCTTTCTGAAAAGTTACGCTTTATTACAAGGGTCTTTAATATCGCTTAACAAATAACTATATCGACAATATGTGGTGCTTGCGTAGTATGAATTAACTTTTACAAGTCGAAGTTTTACATTATCATAACATAAATAGTACCAACGTCAAAGTTCTAAAGCATTCTGTCGATCAGTACCTTTTTTGTGGGTGGGAAGTTATCAAATAACTTCTCTCGCTCTGGGCGGAGCGGGAGGGCTTGTCAGACTCTTACTGACTAAAACCCACCCATGTTCCTTTAGTTGCCTGTATGTTGCCAGGGGCCACGGTAATCCTTTTGGACAAACCCGCAACCCCGGCAGGCATCGGCCCCCTTAAATTGTGCTAACATCTCTTTGAGGCGCACGTGGAATACAACGCGCTGTCGACCCGGGCCTGGTCCTTATCGGACGGCGAGCTACCCATTGCTCACCGTTCGCAAGCCCGCGCCTACGGCGGCCGGGAATCGGCCTGCGATTCCCAACGCCTAGGGCGTCTCCTGCGGCGGTTAGGGGCGTAAGGGCGCGAAATTTGCCTCACGTGTTTCACCTCCTCCATCGCGAGCATTACTGATTCGCAGAAGGAGGTGACGGCCTCCCATGCTCTCTAACTCCGTACCATGGCTTGGACCAGGGCTAGTCGCGAGAGATTACCACCGCTGATCGCCTCCACGAGGACACGGCGGTGCTTCGCCCAAGCCGGGCAGACCTCCACCGCATGCTCCACCGTGTCCTCCGGGCGATCCATACAATGGTGACACCCGGGCGTTTTCTCCGTGTGCCTTATCTGGGACAGGAACCTTCCGAAACAACCATATCCGGTGAGGACCTGCGTCAGGCGGAAGGTTAGTTTTTCGGTCAGTGAGGTTTTCGCCGCAATTATGGCATGCCCAGCACTGGGTTGCGACAATCGCACTCTCCGTGACGCCATGAGATTCCGTAGGAGCTCTGTTCTCTGAGTCATGATTTCTCGCGGCAGCGGAGTTAAGCCCCGGCGTTTTGCCTCTCAGATGTGCGTGAGGACTTTTGTTTCCAGATCCCATGGCGGTAATCCGACAAGGAGGCTTACTGCCTCACAAGAGACCATGCGGTATACTCGGGCCAGCCGGATATCCTTTGAGACACGTTCAACTGGCGGGCTGGCCGCCGCCTCACGGAATGTGTCCACAGCGGTGCCCGTAGGGCCATGGACCGCACGACCCCCACGTAGATCCTCCAGCAGGAGGCATTTGGACCCTCTAGATTGGGCAGGAGCCGCTTCAAGGCAGTCCCGGCCCGCTCCAGTCTGGGAGCTAAACGTTGGAAATGCTCCACAAAGTTCCACGTCGAAGGCGAGTGCCAAATACTTCATCGTCGACTCAACACTGATGTGACACCCTCCCTCCGTTACCGGGGAACCCGACGGTGTCGCGTTCCAAGGACCATGAAAACATATGGCCTCGCACTTGTGCAGGGCCACATTGAGTCCCAACTGCTGGATCCTATCGACGATTGTCACAACTCCGCGTATCGCCAGTTCGGCCGCCGCCTAGTGCGACCTCCCCTGCGCCAGGACCAACGTGTCGTAAGCGTAGCAAACGACGCTGACGCCGCTAGAGAGGTCGGCGTGCAGCATCCGGTCGTATCCGATGTCCCACAGAAGCGGTCCCAGGACCGAACCCTGTGGGACACCGCACGAAATCTCTCGCCGGTTCCATTCTGTCTGCTGACTGGGGTAGATAACGGTCCTTTCAGTCAAATGGGCCTCGACCACACAATAGAGGTAGGTGACGGTGTAGGTCGGCATCCGGTGATACCGGAGTGCCTCTCCAATGTTACTCCAGGGCAGGGTACCCCACCCCGGGCCACAGCATCCCCCGTCGTGAGGGCCCACACGCGCATGATGGCGTCCACCGTAGAGCGCCCCCTGCGGAGACCAAATTGGTTCTCCGCCAAATCCGGCCTCACCCGCACCAGTCGCCCGACGAGGCGGTCTGCAAGAGCTCTTTCAAAGAGCTTGCCCACATCGTCGAGCAGCACGATGGGCCGATAAGCGGACGGGCTTCCTGATGAGGACCAGTTTCCCCGTCTTCCGACGACGTTGGAACTGGCCCCTCTCCAAACATACGCATAGGAGCCCCATTAGTCGAGGCCCGAGAGCCTCCAAGGTCAGGACCCAGGCTTTTCCAGGTAAGCCGTCGGGTCCTGGAGCGGTATTTTTGGCATTCAGCCTGCGTACCGCCACTCTCATCTCTACTTCGTTCACCTCCGGAGCATCGTCGTCGTTGGCGATGTGGTCTGCATCGGGCACCGCATTAGGCGGAGCGCAAGTCAGCGCATTTGGTGGGCCTGGACTTTCGGGCCTCGTCCGCATTTAGGGACGCCGTAAGCCTTTCGGTCAGAGCGTCTGCGGCCGGGCCGCTGGCCGCACCGGATATCTCCAGCATCCGGGACCCAGTCGCAGTGACCTTCAACCGGATGTCGAACGGTACCTGCTGGTCGAATATAGTTTTTTTTAAATGTAATTAAACCTCTCAATTTTAATGGAAAGTCTAGAGTTGAGTGTAACCGTAAAAAGGTTAGTATAAGGGTCGGTTTAGGTTTTTTTTTTTAAAACAAAAAAAAATATGTTACCTACTTACTTAATTGAAGTTTACATGTCCTATCTTCGTCCTACGTTGAATTATTATTTAATTTTGTTGGTATTGCACTTGCTTATCTACTTACCTAGTATTCTGCATAATATTTATACCTACACGTTTAACTAATGAGACGTTGCCAGGAAAACCCTTCGTTTAATTTAAGTACATTGAAGATAGCCGGTTTGTTTATTGCACTTTCATAAGTTCCGAACTTCTGCAGTTTTTCACATAATTAAAGTTTAATTTAGAAGTTTTTCAATCACGTTAAAAGTCTTATTGTATATTTTTTTTATCCGTAAAGTGGAATCTCTTGGCCTGCATCTCACCTGATGGTAAGTGATGATCAGGCAGAAGGTGGTTATTCCATTTTATTTTTATCATTTTAGTCTAAAATACAATTTAGATGTGAAGGAAATATCAAATACATATATAAACTCACGCCTTCTTCCCATGGGGGTAGGCAGGACCTACAGGAATATTATTTTACTGAAATTAAGTCAGTTCTGAGTTGATAAATTATTGCAAGACTAACATTTTCACTTCCTTATCCAAAGCTCTAGCTATTCTAAAAATCTATGATCGTCGATGAGAAAAATCGTGGCTCAGTTTTAATTGGACATGACGAATCAAGTTTGTCGGAAAAACTGGGCGGGGACTCTTTGTGGAGGCGGATGTGGGTATTTGTGCTCTAAGCCGTCTTAATACATCCACTACTGTATGAAAATGAGGACACGAATATAAACAAGGATTATAAACGTCCACACAATGTCTATTTTAATGTAGTCAGATGTGTTGAAGAGCTGAGAATGTAAGATCCAATGTTCTAGCGTATCGAGTTAATATTGATGCCATTTTCTTAATCGTTGAACAGTTAAAAGTAATGTCTAAGTGTTATTGAATTGCGCTATATTCTGACAATGTCAGCTAGTAACAATTCATTCATGATATCTTCAAAGTGTAGTAACTTTTAAAACAATTGGTATCAATAATCGAATTAGCACCGTGGTACATAATAATAGTTATGTGAACTGCGTTTAGTTTCCGGTATGTTATAAATACATACCAATCTTGTATTTGCGTATCGGACAGCGGTAATCGTATCTAACGACTACTAAAACATGTAAAACTCTCTAGATGATTGTTCTCACACTACAGCGCGTGAGAACGAAAAATCACAAAATTGAATTACGGGCTAACTGTTAGGCAATTAAACATTCAAAAATATCAGCGACAGTTATAGCGGGTCGGGAGTGTTCGCAGGTGCTTCGTGGGTCTCGGATTTGGGGGTGGTGGGGATCGTCACGTCACTAATCGGACGTCGGCTTTGCTTTTTCGGAAAAATCTTATCGGTACTCGATCGATTTTCACAGCGGATAATTCACGCACGTGTCACGATCCGACCCGACAGGGATTGGACACACTGTCGCTACCTGATTGAGCTGTGTCCACTACCATCGCGACAGGTTGTTTGCTGAAAACTGTCTCTCGAACCCTACAGAATTGAGAGTGATTAATTTTTTACTTTGCCTTGCGATTTTGTTGACGATTGCAAAGTTTCTGATCGGATGTCTTCAGACATTGTAGATGTCTCAATCAGTAAAATAATTGGATGGACGTTTTAGAAGGGTCAAATAAATGCCAGTTACAAGTGTCATTTAACTTAAGGAAATATTTTTGGACATTATCTAATTTCAAATAGACATTTCGTTTTGTTAGATAATACAAAAAGAAATTCAATCTGTGCTTGACACAATTCTCAGGACTCTTAAATGAAGTGACATTTAACATTTGGTAGACATTTAAAATTGCTTCTCAAGAAAGCTGTTTAGTAGCGTAACAAAAGCATTTGCTTAGCAAAAATTTACAATCACCCAAAAATATTTGTCGACGGCACTTGACGCTGTTTGCCGTTCATCGGTTCTCACGAGAAATGTTCCGGCGGCATTCCGCTGTCCACAGAGACTCGATCAAATGCGAAAGTCGTGCATGTCCACTGATCACTCGACCAAAAAAGTCAACACAGATTCCTAGTTTTTGTGGAATATTGACTAAAATAAAACATTTTTTTCGCTTGCTAGCGCAACAAGGCGGATTTTTATTTAATTCTACAAACGTTCGATTGAGCAATGAGTGCGCTCGATGGCGATCTGTTTCTTTGGAAGTTTATGTAGTTTTCAATAAAGTCTGGAATATGATTCAGATGTTAGAGCTGCTGTAAGAAGGCACAAAATGATGACGGTCTAAAATCATAATCCATAGCTTTTATGTTTTTGTTTAACAGCCTTTTTAATTATGTTTCACTTTCTAAAAATCTTTGCAAAACAGACAATATTGTTCCTACGTCTAAATTTCGTGCATGTCTGTAACGGGGAAACTCACAAGTAATAATATATAAATAACGGCCTTCATTATCGTTTTAAGGCTCGCATCACAAAGGGTGACATTCGTTCCATGTTTTGTCTAACATTTTGACAGTACAGGAATTGAAACAGTACTAAATAATAGATGCGAGGGTGTCGACACGCCGTTTTGTTTTCTAATCAACAATGGAGTGAGTTTCGTTGGAGTTGGACGTCATACTGTGACCCTTTATCAGGAATATGGAACTATGGAGTCAAAGAGCGTGCCTTGTTTTGAACAAATTATGAGTCTGGTTTAAGCATAGAAGAGACAACAATTGCTCGTGATTCCTGTAAGCTCGGTGGAAGTCTTCGTAACAATGATATATTTATAGTTAGTGAGTCATCGGTAGCCATTAAGGGGACATTGTCTTAGCTGGGCCATGCTGCTCCTCACAGCTGGAGCGCTTTGCGTGTTTACAAACATTTTATTGAGGTGTTGTATTTAATGGCTCCTTTAGAAGGTGATTTTGCTTTGTTTTGTTGACACTGATTGACTGATTTATTGATTAGAATGAAGTTTTACATACCTTCTTAGCTTTGTACCTTGTGTGTGCTTTCTGCCTTGTGTACGGTATGATCTGATCCTTCTTGTGATCATGTAGGAAAAATTACTTCTGACCAGTGGAATTGATACCTACTGCAGTCATTATACGAAATAATTTTGTTCACTGAGATTAAATTCATCCAACAATTCAACATCACGCTTGTATACTTCTAAATTGTCAGAAATGTATACGAATCAGCCAAAACCACCAAAAACAAACAAGACTTGACTTAAAACCACAGAATTAAAACCGAAACTCAACCCACGCACTCCATAAATAGGATCGAAATCCATCATTCGGAATTTATCCAAATGAACTGTAAACAGAATTGTAATTATCATTATTATTGAAGCACTAATTAATGTTAAATATGCCCGTTCGTTTAAACAATGTGGCATTTCAGGGAAATTTCACAGTGATTATTAGCGAAATGTATAATTCCAGACAATGCCACACAGTCAGCAGGTATTCAGTATTTTGAATTTAATTAAATATTATTTGAAATGTGAAATTGTTTCTTTTGATAATATGTGATGAAATAATTATGAATTCAAGGGAATTATTATGTAGAGTCGAATTTGTTTAACTTAATTAACAGTTATACTAAATAAATTTCGATACCTACCTACAGAAAATTAAGGAGACGAATTGAATCGATTTAAAAGTACTCAAAACAAGAGAAAATGTTGCATACACAAAATCGGGACACTTTCTATGATAGAGCGAAAAAACTTAAATATGTTAAACTTGCAAGTATTAGAAGGAAATCAAGCAACTACGTTTAGTATTAACAAAATTCAGTGTTGTCCAACGTCTTCATTTGTCATACAGAAACAATGGACGGCAGTTAGGGCCAATGTCGCCGATTGTGACGGAACACAAAGGGACTAACAGTACAACAGGACATTTTATTGTTTTACGGCGCAGCTCCTGCCGCCCGCAGGAGGCATCACCCAAAAATATTGTGTAAAAACGTTTAAAGCTTTAAATACAGGCAATTAAACAGATTTACAACTCGCCACGTTCCCGGAATGGTGATAGAATTTGAGCAGAGATCGTCGTTTGCTTCCTTGATTGTTGAAATCGTCATGATCACTGTTTTGTGTAACGAGATTTTGTGATGAGTTCGCGTTTACTCTTATTCTTTCGTAAAGTTAACTCTATTAATCGTTATATCAGAAAATTAATAAAAATCCGAACAAATTATTATGTATTGTTGCGTTCAGATTTTTTTGTCTGTATCTACTTACGTTTGTATTTCATAGTATTTTGTATTCTCATGTAAAAAAACTGCCTCTGACAATCACATAGGATCCATCTAATGTAGGCTAGCTAGCTACGTATAAGTAACTGTCCATTAGCAAAGAGGACCTTGGCAATAAGCCCGGTGACAGTCGGGTGGAGAAGAAAAGGCATTACGTTCAACAGTCTACAACACTACCATTTTGAAAACATAAGGAAGACCAGGGAGTTCTTAAAATAGTTTCTTTGAGATGAAATTCATAAGTCGATGTTAGCACAAAATTTAATATCTGTAGTAGGTAAGCCATTGTAATCTATAATAAATTAAAAAGGTACCTAATCCTAAATAAGATATTTAGATTTTTCTTTAGTTTTCTTATAATTGTTGTTTAGCTTACATTTATATGGCCTTTTCAATTGGATATTTGCATATGTCAAATAGTTCATGTGTGTTCATTATAGATTTCGACGCAAAATTTCTGTGCCTTTAATTTTGATTTTAAAGCTACTATAAAGATTTAAAGTAGGTATGTTATACAATGTGGAGACAATAATACGACAATAAATGAAAACACTGGCAATACTAATGCATAAGAGTATTTTAGAACCATCAAATAAATCCTAGCATCGAAATTAAAAAAGTGATTTTTTCAAACAAACTAAAATCATTAGGTACCTAGTGATGCGCCGACTTTGGGTTTTGCCAATCTTTGACTAGCTATAGTGACTAAACTATTGGATATATTAGATTGAATTTTCGTATGCAGACTAAGAACGTCATTACATATACGCAGTTTAATTTACATATAGTCGTAATGTCATCTCCACTTTGTATATCTTATAAGCGCATACAAAAATAGTGTGTACATAAGATAATGACATAAAACACAACATTACGCCTTGTTTCCCCGAAGGGTTGGACAATGGTGTACCTATGTACACCCACATTTCGCCAATTATGTATAAGTCCCATGTAATAGACGGCGAGCCTATTGCCATCAACCGGGCACAAATCCAGACTCCGAGAGAAATGTCGACTTGGGAATCGAACCCCAGGACCTCATGCTCAGCAGTAGCGCTTGCGACAGATCAACGAGTCAGACAATGATTCAGATATAAAACATGACATTACAAACGAGTAGTAATTGTATGTTCCATATTTTATCATAGATAAATGACAAAACGTCTATGAGTGTGCCGATGACTCAATATTAGCCATAGTTAAGGTAATGTTTTTGGTTTATACTTCAGTAAATAGATAGAACAGCTTTATAGGTCCAACTGTTTCCAATAAAACCGTCGATGTCGTTAAAGAAACAATAAACCTTGTCTCCCAGTCAGTTTGCAGGTTCCTCGGGTTTTATTAACATTTACCGGTGCCACGAGACCTCTTAATAAACCTAGTTCGAGAAATGCGTAAAACCAAACTATTGTCATCGCGAGAAAGCACGATAAAATGAGCTTTATGCCATCGTGATAGGGAGAGAATAGAACATTTTACTTAAAGGTGGTGGTAAAAATTTGATGACGCTGACTCTCTGTACGAAATTAAAATCTTACCAGTAAAACAACGTCCATTCAATTTGACGCGCAATTGTCACTATTAAGGTCTTTATATATTTCGGCTAGAGCTATCGTTGTCGACGCGAAATTGGTGTTGTTAATTACAACAAGTACTCCAAAGTAAATTGTTTTGAGCACAAGGCTAGGCTACCCTTCTACGAACTGCTTAACAATTTGTATCGTTTGTATGTCTTAATTTGTGGTCCGTAACAAAATTCTTCATCCAACCGCACAATTATGATGGACCACATGTTGAGATAAGAACAAAGAGTGTGGTACTACTGTTCGGTAGCCTGAGTCGACCCCCATGATGCTTGCTGTGTTCAATCAGAAACCACAAACAGGACTATTCAGGCCAAAAACATGCCTCCGGCGAAGCTTTGTCTTCAGACGAAAGTACATTTATGTGAAGTTCATTGTTGCAAACCAAACTATGATGCTACCGGTGGGAGGTTGGCCATTCTACTGTGTGGCTGACTTACCTGATGACAGATCTACGGCGTTATTGATTGCTTCCTTGACAAATATGTGATTGTTAACACTTGAGGTATTTGAGTGTTGGAGTTACTCTGAAAAATAATAGGTGTTTGGTTTCTGGTATTATTTTTGTATTACATTACATTGCAAATTTTTACAAAAATTTAAAAAAGAAAATACACGTTCTTATGCTAATAAAAAAACGAATATTATTAAATAGTTCAATTTTTTTTAAATTAAGATTAAAGGACTCCACATCGGTGATATTTTAAGATTCCTATCTAATTGATGACACAAGATATTACACTATGATACCAAAATATAATCAGAATACTTTAGCTAACGAGAGTTTTCAAAGTTTTGCATTATTTGAACTTATCACATTAATCACGACTACAATACAAAATTTTCCAAGCCTTAAAACATTAATGAATACCTTAAATCTTTAACAGTAGGTACATAAGTTTCGACTTCCTACCTTGAACCACCCAAGTTTTGCCACACACAAGCAGTGGGCGTAACTACTTTGTCACCTCGTGAATGAGTTCAGATACCATCAAAGGTATTATGTATCTGTATAAAAGGACTGGCCGCCTAATTCGTGGCTAATACATCAAATACTGGCTGAAGAGAATGAAGATTGTTCGATTTTTGAAAAAGCCGCTACAGTTATTGACATTTTATGCTGGTGTCATTGTGTGTGGCGTCAGGGACGTGAATGGAGCCGGGGTGCGTCGTAATAGGTGTGAAGTGTCGTACTATTGTTGTCTGTTTTTCAAGACAGGTATTCGAGATGCGCGAATAATGTGCGATGTGTGACGTCGGTTGTGGGATGTGAACGAAGTAAGTGCAATTATCTCTTGTTTGTATCTGTGTATTGGGTTCATTATTCTACTTACCGTAACTATTCTATTTCTAGTATTCAATAATATACTTTCTAAGCCTAAACTATTGTAAAAATCGCATAAAAAAGCAAGCCTTGACACATTAAAATACTATTTTCTAATTTCGTTTATCTATAACTCATTTACCTAGGTTCTTAAAAAAGCTAGGTACAATAGTTATACTGGCAGCTACAATAATTCAACTGTATTTTATTCGCTGGTTTTATTTACTGACGACATTACGGCTAAAACAAATGGCACGGAATTTTGTTCAAGTTTGTATGGGTCGGAATGTTTCCGACACATTTCGCAGTGTCACTAGCACCGAGTTCTTTACATAGCAAAATGTCCAATTTGTATCTCTAAGACCCTTATGTCGATGTACCAAGAATAAAGAACAAAAGTCATTGAAAACCATTTTGTCACGAATATAGTACCTATTCCCATCCTTCCTTATTTTCTGCAGGAATTTTCTAATAAGTTGTCAGTAATTTTGTTATTTGATGACTGCATGTTATTCGTTGCACCGTGTAAAACGTTATTGAGCATCACATAATTTGGAGATATGTAAATATCGTCGCTGAAGTCCGTTAAACTATAATTGCTTTTCATGGAAAATTCTTTGGGAATAATTACCTCTAGCACGTCGTTGTTGTTAGGATAGAGTATGTATGTATGAGTAATAAAGTGAAGTGACGACTACTATGCAAATGTTCGATGACCATGTAAAGGGCTCTGGGAGTTGAAACGGGAATTGTTATTGAAATGTGTTTATTTGTGGTCTCCCTTTAGACTTTCCTTACAATTTATACCGTTTCCCATTGGTTTGGATGTGATGTGAGATGCTATTTCTAAGTTGTTCTAACGAAAAGGCAAGGTAGACCACACATATTCATCTGTTGACCTTTAGGTCCAATAGATAATATAATAGATACTATACCTACAAGCCTTTAATAACACACATTGGATCATCATCATTTTTACACGTCATACAAAAAAATATATATAAGCTAGATGAGTACTACTCTGAGAAGAAAGGCCGAAACAAACTCAGAGGTCGCAGTCTCTTATAAAGTCCAGACATAATCTTGGTCAGGTGACATTCAAAAACCTTTTCACCCTCTAGGAATTTATCTAGTACCACGCGTGGGTTAAGAAACCTCCATGTCTTGAAAGTTAAAACTGGACGAATACTTTATTTTTGCAAAGAAAAGTTTAATTCAAAAATAAATTATCGAAACACGGAGCATTCAAATCTGAGCTCTCTATTTACAGTTAGTCACTTTACACTCCATCTTAAATTTAAAGGAAATGAGTTTCTGTCGCGCATGTTGAACGCTGAAACTTACATCTTTTCAACTTTTTCACACAGATTGCAAATAGCAATTCCATTTGCAGTTTTGTGGCACAATCTAGCAATTGAATGTTTCTTGGAAAACGTTAAATAGAAACGGATGTTTTCCATTTCCTACTGGTATATTTATGTTTTGTAAAGTTAGCGTTGGCTACTAGAAATGCGACCAGCATTGTAAGTAGGACGGTACACTACCATGCATAATAAGTGTTGACCCGTAGATATGTTTTTTTATGTCAAGTCACACCTTTGAAGAGATACAGGCGTTTAATCGATGATCCTATTAATTAATTAATTTTAATTTATCATAAAACGGAAATCTGCCAATAACATGAGCTAAAGATAAACTATTATTTGACAATTTATTCATACACTCATCTCACAGAACTCCAGACATACTGACATTAATGTACTGAGTGTAGATGGTGTGTACCTATCATTTGTAATGGATACTGTAGGTACCATTCAATTTGCAAACACCCAAGATAGTGAGGTTTGATCGCAACATAAAGATAATCGTTGGATGGAAATGGTGCAATAAACTATGGGAGGATGATAATAGGAATACGGATGAGTGAGAGCAGTGGTGGCCCAGTGGTAACGGCCGCGACTTACGAGGTGTAGGTCGTAGGTTCGAACCCAGACAGGCGCTTTACTTTGTGTAAATTATTTCATCACCACTGCTCTCAAAACGGTGAAGGACAACATCGTGAGGAAACCGGCATGGCCTAGAACCGAAAATTCGAAGACATGTGACATTTACCAACCCGCACTGGGCCCGCGTTGTAGAATACGGCCCACTCCCTCTCACAGAGAGGAGGCCTGTGTCCCAGCAGTGGGAACATTTATAGGCTGATGATGATGATTCTCAGAGTATCACAACATGCTTTAAAACGATGATGATGATTTTGGAGACCTAAATTGTGCAAGAGAGAAAGTTTTTGAAAACATCCTGCTACACCTACCTACAAAAGTGTCGTCATGTAACCGAACCCTATCAAAAGAAAATTTTGATAGGTTGTACCTGTATAGTGACACGTGTCCAAACTTAATTTTCCACTCCACGAACTGCAGCAGAAAACTGTAGGTACTCAGAATAAAAATGTTTGTAATACTAAAATAACTTCCAGCTACGCCGCTTTATCCCATTGAACTACTCCCCACGCTCCGCTTAACTTTGTTTCATACACCATTGACGTGGTATCCGAACTAAATCCCAGCAACCGTCGGGAACAATCGTCTTCTCACCCAATACCCTACTTTGCCAATGTCAATGCCAAGAGAGCTCGTCGGGAAAATCACTTAAACAACAAATTGAGGGAGGAAATTTACCCTCATCACATTGTTTGCGAGGGTAAAAGCTGTGGTAATTTAGTTGTGTGTCTAATGTTTGGTGTTCAGGGCAATCAGCTTTGTCGAATTTGAGATTTTGGAGAAATAATATGTAATTGTCATTTAATTTTGTGTTTCGGATTTTAACTGCAAATGAAAAGTATACAAATTCTCTTGGAGTATTTATTTCTAAATACAACATTTTATTTTCATCCTCGATAAAATTCTGTAATCGAGTTTCGCTTTAAAACATTTAAAAGTTAGTCGATGTACAAACTCAATAAATCTTGCTTTGCAGTTTGTTGCGCAAAATGTTGGCAACAGTTTCAACTTTGTTGCACTAAATCCCCCGTTATTTTTGAATAACGTTCTTATTGTTATCGGTAGCGTTCGTGAAAAAATATAATGAAATCAAAATGGCGTCATCAGTAATATAGGGGTGTATAAAATAATCAGGGCAGTAATGGTAGTCGTTTATTTACTTTTTGCGATTTATACTTAGCTGGGGTGATGTCGGGGTGGTTCGGAATTTATTCGACGGGGTTTTGTAATGGTAACGTCGTTCGGTTATGCCTCGTTGAGTAGGGGATGTTATTGTTCAGGGATCCCTGACTGGCTTTCACGCGGGGAATTTCACCCCGATGTTTGTTGAGAAGTTTTAAATTATATGAGCAATTTATCACTTGGCGGAGCTGCTGGCCGTTAGAGCAACAAGAGGTTTAAAAACTGTCAGGTAGTGTTACATATTTATATATATATATATATATATATATATTGTAACTATTATGTTTAAATATATCTATGAATTTTGAAGCAAATTCCTCAGATTCTTAGTAAACTTAAGTCTCAGTTACATAAGCAGTACTTTGCAGAAGACTTTCGTGAAATATAACACTGGCTTAGCTGGCTCTGGTAACTGAACTTGTCACATTTTCATAATTTTCCAGGACATTGTTGTCAAGACTTGGTAGTTTTGAAGTCCAACAGTTTTGCTAAAGTTTGTTTAATATACAAAACTACTGTAACTACCGTAGTTTATGTTTGTTACGAAAATTTCTCGTGTTTTAGGACTAACAACTTATGTTATCTAACCTGGCTATTGCGTTAAATGTTTATTAATTACTATTATTAATTTATAGATAACTATTCCTATTCTGGCAATTAGTAAACGCTAATTACAAGCATAAGTTCGTTTGTAAGTTTGTTTAAATATTATTTTGTTATTTTTGTTTTGCACAGCTAACAGTAACTTGGCCTCATTCAATTTTATATCTCTCTGTTTATGTTTGTGAATTCGCGGTTCGAGTGCTAAATTCAAGTGAAAAGCACTAACATTAACGTCAACAAAATGTTCGTGAGAGTACTGAAGGTTCCATTATCTTCGTTACGGAATTGTTAGCTGATCAAAATGTTGTCTTGGCACTAATTGATTCACATACAAAGTATGTGAAAATATTTGAGAAAGTTTACTAATAGCGTTTTCGTCATGCCGAGCTCGATGTGAAAGAATTTGTTCGTTTACTTTTATCAATGAAACGTATATTGATTCAATAACGGCTAACGATAGTGGCTGTAGTTAAATTAACGTTGTCAATAAAACAATACAATGGAATGGACGGCCGGTGCATTCCCACAATCACACCACGCTATTAGCTATGGTTTAGCAACAGTGATAATAAAAATTGACATTAACGATGAACGCATACATAAATATGAATTATTCAACGTCTTCATGCTTGTATTTTATATGACTAAACGATGCATGAAATTATCGAAAGCTCCGAAGTTTGTGTTACATTATTTTAATTATAATCGTCACAAAAATGATGCTTTGCCCGTGAAACCTCTTTGAAATATTTAAAGAAAACTTTTGAGAAAGTTGTGCTATTTAAACTGAAAAGATATTGAAGAAGAAGTAGCTTTCAATGGATCTCTTTAACAAATTACCAATAGACTCTCTCTTGTGAATAGAATTAATTTAGCCCGCCAGACATAATTTAAAGTTGACAAACCCTGAACCTACTCTTAAAATTCTAACATTAGCATCTCATTATTGAAATACTGAAGTCAATTTTAATTTGGTTTAAACTAGAATAAAGTTTTGACTTCATTAAAATTATTTTAAAATTAAGCCTCTGGAATAAATCATTGAAATTTCATTGCGGTTCTGATTAAAATATTAACTTTACAAATTAAATATGTATCTCTATGCTGTTCAAAGGTTAATTGATGTTTAATTAAACTGTGGGTAATCAGAATTACATTTGCACAGTTATTGGCAAAAAAATGTGAATTGCAAGTAAAAATGTACCTGACTACAGTGAACACACAAAATAATAAGTTATGGAAATTTTCAAATAGGTATAATGTTCATACAACATTGTCGTTAATAAATTATTTCATTTTATTTATAAAATCAAAACACGTTTAGCTTCTGACTGTACCTACTTATAATAATGTTAGGTAGGTTAGATGATGCATGTAACTTAATTTGATGATAACTCGATTATGTGGGGCGTGTGCAGCATATCATATTACATGAGCTATCAAACATGTAGTTATTTGTTTATTGCCTACTAGCAAGCATAGTACTCTAATATGGAGTGTTGGTTACCTTTGTAGAATCACCATGGTTAGCAAAAAGGATGTTGATCGCACATCATATTTAACTTAGGACACTGACTGTAATAAAAGAATTTGCTTTTAAACTAAATTACAATTTAAGAATTTCTTATTGTAAAGGTTGAATTTCTAAGAATAGTCTATAAACTTGTAGCCTATGTTAAAACCAACTCAAAAGTTTCTTAGAGTTTAAAACAACGAAAAAAAAATCTCGATGTAACCAAAAAAAAAAACATCAGATTCCAAAACCCTTCTTAATAATCACGTGTACATTTCTGAACTAATCGATCTCACGTTTTTACCCCTTATGTACAAATTTTCTTTCACTTAAACCCTCAATTTGAATGAATTCGAAACAAATTTTTCGCAAATTAATAATACGCCCCCTTCACGTAAAGGTTACGAAAATAAATGGTCTCACAAGTTTCCTCAAGTTTCAAACTCTTATACGCATTCCTGTTACCCTCAGAATTTGGGACACGCAATTTAGAAATTGATATCACTTGTATGGTTTTGTCTTCGAGGGAGTTTCAGATAATTTCGTTCTTAGTTTTATGAATTTCAGACGTAATTAAGTTAGTAATATTGTGTCTCTGAAACTTCTACAATTTAGAACTTTTCCATAAATTTTAGACAGAAATAAATCAAAAGAAATACTAATAATCTACATTGTAATGATTTGCTACCAACATTTAAATACTACTTTACGTCAATATGTAATTGCCAACATTACCTATTCAAGCTTAAGTTTTAATTCAATCAGTACAGGTAGAAGAGGATTTCCACATAAGTCACATAGAGGTAATCGAATCAACGCTTTGCTGCTAACTTAATTAACTGTAGATTCTAGTCAACGAGAAAACTAAATTAATTGAGATGCATTGATTTAAAATGTTCCTTTCATCGTAAATAATATTAAGTTATTTCTGAGCAACGATTAATTTCATAAAGCAGAATGAGTTTTTTGTAGAAATGCGCCTAATGGTGACTTAATCCTAACCTTATTCTAATATTATTTTAGGTACAACCATCACAAGAAATTGTAGTAAATTAAATACAAGAAAAGAAAATTTTCAGAGATTGCTTTTTTACCAGTCGGGGGTGCGGCGAATGTTCATTAATGTTCAAGTATCTCCCGGGCCCTCGACTTATGGTAGTAGTAGGACCAGTGGGGTTTTAGTCGGTAGGAGTCCGATATAAAATAACCCTCTGTTCTCCCCAGACGGAGGGTATCCATTTCCCCACGGAAAAATGGGCTATGAAAAATTCTTGTTAAGTCTTCTTGTTTTCGTGTGGTTAGTGGCTAACCTGGTATCAGAGTTTTAAAGTCGCCCATGGGCCTCTGACTTGGCTTCACATGCCGTCGACTCACGTCGTGGGTTTCCTCACGATGTTTTCCTTCGCCGTTTTTAAAACAAGTGATAATTATACAATACGCACATGAATTCGAAATGTCAGAGTAGCGTGCCTTGGGTTCGAACTCGAGACCTATGACTTGCCAGTCTGATGGTTACACCACTAGGCTATCACTGCTAGTACTGCTGGTGCTTGTTAAGTTAAAGACACTATTTTTATAGGATTTTTTGAATAGAATAGTTTAAATTTTAATATTTATTCAGTGTTCAGGATTTAATTTAAGATAACCACGGAAAGTTAGACTAGGTACTGTTAATCTTATTCGTTGCCAAAACCACAAACCACACAATTCTACGATAATAACGTAGGTCGTATGTTTTAAGTTATAACTTAAGCGTATGCTAGCTTATGCTAATATAATTGTGACGGCTGCCAGTCCTGACTGACTTATTAACTAGGTATACTAAGTTATGACATATCTAAATATAAATCACGCATAATGAGATTATTGTGACTAGAATAGAATTTAGCTGGTATTCCGCTCACGAAATTCATTTTGAGTGTTATCTGTGTATGAATATGAGATCATATTATATTTCATGAAGTATATAATAGTACTTCCTCGCTCTTTGTATTTCTAGTCTTTAGAACCAGAAAACATTATATTATGTGTGCTCATACGTCGCTTCAGATCGTTTCGGTGATTTAAATTATACTTTATAAAGGAAAGTATTAGTTACGCCATAACCGTTTTCCTCAGCGATAACGGGGAGAGACGTGGAAAGGTGACTTAGTAAGTACATACATAAAATACCTAATTATGTTATATTTCACAAACATGTGACACAGTTTCCACACACTGTACTGGGAACGAAAACTCGATAGAGCGTGGAAAAGCTGAACATAATTAAAATTAATAAACTTGACGGTAGTTCACAGTAAGTATTTTAAGCGAAGTCCCACCTGCTAATACGTTTCACAGACTTATGTTCCTTTAAGCCGTGTCAAATTAACATAAGGGATGAATTTTCACGCAAATGTTACGCATACCGGCGTGTACGTACTTGAAGGACGTGGAACAAGCGTGGTTACAGAAGCTAATTTTAAACGAATTTAATTTGTTCCCTTACATTTGTTAAATTAAATTTTACAAACACTACAACTTGTAACTATGTACCTAACGGTAAAATACCAAATGTCAATAACTTGTTACCTAAATCAGAAAAATGTTGCTGAAATTATAACACCGCAACAAGTGCATTTTGTAATACTAAGTAAACAATTTGTAAGTATTAACATGCACGCGTTATTTCATTAGGCATACTTTCAGTCGACGCGGCCGCGGCGTGCAGCTGCGCATAACATGATAGAACTACATACGGCCCACGCGTAAAATCAAATGTATAATGCTAAGATACGTGTAAAATTAAGTGTTAAAAATGAGTGTAGAAATGCTGATTAGATCCAGGTATTTAGTGGCTGTGGTGCACGATTGAGTGGTCACATCTCCTCATAGAGCACGGCCGACACGCATCTGACACGCCGTCATATCACAATGCCATGCCTCGTTTGTTCCATTGTGATACCCGTTGAATTCATGTCATATGCCTAATTATATTACACTAATTTTAAGTGTGCTCAATCGATAGTCTCGCCTTTAACCGGATTGGAACAAACATCTTTATAAGGCGGCTCACGACAATTTTTTTTAGTAGATCCAAGTTATTCGTCGAATATCTTTGTGTATTGTTACGTGCGGGTGCGACCTTGTCTGGACAATGATGGATCTCGGTGCTCGCTGTGCTTCATTATAACTAAGAATTGACATTTAAAGAGGCCTTACGCCTTTGTTACTACGAGACTACTAGTATTACACATGGGAATCACCAATCAAACTTTGACGTTTCTGAGATCGTCGAAGTGGGAGCAATCAGTCTTTCTTCATTTGAGAACGCTCAATATATTGTGGCTCGTCAATCATGCGGACTGGTTCCTGGCTATTTTTCTTTTTTATTTTTCAATACTGGAAATAAATTAAAATTCTGCATATTTGTTACATTGAAGGATAACATTTGCAAAGTAGAAGTTATCGCTCAAGTAGGTATTGTTCGATTTTAATTCTGGCGAAGTTCCTTGAATTTAAATAACCTTAGTATCTGGTCGCTGACTTGGCTTAGCGAGTTATAAATACCTTTGTCTACAGAAGGGATTTCGCCATAGTTCGTGACGTTCATAAGAAGATAAAGCCTCATTTGTATAGGACTCGACAAAGGTACGTTGCCTTTGATACGCTTTATTCTGGAAATCCTTTTAGATCCAGGATTATACGGGAGACAATATTATGTTTACAAGACCGATTAGGTTCAATTTAATTTTAGGTAGGTACTTATTCAATATTATTTTTATATTTATTAAAACTTCGATGCTAATTGAATTAGAAAAAAGTTTTTTTAAAGAAAATGACGTCAGTTAAAGTGGCAAACCTGATCGTATAATAAAGACCAACGCAACCAATATATCAGGATCATAAACGTCGTGACATAACAATAAAGAATTGAACGTAAAAATTAATTATTCGCTATCGGCACGCTATTCTAATAATCATAAATAACTACTGCAATCGGATCAAACGCGGTGGGTCCGTTTTGCTGACGAACAATGTGCGAAACATTAAAAATATCAACAAAGGAACTTTTGACTTTCATAGTACATACACCGAGACAAATTAATGAGATGAATGAGAAACAATAATTTACCCGACTGTCGACCCTAATTTATTAACAGTAAGGTCCACAATTTTTGCCATAGAAAGCAAAGAGTACGTGGTTTATAGCTGTCGCTCGCGCCAGCTGGCGTACCGTGGAAAATCGATTTTCACGTGAGACCGACGGATGTCGCATCTGCGCGCGACTGTACGGCCGCCGCTTGTCTGCACCCAAAATACGCGGCGATCTGTGAAGGGAAATCATGTGAGAGCGACATTAAAAGCATACAGATATTTACGTACACACAATGGAGTAATTGGCTTTAATCGATACACGCAGGGTGCTTGCTAACTCCGGTTAGAGGTAAAATCGTGAAGTCGTATTGCGTGCTAGAATTAGTCGCGGCGGGTCAAAGAACTTGCGACTTTAAAAAGTTAACTTATGTACCAGATATCAATTATTTTTACATCTAAAGATGTCTATTGTATCTATAATTTCAATTAAAATAGTTCAGTTTACAGTCGTATTTTCGGTCGTGGGAAATAAGGAAGCCGTTCCGTTTGATCACTCAAACGTCAAATTATTGACGGGCGAACTAATAACAAAAAGCAAACAAGTAATTATCCAAAACCAGCGCGGGACCACACAGGGACAGAAACGGGCGAAATTCACGAAAGCTATCACCGTTACAAATCGTTTTAACGCAAACGTATAATCGGTCGTGAGCCGTTCTATTTGTTTTAAGTTGGCCGTAACCGGGATTTGGAATAAAAACATCAAAGGGGGGTGCGTAAGAGCAAACCCGAAGGAGTAATTATGATTTGTCTCGGTTAAGCGGAAATAGTTTGTGTCGCTATTAATCGCGCTCGTATTCCGGGAACGTCGCGCATGCGCGCGGCCGGCTCGGCGCGGAGGTCCTGCGCCCGCGCAGACTCTCCGGCTGCTTGCCCACAAAACGCTGCTTTAAGCTAACAATGTAGGATTACCGTTACATAACATAATTACGTATACCTATGTACAGTTTCGAAATATTAGCCACCATTGTATTTGATTACATCGTCTTATGTAAACTGCGCAGATTTATTTTATTTCAGTAAATACTCGTGGTAGCAAGACGAATGTACCTTAACGTGATGAAATCAGCAGAGATCTTATTGGTACCTATTATTTTTGAGGATACCGGTACAGTAAGATGTCATAATATTTTTGAAGTTAAGCAATTATGTATTACCTCGTCCAATGATGATTGCGTATGTACAAATAGGTAATAATGAATCAGCCAGAGCTTTCTAGATACAGCTGTTTCCCAATATTCTTCTTGACGTTTAAATTAATGACCTATGATATTGTTTTGTCATTTCATCGGTAAGTTTTAACATTCGACAAGATGTAAAACCACACATTTAAAACTTTAATTTTGTTAAAGAAAACAACGAGAAATCTTCACTATAAAAAATAAAGTTTAATAAAAAACTGTAACCCGACCACGGGAAAATAAAAATGATCTAAAAAGTACGAAACAAGCAAATATTTCAGACAGAAATCAAGACATAGGTACAAAAATGGTCAAGGTAAAGCCGTGGTCGCATGCCTGTATACCATGTTGGTGCCAGGAACACCTACAAAATTATAATGGCATGCGACGACGGCTTTACCTTGACCATTTTTGTACCTATGTCTTGATTTCTGTCTGAAATATTTGCTTGTTTCGTACTTTTTAGATCATTTTTATTTTCCCGTGGTCGGGTTACAGTTTTTTATTAAACTTTATTTTTTATTTTATACTTTTCCGTTTTTACACTTGCTAAACGTTACAACAACGTAAATAAGAGTAATTCAATAGGTCAGTAATTAACCAATTTTAAATTCCAATAGCAGTGCATAGTGCTTTAGACGAAACCATAGCGCGATTTATTTCGACGCCAACACCATACTCAGAAAGTTTTGCGACTAACAGTTTTTGTCTATGGGACACTGGCTAGTTTTGATGTCGATTAATTAAAACTATGACTATTTATTTAAAAAATAAAACACAATATTCCAAATTCGAAATTCCCGCCACATTTTTTAACGAGCAAAATCAAAATACTCTGTCTCACTGAAAATTGAATTTACAACGAAAACATTTTTTGTACGATTTCAAATGTCGACTAAAACCAGAAGAATCATTTGAAAGACTTCGAATGATGTTCATAGACAAAAGCCCTTCTAAAGCGACTGTTTTCCGCTGGTTCAACGAATTTAAGCGTGGTCAAGTAACTTTGGCGGACGAAGAAAGAAGTGGCCGTCATAGGGCTATGACGGCTGTTACATAAGAAAACGTGTTGGCTGTGAAAAATTAAATTTAAGTGAATAGGCGAATTACATATGAAGAGATTCAGCATATACTGCAGATTGGATCGGGAAGTGTACATGAAATTCTACACGGGCATCTTCAGGTAAAGAAGATAGTTTCACGCTGGTTACCACACAATCTAACGCAGAAGGAGGTTCGGGTAGAATGGTGCCGAGACATGATAGCAAAATTTGAAGCAGGCTCGTCTCGGCGCATTTACGATTTCATTACGGGTGATGAATCATAGATTTGTCATTTTTGTTCCCCAAAATAAAAAATCAACTCAAGGGAAAACTGGGATTAAAGAGGTGTCTGATGTGGACTGGAAAATGTGTAATGAAAATTGGTTAAGACGCATGAAACTGTGTATAGACGCCAATGGAGAGTTATTTGAAAAGATTTAATAAATAAAATATAACCTGTAGTATATTTTTTTTTATTACCTATCGCAAAATTTTCTGAGTGCCCCGTGTATAAATATTAATATTTCGTTGTACACAGTGCTACACATCAAGCTATAAATTTCCAGTATTAGCTGACCTCGCATTGTACGGAAATCCTTTACAATGCCAGATCAGCTTAAACTGGAAATGTATAGCTTGATCTGTAGCCGTGTGTACTTGTTTTTCTTCATAGAGGAATTGAGGATGGAATTACAAACCGTTTTTATTTATTAAGATTTGATTAACTGCACGTTGGTATCATCTTGCGATACAACGTAGCACAGTCTCACTTTTGCTTGTTTTTAACAATTTAAACATATTTATTTACTTTGAAAGTATAACATTATTTACATATTTGAAATGTGCTCGTCAAGACCTTTCTTTTGGTACCAAACATGTCATGATCATATCATTTTAATTTTTTTCGAGGTCTGAAATTTACGTGTAAAATCCACCATATTAAATTTAGGGAAAATTTATATAGCCTATGTCACCCGGACTATTATTACGAATCTATTGATACCTGATTCATCAAAATCAGTTCAATAGTTTAGGCGCTATGGTGGAACACACGTAAAAGCAAACATACATACATACATACATACATACAAACAAACATATAAACATACATACATAGACTGCTAAAATCATAACCCTTCCTTTTGGCTTTGCCGTAGTCGGGTAAAAAGTTATAAACTTCAGTTGCTTAACTTCTCACAACTTTGTTCACTTCAAGCAAACCTACATAAAGTTTGTAACAAGATCCTGGCAGTTAAGGGGAAGTATCAAGACAATGCAGTAAATCATGCTACGTTGGAGGCATTTCAAGTGTTAAAAGTTCCATGATATACCATAGACTTACTAATTTACAATTTTCAAAGGAAGGCGACTTGGACTCACAAGTAACTTGTTGAATACAGACTTGCGGAGTCAACTCTACTAGAAGACTGACTTCTGAGTTTACTTCGGAATTTCTTCTCGAAATTCCCGTTTTAAAATATTGACGTGTAAAAATGTTTATATAAACCTAGTCACAGAAATAAAATACCATTTATTACACATTATGTACAAGGCTTTTGCTCAAAATTCCTTAAACAGACCTTGTATTTGAGGACGCTATCAATAAACGCGGATATGCAAAGTGGAGAAATATTTTTGCTAATACAAATGTTTATTTATATAAACTATCCCTTCTAAAAACAGATCTCACACAAAACAAAAACTTGCCATTTACCTTTTATTTACCTAGACCAGCGTTCGTCCCACGTAAGCGGGTGCGAGCGGGTACGGCCAGCAGCGGCCGGTGCGTGGATCACCGTGTCGCATTGCGATTTCCACGCATCCATCCGACGAGCCGGGCCTTTGTCACAAAGGAAATTAACTAGTTATACGTACCGTGTGTGTGTGCCGCTGTGTGCATCGGTACGGTTCGCACATTTAAAATGTTATTATATTTTATTTAAAAATATTTTTGTTTTATTTAAAAAATGTCGTGGGTTTTCTATTAATATCACGTGGATAATACAGGAAATATGGATGCTACTGAAGGAGCCAAACTTGTAGCCAAATTCTGGGTCAATTCAATTTAGATTGACATCTACATGCTAAGAAGAATACGTGGTTGTGTTGGTAGTATTAATTAGGCCGCTGACGGAGTAAAATTTTTGGACACAGCGGGATGAATAAGTAGTACCTACCTACTGTTTAAGTAATCGATTAATTTATTAAAATATTCATTCAACTATAAGACGATGATAAATCAACAACCAATCAAATTAAAATATTGAGATAATAATCAGTTAATAATCGTATTATTAGAAGATAAACGATGTTTGCTGTATTTAAGTAGGTGTGTCTTCTGACGCCCACGAACGGAATGGGAAGTTACTTTGGCACCAATTTATGTATAAGATAAAAAAAGATCAACTTTATAAATAATGCATGTGTATGTAGTTATAACTTTATCGCAGTTTGACAGAGTTTCCACGATATTTATTTCTGGAAATATTATTGAAATTAAAAATATAGTAACGTCATTTTCTTGCTGTCGGTATCTAAGCAGTAATCAAACGTCAGTGTGCCAATGAAGGAAGGGCTATTGTTATAAAGTTGAATGAAAACTTCTATTTAAGAAGACTGGGAGGCTTTTTATACATTTTTGAAATTATTTTCAGCAGATGTTCTGGCTTGATGGATCACATCCACGATACTAAAGAGCATTATTTCTAGGGAACTGTGAAATTGTCTTTTATGGGCGTCGGCAAGAGCTGTCGGGTATACCATCAAAGTTTTATAATCACTCTTGTAATTATCACAGGTACGTGTCTATTCATTGGATGCGAAGTTCATTTTGTTGCAGAATACCTACTTTTTGATTACTTTCATAAATTAACTAACCTACGTTTGTGTTCAGTATTTTAATCTTTAATTCGATAACTATGTCAACGTTTATCATTGTTTTTCTAAAAGTTAATTCTAATGACTTAATTGGTAGTATTTAAACTAATTTTATATAACAGCGCTAGGCGGAAAACAAACGTCTAGCCATTGTTAGTAGAAAAAAAATCAACTTAAATAATCTTTGTGTCTGAGGTTCTGTACAACGCACATCCTAAATTATTATTCCGTATTGGAATCCATGTGTTTTAGCCAATATAATTATGGTATTTAATAAATCTAAAAAAATCTTGTTTTGTACCTAAATAGCAAAACCATGACGCGGAAATAGTTTTTATTTTTGCAATCAACGCATGGACCCCTAAAGATGAACATAGGATTTCTTATTGGCCAAAAATGATTGTTAATAATATTCTATTCGGTGGATCTATCGTTTTTCGAAACCGTGGGAAAGGTTCGTTGTTTATTTTTGTATGTTTCTGACAAATTACTGTTTTTTCTCTTTTGCAAATTACTGCTTCGGCTGACAGAGCAATCGGTTCTGCGATTCACGATCGTCGAAGATTATAAAATAGGTAGTAAAAAAAATAATTACTAGCTTTGGATTTCGTATTTCGAGTAAGTAGTGCATGTCATTTGCCAAATAGTTCTGTATGCAAAGATGAAACTTGCTCATTCACAGGCGACCCATAACATTTGGCAACATTTATTTAACGCTTGTTTGCGATAAACGAAATTTTAGAATTAAATATTGAAGCAATAATGGCGGATGCTATCTATTTATTCTTTGTTGATATGGTTGACTTTTTTTATCTAATAGTTGCATTGTATTTCTGCTTTTCATTTGAATACGGGCCAATGAACTCGCGAACTGAAACCTAACTGCTTTATAGAACAACAATAAGCATTATTTATAATGTCTGTTCAAAATGCGATACATATTAGAAACAAATCCAATAAGAACTTTGCTAACATTCGTATTGGACTACTTCACAAAATTGAATAAACTGCTGAAATTCCTTTACTAATTAAATCAACGTTTTATTAACTGCTGAGCCAATCGTACAAACTGGGTTTTATTACCAAAGTTTGGACTCCAATAAAATGGAAACGAAACGTTGCTGTGCTGAAATATTTTTCCCGCTAAAATTGTTAGCATAGCTTCATCAAAACTGAGGTGTATATTCGTATGAATAGGAAAAACTATAATCTAGTTTCAATTTTAAAAAACAGTGGCTTTCCGGGAGTGCCGACAGAAGTGAAAACTTGAACAAGATCGCCTTGGTGGAAGAAAAATACTTGTATAGAACATTATTCCGTAACCTTAACTAAATAAAGAGTGCAATAGCGTTTACAAAAAAGAAAAAAAAAACTTCGAAAAGCTTTAAAAATACTTGCATAGAACATTGATCCGTAACGTAATATAAATAAAGAGCACAATCGCGTTTACAAAAACGAGGTATTGGTAACGGTGTCGCGAGTTCAATTGTTTTTTCCCATCTCAAAAATGCCCAACGCGCCTAAAGAAGTTTTCACTTCAAAAAAATATGTTCGTAGCACGCACGAGTTGTTTTCCATGAGTAGCTATGGGTTCGATCCATTTAATGTGATACGTAATAAAAAAACCGGCCAAGAGCGTGTCGGACCACGCACAATGAAGGGTTCCGTAGTTGGGATGAATTTATCCCAAAAACAATCTTAACTTTGTAGTTGAAAAATATGTTCTCCCATACGGAATGTATGGGAAAACATGTTTTTGCAAGTGCAAAGTTAAGTTGGTTGATTATTACTCGTTAACCTTTAGAGCCTACTTAGCTGTGATAGTTTTCCTTTTAATTTCGTTATATAAACTACTGTTGTGATTTTTTTCACACCCCAAAACCAACCATTTAGCCGGCAGGGGGGGGGACACTTGACTCTAACAAAAATTAGCACTTTAAAGCTTAATATTTCGCAAACCAATCCCTGAATCCAAAAATAGTTTTCACAAACTCACAATATTTTTGAAGGACCTTTCCAATGATACTCCTCACAATGGGGTAAAAAAATAAAAAAATAAACATCACCACTTTACGTGTATGAGAGATGCCCTAAAAAAAAATGATTTCCATAATTTTGTTTTACCACTTTATCGGCGTAATTAATATGTATACTTATGCCAAATTACAGCTTTCTAGTACTAAGGGTCTCGGAGCTAGACCGCGGACAGACAGACAGACAGACAGACAGACAGACAGACGGACATGACGAAACTATAAGGGTTCCTTGTTTACTACGGAACCCTAAAAAATGGGTTTTCCCCTGGACTACGACAATGATCATTGATCAGTTCCATCGTTTCATCATGCCTAGTATTCTACCTGAAAATCTTTGATTCACCTTCGTACCTACTGATAATTTTGTTGGTTAAGTTCTTACCGAATTTCGAGTTTCGACAAAGTAAATTAAAAGGTGTTAGGTGCTAACTTGTTTTGTTTGCCGCTCAAACTCAAATAACCAGCTATTTGCACTTGTTTCGTTAAAAGTTTGAGACAAATAATTAAATGTCGCAGTCCAGTAAATATGCTAATTTATTTCAGGCGTCGATTGCAACTTGGAGTGTCATTGCACCCGTTTTTCATAACAACCTTAACGAATTATGATCGCTGATCTTTTGTTTCTTAATAAAGAAGTTGCTAGAAAAACCATTGTAGTTTGTTTTTTTCACTTTAGATTTTCCCGCGACTCCGTCTGCGTGGAAGTCGGAAAAATATATAAAGCTTTCGTTATAGTGTCTCCTTGAATAAAGTTATTTCTAACCACTTAATTTACTACATTGAAGTTTATTTACGACCAGTTGCATATTGCCAATATCTAATATACACACAACTAATATCCAAGAATAGAAAATGTCAAGTAAGAATAAATACTGCAATATGTCTGTAGGTTTTCTTTTCAATCTCAGCATTGAAAAATTTGAATAGACCGTGTATTGGAAATATTCAATAAAAGTTTATTTATTGGACATCCAGTAACGTATTCAAGCTTCTCTGTAACGTGTATATTGCGGAGCTCTGCGAACTGCCGCTCCTAACAGACTTACTAATCATATGCAAAATACTCGCGTTCATTTCATCTCGACGTTTACTTTTAATATATTGGCGAGTTTATGCGTTGCTCGGGTGGTCTGACGTGGATGTGCCCTTTGTAACGCACCCAAATATCCACGAATAGGTGAAACAAATTTGTAAGCAGTCCCTCAGTGCGTTATTGGGCACTGTTCGCTTGAAGTCAGTCAGGACATTGGTAAGAAAAGGTAACAATGCATCTATAAAACTTATCGCCTCTCTGCGCGCTTGTTTGTGCAGGAAGAATGTTGCGTCAGGAATTTATGTAAAACGCCTTTGGGTGTTGATGTGAAGAGCTTGAAAGGAGAAAGGATATAAGTGCCTTTGTGACTGATGTGTGTTTTCTGTAAGTAGGTAAACGTTTCTTTGTAATGAGCTGTTCGCATAAACTTATGTTTTAACAGCATTTGGACATTGAATGTCTTCAGCCATTTTTCCTCGAATTAAAACATAAATTCTCAAAGTGGTGTGTCCAACACCGTGATGAATATTCACTTAAGCACCAGATCGTGTCATCGCGGGCCTCGTGACAAAGCTAAAGTGAATATAATAATGTAATTGAAGGTAATAAGCTGTTATTTACTCCACGCCCGCCTTTTACCGGTTACGTGATGTATCCTGGCGGTTCATAACGGTACACCACACTTTCAACAAGTCTAAGCTATGTAGGTGTATCATTTATTATAATGAACATTAAGTGTTTCTGTTGATTACCTGGTTTGTCTTGTCATACGTATACATTTACGACGACATGGGTTATGTAAGTCACAACATTATTACTGAAAGTAATTGTTTTAGGGATACTTTTAGGCCACGTTCACATCAAAGCGTATAGTCGACTGCTGACTGTGAGCATCCAGTACAAAATTTATGAAAAAACCATTCAACCGCCGACTGACTGTCCTTTTCGTTTTTTAATATACGCTTGGTGTGAACGCGGCCTTATGAGATATTTCAAGATTTCTTGTGTAACTAATAACTCCATATTATTCTGTTCACCAAGTGAGGATACCTTCAAGACTGAGTAGCTACACGAAGCTACGTCACCATATGACACGATCGATTAATAACAGCAATACGAACATCATAACATAAACAAGCCATAGAAAGATAATAAAAATACGCACGACTCAATTAAAATCTCCAATACACATACAGTAGGAATAGCAATAAATGTCTGTGTCTCTCTCATAGCAAATTTTCTCTGACCTCAGAATTCTCCGATGCATCCTCAGTACATCCTCGGTAAGTAACTTGCTTCAATGTCTGTCGCTTGTCACTCGACGCTCTGAGGCCTCGCGCCACAAGTGGGTCAAGGTACATCCTTCGCCTTTTATAATAAGCGCCCTTCGAGTAAATTTAATTATAAAAATTTGCTCATAATGTATTGAGTAGTGACGGGCTTATTAAATACGAAGAAATGATAAAGAAGATTATTGTTCAATGAAAAATATTTTCATTACACTTTTTGTAGGTTGTGATGAAGAAGAAAATTGGAAATTTGAAGCTGGGGATGATAATGAAATTAATGATAATAATTTCAAAGTCAAACTCAAGGCATTTATTTCAAGTAATCCAATTAAAGGCACTTTTGAATTGTCAAGGAGTTGGTCAGTCAGAAAGATGAAGCTAGTTGCCCATTCCAAACCGTGTAGGTTCCTATGGAGAAGAACGGGTAAGAAACTCTATAGAAACTCTCTTAAATCAAAATATTAGTTAAATCATTGAAGTGAAATGGAAACATTATCTGTCAATGTCTAAACGAAAAAGCGCTACAAAGGATAAAAATAACAATTCTGTAGAAATGTATTATTGCAGAAAACGTTAGATACATGACAATTATTATAACCAAGTTATTTAGCTAACTACAACGATATGGGTAAAGCTTTGTATGTCGCCATTTTCCGAGTATTTTGCGACCATGCTGTTTAGCTGTCTCGATATCTTACTCATCCACTATCCTTCTATTTTATTAGTCAGAGGAATAATTTAGGTGTCCTAGAACAGTTGATAGAATTGTTACCAATATAAAACTTGCAGTTCTACTGAATTAGATTTACCTTTTAATTTGGACACTGGTGATATATCCTTTAGATATTAAATACATAACATCACGCCTTGTTTCCCCGAAGGGTTGGGCAGAGGTGACCCTGTAGCAGGTATACCCACATTTCGCTAGTTATGTTTTAAGTCCCATGTTATAGAGGGCGAGCCTATTGCCATCAACCAGGCACAAATCCAGACTCCGAGCTGCTACTGAGAAATTCCAGATAGAAAAACCCAATAACACTTTGCCCGACCCGGGAATCGAACCCAGGACCTCGTGCTCAGCAGTAGCGTTTGCGGCCACTCGACCAACAAAAAAAAAATATATATATGGCCAGTTTAATAAAAAAGATATCATGGCGACGCCTCTATCTAATCGGGAAGTTGTATCATAAGGGACGATTGTGACAAAGCACGCCGAATGACTTGCGATATTCGCCATTAGAATTACGAACTAGGGTTAATATAGTTAATGACAGTCTCCCATTACAAGTTGTTAGGCAAACGACACATAACGAACCGACGCCGAAACGTATTCGCCACGCTGCGTTTACGGGACCTCTGCTGTGACGTCAAACGTTTGGACCATTAGCGATAATCGGTGAGCTTAGGACGAAACGTAAGTCACAATTTCGGGAAAACAAATATTTCACTTCCGATACTAACAGAAGATCTTATTTTGAACTCTTGTTACTGGATATTTGAGGAATAGGGTATTGGCGCAGTTTTTTTACTAAGGCGCTACCTATATGAATCACGCGTCTCTTCTCATCTTTTACTAAGATTCAAGCAAATAATTCTTGCTAGCCAAGTATTTATATTGCTTTTTTATTTAAGGCGATATGTTTTTTGTTTTTTTTTGCTCACAACATAAATTATTATTATATGTCTATAAGCGAGGATTTGTAATTGGCTCTCTGGTGACTATGGTCTCCTTTTTTGTCTGTTTTATTAGCTGTAAGTCCTCCATGTATTAAATAAATAAATAAATTCATTACATGCTTATAATAATGTAGGTAGCTAGATAATTTTCAGGCAACGAGCACCATCAGACCGTCAATCACCACTGCGTCATATCCAATGTCGTCAATATTCTTCTTCTTCGACGTGTTGATGGCACGACAGTGAACTAGGTTTTGTTGGACCAAAACTTCGCCACTTCCACGGCATCGTCGGTGGCAGCGCAGAGGTACATTATATGTACATTACAGGTAAGGTACATACATATATTGATTGATTGATTAAAAGAGGATAGATGTGTATTTTTGTATGTAACAAATTAACTTAAAAACTACTGGACCGATTTGAAAAATTCTTTCAGCTATGGATAGCTACATTATCAGCGAGTAACACAGGCTATATTTTATCCCCGTATTCCCACGGGAACGGGAACTACGCGGGTGACACCGCTTGACGTCCGCTAGTATACAATATTTTGACTTAGGTCGTGTTACAAGCCAAACGTCGAATCATATGTAACGGGTTGCGAACGTGTTTCAATAGACGTGGGTTAGGGATAAGTGGGTGATATATCTGACACATAAAATTATATTTAACGATATAGGTTTGGCTAAAAATTATGATAGGTTCGGTCATTTTGGCTAATTCTGATGAAATTTAATGAAACTTTATGCTAACGATGCCGGCTAGTTAATAGGTACGTTTGATATTTTCTGAAGTGGGATAATTTGTTATTTTCAGTTTATCATTATATTAATAAAGGGGAAATTTAATAAAGAGTTTAGGTACAGTAGGCCGCACTTCAGTGTGGCATGGTAAAACTTTGACCTTCAGCTAGCCTAGCGTAGTACGGAGTTTCAGTAGAATAAGAGTTCCCTCTTATTTTACTGAAAAAAACTGCATTTGTTACCACCGACGCGACGTGTGGCCTACGTTAGGTACTTATTGAACTAGGGTATTTTTGACATTTGACTCCAGTTTTCACCCCGCACCTGCACGCAAAGTACCCATAGAGTGAAATGGCGAAATACAGTCCTAAAGACGTAGGTACCATCTTCAGTAAGACTATGCTACTAACGCCATCTTTTGCAGTAATCGCGAATTAATCATCGTTTTTTCACTTCTTGGTCTTAAAAGTATCAGGATAGCAATCATAAGTTTATTATCATTATATGTTGATAAATTAATTAAGTAACTCTTCTAAGTGTAGTACATTCCTCATATTTTTTCTAATTCAAAGACATAGAGCAAGTTCATAAAAAAAAAAACAGTGGCACTCCGGGAGTGCCGACAGAAGTGAAAACTTGAAAAAAAATCGGCCCCGTGGTAATTAACGCGTTGATGTCTTTTTAATGGTCAAAAGCTGGTGTCGTTACAGTGTCGCGAAACCAATGGTTTAGTCCCATCTCACAAATATCTATCCAACGCGCCTAAAGAAGTTTTCACTTAAAAAAAACAATAAATAGTAGGGAGACAGGTTGATATATCTAAGGAAAGTCGACCAGGACATCTCTATTTTCAATATACGGCCATTTTCCACAAGCTTTTATTCTTTAGCGTTTCCTTTGTAACGTTATTGCTTTTTGAAGATGTTTGGTAACAATAAATATTGATAGTTCCCTTCGCTTGGGTATTAATCTTAGCAGTTGTTTAGTAGGTACTATCGAAGAAACGCATATCTAGACATTATAAGGACTATTTTTGCTTGCAGCGCTCGACCGCTATAGTAACGTTTAACGACATAAAAAAAAACCGGCCAAGTGCGTGTTGGACCACGCACAAGGAAGGGTTCCGTAGTTGGGATGAATTTATCCCAAAAACAAACTTAACTTTGTAGTTGAAAAAGATGTTCTCCCATACGGAATGTATGGGAAAACATGTTTTGCAACTGCAAAGTTACGTTGGTCGATTATTACTCGTTAACTCGTTAACTTGTAGAGCCTACTTAGCTGTGATCTGTGATTTTTTTCACACATCCAAAATCAACCATTTAGCCGGCAAGGGGGAGGGACACTTGACTCTAACAAAAATTTGCACTTTAAAACATAATATTTCGCAAACGGATCCCTGAATCCAAAAATGGTTTTCACATAATCATAATGATTTTGAAGAAACTTTTCAATGATACCCCAGACAATGGGATAGAAAAATAAAACATCACCACTTTACGCGTAGGGGAGGTACCATAAAAAAAAATCTTAATTTTATTTGACCACTTTGTCGGCGTAATTAATATATGCACACCCATGCCAAATTATAGCTTTCTAGTACTAAGGGTATCGGAGCTAGACCGCGGAAAGACAGACAGACGGACATGACAAAACTATAAGGGTTCCTTGTTTACTATGTAACCCTAAAAAGGGTCGTGTGCACGGGATTTTGTTTTCAATTTAGTAAGATATGCGCTACGATATATGCGTTACCCCGATTGTACCCACTTTAAATATACGCAAATAGTTGGTTAGAAGACTTGAATGTAAATAAGGTTGTGTATAATCGTCATCATAATATCAGAGTTGTGGGGATCATGTTGTACAGCTAATACCAACCATGTTTTGCAGACTGGGAAGGGAAAGTTGGTTTACTCAAATCTAAAAAAAAAAACTTAAACTCAGTACATATTGATTAATATCCCTCCTACATTTTGTCTTATGTATCTCTTATTTTTTTTTGCCTAGTTAACCTCCTTCATGATCTTCAGGTTTCCAGCTTCAGGCTCTAGAATACACCTTCGCAGTCGTTACTTAAATAAATTATATACAAGATGCACGTGTACATAATCAATTAAGACCCACTTATATGACCCAACCTCATCAGAGACGTACCTTCATTAGCATGCATGTAGGTAACAATCTACCTAATTAATTGGCCAGTCCTGGCTCCGCTGAGGACGTAGATATATTTCACAGACCTGACAAATGCGTCCGTTCCATCACATCGGATAAAATATTATTAAAACAAACAAATGAACAAAAAAGATAGCTTTTCGAAAGAGCCGAAATCAATGTGCGAGCTCTGCTACATTGCCGGATCTAAATTATCGAGCCTCAAACGTCATATATATCATGGAATTGCGTTTTGAATTTAAGCTTTATGTTTAGAAGTTATGGATGAATTTGATTTGTGGGCGGTGGAGATAATAAGTACGAAAGGTTGATCTGTTTCGTGGCCGTAATTTAATGTAACAGTTAATATGACAGCGGGCATGAGCGTGCCAGCGGGTCGCCTGTGTATTATATTTATGCACTCACACCTGGAGGTCTACCGCTCTCAAGGGTATTTTATTTTGAGTTGTTGTCTTGATACGATAGAGAACATGGTATTTATGTTGAGCCCAATAAATATGGACTATTAATTACTGATTGTGTTACAGTTCTGTTAATTCATAGTGATTAATAGCCGCGCCTTTCATGTTAACAGGTTCGGACATAGTTTGGCGTGTTGCCGGAGGTGTATAATACGTTTCATGTTTATTCTTTTGTGTTGCTACTCAATACACTTGTTGTTTTGTGTTCAGTTTGTTAGATACGGTGCTTAGTGTTGTTTAACTTCGATAAAAAAGTCAACAGCTCTTACATCTGCTTCTTCAAGTCTTTACGTAAACCAGAATCAGATTAGCCTTTCTGTCGCGAATGATTTTGTCACACGTTCAGCGTTTAGGTCACTAATTCTATTTGACGAAATGGAATCAATAAGGAAATTGCAGCATTGATTAGAAATAAATTGCAACAACTAATGAACTACATTTGATGTTAATCTGTCAATCTACTGATAATAGGTATAAATTATTTGTACAAGTACTTTTTGCAAGAGTTAAAGATTGTTGTATAGACTATAAAAGATAAGACATGTTTAAAGTAACAAACTGCATTAACGAACAATCAAACTCTAAATTGCAATTTATCGTTGACAAATCAATATTGAGGTGAAAATAAAAACGGAAGCAAAAAGTGCAATAGACGAAAGAGGAAAGTACGTTAAACGATTTAACTTCTTTACAAATAGTCCAAATATATCTATTATTGAACTAATTCAATAACAGCCTATTATAGATCGGTTATCGATTACATTTTAAAGAGAGCCAATAAATTAAAATGGCAAATCGATTCTAAATTTCAACAGAATGATGACAATAAACGTTATCATTACTGTAGTTTCAGCATCGTCAAACTGCAGGGATAATGTAATATAGCTAGATGCAAAAGCTTTTTAAAGTTGCGAATTAAATATAAAAAATTGCGAAGTGAATTTTTAAACTGAAATTTTATTAAAAGGCGTAAAAAAGCTATCCGCTTAAACTGTACCTAGGCAAGTAGCTCATTAGTAACACCTCCGTTTTTTAAGAAATCTGCAGTGAGTATCTGGAGGAAAACGGTAAACCACCAACCTGTTGGTCGACCTGAGCGAAATGCTTGAATAATTGGTTGTCTACGGACGGATAGTGCTGAATCCGCAGCTCCGACATCAGGGATCAGGTGTTAACATCCGTGGGGAAGTCGTGAGGAAAAAATTACGTTTTCCCCGCCAACTATCATACTTTCATGCAAAAAGAAAGTTTTGCCACTTTTCAATCATTTTAAAGGTAAGATATCGTGAGGTTATTAAGTCATCCACGGACAACGGAATATTCTGGTGTATTTATGAGAAAAATATTTTGACTTTTTGAGCTATATTTTATTGATTGCCTAAAGCGAAATTCGGAGAATACTAAATCCTGATATTGCTTACTCGGTTGTGAATGTCCGTCTGTTGCTGGAACTTCAGCGAACGTTATGAGTAAACACGTGTAATTTGAGATGAAATGTGAACCGATTGATGTCTTTGTTCAAGTTCGCGAACGTTTTATGGTCCGCCGAAGGGCTGCTGACTAAACTCGCGACTTACATTGTTCTGGTTCAAACGATCGTACAAAGGTCGAACTTGGAAGTGTCGAAGTTACAATTACATACAGGTTACACTTAATAATTGAAACTGGCGTCGAGGAATCTTATTGCGAATTGATTAATGTTATAATGATTTTTGTTGACAAATTAATTGATTGTTGCTACTTAGTTAGTATCTGGGCGGCCGAGCTCTGCTCGGGTGAAAATACGGAGAAAACTAACTTTTCCGGATATGAGACCGAACAAGATCGATTTTTCGCCCCCGTAAATCCCTATATCGCAACTTTCATTGAAATCGTTAGAGCTGTTTTCGAGAAACTTTGCGACAAATATTGCTCATTTAATAGTTCATATATAATTAAATGAAATGAAATGAAATTGTTTATTCTGTAAATAGGATATCGGAATCACTTTTATCGACATATAATTTTTTTTTATTAAAAATAAGCTAGATGAGTTCAGCGTTTCCTATCTGACTACTCTAAGAAGAAAGGCCGAAACAAACTCAGAGGTCGCAGTCTCTTTTAAAATCCAGACATAATCTTGGTCAGGCCATATGAGGACCATGTAGATTAGTGTCTGAAAAGGTCTTTTGAGGAAAGAACCACACAGATTTGAGTGGACCTGTCCAGTCAGTGCAAACATTTGTCAGTAATTGTGGAGCTCAACTCGACGAACAATACCAAAGAAAGGACATTTGGGAAGGCCGCATAAACTACTCAGATTGCCAGACCATCACTAAAACTAGCAGAGAAATAAAAATAATATTCACATAGTCCTCACATTCACAATAATTAAAATAATATAATACTTTACAAAGTAATTATGTAATTTTGAATATAATTTTTAACAATGTCAATGTGTATATAAAACTGGTATATGTTGATTTTACATAATAATTAAAATGTTTAGTTTTATGGCTTTATCACAAGGTTTAGCAGAGCGAGGCTTATAAAAATAAAAAATAAAATAAAATAAAAGGTGTTATAGGTGTTAACAATCAAAGTTTGTTAACAATCTGTGTATCAGAACTAAAACGTTCATAGCCAGAAAGAAAGTAGGTATTCTTGTCTTCTATAATATCAGAGAATTCATAGAATAAATAATAATATTACTACCTACGTCCCTGCACCTAATGCCCTGTAAGAAGGAAACACGTGTTCCGGTAAGAAGCTTTTCTTCCTTTGTCCGTGAACCGTAAGATCTTCTCCGTGTACTGAAAATTATATTATAATATCAAAGTAGTATTATACAAAGCTGAGGAAAATTCCCAGTATTACAAGAATATAATTTTATAAGGATCATTGACATGACAAACGAGGAAGCATGTTTTCCTTGTGCTAAAAACCATTGTTTTTTGTATTCCCGACATTACGTCGACTATGTAATTATTTTTGTTTCCGTATGTACCGGAATTATGGTTGATGTCTGAAAAACCACTCGTAAGTCTAGGCTCTAGGCAATTTTTTTTGTGTTGCTTTCTGCTCTTGACCTTGATCTCGCCTGATAGAAAGCGATGGATGAGGTTCATGATAGAACGAGTGATAAAATTAAGTTCTTGCATCTAATTATATAACAAGCATTTGTGAACATTGGTCTACAAAACTTTGTGATTAGGTCAAGTAATCTTCCGGCTGACCCGAGGATACCGCACGGTCTCCTGTGAGGCAGTGAGCCTCCTTGCCGGATTATCGCCATGGAATCTGGAGGTAAAAGTCTTCGCACACATTTGGGAGTGGCGCGAGGCGCGTGGCTTAACTTCGCTGCCACAAGAAATCACGGCACAGCGGACAGAGCTCTGGCGGGATCTCATGGCGTCATGGAGAGTGCGGTTGTCGCAACCTAGTGCTGGGCACGCCACAATTGCGGCGATGAGTCCCTTCGTTGAGGAGTGCCTAGAGAGGCGCCACGGCGTCCTCACCTTTCGCCTGACGCAGGTCCTCACTGGACATGGTTGTTTCGGGAGGTTCCTGTTCCGTATAAGGCGGGAGGAAACGCCCGGGTGTCACAATTGTGTGGATCGCCCCGTGGACACGGTGGAGCATACGATGGAGGTCTGCCCGGCTTGGGCGAAGCATCGCCATGTCTTCGTGGAGGCGATCGGCGGCGGTGATCTCTCGCGTCTGGCTCTGGTCCCGGTCATAGTACGGAGCGAGAGGGCATGGGAGGCCATCGCCTCCTTCTGGTAAGCAGTAATGCTCGTGAAGGAGGATGCGGGACGCGTGAGGAAGAGGCAAATTTCGTGCCGTCATAACCCCTAACCGCCGCAGGAGACGCCCTAGGCGTCGGGAATCGCAGGCCGATTCTCGGCCACCGTAGGCACGGGCTTGCGGACGGTGAGCAAAGGGTAGCTCGCCGTCCGATAAGGACCAGGCTCGGGTTGACGGCGTTTTGTGTTCCAGGCGCGCCTTTTAGAGTTGTCAGCACAACTGAAGGGGTCCGCTAGGGCCGATGCTTGCCGGGGTTGCGGGTTTGTCCGAAAGGGATACCGTGGCCCCTGGCAACATACAATGGGTGGGTTTTAGTCAGTAAGAGTCTGACACGCCCTCCCGCTCCGCCCAGAGCGGGAGAAGTTATTTGATAAAATCCGAAAAAAAAGGTCAAGTAATCCTAGAGAACAGTGGCCTTAGTTCAAGTTTTTATGTCATTTCGATCGCGTTAACGTAAACTTCAATTTTTACTGAAGTCTTATTACGCGATCGAGTAAGTAGGTATAAAAACTAAATAATAATGACCTAACAATCTCGTTGTATACAATAAACGTCGAAGAAATAAGAAACAAACGAGAAAGCTTTCAAAGTTAAAATAAATTCAATATTCTCTCATCCAACCTTTTCCGAACCTATTATGAAAGGCTTAAAATAAGCACCAACGAGGTTGCAAGCGCACGGCTCGCTTCTTCAGTCATTATTCTACCTACCTTGTTACATAAAGTGACTTTTATAAGAAGTCATCTTTTGAGCGCACTGGTGGCTCAGTGGTTTGTGGGTTTGGAACCAGGCTGGCACTATTTAGTGAAGGAAACATCGTGAGGAAATAAACATGTCATAGATTTAAAAAAATCGTAGACATGTGACATCCACCAACGCTTGTGAAAGTGACTGGGCCAATAACGGCCTGTGTCCCAGCAGTGGGAATATTGTAGGCTGATTATGCATCTTTTCAGCACCCTTAACAAAACCATAGGTGGCATGGTAACAAAATATACAAACAAACTAAAGGGTCTGTCTGCTTAATTTCACGAGCAAAGGATTAGCAGGGAGAAAGTTTCACGTTTTCGGAAAACCTTTTTGTGTTGTCATTAATTTTTCTGGGTGAATTTCACGATTATTACAGCTCATTAATTCGGAATCACGCGGCATTATGTATAAAGGCACTTGCCGAGTTAACATATTTTTAATATCAATATAAATGATGGACCACGTATGGGGAGATCATGGAGTAGGTAGATGTAGGATTTAAATTTCGACGTTTAATTTTGTCTAATAAGTCCCATGTACTAGAGGGCTTGACTTTAACAGGGCACAACTTTAGACTTCAGGCTTCTACTGAGAACAGAGTGTTAAGCTCAATAGCTGGGTTCACACCGGACGATCCACTGCGCTCCGATTGGACGCGGTAGGAGCGCGATCCAAATGAGCGGTCGATCCGAGCATACGCGGATCAGCGCTGTCGGTTTTTTGACAATGCTCAAAGGCGCCTCAGTCGTTTGGCGTGCTCGGTGTGGATGGTTGTATCTGGATCGAGCGATTCCTTGTAAAGCTGAGCCTCATATTCAAACTGGTTTCCATGTCTTCCTCACCCAGAACCGTCTTTTTAATGTTTGTTTTTGTGATCTTTTGCGTAAATAGGTTACAGCTGCCACTTCAGTCTGACGACGCTGCCGTATTTGCGGCTCCATATCGAGCGATGCGTTCAACTGAACTTAATCTAGCTAAACCATGAATCGACACTGGAACGCGCGGCAGGATCGCGGGTTTCCTATAATAAAACGGATAGTGCGAAAGAATCGCCGATCCAAATTTGGATCGTACGGTGTGAACCCAGCAATTAATACTTTGCTCGATTATAAATCACATACGCTCAGCAGCCACGCTTGCTGGCTGCTAGATCAATGAAGCAGTCAAACTTTTCATCATAGATAACATCACGCCTATTTAACCCAAAGGGTTAGGTAGAGGTGAATCTATAGTATACCCTCATTTCACAATTTAAGTCCTATGTAATAGGGGACGAGCCTATTATCATCAATAGGGCACAATCCAGACACCGGACTGCTTTTGAGAAATTAGGATGAAAAAACCCAATAACACTTTGCCTGTTCTGGAAATCGAACCCAGGGCGTGATGCTCAGTAGCGCCTGTGGACACTAGATCAACTAGCCAGTTTAAAACTTTTCATCTTATTAACTCATAATGAAAAGTATTCTTTAACTCTAGCTAAAGGGTTTTATAATACGGTAACAATATAAACGATTCAAGATCGATTATAGTCGGTGTTTATATTTTTTATCCCATTATCGTAATAAAGACATCACACACATCATTAAATGCTGCGCGTACGATCATTACCATCCTTGTTTCATTACGATGTAGCGGTAATTACATAGTTGCAAAACTTCGGAGATCATTACCGACCAGAATCTTAACGAGCATTAAAAATAATCTGCAAAAGAAAAGAGAATTTTTTATTTTCTTTTTTTCAATGTACGTTTTCCCATTGCTGGGTAAATGTCTAGCTTTCCACAACTCAATCCGTCTTATAACAGGAGTCCTAGCTTTATACCAAGCTGAAATTGTCGACCCAGTTAATGTATTTTCATTTTTATTCCGAGCGAAGTTAAGTTCTTAGTACAAAATAGAGTCGGTTTTAACGTCAGTTTTTGTAATTGGATCTTTAGTTATGTCGGAATAAAGATAAAAATTCAAAAATGGGCCGTGAACCGTTGTTTAACCATACACCTTGTTATGTAAAGTGCCAATTTCACCAATGGAACTGAACGCGAACAGCACAATTGAACTACGTTCATGATCTGTCAATGTTAATAATCCACAACGATGATGAAAATCTTGAATGCGGTTTATGTAGATATGCTGACCGTATTCAGTTGCATTGGAGATGTCTTCCCTACGGCTGTCTATGTTTCCTTTTCTGACCGATTTTATAAGTTTTGTTTGTTGTTGTTTTTCTATGATATTGGACCATGATGTTTAATTCTTCTGAACTATTATTTCAATGCTTGTCGAAGTTTACCTACTTGTGGGTGACATACGATTAGAAATCTTACTTTTTTACTTAAACTCATCTAAAAATAAGGAAGTTCTACGATGTAATTGCTAAATTGTAATGTGCTTAATTGTAAATTGCTATTGAATCGATCGGTCCCCTATCAGATTGCAAATTCATTGGCTAAATATATGGGCGCCTTGGGGATGCCATGCGTTAAAATAAATACCCTCTCTATATATTTAGAGAGAGTAGCGACTTCAGAATTTGGCTCACTAGTGGGGTATTTTTACAACGTTAGTAGCACGCCTGTATTCCCAAAAGGGTCTCACATTTTCGGGTTTTTCATATCCCATGTAGGTTTGCCATTAAATTGAACTGTCATAATTTACTTAGATATATATTTTACTAGTGACCCGCCTTTGCATGGTCTTTACGATATGACAAAAGATTGAGATTTCTTTATTTTTAACCGACTTCAAAAAAAGGAGGAGGTTCTCAGTTCGTCGGATTTTTTTTTAAATGTATTTTTCCCGATTACTCGAAGACGGCTGGATTGATTTAAAAAATTCTTCTTTTGTTTAAAAGGGTATACTCTCAAGTTTGTCCCATTGTCATTTGGTCACGATCTGATGATGGGATCTTGGAGAAATCGAGGGAACTCCTCAAATATTATAGGCACATCTATATCGATTTGGATATTTTTGATGAGCAGTTCACATTAGGCTATTGTGACTTAGATTAATTACAAACCAATCCACTAAAAAGTGAAAAAAAAAAATTACATAAAATATAACCGACTTCCAAACTACAAAGTGAAAAATAATTTTAATTTCGGAAGTTTGAAACTAAAATACTGATCCAAAGACATCGACTTCCGAAATTAAAGTTATTTTTCACTTTGTAGTTTGAAAAGTCGGTTGTATTTTTTGTAAAAAAAAATTTTAACTAGGTAAGGATATTAATATATTTATTTTAAACCTACCGGAATAAAATTCTCTAAATGATAGTGAAGACGGCATCAACATCTGTTGCGCAGTTTAGAAGAACAACGTGGTCACACAGACAGACATTAAAAGCGACTTTGTTTTATAGTATGTATGTATAGATTTGTAGCAGTTTTTAGGGTTCCGTAGTAAACAAGGAACCCTTATAGTTTCGTCATGTCCATCTGTCTGTCTGTCTGTCCGCGGTCTAGCTCCGAGACCCTTAGTACTAGAAAGCTGTAATTTGGCATATGTATACACATTAATTACGCCAACAAAGTGGTAAAACAAAATTATGAAAAACATTTTTTTTTAGGGTATCTCTCATACACGTAAAGTGGTGATGTTTATTTTTTTATTTTTTTACCCCATGGTGAGGGGTATCATTGGAAAGGTCCTTCAAAAATATTGTGAGTTTGTGGAAACCATTTTTGGATTCAGGGATTCGTTTGCGAAATATTAAGCTTTAAAATGCTAATTTTTGTTAGAGTCAAGTGTCCCCCCCCCCTGCCGGCTAAATGGTTAGTTTTGGGTGTGTAAGAAAAATCACAACAGTAGTTTATATAACGAAATTAAAAGGAAAACTATCACAGCTAAGTAGGCTTTACAGGTTAACGAGTAATAATCAACCAACTTAACTTTGCAGTTGCAAAAACATTTTTTCCCATACATTCGTATGGGAGAACATATTTTTCAACTACAAAGTTAAGTTTGTTTTTGGGATAAATTCATCCCAACTACGGAACCCTTCATTGTGCGTGGTCCGACACGCACTTGGCCGGTTTTTTGATACAACTGATGCCTATAAGGATGCCTTTAAGGCGCTTGTGGAAGAGAAATAAAAGTATATTTAATAATATTTATATTACTATAAATAGAAAACCGTCACCACAAATTTATAACTGCAATACCTTGTTTAGTCACGCACATCTATAGGACCTCTCATTGAAGCTCAGTGATAAAGTTTGAAAATGCCTATCTGGCGGTAATAAAATATCATCGACGTATGGCGGTAGAATTTGTTGCTTCCCCTGACGAAATCTTTCTAAAACAGCTTTATGCTGTTACTCGTAAAAGACGTCTTCAACTATAAGAGTGCTGCTTAAAACTTTTTACGCCTGAAAAAGGAATACAAAAGGTAAAAACGTCGCCTTTTAAAGGTCAAATAAAGTTTAAAATCTTATACACGACTGCGTTTCCTACGAGTGGTCTTTGACTGCCAACAAAATTTCAAAGCATATAAAATTTCACAGATGCGTCTACCTTTAATTCTGATTCAACAGCTCCTTTCAAACCTCGGGCAAATATTATCGCTCTTTGATGTTAGCAAAAATTAGTTTATGAAGATATATTCATAATAATTATTATGAACTGCTTCGTTGGTCTAGTGGTCGCAAGTGCTACTGCTGAGCATGTCCTGGGTTCGATTCCAGGGTCGGGCAAAGTGTTATTGGGTTTTTCTGTCTGGAATTTCTCAGTAGCAGCCCGGAGTCTGGATTTGTGTCCGGTTGGTGGCAATAGGCTCGCCTCCTATTATAACATGGGACTTAAACATAACTGGCGAAATGTTATACTCTGTCCTTCCCTTCGGGGAAACAAGGCGTGATATTATGTTATTCTTAATATTTAATTAAGAGACTATGGCTGATTAATCCATATTTTTAGAATGTCTCAAAATTAAAATATAGAAGTGTCTTTTGGCGAATTATATTAAATTACTAAAATACACTTTTTATTTATTATTAAGGCGTGTTCAATAATGTTCATTATAATTATGTAAGTAGCTATACAGGCACAGTATTTGATGATTTTAAATAGTGTTCAAATGTTCAGCTACGAATTCCTTGATGGATGATGTTTGTGTTTATTTGTTTTTGTTTATTTGGTATTGAAGAGAACAACCAGCAAAATGATAGTGAGACTGATTGTATTAGTACCTACATTAGTACCTAAATAAGTACCTACATTAGTACGATACAACTTAGATGTAGCATAGATTTGAAAATTTGCAGTCATTCATTTCAATTTTACGATTGTATTTGGTTATATTCTTTACAAGTTATTGCGTTTGCGTACGGATTGTTATCGGATTTATGAATTTTGCCGATGCTACATCTAAGTTGTGTCGTATTGTACCCACATTTGTAATTTTGTACTTACATTAGTACCTACATATATTAGGCATTGCAAGTAACACCGCGGCAATTTTTGAATGCAGTTAAAATGTTGTCAAATATTCAAATCGATAGTCCATTAGAATATTTGTGTACAGGTAGTGTATAATAAAATTTCGTAATATAATGATGGTGCGAAAACGCAGTCATGCCTTAAGCAATTTATGCTAAGTGTCGTGAAATAACTAAGTGAGTCCCTAAATTCAGAGTAATATAAAGGTAATTTCAAAGTTTCTTTAAATTGTGTTATTCCAGAAGCTGGTGGCAATTTCAAACCTTATCATATTCTAAATACGTGTTATTATTTTTGCACGATGTAGGTAGGTAGGTACGTACTTAAAAAGTACTTCAACGCTACTTTATAATATATTCTTCTTCTTTTGCGTGTGATTAACTTGGTGTAGAGTTTTAAAGCTGCCCATGGGCCTCTGACTTGGTTTCAAATGCCGTCGAGAAATATCTCTCAGGCCTGCCGTTTTTTTTCGGAAGACACGGTGGGGCATACGGTGGAGGGCTGCCCGGCTTGGGCGGAGCATCGCCGTGTCCTCGTGGAGGCGATCGACGGCGGTGATCTCTCGCGTCCGGCCCTGGTTCAGGCCATGGTACGGAGCGAGAGGAAATGGCAGGCCGTCACCTTCTTCTGCGAAGCGGTAATGCTAGCGAAGGTGGAGGCGGAACGCGTGAGGAAGAGGCAAACTTCGCGCCCTCACGTACCTAACCGCCGCAGGAGGAGACACCTAGGGCGTCGGGAATCGAGAGCTGATTTCCAGCCACCGTAGGCGCGAGCTTGCGGACGGTGAGCAATGGGTAGCTTGCCGTCCGATAAGGACCAGGCCCGGATCGACGGCGCGTTGTGTTCCACGCGCGCCTCAAAGAGATGTCAGCAGAATTGACGGGGTCCGCTAAGGCCAATGCCTGCCAGGGGCGCGAAGAAAACCGATAGGGAAATCGTGGCCCCCGGCAACAGGGCAACCCGCTCCACCCAGAGCGGCACAAAAAAAAAGCCTGCAGTTTTCTTCACGATATTTTCCTTCACCGCTTTTGAAGCAAGTGATAATTATTATACAATACGCACAAGAATTCGAAAAGTCAGAGTTGCGTGCCTTGGGTTCGAACTCGAGACCTATGACTTGGCAGTCCGACGGTCACACCACTAAGCTATCACTGCACATGACTGACTTTACTCACTTACTTGACTGTCATTCATCATCTGCCTAGCCTTTTCCCAACTATGTTGGGGTCGGCTTCCAGTCTAACCGGATGCAGCTGAATACCAGTATTTTACATGGAGCGACTGCCTATCTGACCTCCACAATCTATACTCCGTTTGAAATAAGATTAGACATTTAAACAAACCTTTTTTACAGTCCGTTCAACCGATTTTGACTTCTATATCGTAGGCATAAGGATGGTATTAAAAGCAAAAAAAAATGGTTACAAACCAACTGTTTACTGCAGCTGCCTTGGTGGCAAATTCTATTGCGTTGGTGGCATGACAAATGTCATGCCACCAACGCAATAGAAGTCAAAATCGGTTGAACGGACTGTAAAAACGGTTTAGTTAAATGTCTAATCTTATTTCAAACGGAGTATAGTTACTAGGTAACACGATACCCCTTGGTGAGACTGGTTGTCAGACTTTTTGGGCTTCTAGCTACCCGTAACGACTGTCAAAGATCTTGACTGTCATTAAGGACAGCAAAAATGTCAAAACATACAATTGGTTACCTACACATAACTACAGAGCTTAAAATTAGCTAAACAGTATGTTCTATATCATCGCTTGGCATCCAATTTCATCATCCAATTAGACGGTTTTACGAAAATCAGATTTGTCTTTTATTCCATTCTACACGTTCAAATACGTGATCTTGCATTTAAAAATGATTTTCGTCAAAAATGTCACATTCGCGGTATTGGATGCCGAGCGACGATATGCATATTCACTGCTGAAAATAAGCTTCCTATAGAAGATTGTCGATAGTTATCTTGAAATTCAGTATGCTTCGCATATTCTTTAGAAAGTCAAGGTTTTCTGGGTTTAAGCACGTTCCGCTCTTAAAGGTTCACAGCATCAAAGACTTGTTTGATTCAAAAGGCAATCGGATATTGAAATCATTTCATTGCTTATATAGCGTGTTCCTATAAATATTAATTTTAAAAGTTGGCAACGTCGGAAATAGCTGTCAAATATTTACGTGTTTTAATTAATTTGGCAACATTACTGTATGGAAATATCGCTAACTAGTGAACTAGAATATTAATAATGAATTGCAATAATAACACTGAATTTGATGTTGTAACCGTTTTAGGTGTAAAAAATTCATTTGGCAAGTTTCCAAATATTTTTTTTACATCTAAAACTAAATACTCGGTGTTGCGATATTAACTACTGCATTTCATAATCAATGTTTTAGTTCACTAGTTAGCCATATTTCTTAATTCCATACAGTATTATTGCCAAATTAATCAAAACAGGTAAATATTTGACAGCTATTTATGACGTTGCCAACTTTTAGGACAAACCCTCTTAAACTATAGAAAAATCAATCTGCCTAGCCTTTTCCCAACTATATTGGGGTCGGCTTCCAGTCTAACCGGATGCAGCTGAATACCAGTATTTTACATGGAGCGACTGCCTATCTGACCTCCATAACCCAGTAACTGGGTAATACGATACCCTTGGTAAGACTGGTTGTCAGACTTTCGGGCTTCTGACGACCCGTAACGACTGTCAAAGATCCACGAATGACAGCCGGGACCAACGGCTTAACGTGCTTTCCGAAGCACGGAGGAGTCTCGATATGTAGAAATGGTCACCCATCCACGGACCAACCCCGGCAAGCGTAGCTTAACCTGACAGATCGACCCGAGCGGCTGTTATTATTTAGCCACGAGCTATACAAAAATACGAAACTAAACGGGAAACTATAGAAAAATACGAACATAAATCAATATTGCTCATCCCCCATAGCAAATAATGTGATAATTTATAGCCTATCAATAATATCTATGCAAAATTTGAACAGAATCCATTGGGTAGTATTTACGTGATGCTTGAATTCAAAACAGTGAAATATTTGACATCTGTTTGCGACGTTGTCCACTTTCAGAATGCACGCTTTTAAAAGCTTTGACATAGGAATCTATAAAAAATGGAGTCTCTCGTGACGTAGTGGGCTTTTTCTCTCCGTCCTTTAGAAAGTGTACCTACGTCTGTGCAGTTTGGTATTATCAAGGTACCGCAGTGGTTACTTTGTAAGCAAAAGAAAATCATTATTGGATTAGTTTAAGTTTTTTAGATTTTGCCCCCTATTACATGGTGGGACTTAAACATTACTGGCGAAAATGGGACTTAAACATAACTGGCGAAATGTGGGTGTACCTGCTACAGGGACACCTCTGCACAACCCTTCGGGGAAACAAGGCGTGATGTTATGTGATGTTTAAGTTTTTTAACATTTTTCTTTCACTTTGCTAACTACATACAATAATCCACACATAACGTGATGATTAACAAAATAATAAAATACAAAAAAGTTTTCAACAAGTAATGCCTATTACACACTAATTGTTAAATATCAACATTTTTTTCTCACGAGGTTACGTAACAAACTATTGTATTCCCACAGGACTTAATTAGGTGCCAAAACCCGGACACGCGTAAACGGCGTCAATTAATGGGCAATTAACTCAATTAATGCCTAGACAAGCGTCAGTAGGATCAACATAATACCGGCGAAGTATCGGTGGGCAATAAAGAAATCAATCAGCGGATTAGGTATTTCAAATCAATAAAATCAGAAAAGGCCATAATGTTGGTTGGACATTCATAGCGATGTAGACGTGCTGGAAGCGGCTATAAAACTGTGGTGTTAACAATGCTTTGGTATTGTTATGAGTTGAAGATAGATTTTAAAACCTATTTAAAATTATCTTCGTAGGTGTCTCTAGGTAGGTACCACCTACTTATTTTTGGGATTAACTTGACATGTGGACGGTATTCAGAGGTTAATGTTTTTTTTCAGTGAAACGTAGGTGGGTAACGTAGTGAGAAAAATAATAATTTGTAAAACTTGTTGACTGCCTCGTTGGTCTAGTGGTAGCAAGCGCTACTGCTGAGCATGAGGTCCTGGGTTCGATTCCCGGGTCGGGCAGTGTTATTGGGTTTTTCTATCAGAAATTTCTCAGTAGCAGCTCGGAGTCTGGATTTGTGCCCGGAAGATGGCAATAGGCTCGCCCCCTATTACATGGGACTTAAAACATAACTGGCAAAATGTGGGTGTATCTGCTACAGGCCTACAGGGACACCTCTGCCCAACCCTTTGGGGAAACAAGGCGTGATGTTATGTATGTAATTTGTAAACCACGATTTATTTACAGTAAGATAGAAGTACAGAAAATCAATCAATGAACTTAGTTGCTTTGAACTCCGGTCCGAAGTCACACCGACCACGCTCACACCACATCTAGTAAGCCTATAAAAAAACTTCGGTCGCTTTTTTAGTTCTCATGAGAGTATAATATGCGAGGCGGCTCGTATGATACAGAGTGGGGGGCGCGCGGGTGGAGGGGGGCGGTGCGTTTGATGCCGACAGCACAGGTGTGATGCGCGCCCGATGCGGTCCCGCTGACTGAAGGCTGATGGCACCAAAGTGGTTACTGTGGTTAGCTTATTAAATGTTAATTTTATTTATTTATTTTTTTAGGATCTCCAACTAAAGATGTACACAATACATGACACATAATTAAAGGGCAACATCGGGTATTAAGTAGGTGTACTCTTTCACTTATAGGAGGCCACAGCATGCACAATAAAGTTAAAAACTAAGCTAACAAAGTTAAAACATTAATAAAAGGTAAAATTTGGAAAATAAAATGAATATTTGAAGAAAATAAAAAAAGAAGAAAATATAACGTTTAGAGAAACTATTAAATTAAGTCTAATAAACACTTATTATTTGGACAGAGACTCGCAGATGTCTAAGTTCGTTGTTTTAGCTAACGTGTTGTATTGCCTATTAATTGGGAGATTGATACTGTATGTGACATTAGAAGTCAGGTTAGGTAAAGCTTAGCCAGTATAGCTCAGAGACTAGAGATTGTTAACTTTACAATATTATCGATCTCGACTTAAGTTAACGAGCGATCACTGTCAGTGTAGATTCGGATGTCTTAGCTTAAACTAAAACAGCAAGTTAACATTTAAAGTTGGTTGTAATATTAATAGAGATCCACGATGCGAATTTGGTACGTCATGGACTATGACCAGTTGATTTCTTTGTTGTGCATACCGTACCATTCTATTTTTATCTTGTATACCAGTCTATAAAATGCTAAACTCAATAATTTTTCTTTTTTTAGTTTGATAGTAATCTGTCAAAGTACAAAAAAAAAAAAACACTAAACTTAAATTACAGTTAAGAACAAAGCGACCAATTGGAACCGTGCACCTAGCTTTTGACGTTTCATAAGTGCCCTTGTAGGTTTATGTGAAATAAAATATATTTTTTTGAATATTTATTTCATTCAAAAAGAATACAATTATTCACTTCTATGAGGAAAAACATAATAATTAAGATAAGCGACGGTTTCGTTTGGTAATAAACTAAAATAAAATTAAGTTATAAAAACGGTAAAAACTTCACACATTATTCAGGTGGTGCTTTCATAGCCTTTTAAAAGTTGGAAGTGATTTCGATTCCTTAATTACTTTAGGTATAGAGTTATAGAGTTCAACCCCCTCATATACCTACGACAGTCTTTCTATCGTAGTTTGTCCTCGGTGCTCTTAAAATTATATGGTTAGTCTGTCTCGTCATACGCATTATATTATTATTTCATCTAACGTTAAAATAAGGGATAAATGTTTACATGTATCGAAAAATTGCTAGTTCAACTAAACTTAACCGATGCAACACGGTGCAACCGATCCAATAAGGTTCACGCGGGTCAGATAATTATAATACCGAGCATTATTTCGCTGTAGTTAAGCTCATACGTAAACGAATTGTTACTTTTAAAACCCAGTTCTTATCATATCGCTGTGACTGGGACGTTTTGTTCTTTAAACAATCGATAACTGATCCTAGAGGTGACCGCGAAGGGTAATAAAAGAACTGTTATTATTTCTAGATAATTGTGAAATGCGATTCTTCACTTAATTATTTAATTCGAGTAATAAACGAGGTTCGATTGTTATGGTCATATAGCACGAAATACGAACTTTGTGGCGTTCCATCGTCGTTCCGAATTGTTCCGAATCGTTCCGAATGGTTCCCGTTAATTTAATGGGATACCCTAATGTGTGGTCGACACGACTGGGTTTTGGAACAATTTATGTGTTAATAGAATTCTCAACGTTATCTAACATCTCAGGATATTGTGTGAAGAAAGCATTTAAAATTATGAATGAATGTTCTTTAAGATGTTTAAAGATATTGCTGGAATAAGTTACGGATTATTTAGTAAGGATTGAGTTATTAAACTTGATTTATATCAGTGCCTACGTTGACACACAAAGATCCAGTTTAATATTTTTCCTTAATACTTAGGAGAGGTGTTAAACTCCAAGACTCTTTAGTGTCACATGGATAATCGTATCTCCGAAAAGAGGTATTCCACTCAGAGCACTGATTTCACCAACACTTGTCCGAACTGCACCTGAGCAGTTCCACTAACCGCACTGAAAGAAAACCTCAAGATATAAATTTACATACATACACATACATAAACTCACGCCTTCTTCCCATGGGGATAGGCTGAAACTACAAAACGCCACCTGCTACGATCCTTACATAGTCCTTTTGCCTCGTTTACGTTCATACATCTGGTCATACACGCACGCCGGTTGCGAGTACTACGCACCTGGCCTTTCTGAAGAACATCACCAATCATCATCTGCCTAGCCTTTTCCCAACTATGTTGGAGTTGGTTTCCAGTCTAACCGAATGCAGCTGAATATTCAGTATTTTACATGGAGCGTCTGCCTATCTGACTTCCATAACCCAGTAACTGGGTAATACGATACCCCTTGGTAAGACTATCTTTCAGACTTTCGGGCTTCTGACGACCCGTAACGACTGTCAAAGATCCACAAATGACAGCTGGGACCAATGGCATAACGTGCTTTCCGAGGCACGGAGGAGTCTCGGTATGTAAAGATCCACCTAAAGTCACCCATCCATGGACCAATTCTGGCAAGCGTCGCTTAACCTGGTGGATCGACCCGTTTGTCTGTTATTTATTACTTAGCCATGAGCTCCACGAATCCTGATTAAAGTATGATGTCAATAAAAAAAAACAACTAACCTGTCAACCAAAAATTATCCTCAATGAAAAAAATTATTAACCAGACCCAACACTAAGTTAGTTTATTTTTTACATAAGACCTCTCAAGATTTGCGCGCTGTACCGGAACATGATAGAAAAAAAAAAAACAAGCAAGCACACAAATCCTATTCCGGATCAGTCAAGTGAAAGCAAAACCCGTGAAAACAACATGTATTGTGACGTTAACAGGATAATCCGACTTAAAAGCGTCATGTTGACATTCTAATTTTCGCTTTAGGGTGGTAAATAGGACAGCCATAGAAAAAGAAAGTGTTAACAAAGATATCGGGATGATAAGACCACCAATTGTGACACAAAATTGACAAAATATTTTGCAGATATTCTTGTTTGTTGTCAACTAATCTTTTCTTTCTTTATAAGAGATGAGACAGGATCATTGTTGACAGTGCTCGAACGAAGGATTTTGTTATAGAAATGTTAGTGAGAGTTTCGAGTTCTAGGAAATATTGTGTCCTTCGTAAAGGACTGTTTGATCCTTTCGACGGTATCTATATTTCGATTTTTTTTGAGGCTTGACAAATAATATTACAGGGGAAAGGTAAAGAGTATCAAGAAGTAATTGATAATCCACTCGGTAACTTTACTTTTTAAATAAAATATACACTCCTTTGCAAAAAAAAACGGGCGGATTTGGTTTTTCTACATTATTGGTAATCATTTAGTTCTAAAGTGGTTTTAATAGCCAAACTATGTTACTGGCACTTAATAAAGAGTCTGGGTATGAAAAAAGTTAGTTCCAAATTCGAAACTTTTGTTTTTTTAAATAATAATCCCTCTTTCAGTTTGTGACTTTTTACTTACTTTTCGCGGGTTTGCGGTTAAAAGGTTATCAGGCAACTAAAACTAACTTCTCGTTATTTTTAATAGAATAATTTATATTTTTCGCATAATCCTGCCTTATTGTGACTTAAAACAGATAAATTTGTGTCGATTGTAATGGCAGAAAAAGCAATAAGAGCTAGTAAAATTATAGCGCTGCTGGAAGAGGGGTGTAGCCAATATTACGTCTCACAGCAGTAAATAAGAAATTTCTAGTTATTTATGCTAATGGTGCCGATTCCCTTGTTCACAAACTAAACTAAATTTAAGTTCAGTGCATCCTTTTCTTTCTATTTCATTAAGAAAAAGACAGAAAGTAAAATTTTAGTTTAGTCCTGTCAAATTAATCAGCGCCTGTCACTCTCCATACAAGTTTAGACGTGATTAAAAACTTGCCGACTAAAATTACGTCAATTTACGTCAAGCGCTGATTAATTTGACAGGACTAAACTAAAATTTATCTTCTGTCCTTTTCTTAATGAAATAGAAAGAAAAAGATGCATTGAACTTAAATTTAGTTTAGTTTGTGAACAAGAGAATCGGCACCATTGACATACTAAAAATATTAATATTATCCATAGAAAAGCCAATGACTGAGTAAGGTGCCCGTTTTTTTTTTTTGCAAGGGAGTTTATTAATACATTATGACTAGTACAGTTTTTTAACAAGAAAATAAAACAGTACTGTATTTACACTGGTTGACTGACCAGTACCCTAATTGCGCAACTTATTTTCGTAAACGATTATGACTAATTTGTTTCATTTTGACAGTTCAACAACATTCATTGCGTTATTTACGTTGTTGAGCAGATTTTTTTTCCAACTTATGAAGCAATGGATTAGCAATCTGTTTCAAATCGAAACAAATTGTGATTGCGTACAATTTGGGTACTGGTGTATGAACGTAAATGAAGCAAAATGAGTATGTAAGGATCGTAGTAGGTTGCTGTCTGTAGTTTCTGCTTACCCCCATGGGAAGAAAGCGTGAGTTTATGTCTATGTATGTATTTGCACGGAATATTATTGTGTACTTCATCCTTTATGTATTTTATTTTTACTTTTCTTCTTTTTGTGTGGTTAGTGACTAACCTGGTATCAGAGTTTGAAAGCCGCCCATGGGCCTCTGACTTGGCTTCACATGCCGTCGAGAAATATCTCTCAGGCATGCCGTTTTTCTCACGATGTTTTCCTTCCCGTTTTTGAAGCAAGTGACAATTATACAATACGCACATGAATTCGAAAAGTCAGAGGTTCATGCCCTTAGGTTCGAACTCGAGACCTATGACTTGGCAGTCTGACGGTCACACCACTAGGCTATCAATGCTGCTGTTTTTTACTGTTCCTGAAATTTTATTCTAGGCATCAAAATGTGTAGGCTATTAATTAATGCTAACTAATATCCTAACCAATATTATAAATGCGAAAGTGAGTTTTTTGTTTGTTGGTTTGTTTGTTACGCTTTCACGCTAAAACGGCTGAACGGATTTTGATGAAATTTGGCACATGGGTAGACCCTGACCTGGAGAAGGACATAGATAGGCTCTAAGTTATAGACTTTTCCTCCTGGATCGCAGACGAAGTCTCGGGAAACAGCTAGTTTTAAAATAAATTGTTTCATGCTAAAAATACCCACACAGCATCTTAACGATATGTTAGTAAAGTTGTAAGATTAATTTAATAAGGAATTGAAAATTTAAATATTTTTGTTCGATTAGTTCTTTCATCTTCTTATTATAATATAAAATTCATCTTAAGTCATAATCTTCAATAACTTCAGAGAGCTGTCTCCATCCCCAGATAATACCTACCTTTTTCATATTTTATGACGACACTCATAACAGGAATAGATGTAGTTATCATCATAGGATGATAACCACATCTATTCCTATTATTTAGTATAGTAGATATATAGTATTAAATAGTATAGACTATTAAACGAACAATATTTGTATATAAATGTATAAGTATTTGTATTCACGTTCTCGAAATCGGCTCTAACGATTTCGATGAAAGTTGCAATATAGGGGTTTACGGGGCAAAAAATCGATCTAGCTAGGTCTCATATCTGGGAAAATTCGTTATCTCCGTATTTTCACTCGACCAGAGCTCGGTCGTCCAAAGTTTAGAAAAATATATTGAATAGTGACATGAGAATAATGACATTAGAATAATGACATGGCAGCATGGAATTAGTAGGTACCTACCTACTATAATGGCAGCATGGAATATGTAGGTACTATAAATGTATTAGTATGAACTTTCCTATATTATTAAATTTCTCTATTTTCACCAGAGCAGAGCTCTGTCGCCCAAGTACTTATCCTAATCAGCGGTGGACTTAAGAACATTGGATAAGCACATGCACATACCTAACTCATCAACTGCCTAGCCTTTTCTCAACTATGTTGGGGTCGGCTTCCTGTCTTACCGGATGCAGCTGAATACCAGTATGTTACATGGAGCGACTGCCTACCTGAATTCCACAACCCAGTAACTGGGTAATACGATACCCCTTAGTAAGACTGGTTGTCAGACTTTCGGGCTTCTGACGACCCGTAACGACTGTCAAAGATCCATGAATGACAGCCGGGACCAACGGCTTAACGTGTTTTCCGGGTCACGGAGGGGTCTTGGTACCTCTGTGAAAATGTTCACCCATCCACGGACCAATCGCGGCAAAAGTAGCTTAACCTGATCGATCAAGCCGTGCGGCTGTTATTACTTAGCCAAAAGTCCCTCCAATGCACATACCTTACTTAGGGTGTTTAAGTCTCATGTAGGGGAGGCCAGCCATCTTTATTAATATTTAATTCCTGTATTTTGCATATTAACTCCATGCACCTATCTGCTACGTTCTTGTAACTAATAATGAAAATAATATGAAAGAACAAGGCTCTCGTTATTTACAAAGACAGTGACGAGTGCAGGGTTCAATGAATGCGTGCTCATGCATGGAATAATTAATACATAGCCATCGGTAAAGTGTCAGGGCGAAACGGCGTCGAAAACAAATATATGAATATTAAATGAGATGATATATCTCCACGTCGAGATATTGTTGTCATTATGTGAAGAATTTATCAGTTTTTGAATATTCTTATATCTATCGATTGGGATGTTTACCTTAACAATGTGTAGGCAGTTCCATTTTTAGAAATATCGTCTTTTGTTTGTGTCAAACAGTCTACTACAGCTCGTTTTTAATTCCAGAGACTAATTTGACAGGTGCAAATGTCAAACTCCAAACTGAAAAAACAAATAACAATCACTTGAAATGTCAAATTAGTCTTTAGGTTTAAAAAACGAACTTTAGTCTATTTAAAATTGTATCCCTTATTTTATTCATAGAAAAACAACCGAGTCCTTGATACCTTATTAAGTACATACGGACATAATTCTCAGAAATAAAAATTTTTAGCGAGGTAAAACTTTCCTTTGTAGAAAATAAATGGAAATGTTCGCCTACTTTTATATTCTCTTTATTAGTTGCAACTTCCTGGAAAACTGCAAAATGATTTTATGCTCCATTTGGTAGAGTGCTAATTTTTCACAGATATATTACACTTGCAAGCGCTCGCAAATATTCCGCTTGTATAATGTCACTGCATATTTTAGTCCGTGCTGCAAGTATGGAACTTGCAGAACGTGTATCCGACAGGAAAATGGAATTTTGGTAGCTGCTGTCGCAATTTGTAACATTCATTTGGTCGTTAATGAATATTTCAGGAATTAATTGTTGAAGTATGTTTTCAGCGAAGTATTACACTAGACATTTTTTGTAGTGCCTACTTGACTTACTGCAAGCAATAAAATAATGTTGTAGCATTTTCTTCGTGCTGAAGACGCTTGATTCTAAAGAGATAAAAAGATCTGTAAAACTATATTTTTTCTTCAAGTTTTATTTAAGTTTGTGCGAATTTAGATGAGTTTAGACTTTTTAATATTTTATTTCTTAGGAAAGTTATTCATTTAATTAGATTTGATAATCACTTTCGTATAAGATATCATTCTTCTAATTATTATAATGTTATGGAAACTGCCTATGAAAAATATCCCATGGAATATGTTGTTTTGTTTTTTATTTTTATTTTTTGTGTAAAGGTTATCTAGCGATATGAATGAAAATGATACAGTAAACAGAAGTATTGTTTCCATTACTTACGGTATGTAAGGTATTGGGAATTTTTATGGTATACATAATAAAGAATATTCTATTCTATTCTATAAATTAACTTTAGCGATTTGGTTCAAAAGCTTTCATCTCATGCCTCGTCACAACATACTCGTTTTATGAGCTGTTTTAGGCGAGCAAGTAGCAAGTTAATATCGCGCCTCGAGCGTTGATCATTTTTTGCGGGTGCACCCGAATCAACCACCTTGGGCTCAACAAATGTGTGGGCAATCCGGTAATTTATTTTTTTAGCCAATAAATTACTCATACGTCAAAACTTCGGACGTGGCCGGGCGGCGCGAGCGCATCCGAGTGATATATTGGCCCTTGTCACAGCACTCTACCTTTCCTAACAATTTTAATATGAGGCTCGATTAATAAATTGCTCATTTCGGATGGACCGTTTTACTAATGAGTCGGCGTAGACTTGAGGGTGAGACACCCGGCACATTTGTTATTTTTGGTAAAGTTGCTTTTGACAAAGGAATGGGTAGGTAGATATAGGTTTACAACAGTGCAGCACCATCAAACACACAGCATCAGGGCTAGGCTATTATATTACGGTATTTATCCCCAGATCGTGGAAGCCTGATATGTAAACTTCAGATAACTTTAGTAATTATTATTATTATTCATTTATTTTGGACAGAATCCAATATCCTAGTAACAATTTTCTTAAGATCTATGTTAGTAGATACATAATCTAATAAAATATTATTTTACAATTTCCCTGTAACTATTCGCACCCAGTGTGCCTGTATGGGACAGTCATGTCGGGATGCAATCATTTGCAAAATGGTGTTGGAGCTACCGCGCAGTCTTTGGAATAATGACGCTACTCTCTTACGCACTATAGCGTGGAAACAGTCAACGCGCGCATTTGCGACGCACTACAATGCCGCGGCAACCCCAACAGCATTCTGAAAGCATTATTATTAATTGGTTGACAAAAACAATATCAACCATTACGTAACCAGCCTCTAGAAAATTAAGGTCTTCCTCCCATTGACCTTTGTCTGGCACAATTCCAAACCCTACTACTACTGTTGGACCTAAGCTTTACAAACGCCATTCTGCACTTTCCAATCCTTTGCAACGAGTTCATGACACGTTCCAATATTTCACCGAGGCTTTCTCCCGTTTTACGCTTTATTGGATTCTCTGAAGCTTTTAAACATTCTCCTTTTATGCAAAACTCATAAAAAATGTGAGAAAATAACGACAAAGCGTTTGTCTACTTTAAAGAGAACTGCTCACTTTAACGTAACATAACATTATGACTGTAGGTATTTCCTGAAACGTTAGACAGAGATGTATCAATAGTACCTGGTCCTACATTTCACCAGTTATGTTAAAGTTGCATGTTACCTATGGGGGTTCGACACTTATGCCTTTCATCGACCACAACCACCACCACCAGGCTGCCAGAACACCTGTTACAAAAATCGTCGACAAAACGGCAGTTTTTTTATTAACCTATTTTGTCTCACTGCTGCAAAGGTCTCCTCCATAGTTTTCCAATTTTGTTTGTGTTTTGTCTTAACGAGGCAAAATAAAAAACATTATCGCCACAATGTTTTGCATTCTTTTGAACTGACCTAGCACATTGGAATAAAAACATTCAGATAATAATTACTATCATCGTGTAAGTGATGTCATTAATGAAACAATGTCATCTTTTCTCGATGTTCTCCGAAAAATACTAGGTAGGTACACACGGCTACACATCAAGCTATAGGTTCACTTCCAGTATAAGCTGATCTCGCATTGTATAGGATTTCCGTACAATGCGTGGTCAGCTTATACTGGAAATCTATAGCTTGATGTTTAGCCGTGTGTACCATCGGATAAAACGTTTTAAATTGTTATTGCATAGCTTTTATCGCGGGCTTTGAGCGCGGCGACCGAATCAAGAAATTCCGTAACGAAAAAACCTAACACCCCCCACTCCGCCTACCATGTAATGACGGTTCCCATGACAACGTGATTTTTGTTTTATGTCATCACGTCATCATTCCAAGTGTAGCGTTGACAAATAGGAAGTATGGAGGTTACAAATGCTATGCAATAGCTTTACCGCGGCAGTCCCCGATTGCCACACGTTTTTTATGTTTAACTGGCTCGCTGATCTAGTAGTCGCAATCGCGACTACTGATCATGGGGTCATAGCTTCGATCCCCAAGTCGGGCAATTTTTCGGTTTTCAGGAATTTCTCAGTAGAAGTTTTGATTTTTACCCCGTAGATGGCAAATGGGCTTGCTCCCTGATACATTGGGCTTAAAATATAAATTGTGAAATGTTCTTCAAACACCTCTTCAAATCAAATCAAATAGGTATGTTCATTTGTTCACACTTGTTAGGTGTTACAATATTATGAAGTAGGTTTCACTGTGTCCTGCCATAGTAAGTAGCATACAAATAATAAAAAATTAGGAACAAAATAGTAGGTGGGTATGTACATACACTTTTCTTCAGTATACACAGACAGACTAAGATAGAACAGAATAGAATACTCTTTATCATGTACACTATGTGGGGCTTGTGGCTAAGTAATAACAGCTGCACGGGTCGATCGATCAGGTTAAGCTACGCTTGCCGCGGTTGGTCCGTGGATGGGTGACCATCTTTACATACCAAGTCCCCTTCGTGCCTCGGAAAGCACGTTAAGCCGTTGGTCCCGGATGTCATTTGTAGATCTTTGACAGTCGTTACGGGTAGTTAGAAGCCCAAAATGTCTCCAAGGGGTATCGTGTTACCTAGTCACTAGGTTGTGGAGGTCAGATAGGCAGTCGCTCCATGTAAAATACTGGTATTCAGCTGCATCCGGTTAGACTGGAAGCCGACCCCAACATAGTTGGGAAAAGGCTAGGCAGATGATGACTATGTGAATTATCTATCTATTTAAATAAAAATCAATTGCCATCTATGAAAGATCATCACATGAGAACGGCTTGACCAATTTGGTAGATTTTTTTTTGTTGTGTTCGTAGGCAATTGTCAGGATAAGTTTTGTATGAACGTTTTTTTTTTTTTTCGGAAAATCCACCGCGTATAAAAATATTAGATCCGGGTGACGATGGGCATAAACAGCTAGTTACAGATATTTTAAAAATAATTATAATATCGGGTAACACATGCGGATAGTATAAGTATAATATAGGCATGCATAATTCTAACCTGAGTAAATAAAGATGTAAGCGTTAGTTATGTAGAAGAAATTGCTTTACCTACTACTTTTGACAACAGTTGCCACTTAATTGAAACTTATCCAATGACTACTAAACATTAATTAAAAAAAATATATATACAGGCTGTTTGGCATAACGTTGAACATACGAAGTGGTGGATAGGTGGGGTCATTTGCTACTTACTCAGCCCAAATTTTTTTGGCCCTGGCTCCATGGATATTTTTTTTTAAATGCAAATTAAAATTAAGATAGTATTTTTTACATCTTTCTGTAAGTTTGAAGACTCATATTTTTTTTCTAGCTAAAATCTGAATAAAGCAATAATTTTATAAGAATCTGCCAACATTAAAGATTAAAAAAAAAAAACAAAAATATTGCCTGTTTTACCCATTTTTAGTAAAAATTACACTTTAAAGTTAAGAAAGTGGTGAAACGAGAAGAAAGTAAAAAATTTTTTTTTAGATTTCCAGGGGGCCAGGGCCAAATAAATTAGGGCTGAGTAAGTGGCAGATGACCCCACTTATCCACCGTTTTCGTATGTTCAACGTTCTGCCAAACACCCTGCATACACTGTGACATTTTAGTTGTCTTACAAAGGGCCACTCAATGTACCCAACATGAAATACCTCCAGGAGCAATAAAAAAATTGTTACACTATAAGGTTCTGGAGTGGCGACCGCGTACCGGAAGACGTAGCGTTGGAAGGCCTCTCACAAGATGGACCAATGACCTTGTGAAGGCCGCAGGAATCCGCTATATGCGGAAAGCACAGCATCGGTCGAAGTGGCGGTGCTTGGGGGAGGCCTATGTCCAGCAGTGGACGTCTTTCGGCTGAAATGATGATGATGATATAATTATATATTTTTTTTTGGATGCCTACATGAAGTGGGCTGCTTTTGTAAGACGACTAAAATGTCTCGGTGTATAACTGTCACAAAAACAAAATCGCTTTACAAAAACCTTAAGGTGTTACCAATTACGAGGTCGACTATACCTATCTATGTTCAAGAGAAGACCCAAAAAGTGTAAAATGAAACATTGTGTTTATATCATTGTTTTCATAGACCCACATATTAGATTTCCGTTTACGTCATCCGAGATAATAATATTACCCACTATTTAAATACAAATTACGATAATCCCAGACAACCATTTATTAAAATTAATGTTTAAGCCGTATTGCAAAAACGTAGTGTTTTTTTTAATTATTCACAAACTATTATATCTTCGAGATTTGGTGTTATGTATTTCCTGACGGAGTAATCTTTAAGTCATTATTAAGCAGCATTATGGTTATTCAAGTCTATTGTTTCAATTTATACTATTAATTAAAAAACTATTATGTGAATTGGTGAAGATCGGAATACTACCTACTATTAGTTCTTGATTGGTCAAATCATCTAAGTTTTATATAATTTTACGTGTAGGTAAACATGTTTTCATTGGATATCGATAAAAAATCAAATAGGTAGGTAAGTTTAAAAAAAACCGGCCAAGTGCGAGTCAGACTCGCGCACCGAGGGTTCCGTACAAACTGCGTTCATGAGGAAAGGGGTAGTAAGTTTAAAATGATTAAAAATATTTTTATTAAATGATATAACAAAAAATTCATGCTTTTCGAAATTTTCCCTTCATCTGTGCTATAAGACGTTCCTTCGTACCAAATTTCAAGATTCTGAATTTACGGGATGTAACCCTGAAGGTTTTGATTCCCTTGCGAGTGTCGAAAATTTGCAGCATAAACGGCTGTATCTTTTGATTGCGTTGGCTTAGAAGTTTGATTTTTTCACAGCTCCAAGAAACTGTAAATTTGAGTATTTGATATGAATTTCAGCTTGATATCTGGCGTTCCTGGGAAAAAGGGTTTTGACAGACAGACAGACGGACAACAAAGTGATCCTATAAGGGTTCTGTTTTTTCCCTTTGAGGTACGGAACCCTAAAAAAAGACAAATGTCTACCTTATTTTAAATTATTTTTAAGACTATGGGATGACACTGGATGAAAGTAAAGGTAATATTCTGTTAAAACTCACCATCGTTCTCGCAGGAGAAATTAGGATGAGGGCAGCCTCATCCCAATTTATTTGGGTTTTGGTCCGCGAGCCTATAATTTTCTTCGAAAATTGGGCTATCCAATGCAAAAAGAATTTTTCCAATCCGACTGGAAATTTCAGAGATTACCCCCTACATACAAACAAACAAACAAATTTTACTTCTTTATAATATTAGTATAGATAAAGATTTCTCTATGAGTCGTCATCTTGGGAGACACTCCCATTCCTCCACCTTCCTTCCATTACTCTCCAAAGACACACATAGCACATCTTTTGTTTCGTAAATTAATTTCCCTTCCTCTCAGTACTTGGAGCTTTTACAATGTTGTATGTAGTACGTAAGTGCAATTTAATGTTGTAATTTTAAGAGTGTGAGCCTGGAGATCTGTCATACAGGTCCCGAACCCAGTATAGACTCCAGCTCTCACAAAGGTTTGAATTTGCCTGTAATTTATTTATTTTTGGGTGGGAAATTATTAAATAACTTCTCCCGCTCTGGGCGGAGCGGGAGGGCGTGTCAGACTCTTACTGAATAAAACCCACCCGTGTTCCTTCGGTTGCCTTGTTGCCGGGGGTCACGATTGGGATCGTGATCTGCCTGTAACCTATATACCATGTAGGTACCCAATGTGTACCTTTTTGAGAGAAATAAATTACTATTACTACTTACTACTATTTTACCCATATCATCTGTCATACCGTTTCTTTGGTCTTCCCACAGTCATACTAAAACTACTAATTAAAACTAAAACTTTCCATATTCTGTTAAAACTGAACTTTAAAAAGAACCACAGAGAAAGTGCATCATCTCAGTGCGTGACTAATTAAACCATAATAATTGTTATGAAAAGAAAAAGTGATAAAGCAATCAGTAGATGACTATTGTGAAAATAAATTAAAAATAATAATATTTTATTTTTATAATTTATCGAGTGGCTAATTATAGACTATAATTAGCCACTAAATGTCACAGTGTGACATTTACTTCGTCTGTTAACACAACAACAATATGATTTGTATTGTGAAATCATTGTGTACACACGGCTACACATCAAGCTATATATTTCCAGTATAAGCTGATCTCGAATTGTACGGATATCTTATACAATGCGAGATCAGCATAAACTGGAATTTTATAGCTTGATGTGTAACCGTGTGTACTAGTATGATAAATGAAATGAAAAAGCCACGGAATCTATGCTAACGTTGATTACATGGGTTTACAGCGGAGAAATTTAGTAAATATCAAATCTATTAATAGATTTACTCATGGGAATTATGAGGTGGGTACTTATTGCAATACCTTATCTTACTGAAGAAACGGCATAGAAGACGTACACATCGGTACAGAGGTGAATAGATTAGTAAAAAGAAACATACTAACATGAATTTTGTTGAAATAGTTTTTAATCGACTTCAAAAAAAGGAGGTTCTCAGTTCGTCGGAATATTTTTTTTTTTTAGTTTATGTTCCCCGATTACTCGAAGTCGGCTGGACCGATTTGAAAAATTCTTTTTTTTTTAAAGAATATAATACTTTTTAGTTGGTCCCATTGTCATTTGGTCACGATCTGATGATGGAATCTTGGAGAAATCGAGGGAACTCTTCAAATGTTATAGGCACCTCTATAGAATTTTTGGTATTTTTATAGTAACGCGTGTTTTTGCTCTCGGAAAGTTTTTGCATTTGGTAAAGTGGAACTGATGATGAAGGACACAGATGGCTACCCGAACTACTCAATAATATGTATTTCACGGGTTGCGATTCGATTACTTTAATATGGTTAGTAAGCAATTGATGCTCGTCACAATTTATATGGTGCAGTGGAGCTGATGGTGAAGTAGGTACCTGGAGAACTTCTCAACAATTAAAGTCCCTACATCGAGAAAAGCAATATTTTGTAAAAGGTGATGAGCAATTGATATTAGGCTATTGTAAATTAGATAAATTACAAACCAACCCACTAAAAAGTGAAAAAAAACCTTTTTTACAAAGAATACAACCGACTTCTAAACTACAAAGTGAAAAATAACTTTAATTTCGGAAGTCGGTGGCAAAAAACATTGTATTTTTTGTAAAAAAGTTTTTTGTTAATGTGAGAACGTTGTAGACCTTGATGACTTACATATAGATGTTTCGATTAGTTGGCAATTTCCTATTTTGTTAAGTATCTGGTACTTGTTGACATGCCTACATTGTCCTCCCATATCTATGAACACTAATAATTAAAAACATTGTAAAAGTCAATTATTTTTAAAAGAGTAACCGTGAAGTTTCTTGCCGGTTCTTCTCGATAGGAAACGACCAATTGGAACAGTGCATCTACAAGTCCGTGCAATTCACGAAGACGCGTCCTACTCCGCTCCGCGCCGTACTAGAGTTCAGCTTACAGTACAGTAATCGCGGAGTGGGGCGCGTCTTCGTGGATTGCACGGACTATTAGCTCCTGACGTTTCATGAGTGCCGATGTAGGTTTATGAGAAATAAAATATTTCGATTTTGAATAATCTAACCTGACTGAAGAAAGGCATCACAATATGGCTTTATGACTTATTGAAATATTGACTGAACACAATCTTACCAGTTGGTAACAGCATTAGCGTCTTATTAGATCCTAATAGTTTACTTATTGTGGTAACCTGTTAGACTATTATTCCCAATTAAAGGTTGTTGTGAGAGAATATTGCCATTGATAACTTAGGATACAAAATGGGTACCCTCTTATTCGAGTCATAAACAACTAAACGGTCAACATTATAAGTAGGTAGATGAATACTTAAGAATTTCGAAGTCTGTTATCAATATGTAATTTCACATACTAGTTAGAAAACCATTCTAATCAGCAATTTTTCGTTCCTAAAACACTTTTGAAACTTTGTAATCTACTTTTAATGCTGACTGCATGTGACGGGCTTATTCTGAATAGGTCGAAAATACGAGTCGAAATAGAATAACTGTACGTGTCACAGCAAACAGGGATGGTATTCCAATAATGTACAATTTTGTTTTTGACGAACTGTGGAAATAGCCGTCTTTTTTTGTAACTTAGATAATTACAAACCAACCAACTAAAATGTGAAAATTAAACGATTTTACAAAAAATACAAAATAAAATACTGATCCAAAGACACCGACTAAATTTATTTTTCACTTTGTAGTTTGGAGGTCGGTTGTATTTTTTGTAAAAAAAATATATGTTATTTATTGATATTTTTTATGTAATTTATTGATAGACTGACTTAAATTCAACTTAAAGCATTTATTTCAATAAAACCATTTACAGGCACTTTTCAATTGTCAAAGTAGTCTGTCAGTTTTGTATGTAGGTACCTAATATATCTTAAGTACCGGTAACTATAGTCTCGGACTTGCACAGTCGCTAATTGCAGGTTAACCTGTATTCTCAGATAACATATAATTATAATAAAATGAATGGCTCTAATTTAGTAATAATGGAATTACAAAACAAACAAAATTGAAATTTTGCCCACTCAATACTACAACATGAACAGTATAAAGGCCTATTCAGATATAATATATGCGATATCGCTGTCACGCTCGGTAGCGATCACTGGTAGCGATACTAGTCAAAAGTGACTAACTAGGAGGCGGACCAGTATCACTACCGAGCGCGACAGCGTTATCGCTTATATCTGAATAGGCATTCAATTTAAATAAAAAATAAATATAAATGGAAAGTAAAACTAGTAAAAAAAGTTTACAATTAATAAGTAAATGTTATTATAGTGTAAAAGAATATTATATTATTAATTTGTGGCCTATTCAGATATAAGAGATATCGCTGTCGCGCTCGGGAGCGATACTAGTCCAAAGTGACTAACTAGGAGGCGGACCAGTATCGTTACCGAGCGCGACAGCGATATTGCTTATATCTGAATAGGCCTTAAATTGAAATAAAAATTGAGTAGAAATGGAAAGTATACCTAGTAAAAAAAAGTTTACAATTAATAAGTAAATGTTATTACAGTGTAAACGAATATTTAAATGATAAATCCCTAAAACTCAAATAATATTTATTTTTTATATTAGATTATAAGATAAACGATAAGTCATCAACTCTACCTACTATCTTTTTTTGCTGTGCCCGACAGGGTCCACGATTGTTCTTAAGAGGCCGGCGACACGGCTCGCAACTACAAATCGAGATGTTTGCAAAATTCAATTCCAAGCACGTTGCGCTAGTGTGAGTGTCTGTCGGAGCGATAAACACCTACAGTGAGCAATACTACCACGCACACATTGACAATTATTGCTTGACGCGATAGTACTACTAGCTTTCGAACATTTATGATAAATTTGGATATGTTCCGTAATACAAAAAATTATGAATGAAAACTTAATGTATTTCCATTTTTTTTCGATAATTTGTAACATGATAACATAAACTATGCTTCTGTGGAAACAATATTATAAATATTGTTGTTTATAATACAGAAAAACAATATGAAAACATGTCATTTACGCTGTAAAAATGTACGAAATGCAATTCGCTTACACTTCATTTAAAGGTAAGTTTTTGGAAATAAAAAGATGTAGGACGCTCAATCCGAATATCAACATAATATGGTGGAAATATGCTCAAATTGCAAATGATTTATGTACTACGTTTGTATGGACAATTCATGCGTCGCCGCATTCTTAAGCAAATATGTTTACCATCTAAGCATATATATTGTGGAATACAATAAAGTATTGAGTGTTGAGGAAAAAACAGTGAAGAGTTTTCCAAATATACTATACATTCTATATACATTACACAAACATAAACATATACATTACATTATTTATTCTACATAAATTTAACAAATTATCAGATTGCGTTCGTGTCGGGACTTTAGTATTTTCAATCAATCAATCTTTTTATTTCTCACCACAATATACATAAATAATTTTACATTGGTCAGATTCGACAGAGATACACAATTCAAATGAGTATAATAATATATTGTGGGAGACTGGTGCCTAAGCTAGGCTCATGGCCTGTGTTTCAGGACACCAGGATCCCATCCCTTTACATTTTCATTTTATAAATTATGTACTATTTTGGTTTTAAAGAAGTTCATGGGATCATGGTATATGTTCTATTCTGTACAAAACTCACCGTGTAAAGTTAGGTAAAGTGAGCTTGAAGTGAGCTGTCATTCCACATGCCTAGGGATTGACACAATTGACAGCCCAGGCTCACATTAACCTCACTTCACCTTAGTTTTCATGGTGAGATTTTACAGAATAAATCGGCCGGTACAGATTTTATGAAATAATTCATCTCTGAGTCTGTTTAGTGGTGCGTTAACCCCAATAAAAATTTTCTTGGATGCTTGAGTGTGGAATACATTAGTTACAGGATATGTTCAGAAAAATCGCAGTCTAATTTTTCAACTGATATTGTTAGCAAGACAAGTATGTACACTTCTGCATAACCCTGATGAACACAATGGTACAGTTATTAGGTATTTAGATAGTGGACATTCGTAGTTCGTAGTCTCTTTGCCGCTCAAGCGCCAAGGACAAATTGACGAGAACATTCTTGGCAACTTTGCTCTCGACATTCACCTCGACGGGGACTTGAAACGTCCTGTAGTTCAATCTTGGTTGCGGTACTTGTGCTGTAAACAGATGAAATCAAAAATGATTTTAATGATCTCACAAATAATACAGGAAAAACAGAAGAAACCCTAACATCACGCCTACATTCGATGCTAGACTGTTAAGTAAACCCATATTTCGTGTCCTATATAATAAGGACCGAGCCTATTGCTAACCAAGCATAAATAAAGAGTTCAGGCTACCACAATAAACTGCCTTACACAAAACATACTTAATAGACAGATTGAACAAGACATTTGATCCCTTATCAGCATTGTAAGAGTTGAATGAAAGTCGTCTGTTCGTCACCTACTGTCTAATTATCGTACTTTTACTACAAAGTGTTCATTGATAACTGTAGTAATTAATAAGTGACCTGCGATAAAGGTGCGTATAAATAGGTGGTGCAGCAGATGCATAGGCACTGACGAACATGGCGCGTTTGGTGTTGTGTGCATTGGCTCTCCTAGCGGCCGGGGTCCTCTCGGAACCCGTGAGGAAAAATGTGTCGCCGAAAGCTGGTAAGTCCAATTTTATTATTTGTTATTTTATGGGTACTATAATTTGTATTATGTCTGTAAAGGCAACTGTTTGCCATAACTGTATGGTGAATAGGCAGTATTTATTTGGCTAGATACTGCGAATACATCTGGTATTCTTTTGGAAACCATGATCTAAACTAAAAGCTAAGCTTGGCGGAATTAACTATTATGTGTAGTTGGTATGTTTTAATACGAAACATGGTAATTTCTTATCGGAAATATTTTTTTATCTATTACAAATGATTAAAAACAACAAACTCCTTATCCTGGGAAGCTATGTAGTGGACACATTTAGATGTGTTGGTTCCAGCGAAATAAACTTGTCCCTAATTTACCTTAGTAACTGTATCTGCTTCATCATTCTCCTGCTCTTATCCTAATTTATTTAGGGTCTTTTTAATCCATACTTCAAAGATGATATGTCATCTTTCATACAGTTCATCCATCGTTTCTTTAGTCTTCCCCTACTCGTATAGCTATCTACATTCATAGTCAAAACTTTCCTGAAAACATTTTCCTCATTCCTTCGCATCACATGCCCATATCATGACAACCGATTTCCACACAATTTTTCAGTCACCGATGTCACTTTTAGATTTCCTTTTATACTCATTTTTTTATTCTATATCTATTCATGAACACCAAACATCTTTCATAACATTCTCATCTCAACTGCATGCAATTGCCTTTCATTCATCCCGTTTGTAGCCCAACATTCTGATCCACACAAAACAGTAGGCCTAACGATTGTTTTATAAATCTTCCTCTAAAATTTAAGGGGAATGCGGGAGTCACAGATTGTTCGCGTGACTTGCCGCCATTTCATCCATCCAGTGTTCATTCTGTGCTTAACAGTCCGATTTACTTCGCCTTCGCTTTGCATGAGTGAACCGAGATACCGAAAGTCGGAGTAGACTGGGAGAAGCGTGCCATCAAGCGGTATGGCCCCGGAACTGGACAGATTGTCGAAATCGCAGAACGCTCGTTTTCAAGCTAACATTCTCCAGCTTCTGTTGTAATTTCTCCAATCTGCTGTGGATCTCAGGTCCATCTACACCCACAAGAACAATGTCGTGAGCAAAAAGAATAACTGAATCTGCTTATGGAATAAAAATATCTTATGGAAAGGAGAAGTACAAAAAACTTTTGTGGGTTCCTTTAAGCTTGTTTCTAGGGGAAATGTCGATAGAATTTCAACTGTGATATGCATGAAATATTTATTGTATGTGGATTTTAATAGTTGCACAAATATTCAGTTCTATAGTTTTCTAATTAGATGAAATGCAAAGCTTTCGCTCGCGCTATGCGATCTTTCTAGGCTTGGAACCTAGTAAAGTACAATTCCAGGTCAAAAGTAACATCGTACCGCAACACATAATGTCAAATATTTTTTTTCTTACAGCAGACCCAGTTTTCATGCAACGCCAGTTGGATTTGATGCTCTTGTACTTCCACCTTCATGAGCCGAATCATCTTGAATCTACCAAAACCATCTCTAGAACTTGGAGTCTCGAGAAGAACATTGAACACTTTAGCGTATGTACCTAAATATTTTTATTTTAGTCTAAAACCAAGAACGTGGCTACTTACATGATTAGTTTTGAAATCGGCTACTGCTGTAACCAAAATATTTCGGTTTCAGAATGTGACTGCTGTGACAACCTTCATCGAGATGCTGGAGCATCAGTGGGTACTTCCTCGCGCTGTACCGTTCTCCATCCTCGAATCCGAGCACAAGTTTGAGGTAGTCACCCTATACAATGTGCTGTACTCTGCTAAGGACTACGACACATTCTACAAGACCGCCGTTTACGTGAGAGACCGCGTCAACGAACATCTCTTCGCTTACGTGCTCAGTGTTGTCATTTTGAACCGTCCAGACACGCAAGGAATCTACATACCCCGTCTATATGAGGTCTTCCCTTCATACTTCAACAATGGTGAAATTATGACGACCGCCCAAAGGATAAACACTCACGGTTTCCGCATGGTTGAGCACTACCCATCTACGTACAAATGGGACGAGAATGTAGTCATTAGGTGGAATGCTACGATCTGGCCTTACTACAACAGCGAGAGCGCACCCGTTGCCTACTTCACGCATGACTATGCCTTAAACACCTTGTACTACAACCTTCACCTTTCTCAACCCGGCTGGCTGAACAGCAAAGCTCTTCCGTTCAACAAGCACCGACGTGGAGAGTGGTTCTGGTTCCTGCACAAGCAGATTATTGCTCGTTACTACATGGAGAGACTGTCTAACGGACTTGGTGAAATTCCTGAACTAGGTCACGAGATTGTTAAAGAAGGTTACAACTCTGGTCTTTTGTACCACAATGGCGTTGCTTTCCCTGTTAGACCAAACTACTTCCATCTCGACCAGCCTCATTTCGTTGACGAAATCCAAGAAATCTACGATTACGAACGTCGCATTCGTGACGCCATTGATCAGGGTTACTTAGTTGACGTAAGTGTATTTTTATTTAAGTTTGTAATTATTATCATTATTTTATGGACACTATTTATAATATTTCATTATATTGCAGAATCTTGGTGAACGCATCGACCTCAGCGCTCCTGAGGCTATTGAGATCTTGGGTCGTGTCATTGAGGCTAACGTCGACTCTCCAAATGCGCAATATTACAAGGACTTCATCAGCGTCTGGAAGAAGGTTTTGGGCAATTCTCTTGTTCAGGAACACCAGTACTTCCACCAGTGAGTTAACAATCATTATAGTTTACTAAACAGTTGAACATGAAGGTATTCGCCACTTACTAATGTTTGTAACTATTTCCAGCTATGTTCCTTTGGTTGTCCCCTCGGTCTTGGAACACTACCAGACTGCTCTGCGTGACCCTGCTTTTTACATGATCTGGAAGCGTGTCTTGGGACTGTTCCAGTTGTGGCAGGAGAAGCTTCCTCGCTACAAGCGTGAAGAGCTTGCTTTGCCCCAGGTGGCCATCCAGAATGTTGATGTTGACAAACTGGTAACATACTTCGAAAATAACTACCTGAACGTCTCTTCTCATCTGCACATGAACGAGGAAGAAGGTATTATTAGATAAGTTATTTTTCTGCCCGAGTTTTCATAAAGTTCATATCTGATTTTATCTTTTCTATTTTGTTCATAGCCAAGGAAGTGTATGACCAAGTCAGTGTATTAGTCCAGAAACCGAGGCTGAACCACAAGAAGTTCCAAGTCCGCGTTAATGTCAGGAGCGAAAGTCCCAAGACTGTTCTTGTCAAGTTCTTCTTGGCGCCCAAATACGATAGCCACGGCTATGAGATCCCTCTCCACGTCAACACCCAGAACTTCATGCAGTTAGATGAATTCGTCCATGACTGTAAGTTTGTATTGTTTACTTTTCATAATTTATACAAACAACCTATTCCTCTTTAACATACATATGCAAATAGTCATTCACCATAGGCACGGCACGCCAGCATCAACGATGTATTCATCTAGCTCTTGTCACCGCCGGCGTACCAGTGGTATTAGAACCTTAGCGGCTTGGTACGTGACGATAGGAAGAGACCAGACGGCAAGACGTTGTTGCCTTTGGAAGGTGGATAGGCCTTTGGTGTTGGACGCAACCTGTGTCGACACCCTTGCGCCATATCATGTTTCTAGTACGGTAGGCTGTGCTGGCGCTGCTGCTGCGGCTGCTAAGACCCTCTAACGTTGTATATACTGGAACTCTAGGGTAACTACAGTTTTGAGCCGTTTGGGGTCGAAACGCTCGGATCATGGGGTCCGAGTACGCGTCTTTTTTTTGGGAAAATTTCTGACCGTCCGGTGTACACTTCACCTCATCACGAGGCTGGCTCGTTCTTTGGTTAAATAATAGCATTGCCAATCAATATGTCAATATTTCCAGTCGCATGTTTCCGGATGACATCGTTGCGGACGAATACATCGACGCTTAAGATTCCTTTTGTTTTTGTATTTATTTGTATAGTTAGTATTTAATTTAGTTCCTACCTAGAGTAAATAGTTAACAGAAATAAAGACAAATTATTGTTTAAGTAGGTAAAAAATATGCAAATACCAACAGAAATTAATACGTGGAATTTTGTTCTATTTTTAGAAACAATAAAAATAAAACGAAATAATACGCTTCTAGGTACATTAAAATGAAGTTCAACATCCCACGTCCGAATAGCTCTGTAACAAGAGTGGTAGTTTATTAAAAGCATAAACTAATACTATTTGCAGTGCCTGAGGGAGAATCCGTCATCACTCGAGACTCTGTTGCCAACACTGGTCAGGAATGGGCTTCTGCCCACCAAGTCTACGAGACCGTTGAGAAGGCGGTGCACGGCAAGGGACATCTTTACATCGAGCAAACTGAGGGCATGGAGAAACTGATTCAACACATTCTGTTACCTAAGGGTACGTGATTTTATTTTTTTAAACAGATCCGGTGTTTCCCCTTAGAAGTGATTAATTTCTAAATGATGATGGGGAAAATCGATCAAATAGTGATTAGGTTTTGGGTTTCAGGATCATATTAGTTCTACCATCAGTACCTACTTACAAAAACGAATTATCTTTTGTAATTTTCACAGGTCGCGTTGCCGGTATGCCTTTCGTCCTGATGGTCTACATCTCCGAGTACCGCGCACCCAAAGTTGCTGACAATGCTGCCTCAGACATCTCTCTCTCTCTTGGTCTGTCTGCTATCGTTCCTCAGCTGACCGACGAGCCATTCGGCTTCCCAGTCAACAGGCCTCTCTACCCCTGGCAGGTGGAGGGTGTCAAGAACTTGTACTTCCAGGATGTTCTGATCCACCACAAGCACACCCCCGAAATCGAAGTTCCTCACATGGAATAAGCGATTCATGGAGTGTTTTTGACGCCAAGTAGAACAATGTTGCTTCTCTATGACCAAATTACTGAATTTATGGAATCACTAGGTACTGTGGTCTAGTGCAAATATTCTTATGCGAGTGATTAAAACTTCCAACTAAAATTATCAGACCAGTAAAGAAGCAAAGCAGGCTTAAAAGTTTGGCCAGCTAATTTCAATATCTGTGCAATTTGGCGTCAAAAATGTGCATTTATGTTATGTTTATATAGTATTTATTTATGTAGTGTATGTATTTATTGTTGTTGTATATTAATATGATATAATATTTATGTATTAAGTAACAAAATATAGTATGTTGATCAATGTAGTAATTGTTAATCTATTGCCCAACTAAGATGTAAACAGTTCATGTTCAAAGAGCCTTATATAATTTTGAGCCATTTACAAATCTATAATTTTGAAAATGACCCGGTTTCTCTTTCAGTCAGCTAGATGGATCTCAGATTCACATAAATGTATGTATTTTGTGTTATGTATTATAAATAAATAAAATATGTTTAAAAACATGGCCATCTATTTTTTATTCCTTCTCCAATAATATGTTGTTACAATAATGTTCATAATCAATTGCAATAAACAAAAGTTAGATTTCCTTAAAATTGAGACCAAAAAAAGCAAAATGGCAGTTTTAAAATTGCTGAAACTAAAATCATTTGACCTTGTTATCTATGGCAGGGTTATTAGAATTCCCTGAACATTCTCTAAACAGCTCTTAGATACTAACTACAGCTGTAACGTAGGTACAATGTACCCGTAATTTAACTAAAGGTTAGTTGCAATAAAAAAGAATAAGAAAGAGAATAAGTCCCTAGTATTAAAATAACGTATGTTGTGATATTAACTAGTATGCAATATTTTATCTTAAATATAACCTAGCAAAACGCTAATGTTGGTTACTACTTGCTGCGCCCTAACAGAGTATTGTACTATCATCATCATCACCATTATCATCCTGTTTACCACCTCTTGGAAAATGGTTTGGTACCATCTGACGGTTAGCTCTATTACCGCGCGCGCTCATTGGTCAAATCAAATAGCGCGCGTTTCCCCGACTTCCTACTACACACTTTCGTCCCTTTTCACGAAATCACTCCCGCAGATTGCAGGATTCCACGGATTGCAGATTGCAGGAAAGTAAAAGGAAAGACACATCAAAAATAGTAGCCCACCGCTATTGGGAACAGGGTCCAAGCTACCGGTAGTCAAGGCTCCTGACAGACGAACCTCCTAAGAATACACGCCGTGTCCAGAAGTACCGCTGTCTGGATCAAGCATTTGATCCAACTGCCTAGCGAGGGTTAAAGAGAGAGCGAGATGGCATAAAATTATAAGCCTTCTAATTTATTTATTTTATTGAACTTTGAAAGGCACAAAGGTTGACTTAGTGCCTTAGCCTTAATTGACCTTATACTAACTACTACGAGGATTCTCTTGAGTGCTATAACCATGTGTGTTATCTGTATCCTGAGTGAGCATTTGTCTTTAAGGAATTTAGCTTTGACGTGATCACACTACCTGCATCGCTATTGATATTGGTATGCCAGAGCGATCCAATTAATTTGTAGAGCAGTGAGTCATTGGAGGTAGATACCGATTTTGCTAATTTCAGTAGGTAAAGCAGTCCTTGAATCTTTATGTTTGTTTTTGGACGATCACTAGGGAGCTCCATAGACCATTATAACGATGGGTTCATGGAAACTGTCCATACGGTCGGATATAAGTTTTTCAAGACCCGTCGTACAAATCGAGACAAGAGGCTCTCTGATGCTACTTTACAGCTCATGGAGGAGAGGCGCGAGATGATTCTGCAGTCTTCAGACGATGCGCTTAAATAGACAGATCTCTAAGTCCTTGAAAAGCGAGCTTCGCCTCTATAATACCAACCGTATTAAGGATGCGATAGAGCGGAACAAGGGCTCCAAGGTTTTTGCAAGAGATCTGTCTAGCTTGCGAAACTGAAGACCAATAATGGCAGAATCGTATCCGCCAAACCGCCAATGCGTAAGTTTCTATGGACAGTTTTACACGTCAACCAGTAACCCCGTTACGAATCTAGCAAATGACCCAAGAGCTAGATTGACCCGACACTATACCGAAGACATCCCGGACGTCAGCTTGTACGAGATTAGGATGGCTCTGAAGCAGCTTAAAAACAACAAGGCGCCGGGTGATGACAGAATTACGGCTGAACTCCTGAAGCTTGAAGGCTCCTGAAGGATATTATAAGCCTTATAAAACAAAAACTATTTGTGATACATCTATAATTTTTTTTTTTTTATGCATTGGTCTTATATATTTTTAGGATAGGAATAAAAATATATATGTAAATTATTTATTTTTATTTCATAATCTCAATTAAAAATGGTGTTACAGTGAAAAATAAAAAACTCTGACATGTACTTTTTATCATTTTGAATGTAATTTTTTTTTTTTAATTTGTGTAATGTAAAAATGAAAAAAAACCACACTTACCCAGTACGTGATCGGCTGTTAAAGTGTTGGATACCCTCAAATTATAACATCTATCGATTAGACAGAGACCTAAAAATAAAGTGACTCGGACGATAGTAGTTATCAATTTCATCGCAAATCATAAATGGGCTCGCTGGCTAGTTCGTCGAACTGGTATGAGTATGACGATGTTCGGTTGTGCGATGGATCGAATCAAGTCGAAACGATTCTAAAGAATACTTCAAAGCAACTCATTTTGAAGTATTCTTTAGATCCTGGGTTCCGAACCTGGGGGTAATTACCCCCGCGGGTTTACAGCAATTCTGTGGGGGTGACAAAGAACCTAACAATTAAGACCTAATCTGGTGAGACCAAAGCTGGTGCCGAATATACTTACTGTTAAGGTGATATATTGAAAAAAATGGGCTTTTTCTTTATCGTGTAACTTTCAAAGTATTTGGAATAGGGATTTCAAATTTTGGTGTATGATTTTTGACTATATGATCTAGTATCCGGAAAAAGGAATACACGATACAATGAAATTTTCTCGATACAAAAAATTTGCAAAGGTCTATCTATTTTTATCTTTTTTTGAGTATCATGGCGCAACGCTTATGAGTTATTCAATGGAATTTACTTTAAAACATAGAGAGTAAGCGTTTCGAGTTTTAAGAAAAGCAGTTTTTTTTTAAATAATACTTTTCATTTACAAAAGACGGCATTTCGTTTTGGCACATACGTTGTTTTATTCCGAGCGGACACACATTATCGTCATCTCTTCTTTCGCCTATCAAAAGTATTGTCATCACTCTCGTTCATTCATAGATCAGTCGCCCGATGGGGCTCATCGACGAAGAATCTATGTCACTTTTTTGCAAATCGGTGCGATCAAATTTACGTGATTTAAAGAATTTTGTTTACAGAAAAAGTTAGTACTTCAGCAAGTTAAAGTAATTATTGAATGCAATTAGTGTTGAATAGGTATTCAGACTGTGTGTGTGTATTCTTGTGAGTCCTGCGAACAATATAACATTATTTTTCTATTATGATTTCGTGGTGACATTTAAATTATTTATAAATATAGAAAGAAATATAAAATCAAAACTGAACAGTACCTGCAACGTTTGGAGTGCACAGGGCTATCAATGAACTCATTTTACAGGAATTCAATAGCAATAAGATGATGATAATAGTGAGTCGAATTCTCCACCTTCACTAAAGCACAACCAACACAATCTATTCCCGCTTTTTAGTGTATTATTGTGTAAGCATTTTATTTTCTAAGAACATCTATTTTTATACCTACAACTTTTAATAATCTTTTATCTAAAGAAATAGGCTAAATAAAATTCGTTTTTAGGTTTTGAAATACGTCAACAGTACATCAATATGTCAAGTACTGTCACTACGAATCATAGGTCACAAAAAAGAAATGGAGTCGCATTTGAATTGTAAAAAAGGAGAGTTTTTACCCGACTACGGCAAAATCAAAGGAGGGTTATGATTTTAACATGTATGTATGTATATATGTAACAGGCTATCAAATGCAAAATAAAATTCAAGTCAGACTAGTAGTTCCAGAGATTAACGCGTTCAAACAAACAAGAAAACAAACTCTTCAGCTTTATTATTAGGACTAGCTGCACTCCACGATTTCACCCGCATAAGTCCCAATCCCGTGGAATATCGGGATAAAAAGTATCCTATGTCCTGAAGTCTAAACCAATTTATCATCACTGTAATATTTTCAACACAATGTATTTTGTTATAAATAAATTACTTATGATTATGACTTAACCAGGTCATGGTCTACCCTTTGTCAAATTTCAAATATTATTCCCTCAGAACTCTAAAAAAATCAAGCTTCTAAGTCAACGCAATAAAAAAATACGGCCCTTTATGTGGCATATTTTGATAATCGCAAGTAAATCAAAAACTACAGGGTACTTCCAGTTGACCTAGAATTATGAAATTTTAGCAGGAAGCAAGGTCTTACAGCACAAGTAAAGGAAAAAGTCCGACCATTGATAATAATTTGTAGATTTATCACATAAAAATTTTTTTTTTGCGATTACAAACTTGCATTTGAAATTGGAGAATTGACCGTGACGTACCTATCGATGTATGGGAGAACATGTTTCTCAACTACTAAGTTAAGATTTTTTGGGATAAATTCATCCCAACTACGGAACCCTTCATTGTGCGTGGTCTGACACGCACGTGGCCAGTTTTTTTTGTATGTTTGTTTGTTACGCTTTCATGCAAAAACGGCTGAGCGGATTTGGATAAAATTTCGCACATGGGTAGACCATGACCTGAGTATGTCCTACATAAGATACTTTTTATCCCGATATTATAATAATAATAATAAATTAACGCGCCCCACCGCCGTATCTCTACGTTGACGTCGTGGTGGGGCTTGCGCGCTCCGAACTCTAGGTCTGTGCCGGTAGAGTTTACTTTGCCGGAACAGGTCTGGGATGAGGAGCCAGACCAAGAGAGATACAAAAACCCGCAGGGCAGCATGTGGCGAGCTGATGGGCAGTAGCGACCCCACGGACCCTATCTCCCGGGAGAAGTCTTGTTCCTCACCTCTGGCTTGCCTTCATTGGCTGGCTGGAGTAAACACTGACGAGGAACAGAACTCCCATCTCATTCTTGCCTTAATTGGCCGGCTTGAGTGGAGATTCGCAAGAGCAAACGTGCTCGGAGGAAGGAAGTATTCCAGTAAGTGCTCGTAGGGATCTTGACCATCTTCCGGGCTCTGGGATTGTTCTGAAAGCCGTGGAATACCTCTCCACTCCTCAAGCACCTCAGGACATGTTGCCCCCTTGTCGCTACGACACTTTGTGCTAGCGACCGTTTTCGGGGGCCCATTAATGAGTGTGCAAGTCACCCCCTGCCATTTTATCCGTGTGCATTTAAAACATTGATCAGGCAGGGGCCATAGTCTTTCCATAGTTCCAGTTTACCAATCCATTATAGCCACCCAAATCCATAGCCTAATATGTTTTGTTTCCATGTTCTGCAATAGTTCTACACCAACCGAGGGTTGTCCTTGGGTGCACTTGCATGGTGCATACAGGGATAATCGTCGGTTGGTGCCTCAACTCTTATTAATGTCTAAGGGGCCTCTGCGAGTTGGCTTGGGCCCCTCGTACGCCTTCCAAAGGACCGGGATCCATGGTCCCGAGATTTATTAAAATATAGAAAAATAATAATAATAATAATCGTTTATTTATAAAAAGGTGCACATTTACAATAAGTAGGTAACTTAATAATTAAAATAGAGCACAGTTGCTTATTTGCCTGAACTAGGTTAAACCTGTGTTTCAGGCTACGAAGTGCATAAATACTTAATGTAATAAATTAAACTATGAGTATAAAGTATAAACTAAATATAAATTAGGTAAACAAAAGTAAAATAGCATGTTAGCGGTTCTATTTGCAGACAACAAGTAGATCTTCTGTCTGTGCATAATCTATGGTTAGTAAATATTCAAGTATAATTTTTTTACAGCTAAAGTAATTTAATTTATAAATACTAAGTTTTCTATTTAATCTATTATACAGAAATGGGCCTAAGAATGTAAAAAATCTTTCTACAAAGACATGTTTTGAGGTCGCATTAGATGTGCGTACTATATCATTCCGTCTTTTGTTAGAATTGTCAGCAATGTAGGTAAGCATGGAGTGCTGTTTTAATACTAAGTGCATAATGAAAAGTTGGCGAACAGTCAGCACGTTGCAGGATTTATATAGCAGATCTGTGGGAAAGAAAAAGGGATGGAAGTTTGCTACCTTTAAAATTGCTCTGTGAGCTCTTTCAAGAGGAAGTAGATAGGATTTTGGTGCGCCACCCCATGAAGTGATGCAGTATTGAGTTATAGATTGACATAGGGCCAAATAAACTTGAGTGATTAATTTTGAATCTGCAAATGTTCGCAGTTTTTTAAAAACATATATTAATTTGCGCACTCTTTTCCCAATGGATCGAGACTTACGCGGGTGAAATCGCGGTATTCAGCAAGTATTATACAGGATGTCTCAAACGTAGTGGTCCAAAGGCAAATGGGGTAAATTAGAGGTGGCCACCCATCATTTAAAAAAATTAAAGTTTCGATATTCTCAATAGTTCAGAAGATTTCACTAATTTAAACATTTTCAAGAAACTCTACATTTTCATTTAATTTTCACTTTAATTTTTCGGCCCTGTGGACAACATTTTCGACGTAGCGAGTTTAAATCGTAAGTACGAAAACATAGTGGGAAAATTGTTTAAAATGTTATATTTAAGATATTGTGACTATTTTTTATTGTGCTACTGTTTGTTTTTCCTTAAATAAATAAATCTGGCTTAAAGATGCCTTGATAGTGTAGGCTGGAAGATTACGTTCCTAGTTACGTTTAGTGTGGCTCTGCAGCACTTCAGATTTTATTTTTACTTATCTTTTCTAATTTTTCATTAAACTTTATCGAAACTTTCTAAGCCCAGATTTAAAAAAGTGCACATAGCACATAGCTTTAAAAGTACCTTAATTATTAATAGTTAGACTGGGAAAATTTTACAAAGATAGCTTAATGAAAACCTTTAAAAAAAATGGGTTTCATAACATGGTCGAACTACCCGCAAAACTTTATGCTCTAATTTTACCGAAACATCTCAGAAAAGCGTTTAGTATTAAAATTTAACATATTTAAACGTGTTCGTGTTCCTTCGGTACATGTGTTTAATTATTAATTCTTTTTTTTTTACTTTCGCTGTTGACCTTCGTAGGCCTTCACAACTTGTGTTGTCATTATCAAAAGCCATCATAGCCCATAATCTGCCTATAGGCATTGGGCATGGGCTTGTATCTACACTATCAAGACATCTTCCAGCCATTGAACTCGCTACGTCAAAAATTTTGTTCACAGGGTCAAAAAATCCAAATGAAAGTAAAAAGTTTCTTGAAAATGGTTAATTTTCTGAACTGTTGAGAATATCCTAACTTTTAAATTTTTAAACAATAGGTGGCCACCTCCACTTTACCCCATTTGCCTTTGGATCATTACGTTTGAGACAACTTGTATACAGGTTGGATTTTTGAGATGGGGCAATAAGGGCAACTACCATAATCGTTGTTGCTACAGGAAAACGGTCTTAGAAGACTGTCCTTAACTTTTTAAGACATTTTAATCTGCATTCACAGATTTCGAAAAAAAAATTGGTTGCCTGTAAAGTCGGTATACGGGCGAAAGTTTTACGTGACAACGACTTTGAGTGGTAAAATAATTTTAATGTGAATATTCATTCGTATAGTAGGAAGAAGGATGAAATAATAGTAACAATTTAAAACATTTATTTATACAAAGAATTATATTTAAAACATTAATTTATACAAAGAATCTCGCACTGAATTTCATATTAACAAAATTTTATTTTTACGTACGCGTGCCTTTCACTTTTTATGTCTGTCTCTCTCGCTCTTAGGCGGGCTAACCATGCCCGAGTGGAAGGGACGCGTGCCTCTCACTCGCTCTCATTGTGAGCGCATAACGTGAGCGGAGCGTAACGCAGTTTCTTGAAGTGTCACCCGGCAAACCAATTTATAAGACGTTGTCACGTCAAAATATTAGTCAGCAAGAAAATGGGCAGTTTTCACAAAAACTTTTTTTGATGCCAATCGAACCTGTTTCTTTTATGGAACAAAAAACTTAAGTGGCCAACTCAGAACCAAGTCAGAAATCGCAAAAAAAAATCCCATACGTTTTGTGTGTGGGAATGTCACTCTGTAAACAATAAATATTTTTGCTGATAATTAAATATTTTGTATTATTTGTCTACTCCATAGTTCGCAAAATTTCATAGACCGAGATAAATTATTGTTACTTAGCACGCGCTTTTTTCTTAGATATGTTTCTGTCTTTATCATGCACTTTTAGTATGACAGTTGTGCGACAGTGACAAGAATAATTCTTAGCCAAAGCCCATGCTAAGTAACTAACGTTTTCAAATTCCGGTCAGTTATTTCGTTAGTTCCACTTTTTGCTACTGGTTCAGATACATTTGTGGCAGCGCGACGATGTGGCGGCCAACCATCGAATATAGAACCGCCACTCCCCGCGTGCGGGGGCAATAAGCCACGCCCACCAAACTACTATTTATTTTCAATATAGGCCCTTAATAGCTAACAGAGCTTTAATAAAAATGCTTATGAGTACCCTTTGCCACCACCTATAGATGTGTGAGTGGTTTTTCAACTCTGGTTACACTGAAAACAAAGGCCGACCGTTTCAATGGAACATGACTTAAGAAACTAAACCTTACATAAAAACTTTTGAATGCAAAACAATACCAACCATGACACTAACTATGAATTTTTAATTAATTCATTGTTTATATTTAAAATAAATTACGTAAGAATTATAAGCTTGTCTTGTTTGTATTGATAACATTTTAAGGTTGGGGTAAAATCAGTTTTCCTAATAGGTCACAAGGGTAACAATATTGAAAAGATTAGCAACCACTGCTTTAGATTATTCGTAACGAATTCATTGTTGTAGCAGTGTAACATTTTAAAACTTGAGGGGTTAAAACATACTGACACTGTGTGTACCTACCATAGATGTATTATTAGATATCTATGGTACCTACAATAAAGTGTTTATTAATCTTCTGCTGGAAGTCTATGAAAATGGCAAACAATTGCCGTTATTGTTTCTTCGAAATGTTGAATATGTTGAAACCATCACCGTTGTCGCCAATTATGATCGGTATCTCTTAGTCGTGGCTTTCGTATTTGGGCGTTTGTAGTTCGTAGTCTTTTTGCCGTTCAAACGCCAAAGACTACTTTACTTGACGAGAACATTCCTGCCAACTTTGCATCGACATTGACCTCGACGGGGACAGACTTGAAACGCTCTGTAGTTCAATCTTGGTTAAATAAAAAATGATTTTTATGATCTCTCAAAGCCAACATTAATTTCATACTAGACTTAAGTAAACCCACATGTCCCATGTAATAGAAAGGCCAAGCCAGCGAAGTCCATTGCCAACCAAGCATAAATAAAGAGTCTAGGCTGCCACAATGAACAGTCTTACCTACACAAAACATATTTAATAGACAGATTGAAAAAGATGTTTGATCCCTTATGAGCATTGTAAGAGCAGAATGAAAGTCGTTTGTTCGTCACCTATAGTCTAATTATCGTATTTGTACTACATCGTGTTTATTGATAACTGAAGTAATTAATAAGTGACCTGCGATAAAGGTGCGTATAAATATGTGGTGCAGCAGATGCATGGACACTGGCGAACATGGCGCGTTTGGTGTTGTGTGCATTGGCTCTCCTAGCGGCCGGGGTTCTTTCGGAACCCGTGAGGAAAAATGTGTCGCCGAAAGCTGGTGAGTCCACTTTTAAATTGATTTATTGTTTTATGGGTACAATAACATGAATTTCTGTCTACAAAGGTAACTGTTTGCCATAAGTGTATGGTGAATAGGTAGCATTAATCTGGCTACATATAGCATTACTGAAAATAAATCTGGTCTTCTTATGGAAACCATGACCTAGACTAAAAGCTAAGCTTAATGGAATGGATCTTGTGTTGTGGGTCTGTTCTAATACGAAACAGGGTAATTACCCATTAGAAATTAGAAATTACCATTTATTCTAATCTCATTAGATAAGAATTGGAAAGTAATATTTTTTTACCTATTATAATAATTAACCACAACGATCTCACAATCCTATTAAGCTATGGAGTGTGTATCATTTAGATGTGCATATAATTTTTCGAAAATATGGTACGGGTTTCCAACGAAATAAACTTGTACCTAATTTACCTTAGTAACTGTATCTGCTTCATCATTCTCCTGCTCTTATCCCAATTTATTTGGGGTCTTTTTCATCCATACTTCAAAGATGATATGTCATCTTTCATACAGTTCATCCATCGTTTCTTTAGTCTTCCCCTACTCGTATAGCTATCTACATTCATAGTCAAAACTTTCCTGACAACATTTTCCTCAGTCCTCCGTCCGCATCACATCCCATGAAAACCGATTTCCACTCAACTTTTCATTCACCAGTGTCACTTTCAGACTTCCTCTGATATGCTCATTTCTTATTCTATTCATTCGTGTAACACCACACATCCCTCTTAGCATTCTCATCTCAGCTGCATTGGCTTTTATACATCCCGTTTGTGTCCCAACATTCTGATCCATACAAGATAGCAAGCCTAACCATTGTTTTATAAACATTCCCTTTAAATTTAAGGGTAATGCGGGAGTCGCAGATTGTTTCCGTGACCTGCCGCCATTTCATCCATTAAGTGTTAATTCGGTGCTTTACAGTCCAATCTACTTCACCATCGCTTTGCACGAGTGAACCAAGATACTGAAGTCGGAGCAGACCTGGAGGAGCATGCCATCAAACACTATGGCCCAGAACTGGAGAGATCGCCGAAATCGCAGAACATGTGTTCGGTTTTGGTTCAGCTGATTTTCAAGTCAACATTCTACAGCTTCTGTTTCTATTTCTCCAATCTGCTCTGAATCTCAGGTCCATCCTCACCGACAAGAATAATGTCGTTGGCAAACAGCATAATTTAATCATGAAATAACAATATCTTATTGCAAAGGAACTTTATTTTTTTTTATCTTATTAAGCTTGTTTCAAGGGGAAATGTCGATAGAATTTTCAACTGAGTAATATTGTATAAAATACTAGCGGACCTGACAGACGTTGTCCTGACCGAATACCGCCACCTATTGGGTCCGATTGTGAATCTAAACCATTCCCAGATCCCCTTGAACACACACAAAAAATTTCATCAAAATCGGTCCAGTCGTTTGAGAGAAGTTCAGTGACATACACACTCACAGAAGAATTATATATATAAAGATTTATTGTATGTGAATTTTAATAGTAACACAATAATTCAAGTTCTGTAGTTTTCTAATTAGAAGGTAAGGCTTACGCTCGCGCTACGCGATTTATCTAGGCTTGGAACCTAGTAAAGTTGAATTCCAGGTCAAAAGTCACCACGTACGGCAACACAGAATGACTAATGTTTTTTTATTACAGCGGACCCAGTTTTCTTGCAACGCCAGTTGGATTTGATGCTCTTGACTTTCCACCTTCATGAGCCGAATCATATTGAATCTACCAAAACCATCGTTAAGTCCTGGAGTCTCGAGAAGAACATTGAACACTTCAGCGTAAGTACCTAAAGATTTTTATTTAATTCTAAAACCAAGAACGTGGCTACTTACACGATTAGTTTTGAATTCGACTACTGCTGTAACGAAAATGTTTTGGTTTCAGAATGTGACTGCTGTAACAACCTTTATCGAGATGCTGGAGCATCAGTGGGTACTTCCTCGCGCTGTACCGTTCTCCATCCTCGAATCCGAGCACAAGTTTGAGGTAGTCACCCTATACAATGTGCTGTACTCTGCTAAAGACTACGACACATTCTACAAGACCGCCGTTTACGTGAGAGACCGCGTTAACGAAAATCTCTTTGCTTACGTGCTCAGTGTTGTCATTTTGAACCGTCCAGACACGCAAGGAATCTACATACCCCGTCTATATGAGGTCTTCCCTTCATATTTCAACAACGGTGAAATTATGACGACCGCCCAGAGGATAAACACTCATGGTTTCCGCATGGTTGAGCACTACCCATCTACGTACAAATGGGACGAGAATGTAGTCATTAAGTCGAATGCTACAATCTGGCCTTACTACAACAGCGAGAGCACACTCGTCGCCTACTTCACGCATGACTACGCCCTAAACACCTTCTACTACAACCTTCACCTTTCTCAACCCGGCTGGCTGAACAGCAAAGCTCTTCCGTTCAACAAGCACCGACGTGGAGAGTGGTTCTGGTACCTGCACAAGCAGATTATTGCTCGTTACTACATGGAGAGACTGTCTAACGGACTTGGTGAAATTCCTGAACTAGGTCACGAGATTGTTAAAGAAGGTTACAACTCTGGTCTTTTGTATCACAATGGCGTTGCTTTCCCTGTAAGACCAAACTACTTCCATCTCGACCAGCCTCAGATCGTTGACGAAATCCAAGAAATCTACGATTACGAACGTCGCATTCGTGACGCCATTGACCAAGGTTACTTAGTTAACGTAAGTATACATTAATTGAAAATTAGTTACATTATTTTTATGGACACTATTCATAATATTTCTTATATTGCAGAATCTTGGTGAACGCATCGACATCAGCGCTCCAGAGGCTATTGAGATCTTGGGTCGTGTCATTGAGGCTAACGTCGACTCTCCAAATGCGCAATATTACAAGGACTTCATCAGCGTCTGGAAGAAGGTTTTGGGCAATTCTCTTGTTCAGGAACACCAGTACTTCCACCAGTGAGTTAACAACCATTATAGTGTACTAAATAGTCGAACATGAAAGTATTTGTCACATACTAATGTTTGTAACTATTTCCAGCTATGTTCCTTTGGTTGTCCCCTCGGTCTTGGAACACTACCAGACTGCTCTGCGTGACCCCGCTTTCTACATGATCTGGAAGCGTGTCTTGGGACTGTTCCAGTTGTGGCAGGAGAAGCTTCCTCACTACAAGCGTGAAGAGCTTGCCTTGCCCCAGGTGGCCATCCAGAAGGTTGATGTTGACAAACTGGTAACATACTTCGAATATAGCTACCTGAACGTCTCTTCTGAATTGCACATGAACGAGGAAGAAGGTATTATGAGAAAAATTATTTTTCTGCCCGAGTTTTCATAAAGTTCATTTCTGATTTTACTTTTTCTGTTTTGTTAATAGCCAAGGAATTGTATGACCAAGTCAGTGTATTAGTCCAGAAACCGAGGCTGAACCACAAGCCGTTCCAAATCCGAATTAATGTCAAGAGCGAAAGTGCCAAGACTGTTCTTGTCAGGTTCTTTTTGGCGCCCAAATACGATAGCCACGGCTATGAGATCCCTCTCCACGTCAACACCCAGAACTTCATGCAGATGGATGAATTTGTCTATGACTGTAAGTTTGTATTGTTTACTTGTAACAATTTGTATAAACTACTCCGCTTCAATATAAATAATGCAAATACCAACAGAATCTACTCGTAAAAAGTGTATTTTTGTTCTATTTTACAAGCAATAAAACAAAACGAATTAATACGAGTGAGCGTTGCATTACGCCCACTCTTTTCAAATATGTGAAGCGTTTCTAGGTACAGACGCCAGCACATCAAGCTACCCGAAACTGTCAAATTTTCCCAATCAACTTTGAACCTTAGACTTCAGCGATAAAGTTGAAAATCTATTAAATTAATTTGACAGATTGTAGTAGCTTGATGTGCTGGCGTCTGTACATCAAAATGCAATTCAACAGCCCAAGTCCAAATAGCTCTTTAACAAAAGTGGGAGTTTATTAAAACATACTAAATAATACTATTTTACAGTGCCTGAGGGAGAATCCGTCATCACTCGAGACTCTCTTGCCAATGTTGGCCACGACTGGGCTTCTGCCTATCAAGTCTACGAGACCGTTATAAAGGCAGTGCACGGCAAGGGACAGCTCTACATCGAGCAGACTGAGGGCATGGACAAACTGGCTCAACACCTGCTGCTGCCTAAGGGTATGTGTGTTCATTTTTAGGGTTCCGTACCTCAAAAGGAAAAAATGGAACCCTTATAGGATCACTTCGTTTTCTGTCTGTCAGTCTGTCAAGATCCTTTTTCTCAGGAACGTGTGGAGGTATCAAGTTGAAATGAATATCAAATACGTAAGTCTATGGTCTCTTGGAGCTCTAAAATCAAGCTTCTAAGTCAACGCAATAAAAAATACGGCCATTTATGCGACGTTTTTTGATTCTGCAAATAAATTAAAACCTATAGGGTACCTCCCGTTGATCTAGAATCATGAAAGGCAAGAAGCAAGAACTTACAGCACAAGTAAAGGAAAATCGATAGTAGTTTTATCACATAAAAATATCTAATAAAATATGTAGCTTTATCACATAAAATAAAATATTTTTGTGATTACAAACTTACATTTGAAATTGGAGAATTCACCGTGACGTACATCGATGTATGGGAGAAAGTGTTTTTCAATTACAATGTTAAGTTGGTTCTTGGGATAAATTCATCCCTACTACGGAATCCTTCATTGTGCGTAGTCCGACACGCACATGGCCGGTTTTTTTAAATAGATCTAGTCTTCCTCCTTAGAAGTGATTAATTTCTGAATGATGATGGAGATGATGGGAAAATCGATCGAAAAGTGATTCAATTTTGGGTTTCAGGATCATATTAGTTCCTTCTACCAACTTAAAACAAAAATCTTTTGTCATTTTCACAGGTCGCGTCGGCGGTATGCCTTTCGTCTTGATGGTCTACATCTCCGAGTACCGTGTACCCAAGGTTGCTGACAATGCTGCCTCAGACATCACTTTCTCTCTTGGTCTATCTCCCATTATTCGCCAGCTTACCGACGGCGACGAACCATTGGGCTTCCCAGTCAACAGGCCTCTCTACCCCTGGCAGGTGGAGGGTGTCAAGAACTTGTACTTCCAGGATGTTCTGATCCACCACAAGCACACCCCCGAAATCGAAGTTCCTCACATGGAATAAGCGATTCATGGAGTGTTTTTGACGCCAGGTAGAACAATGTTGCTTCTTTATGACCAAATGACTGAATTTATGGAATCACTAGGTACTGTAGTCTAGTGCAGAACTTTCAACTAAAGTTTTCAGACTTGTAGTAAGAAGCAAAGCAGGCTTAAAAGTTTGGCCATCTATTTTTAATATCTGTGCAAATTGGCGTCAATAAAGTAATGTGCATTTATGTTATGTTTATATAGTATTTATTTATGTAGTGTATTAACTGATATTGATATATTATGTAGTAAAATATATTATAATGATCAATGTAGTTATTGTTAATGTATTGCCCACCTAATATGTAAACTGTTCATGTTCATTGAGCTGTAAATAAATAATTTTGTACCATTTACAAATATGTAATTTTGAAAATGTGACTCGGTTACTCTTTCTGTCAGCTAGATGGATCTCAGATTCACATAAATATATGTATTTCGTGTTACGTATTAAAAATAAATAAAATATTTTTAAAAATATGGTCATTTTATTTTTAATTCCTACTCCTATATGTTGTAATAATAAATCGCAACTATATCCTGAGAGCTGTGGCGGAGAGCTGTACTCCGAAAATGAGAAATTTTATGCGGAGGCTGCTCAGATAGGAAACATGTTTTCTTGTCTGGTCGTCCTCTGCATTCAAATCAAATCAAATCAGTATTCTTTATTTGTAAACATAGGTTACAACAGTGTGCAAGATATTACAATTATTACATTATAGGTTCTCTATGTTTTGCCATTTGGCGTACAAATATACATGTATGGGAGGCTTTTGCTAAGTAAATAATAAATTAAATTATTATAATTCAGTAGTATCAATAGTGGGAGTGGGAGGGGCTTGTGGCTAAGTAATAACAGCTGCACGGGTCGATCGATCAGGTTAAGCTACGCATGCCGCGGTTGGTCCGTGGATGGGTGACCATCTTTACATACCAAGTCCCCTCCGTGCCTCGGAAAGCACGTTAAGCCGTTGGTCCCGGCTGTCATTTGTAGATCTTTGACAGTCGTTACGGGTAATTAGAAGCCCAAAAAGTCTGACAACCAGTCTTACCAAGGGGTATCGTGTTACCTAGTCACTAGGTTGTGGAGGTCAGATGGGCAGTCGCTCCATGTAAAATACTGGTATTCAGCTGCATCCGGTTAGACTGGAAGCCGACCCCAACATAGTTGGGAAAAGGCTAGGCAGATGATGAGTAGTATCAATAGTCTCGATGTATATTTTTTATTTTTATATAAAATTACGTCAGGAAAAATTACGATTATGTCAGGTAAGTTATGAAAATATTTAACGAAATGTAATAAAATCAATAATAAATACTTATAACCTATAATATATGTACCATTATAATATATGTCAATAAGTTATTGATAAGAAAATAAAAAATCAAATTGACAGAGTTCACAGAAAGTCATCATACATATAAAGTCATGTTACGAGTATACAAATATGTATTATGTCAAAGAACAGCTGTCATCAAAATAGTCACTGAGACAGTAGGTATTAACATTTCTGTACTAGTATGTTACGTAATTTACGTTTGAAGTTTACTAAATTTAAACTTGCATGTTTATTATTTCAAATATTTTAAATCAATACTATTACTAATAACACTAAATTATTAGTAGTTTTGTAATACTAACACAATGTGGATCACTGTTGTCCGAAATAAATGAGTTTTAATTTATTTAATAATGTTCATAATTAGTTGCAATAAACAAAAGCTTCAAAATCCTTAAAACTGAGATCAAGAAAAGCAAAATGGCAGTTTTAAAGTTGATGAAACTAAAAGGGGTAGGTATTAAAATTCCCTTAAGTGATTGCATGAACATTCTCTAAACAGCACTTGGGTACTAACTACAGCTGTAACGTAGGTACAATGATTGCAAAAAAAAAGACGGGTCCCTAATATTATAATAATGTGTATTGTGATATACTAGTAATCTAGTATGCAATATTTTATGTTAAGAGGGCGTACAACGGTACCTAGTACCACGCCTTTAAAAAATATTATCTCGTGACTGAGAAGGAATTATGAATAAAGGCTGATAAGGACCCTCGGTAAGTGTGTCTAGAATTTTCTAATACCTTTTATAAAATTTCATGTTGAGACACGAAGCAATAAAATTCGATCTAAAGAAAAGCAGCCACATTCCTCTAGATCGTATTTTGTTCGAGTCTCAATAAGAGGGTCCTTATTAGCCGTTATTCATAATTGCTTCTCAGGCACGAGATAATGTTTTTTTTAAGGAGTGGCACTAGGTACCGTTTTACGTCTTCTTAAGGAGCGATTCCAACATTTGTTCACAAAAATTTTGTGCAGAAGTCTAACAGTGCACTTACTGAGTTGCAGATTCGTAAGTCTCTGTTTCCACCAGCAAACCTGTGCGTAAATTTTGTAACAATGCAATACATTTTGTAAATGTTTATTTGAGTGAGTCCACCATTGAACCTCAATGGAGTCCACCGAACGAAACATTTGTGCCGTATACTGTGCAGTACAGTTTCGCACAGTGCACACTGGTGGAATAGTGCGGATTAAGTATAACCTAGCAATATGGTTAATGTTAGGTACTACTTGCTGCGCCCTAACAGAGTCATGTACTTATAAGTTCAGCCTAGTCAATACTAGTCATAGCTTGAACTCGTGTGTACATCTATACATCTTCTTTATATATAAAATTCTTCTGTACGTGTTTTTGTCACCTAACTCCTGCTAAACGGCTTGACCGATTTGGATGAAATTTTGTGTGTATTTTGAGTGGGTCCCTGGATGGTTTGAAAATACAATTGGACCCGGTAGGTGGTGCTGTTCGGACAGGACAACGTATGTCGGGTTCGCTAGTAATTATTGTAAATTAAAGTCGCTTTCTGTTCTGTTTGTGTGACCGCGTTGTTCTTCTAAACTGCGCTACAGATTTTGGTGCGGTTTTCACCATCATTTAGAGAATTTATTCCGGAAGGTGCACATTAATGTTAGACATACTTATAATAAAGAAATCTCGATGTTTTGTTTTGTAAAGACCGTGCGAAGCAGGGGCGGGTCACCAGTTGTGTAATTATTATTATTAATCATTTATTTCAGAATAAAAAACATTCCATACATTGTTAGTAAATAGTACTTATAACTATGTTAGTAAAATGACTACAAAACTAAACTATGTAATAAAAAAAAATCCTGAATATGAGTTACCTTGCTAGGTCCTTTACTAGGTCACACAAATTATTGTGATGTAGATGTTACGGCTAAAGACGGGTGTGGAAATAAACTTAACATTAGCCGGCTAAACTTGAGTTTATGTTTGAGGAGAGGTTCAACATAATGTGCATTTTCGATAAATAATTTCACCTTTAGTCGGCTAAAATTAAGTGTAGTCGTAACAACCCCTTGACAAAAAAATAAATAAATTAAGTAGCAAGTGAAAATGGTTGAAAGGTAGGTAAGGTTAGTTAGAACTGTGACCATACAACGCATGAGCTGAGCGAGCAAAGCGAGTGGTACTGCGTGGCGAGTGCCAGGGTCCGTTTAGGCATAAGAGAATTAAATATTTTGGGAACATGGTGTTTTACATTAGGTATGAATTTTTTTTCTATTCCCGAAGTTTGAACGTAGGAATTTTGAAAAGGTATGAGTTTTATTCTATTTCAAAAGTAGGTTTCTTTTCTGACTGACTTTTTATTTTATTTTCTTTCAAAACAATTAAGTATATAGTTACTCACCTAAATAAAATGACCTAACTACAATGACACTAATATTCTTATAAAAATATACTAAAAAAGAATTATAATTATTTTTATTTGACATCAAATATCACACCTGTATTAGTATTCAAAAATTACCAATTAACCTTAACTTTATGATTTTAATTTTTCCTTGAAATTACCCTCTTACATCCTCACAATAATGTGTGTGGCGCCATCTAAACGTACGACTCAAAAAGTTACTACCAACCGCTGCTGAAGAGAGCGCCATCTGTGATACAGAGTCGGTACAAACGTAAAGTATCAAACCAGACCTATCATCAGAACAAGTAAGATGGCGCTAAAGACTTGGTTTTAAAATGTTGAGTTTTTATTAGAAGATCATTGAGGAAGATGCATGGGTTAAGATATTTCTTTTAAAACTGAATTTCAAGAAAGGATGAAAACAAGAACGATGCCTCCGTTAATGTCAAATGTTCCCAATGGTGCCGATTCTCTTGTCATAAATGCCTCTAAACTAGACTAAACATCACCAAAATTTAGTTTATTCCTGTCAAACGACGATTTCCCATTCTGAAATAGACTAAAGTGACACAACTTAACGATATTTTAGTTTGACAGCACTAAGATGGTACTGAGATATTAATTTAGTAAAAATGGCAATTTTGCTATTCTGAATTTGACTTTTTACACCTAAAATCAGGGCCGCGCCGTCCGTATGTGCGAAGTGTGCGGCGCACACAGGCGCCAGGGCACTAGGGGCGCAGGAGGCGACCCTAAGACTTAATTAAATGTCAACGCCAATTACTGTTTTTTTAGAAGCCGACCCCAATATAGTTGGGAAAAGGCTAGGCAAATTGATTGAACATTCATCATAGTTGAGTATCGATGAGTAAGCGCAAATCTCCAAGACAAAATTTGAACCAAAAAAAATAATACGCGGCGAAGTAGGACGTCAAAAAAGAGGCGCTTCATAGGTTTCGCACACAGGCGCTGCCGAGGGTCGGCGCGGCCCTGCCTAAAATTTAGATTTTCTAACTAAATCTGACTATTTTTAATCGCGACTAAAAAGGTGTGGAATAAAATTGGTTGTCATGAACTTTAAATTCACACCAAGACCAGATGCAAAAACAGTAAGTACTTACCTACTGATTTTTTTTCTTTTGCTTAGGTATATCTCGAAAACGGTGTGTCCAATCGCAAAAATAATGATAATTTCGATCCCCTTTATAAAATCCTTAAACCCTTATCACTCTACATGTAGGTAATATTTTTTCTTATTTTCCATACAAAAAGTGAATTCCACATAAAACATGTCGAGGCTGCCCCCCTACGCGCCTCCGGCTCTAAAAAGATTCACGTGGTTAGGTATCACGTGTGGAGTCGCAATTGTCAAATTCGATTTAGATGTGTCAAAATTATTTTTAAATTTAGAGAATTTATTTTGCAGAATAGCTTTAAGATTCTCATAGTTAAAAGTAAGGAATTTTAGTGATAGTTTAGTTCGGTGTACAAGAGAATCGGCACCAGTGATGTGCGGTTGTCTACCTATGAACGATGAGGACTGAAACTCAGACCAAATAAAAACCAAGACAGAGCGCTGTCCACAGTGACGTGAAGCCGGTTTCGTAAACATGCGTGCACTTAGTAAGGTGTAGTTTGATTGTAAATGTGTGGCATGAGCGTGTATGCACAGAGCGGAGGTGTAGTTTTGGCATGCTTTACTGTATTGTTCGCAGTGCTATGTCTTGATTTTTTATTTGGTCTGAGGACTGAACAGGCTGAAACGAGACAAATCAACAAGGCTAAAAGGTTCCTCTTGGACTTTGTCGCAGTCGGATGAAAAACTAAAATATTTTATTGTAAAGAAAATGATTAAACAACGTAGGTAGGTTCGATTGCACCAGAATTAACAAATAGTTAACTGACAACTGCTATCATCAATGTGCATCAGGTTATCGGAGTCGCTATGCGTGTCCGTAAAAGTTGGCGATCATAATGTATTATTGTTCCATATCTACAATTAACTACCTATTTTATTAATTAACACTTTTATTCTGATCGACACTTTGTTTAAAACAAAGTCTTCAAGTGTTTCATATTGTGGTCTATCTGGCAAACTTGATGAAAAGGGTTATGTTCCTATGAACAGTGGCGGATCCAGGATTGTCGTTTGGGAGGGGCTTGACCTCGCTGAGGGTCGATTTTAGCAAAGAAAATACAAAAAAGCCGGCCAAGTGCGTGTCGGACCACGCACAATGAAGGGTTCCATAGTTGCAATGAATTTATCCCAAGAAAAAACTTAACATACCTAGTAGTTGAGAAACATATGTTCTCCAATACATTCCAACTGTAAATGTAAGTTTGTGCGCACATTATTGAGAGATTTAGATACCATGTTATTTTAAGACTATAGACTTATTAAAGGTTTTCCTGTAATCTATGACTAAAGAACCATTCTCTTTACTCAAAATTTTAGGCTCAGTAGTTTCGGAGATAATGGGGGGTGGAATGGTCAATTTTCATATATTTTCTTAAATATCTTTAAAACTATTTATTTATTTGATATTTCACACGGTACAGTTTACAAAACTTTTTTTCTTCTAATTTTTCAAGTTGCCCCCGAAAAGTGACCCCATATACAAAAATCATTTATTTACGTTACACGTCCTTGTTTGGGTCACAGAAATTCATATGTGTACCAAATTTTAACTAAATTGGTCCAGTAGATTCTGAGCAAATTGGCTATGACAGACGGACAGCCAGCCAGCCAGCCAGATAGTAGTACAGTCAGTACACACGAGTAGGGTTGCCAGATCGGAAGACCAAAACTTCTGCACAAAATTTAAAAAAATTGGGATTGTTGTCGGGAGAAATTAATATTAAAAAAATAAAAATATTAAGTACGTCGGGCAATACGGATAGCTATTCCCACGGAAATAAATTTTCACCTTTAAGAGACAATAGAGCGAGTTTTTTTATAAAAAGAGTTCTCAATCATAGCGTTCTTGCAAGTATTGAATAGTTCGTTTTAAAAACTGTTCAGCTTCGACGCAAAAAATAGTTTTCTCACTATCGAAAACATTTCTGATTCTATTTCTATTACCTACCAAAGAATTTGTCATCATTATTATTTTGGATAGAACTTTCCGAGAAGTTGTTTGTCTGGAGATATTGAGTTTTGACGAGAGTCTGAAGATCATTGAGAATGTTGCGAGAATCTAGACGAGTCCCGACCATCTGGCAACCCTACACACGAGTGATTCTATAAGGGTTCCGTTTTTCCTTTTGAGGTACTGGACCTTAAAAAGCACACAAAATTTTATTTTGCTTAACGCATAACAAGCCGCCTCGGATAAGTTTTCGTTGATTCCTCAATGACTTCGTTAGGTTGTAGACTACCAGATATATTTCGGTGAATATAAATGGCGGCCAAACCGGACAGCAAAGCCAAATGTCTTTTTTTTGGTATTGTTCGTCGAGTTTTTTTCAGTTTCAGACAGACCATTTCAGACATTAATCTACATGGTCTTCATATGGCCTGACCAAGATTATGTCTGGACTTTAAAAGAGACTGCGACCTCTGAGTTTGTTTCGGCCTTTTTTCTCAGAGTAGTCAGTAGGAAACGCCGAACTCATCGAAATTGTTTTTTTTTGTGATATGACGTGTATAAGTGATTCTGAAATCCTATTTACAGAATAAATAATTTCATTTCAGCGTGAGTAGCAGATTGAGTGGCATACGCCTTTAAAATTCGGCACGTAAAAAAAATCGTATAGAAATACCAAGGCCCACTTGTGCGTTCATGGGTTAGTTAAATAGCTCGAAGTAAACAGTTAACTCAGGGTTAATCCAATAATTCTCTTTGGATTAACCCTGAGTTAGCTGTTAACGCGCAAGTGGGCCTTATTTTAAGTTAAAGATTATTGATGACAATAATTGTACCTTACCTTAGGTTAGGTAGTAAGTATATTGCTGCTAAAAACTTTAAATTAAAATAACATCAAGTTCACTTTAAGATTTGTCACGGAAGAACTCAGATATTTTTGGGGGGCTTAGCTCCCCCCTGGATTCGCTATTGCCTATGGCCATTATTATTAGCCAGACGTTAGGCAACCTGTGTTGTCCGAAAGACAATATTTAGTAAAGATTGACAAAATGTATAGGTACTACGTCGTCGTTGGTTTAGTTATTTGCAGGCACGGCTGCTTAGACTGGGGTTTTGAGTTTGATCCCGGATCGGGCAAAGAAATAAGGATTCTTTTGTCATTCACAAAACTGATTACGGGGCGGATAATGATGAAGTGGGTTGGTAATTAATTAGTGACAGGTGATAGGGTAAAGGTATGATTTCGAATAACGCCGCACGCGGCATTACTGAAGCGTCACTACTGGTCCCTAAACATTTTTTATAGGTTTATATGACATTACATTCCGAGCACGGCAGCAATGTTGCGCGCCATTGTTGCAACGGCACTGCTACGCGGCAGTGTCGTCCTGCCGCCGCGACAGACCAGTAGTGCGGGCGTTCAACACAGCGATAACACGTGAATGTTGACAACTGTTGAGAAGTAAACCACGAACAGCAGTGCAGCGCCGCGGTGCTCGAAATCACGCGGCAGGTAGCACTGACGTGGAGCAATGCCGCTTGCAGCGTTGTTCGGAATCATACCTTAAGGGTTATTGTATTACTCAGAAACTGGGTTGTGGACGTCAGATAGGCAGTCGTTCCATGTAAAATACTGGCATTCAGCTGCATCCTATTAGACTGGAAGCCGACCCCAACATAGTTAGGAAACAGGCACGAAAATGAGGTGATACAGTTAGTAAAACGAAAAAGAAATCGTTGGCAAGAAAATTAGCACTGTCATACCTACTGATACTATTTTCATTCTGATTATTCCAAATCTGAAGAGGAGCTCGTGGCTAAATACTAACAGCCACTCGGGTCGATCTGTCAGGTTAAGCTACGCTTGCCGGGGTTGGTCCGTGGATGGGTCACCATTTCTACATACCGAGACTCCTCCGTGCCTCGGAAAGCACGTTAAGCCATTGGTCCCTGCTGTCATTCGTGGATCTTTGACAGTCGTTACGGGTCGTCAGAAGCCCGAAAGTCTGACAACCAGTCTTACCAAGGGGTATCGTATTACCCAGTTACTGGGTTGTGGAGGTCAGATAGGCAATCGCTCCATGTAAAACACTGGTATTCAGCTGCATCCGGTTAGACTGGAAGCCGACCCCAACGTAGTTGGGAAAAGGCTAGGCAGATTTTTTTATTCTAAATCTGAAGTACGACCCCAACATAGTTGTGAAAAGGGTCATCATCATCATAATTTCATCTAAAAACGTCCACTGCTGGACATAGACCTCCCCCACGCACCGTCACTTCGACCGGTTCTGTGCTCCTCGCATCCAGTCGATTCCTGCGGCCTTCACCTGTACCCTAATTGCGTAATACAACACAATCACAATTTGTTTCGATTTGAAACAGATTTCTAATCCATTGCTTCATAAGTTGGAAAAAAAAATCTGTTCAACAACGTAAATAACGCAATGAATGTTGTTAAAATGTCAAAATGAAACAAATTTCGCGAAATTGTTTACGAAAATAAGTTACGCAATTAGGGTATAGGTCATCGGTCCACCTTGTGGGGGGCCTTCCAACGCTACATCTTCAGGTACGCGGTCGCCACTTCAAAACCTTTCGGCCCCATCGGCCATCTGTTCTGCGAGCAATGTTACCTGCCTACTGCCACTCACTTAAGTTAGGCAATTTTTCGGGCTATGTCAGTTACCTTGGCTTTCCTCGGTATTAAAAGTACTCTTTGTAAACAAGCAAATTACAAATTAGGGGATCATATCCAAGATAAGAATGCTTTGCGACATGCTGGTCTAGCTCCATAGGACAATTTAGAGTCTAGACAAAATTAAACTGGTTGCTAATTAAAATTGTATAATTAATTATTAACATTGATTTTACATTCTGTGATTACTTGAACTCACACACTGACTTATTAGTATTACTTGTAATTTTTTTGGGAATATCATATAGGTACCTACTTTTACATGCTTCATTTTTAATTATTTTTACCTATTGTGGTATAGTAATCTCATTCCAGGTGCATCACATATAATTATATAATTAATGTATACAAAATATTGTAAAACATTTTAAAAGAGTAACGGTGGAGTTTCTTGCCCATTCTTCTCCATACGAAAACTACCTTTTGGAAGGGGCGACAAGAATCAATTCTATTTTTTGGAAATTTAGACGTTCAAAAGTACCTTTTATATGCCTAATTGAAATAAATTATTTGACTTTGACCTCCTGTCTTCATTTCTGATTCGATCACGTAGGGAAACTCCAAGCATAGCCCTCTGTATTGCCCTTTGGGTATGTTTCAGCCTTCTAATGTGGCCCAGTGTTAACAACCACATTTCAGTGCCATAGGTGATCACTGGCAATACGCACTGGCCAAAAACTTTTGTCTTGAGACACTGTGGTTCTGTGTTCTATGTAATAGGGTTTGGTTTCCGCACTTAGTCCGTAAAGTGGACCATTGTGCGTGGGCCATGGCGGCCGTTTGGTGGTTATTCCAACCAGCCCACCTCCCTCCAGAAGCTAATTAAATCTCCTAGTCTGTTCAGAACATCTGTGTAGGATCTGGGTGACCCGAGGGTTTCTGTTCTAATCTAGGTGACGCCTGTGCATTCAAAGAGCACATGCGCTACGGTTTCTTCAGCCTCCATGCATGCCCTGCACAGAGGACTGTCCGTTATGCCTATTTTGTGGAAGTGTCTATTTAGCGAGCAGTGTCTCGTGATGGTCCCCGTCACCAGGCAATACGCACTGGCCAAAAACTTTTGTCTTGAGACACTGTGGTATATGAGAAGAGAAGAGTACCTACCCACGTAGCTTCCCGAAAGCCGCTTAGCTGAGTCGGATTCGACGATTGACCTTTTTCTCGAAGTTGGACCTACCTAACTGGACAGTATGTTCTAGATAAACATAATCGTCTACAACTTCGAGGAAAAGGCTACTCAGATTATGTATGCGCTGCTGAATGGGTCGCACACACCTTGGGTGATAGCTTGAATGATAAGTCACGGATAGCCAAAGAGGATGGTTTATTGAATATATTTAACTACCACGTAACTAATGCTATATGAATGTTGTGTGAATGAGTACAGTTTATTATGAACGCTGACTGTGTACTGTCGCGTTGCACTATAATTTGTGCAAGGTGACGGAAAAGTGCTGATGTATGCAATGCGCGCGTGCCATGTACGATACATGACTCGTACAGATTATATTTCAAATTTGAAGTAAGTAACAGAAACCAAAAGTAAAAAAAAAACTGCAGTTCTTAGATAATAAATCAGATCACCAGTGACTCTCGTTTATTAGTGGTTTAAGTCGAGATAAGTTCTGGAATTTTTACAACAATATAATCTTAAACCAGATACATACAGCCTTGAACTTGACGGATAAGTTTCGACAGCCATTGCAGCAGATAAATCATTATTCACAGTTAATTACTTGTTTGTCATGATAGTACAGGTTATCACGACGCATTAAATAAGTAATCCGGCTAGGTAGTTAAGAGAAAATAAGACAATCATTTGATTAAATGAGAATTCGTGGTTTTACTCAACCTCTAAAAATAAAAGTCATTTTGTATATTTCTGCTTCATTATCAATATTTTCAGTTGACCCCCTTGGGATATATGATCTAATACGTATGAGGTATTCAATAACATACAATAACAGCACGCCTGCTTTCCTCGAAGGGTTGGGCAGAGTTGTACCTACACCCACATTTTACCAAAGTCCCATGTAATAGGGGACGAGTCTGTTGCCATCAATCGGGTAAAATTCCGGATTTTGGAACTGCTACTGAAAAGTTCCGGATGAAAAAACCCATTAACACTTTGCCCGATCTGAGAATCGAACCTAGGACTTCATGGTCAGCAGTGGCGCTTGCGACCACTAGACCAATGAGGCAGTCATCAATACTTTTATCAATCGTTCTTTTTCTTACCTGAAGAAGTGATCGGCGTTCAGTTACATTATGTACCATCAAAGAAACTCATATCTAACCGGTTTGAAAACAAAATCCCGTACACACGTTGGCCACATCTGTTACCGCCCCGGTTTTATAGCGGAAAAGCACTGCAAGCAGAAATAGTCCTTACGATGTAGAGATATGAAATTCTTTGATAGTACCTTCTAAAATAATCGAATGACATAATGAAATCTCAAAACAGCTGTTTGACACTTCCCGTGACCCAAGGGCTGTTTTAACCTTGGCCAGAGGCCATACAACGTAGCAATGCCGCCAGTCTCTTGGGTACATTACCAGTCGACTGCGAAGCGGATGAACTTTTCGACGTCATAATATTTTAATTTGTGAATAGTTTTAGTTAATTTAATTTATAATTTAATTTGTATTAATTAACTAGCTGTGCCCCACGGTTTCACCCGCATAAGTCTTGATTCCGTGGGTATATCGGGATAAAAAGTATCCTATGTCCTAAGCTACATAGGTCATGGTCTACCCATGTCCCAAATTTCAACCAAATCCGTCCCTGTTTTAGCATGAAAGAGTAGGTAACAAATAAATAAACAAACAAACTCACTTTCGCATTTATAATGTTAGGGTTAGTAGTCCATTTTGTATTTCTATCATCATCATCATCATCAGCCTATAAATGTTCCCACTGCTGGGACACAGGCCTCCTCTCTGTGAGAGGGAGTGGGCCGTAATCCACCACGCGGGTCCAGTGCGGGTTGATAGATGTCACATGTCTTCGAATTTTCGGTTCTAGGACATGCCGGTTTCCTCACGATGTTTTCCTTCACATGTTTTGTATTTCTATAGTACCTATTAATAAAAAGTGTAGGCCGTAAAAAAAAAAAAGGAATGACTAATTTTGTTTCTCTAGCTCTCTAAGGTATATCCTAAAATGAAATGCTCTGTTTCTATTGCTGAAAGCCATTATAAATTCTAAGAAACTGAGATGAAAAAAGTGTTCAATTTCAGTTGAACACTTTTTCTCAATATTTAACTCAAAACAAAAACAAACATCAAACAAACAAACAAAAACTTAATTTAAAAAATATATGTTTGAGACATTTACAGTAAGCCCTTTCATTTGATATGTCACACGGTACAGTTAACAAAACATTTTTTTTTAATTTTCTTATTTGTCTCATAAAAGTGACCCCCATATTCAAAATTCCTTTATTTACGTTACACATCCGTGTTTGGGTCACAGAAATTCATATGTGTACCAAATTTCAATTTAATCAGTCTATTATATTCGGAGCAAATTGGCTGTGATAGGCGGACAGACAGACAGACTGACGGACAGACATACGAGTGATCATAAGGCTTCCGTTTTTTCGGAACCCTAAAACGAAACTTCTGGTAATGGAATGCACTGTGCATGATCATTCACTAATTATTGATAACGTTGATGATTGTTTACTGTTGTCATCATTATTTGCGATCAAAAGGATGTTCAATAAAAAACTATCTCTTTGTCTTTATGAAAAAAGGGGTCTGTTAGAAGACTTAGTTCAACACTCCCGAGCCCTGAGTGACCTTTGTGAATGTAACAAACTTACCGCATAATTCTCTTAGTTAGTAAGTAACTTATAGAACAATGACACGGTACGTTAGTGATCGTGGGTCGAACCCACTCGGTTAAAATAAAGTTAAACAAAGCTGTAATATATTAGGGTCTTGTGGCTAAATGATAACAGCCATACAGGGTCCCGTTTCGGCCTCAAATCTGCTATTAAAATAGTGTCAGAATGGTCTATCATTGATTTCATAATTGTTGATTTTGACAAGTTTGGTAATCTACTAATACAATGGCGTCATTGTGACTTTCCAATGGTCAGCCACTGACACTCCATTGAAAGAAATGGCACTCATTGGTAATCTCGTACATAATGACAAATGAATGACTGACTTAGGCGGTATTATTGGTCGTATTGTACGACAATGCCATTATAACGCAATTCTATTACGAGACCATAGACCGACCAATGATCGACCATTATGAATTTAGCATAATTAGGAACTTTTAGCAAAATGACAATGGGATCGTGTTAGAATGACGAATTTATAAAAATAGCAGACTTGGGCCCCAGGTCGATCAAAGTTTAAGCTACGCTTGCCGCGGCTGGTTCGTAGATGGGTGACCATCCATAATATATCGAGACCCTCCGTGCCTCGGAAAGCAAGTTAAGCCCATTGGTCCCGGCTATCATTCGTAGATCTTTGACAGTCGTTACGGGTAGTCAGAAGTCCGAAAGTCTGACAACCAGTCTTACCAAGGAGTATCGTGTTACCCAGTAACTGGGTTATGGAGGTCAGATAGGCAGTCTCTCCATGTAAAATACTGGTATCCAGCTGCATTCGGTTGAACTGTAAACCGACCGCAACCTAGTTTGGAAAAGGTTAGACACAAGGCACAAGGATTAGAGACATGTTAAATCATAAAATATTATCTAAACTAATATTAAGTACCTATAAAGAGAAAATCTAAAATAATTATAAAGAGAAAAGGTTTGATTTTTTGTATGTTTGTTTGTTACGCTTTCACGGCTAAACGGCTGATTTTGATGAGGTATGGAGATACTCTGAACCCTGGGAAAGGACATAGGTTACCTTTTATCGACATTACACGTGGGCGAAGCTGCGGGCGGAAGCTAGTTAAAATATAAAAAAAACTTTCAAACTCAAATATTGTATTGTGCTTTCGAAAATGCATGATATTGAAATTACACGTGTTTTATTTTTTTCCCAGCCTAAAGAAAAACAAAATAAAGAAGAAAGAACATACATTTATTTAGCACAGACAAAAAGGCACACAATACAACATAATTATAACACAAGTAAAAAAATAAAAACAAAAAAGGACACAAAAAACAAAGTGTAAAATAGTTCAGCAAAAAATGCCAGACAACTAGTGCCAGACGCTGGTTTTAAACTGGACCTGAAGTGTGAGGTGACGGACGTAAATTAGTTTTTTTTTTAAGACTTTACACTAGGAATCTATACTTAAATACTTAAAATAAATTAGTGTAATAATAATAACGAATGTTCCAATACATTATATAGTTAGTTATATAGTGAGTGTAACCTATGTCTATTTCGAGTGATGAAAGCTAGAAAGTTTACCACAAAATAAGATTTCATCATATTTTACAATAAATTAATTAATTTAACGGGGAGAGCGTACGGGGACAACGGGATGTAATTTTAATTATTTTATTAAATTCCCTTTGTTCCTTTTAACGGGCATATGGCCTACGGGGATAACGGGAATACACGAATAATTTTGAGCAAGTTGACTATCGGTTACTTTTACGATTAGTTAAAACGAACGCTTTAGAGCGGTTTCACACTACGTCCGATCTGAATCCGATTCGAATGCGAGAAATGTCGGCCCGAAGTAGCTATAGTACTATTCGTATGAGGGGTTGTGCACTAGATCCGACCTTTGTCCGTCCGAATTTAGAACATCCCAATTCGGATTGAATTCGGATTCGGATCGGACGTAGTGCGAGACGCTCTTACAGTTTTTACCTATTACTGTTTATAGATGGATGTTTGTGTGAGGAATGATATGAAAGAGAAGGGAGTGAATGATAGCCTGACGGTTGACCTGGGGAGGATGGATGAAGAATAAAAGAATAAAGAATAAAAGTTTTATTTGGAACAACTTAAGTTTACAATTTACAAAGGAAAACGAAGATAGCCACAAAAGTAAAACACTGTGGCGCAGGTATCAACGCTTAACCCACAAAAAAGAGGCTGCTCGCAGCGAGTTCGTCTCGAAGAGTCTTCTTCTGACTGGTGTTCTCTTATCGCAGGTGTGCTTCAGGGTGGCGTTCTCTCTCATCTTCTCTTTTCTATTTTCATTAACTTTGTCACCAGAGTCATTTCTTCCCACTTCCATCTCTATGCCGACGATCTGCAGCTTTACACACACTTTTTAAGACAAGATGCGGAAGCAGCGGTGTTTGCCATGAACAGTGACCTGGATCTGATTAACGAGTGGTCGCGGTCTTTCTGATTGCAAATCAACCCTAAGAAATCCCAGGCCATAATTATTGGCGGGAGGTATATGCGGAATAAGCTCGATGTTGCGTCGCTGTCTCCACTCTGTTTGAATGGAGTTCAGATTGAATACGCAAATACTGTTAAAAACTTGGGGGTGACCATGGACTCCTACCTATCGTAGACTGCCCATGTTGGTCAAGTCAGTCGTAAAGTGCACTACACGTTCCATTCGCTGAAATGCCTCCAGAGCTTCTTGCCATTGAGTACCAAAATCTCCCTTGCTCAAACTCTCATTCAGCCCATCATAGACTACGCTGATGCCTGTTATTTCGATGCCACCGAGGAGCTTTTAAATAAACTTGAACGTTTGCAAAACATCTGTATTCGTTTTGTTTTTAACCTCAAAAAGTATGATCACGTTTCCAACTTTCGCAAGATACTCAAGTGGCTCCCTATTCGTCTTCGCAGGAACTCTCGGATATTGTTTCTGTTATTTCACATCCTTCACAACCCTAAAACGCCATCCTATCTGCGGGAACGCTTTTCCTACGCCCGTCCCTCTGATGCACCTTGCAGGTCGCATCTTAGAAATGTCCTTAAATCCCCTCCCCACTCAACCGACTTCTACTCCTACTCCTTCACTGTGCACGCGGTTCAGTTATGGAATTCACTTCCGCCGGACATTAGGGACTGCCAAACTATTGCGGTTTTTAAAAGAAGAGTGAAAGAACACTATCTTTCCACTTCGTCATAGTTGCATAATATGTATTTATTATTTTATAAAGTAATTTTATCTAAGTATTTTAGTGATATGTATTTTAGAAGTATGTATTTAAGTATATTCTTATGTTGTATGTTTATATTTAATTTAGTGTATAGTTAAGTTTTATTTTATGTATTCTGTTTTCTCTTCTACTCTTACACACGTTGTCTACATCTCTTTAACTACTTTCCTATCGCAGGTATGCTGGAAGAGATTTCTATAGAAATAAGCATCACCTTTGTACGTATTTTGCTGTTCCTTTCTTCTTATCTATTTATATGTGTGTACATAAACTGTTAAATAAATTAATAAAAATATATAAACACAAAGACATTGTTCCAGACTTCCCAAAGAAAGTTAATTAATTAATAACAAAATAAAAACAAAAAAGAAATAAAAAGAGAATATACTCTATGTGGAGGTTAATATGTAGTATAAGTGTAGAGTGGAGGTGGGGTGAAATGTGTATGTGGGGGTGTGAGGGTGTGTGTATGTGTGTGTGTGTGTTACAGTGTTTACGATGCCACAAGTTGCTCAGTTTCTTCATAAGACAAGAGTTAAAGCCAGACAGTCACTTTTCTCTTCAGTAGACTTTTAGTCATAGGGTAAATATTAAATCATATATTTATATAATTGTAAAGTTTACAGCTGATATGGTTGAAGTGGCGACTAACCAACGCTAACCTGCAGCGCTCAGTCTTACAAACTCTGAAGAAAACGCCGACCATAAGTAACATAGGACAGGGGCAGGAAAATTATGACGTATATTTATACTGTTTATTACTGAGATGGTTTGGTATTGGGTAGGCCCTGAGATGATTTTAATCAACTGAGCGGATCTCAATCATCGATCGTCGGCAACTGTACTGCCTATAGCCGGTTCCACAACAGCCGGATCTGATAATTTTTGAATATTTAGTTATTTTAACATAACATAACATTACGACTTGTTTCACCAAAGGGTTTGCTAGCGGTGTACTTATAGTACACTCACATTTTGCCAGTTATGTTAAGGTTCCATGTAAGAGGGGGCGAGCCTATTGCCATCAACCGAGCACAAATCCAGAGTCCTGCTACTGAGAAATTCCAGATGGAAAAACCCAATCACACTATGCCCGACCTGGGAATTGAACCCAGGATCTTATTAAACGAGCGAACAAGGTGTTTTTATAGTTAGCACATAGATAATACTAGGCATATATGTTTGCGAAAATCGTGTCAGATAATAAATGTACACATTGTTTCGATCCTCTCAATAATTGGGCTTCGTGTATTTTTCCTGAAGAATCGATGAATCCGTCTAAAATCCGGTAGTATTATTGTTAAGTTTGCCGTTTATATGATGGCCTCAACACTTCGGCTATTTAAGAACAGTAATACGCATTCTCTACTTCAAACTGAAATATTGATGGCATATCAAAGATCAGAGGAAATTGCGATCATTGTCCATCTTTATCCGTAATTGACGTACGGTTGATCTTACGAGTCAATCAAATATTCTGGTATGCATAAACAAAATTAGAGGGAATAAGAATGGATGATGGTCATCATGGCCATTAATATGAAGACGAATAATTCATGAAACTGTATCTCAATTAAGCTGATTCCCTGATCAAATATATCTCCAATTTTTACACAAGTTTTCTACGTAATGTTTAAGAGATACGTAAATCAATTATTGATAAGAGTAGCAACGTAGTCTGTGCAATAAAATTACTTCTGTTTCCGGAACCGAAGTGTAACTGGATCTGAATATTAGTAATGGAGTAGAAGCAACGTTCTTTCTAGCCGGTTCCTATATATAACAATCAATCGTTAGACCTAGCAATAATCTGCCCCTTTGAGATCATTTTGAAGGCAGTTTTACCTGTAACAATTCTGAAAGATGGCAGAGTAGAATGCTCAGTAACGATTTAAGTGATGATAATGATAACGACATTAAGAAAAAGTCCACATGAAGTTAAAGGTCACGACTGACAATGATACAGAAACAAAGCATAGCGATAAAGAAAGCAAAATATTTTTATAGAGATATCGATGCATTCAGGAACGGGATGCGACGGCAGTATATAAGGCGGGCCGGCCAACAGAATGGTACAGTTGACAGCAGGTCTGGAAACCATGAAGACTGTCTTATTCCTTGCGGGGCTCGTCGCCCTGGCGTTGGGCAGTGCCGTCCCTCCGAAACATGAGATCAAACTGAAGACTGGTAAGAACTACTTGAGATTTACTTTTTTGACCGCTTTGTCAGTTTACTGATTGCAAGTGTGACTGGTGAGCACACTTGTTTTGAGTTCGATCCCCGGGTGGAAAATTATTTTTGGGTTTTTCATTAGTAAATTCTCAATAACTGCTAGACTCACCTTCAATGACATGGTCCTGGTGAAATATGAGTCATACCTCTGTCTCTCAACCAATATTTGTAAGAGTACTAACCATTACAACTGATACCACGTTATGTGTTTTTCAGTGACCTCCAATCGGGTCACTCGCAATTTATTGATTAACTGATGGAAAAGTAATAATAAAATAAAAAATAAAATTCATTTAATTCAGACAATTTTTGTCCATATTTTGTTAGTAATAATCCATGTAGCTTAACCACAAGCCTCTGTTTTAAAATAACAGTTAAAATGTGTTGACTTTTCCTCGCATTTTCAACCAAGTTTGTTCATGGTAAAGGAAATTACTGATGAGATGTTTTTTTTAACAGTTGAACCTGAGTTTGTTAAGTACCAGAAGAAAATTCTGGCGCTTTTCGAACACTCCGAACAACTGGACAAACATTCCGAGTACTACAAACTTGGCAAGGAATACAACATCGAAACTAACATTGACAATTACACAGTGAGTATTTTTAGTAATGACTTCAACGTAACTCCTGAAAATTCTTAAGAATATTTTAAGTGTTAACGCTATGCATTTTTGCAGAACAAAAATGCTGTCGAGGAATTCTTGATGCTGTACAGAACCGGATTCCTGCCGAAATATCACAAGTTTTCCATCTTCTACGAAAGGATGAGGGATGAAGCTATCGCTCTTTTCCACGTCATGTACTACGCTAAGGACTTCGACACCTTCTACAAAACCGCGGCTTGGGCTAAGGTTTATCTGAACGAAGAACAGTTCTTATACGCGTACTACATTGCCGTCGTCCAAAGGACTGATACTACCGGCATCGTTCTGCCGGCGCCTTATGAAGTGTACCCTCAGTTCTTCTTCAACAAGGAAACTCTGCTCAGGATGTACCGCACCAAGATGCAAAGTGGTTTGTTCGACGCTGAAGCTGGTACCCAATACGGTATCGTGAAAGAGAACGACTACTACGTATACTACGCCAACTACTCCAACTCCCTGACTTACCCTAACCAGGAACAGAAGCTGTCATACTTCACTGAAGACATTGGTTTGAATTCCTACTACTACTACTTCCACTCGCACATGCCTTTCTGGTGGAAGTCCGAAAAACTTAATGTAATCAAAGATCGTCTGGGTGAACTTTTCTTCTACTACTACCAGCAACTTTTAGCTCGTTACTCCTTGGAGCGTCTTTCCAACGGTTTGGGCGAAATTCCTGAATTCTCTTGGTATTCTAACTTCAAGACTGGCTACTATCCCCAACTGACTGGAAACTACTTGCCTTTCGCTCAAAGGAGCAACGATTTCAACATTCACACTGAGAAGAACTACGAATTCATTCGCTTCCTGGATACCTATGAGAAGACATTCTTCCAATTCCTACAGAAGGGCGAATTCAAGACGGTGAGTATCAATAGATAAATCCTTCTGTTTCAGTTTCATGATCACAGCTTACATGAAAGTAACGCGTGAATGAATTATTTTCAGCCCGAGAAGGAAATGAACTACGTCGGCAACTACTGGCACAGTAACGAAGACCTGTACTCCCAGCACAGCAAGAAGGACTTACACCAGTACTCTTACGAAATTATCGCTCGCCAAGTGCTCGGCGCGAGTCCCAAGCCTTTTGACAAGTGAGTTTTACCATGAAACAATTTCTTAGCTTCTCAAGTCTATTCAAATTTAAATAATAGGAGTAGTAGTGCCAGATCTCTGCGACAAAAGACTAGCTGTAATATTTGGTTCCATTTGGGGCTGGGTATTGTTGAAATAAGAGGCTGGCATGGCCTGACTGGATATACAAATAAGGTTTTGGAAAAATAATTAGTATTTTTTTATGTCAATCAATTTAATTATTGTTTATTATTTTCAGATACACTTTCATGCCGACCGCTCTTGACTTCTACCAGACTTCTTTGCGTGACCCTGCATTCTACCAGCTCTACCAGAGAATCGTCGACTACCTTATTGCCTACAAAGAGTATGTTAAACCTTACTCTCACAATGATCTTCATTTCGTCGGTGTTAAGATCAACGACGTGAAAGTCAGCGAACTGACCACTTACTTCGATTACTTCGACTTCAATGCCACGAGCAGCGTGTTCTTCAGCCAGGAAGAGCTCAAGTCTTACCCTACTGGTTTCATTGTCCGTCAACCTCGCTTGAACCACAAACCATTCTCTGTAACTGTTGACGTTAAGTCAGATGTTGCGTCAGATGCTGTCTTCAAGATCTTCATTGGACCTAAGTACGATTCCAACGGATACCCACTTTCCATCGAAGAGGATTGGATGAAATTCTACGAGCTGGACTGGTTCGTGCAGAAACTTGTGCCTGGTGAGAACAAGATTGAGCGCAAATCCAGCGAGTTTGTGTTCTTCAAGGATGACTCCATCCCCATCAACCAGATCTACCAGTGGTTAGACCAAGGAAAGGTACCTTATGATATGTCTACTGTCCCCGACAATATGCCTAGGAGACTGATGCTGCCTAAGGGTACCCCCGGTGGATATCCATTCCAGCTGTTCGTGTTCGTCTACCCATACAACAGCGTTAAGAAGGGAGAGGATGTATTCGAGAGCTACATCTTGGACAACAAGCCTTTCGGTTATCCATTCGACCGCCCCGTGCGTGAGGCTTACTTCAGGCAACCCAACATGTACTTCGAGGATATCGAAGTTTACCACAAGGACGCATACTTCCCATACGAGCTTAACGTTCCTTCTTATTTCACCCAAAAGAAGCATTAAGACGATAAATGTTCTCTTTTTGATTATTTACTGTATTTTAGAATTATTTATCATAAATCGAAATGTACAAAGAATACGAGTGAAATAAATATATATATATATATTATTATAACATGTCAATGATTTTAAATTAACAATTAGCCTCTTACATCCTATCCTATCCTACCTCCTACTGTAATATTTGATTGTAGAAGTTTGGATGTTTCTCAAATATTATGTACACACGACTACTTATCATTCCAGTATAAGCTGACCTCTGATTGTACGGAAATCCTATACAATATGTGGTCAGCTTATACTGGAAATGCATAGCTTGATATGTAGCCGTGTGTACCTACTAAACTACTTGCAAATTAATGTTGAATTTGTTAAAGAGGCCAACAGTTTAAGAAGGCTACTAAAATGTTTAGCCACCTGACATAGGTATTGCATAACTATTTTTTAAATTTTGTTGCAATATTTGCTTTAACTGATTTGCCTTAAGTTCTAATGAAGCGTGTTTGAGTAGTAGATAAACTTTTGTTCATTTGTAGACCAATCTTCAGTTGCTGAAAGTAATAAGAATTTTTTAAATAGTTGAAAATTTTACTGAACCACCACCAGCACGCGTAGCATGACCACCGTAGAAACGAGTTTTGTCGACGGAAGAATAGACAAAATGACAGATTGTGATTATTTATCTGTCATTTTGTCTATTCTTCCGTCGACAAAACTCGTTTCTGTAGGTGGTTCAGTAAAATTTTCAACTCTACCAGGGTTTAAAAGGGTTGTTTTCTTAAAACTTCTCAAAATACTGATTCTGTTGATCCAACATCGAAATGGGAGGCACTGACAATTTTAGGATAACTATTTACAGTCGCACAAGTTGGGTATGGGGCCTGCTAGGTGTGACGGGCCGAAACCAGTCGGGATTGCGCGCGAATTTATGAGTATCTCCCGGGCCCCCGACTCATGGTACTGTAAGAAACTCTGGGGTTTTAGTCGGTAGGAGTCCGACATAACCCTCCGTTCTATTATTCTGTACATATATTCTAGACGGAGGGTATTATAAGGGTAACTACGAAACTACTAGGTATAAGGGCACTATGCCAAAACGCATCTTGCGACGCCACCGGCTACACGGAAAATCTAGAACCGGCCGAGCGGACGATGGAAGACTAGGCGTTGTGGTAGGTAACTTGGGCAGGAAGTTATTTGTAGGTCATTCCAGCCTTCGAAACGTCAAAGGAAAGGTTCCTTAACTGTTTGAACTGTGATGTTAACCAGTATAGAACTGCGATGGGCTGACTTGATTGATACCAAATCCTGGATGCCATAAGTCTGCATAGTAATTTTATTATTGTTGTGTCTGAAGTGGCACTCATTTTATAGGTACTTACCCTTTTTAAGGCTCGTACAGACCAGCGCGATATCGCGGGCACGACACGGGTCGCGCTGTCTGTCGCGCCCGCGATATCGCGTTGGTCTGCACGAGCCTTTACACGCTTCACATGATAGCCGGCATCAGGCAACGCGCGCGGCGAAGTTTCCACTTAAACGAATATCAACTTTATGTTAGTGTAGGTATATTAAGTAGACTTCAGAATGACTGTACTTTTGAAAAGTCACAAAATGTTTTAAGTTGTAGCGCAAACTGAACTTTATGTGTACCTATAAAAGTTGTTTTTACAAAAACACATTAATTACATGTTTGGTAACTTAATCGCAAACACAGTAAGTATGAGTAAGAAATAGGTAAGAATGAAAGTTTTCTAAGAAGAGTTTATTAGTTAGGGAAAAACTGAAATCGATTAGTTTTATGACATGGAAATTGAATCAAACAAAAACGAGTAGGTGTTGTGTATGACTCACAGGATTTTCCTCAAATCTTTATCGGCTATCCACTTGAGAAAAATATGACTATTTAAAAATATGATATGTAACGTTTCCATTGAGATGTAGTAACAAAGATAATGATAAACTCAAGATAAGTGAGATGTATAAAAAGGTATTTAGAATAGACATTTTCATCAAATAGAAAATACACACTTATACATGATGGCTGTCCAAAACGTCCTGATCTTTGCACTACTGGTATGTATTTATTAATATTATTGTAATCATCCAGTTTCAGACAAATCAATGTAGTGAATTAGAATAAGTGTTAAATTGAGTTGGAATAAAAAGACGAGGAAAAGGATTGCAATGAGGGACTGAAACTAGAAAGAAAGTTAGGGTATTTTAATAAAACTAATCCGTTAACAAGAAGCTCTCGGTTAGGGGGTCTTTGGGTAAGCTTTCAAGCATTATAATGGATGTTTTAGACCATCGAATAAGTAGGTAGTACCTATTTTCTTTATCAAAACGTTCATTGAATTAAATAAAATTGTTTTACATTAACCATTGTAAATGTAATTTTCATGCAAAATATGCGCTCAGACGAGGAGTTTCGAACATAAACCCTTTATACAGTTTATACCAATACCAATTGTAATTCATGATTTATTTCCATAGTGTATCTTTGCTGGAGCTCTCACTCAAGCATCCGAAGCCGAAAATAGACCACCGCATATTCCGCCGCACATACCGATCCCCCATGAGGCATTACCGATTCAGCATAACGCACCACCGATCCTCCATGAGGCACTACCGATCCTCCATGAAACACCACTGATCTCCCTTGAGGCACCACCTATCCAACATGAAGCATCATCTATCCTCCATGAGGCTCTACTGATCCCCGAAGATAAACATCAAGACCATGATATCTCTGACTGGATCGACATTGACTCCGGCGTACATTGGACCCCCTGTGACATAGACGCAGGTCCTAGAACGCGGTGCCACGATTGTCATACAAGATTGATCTGCACATTACTCGGTGGACTTGTTCTTGATTGCCCCTACGCATCTTACTGCAATAACGGAATGTGTTCGCACGTACCTAGTGAAGAATGTGTTTAAGTGACAGATAATGTGAACAGCGATACCCGGCCGTTAATATAGAACATTGAGTTTTAGGAAAAAGGTCGACATACGAAAACATTAACCATATTTTGAACCTTGTCGACATGGCTATGGACAAGCTAAATTAGTGTTGCTAGAAATGTGTTTTGTAAGTGATTTTTATAACAACGTAAATTAATAATATATATTATAGAAGTTACTTTTTTTTCTTCTGGCAAATAGGTACTTCTCATTCGTTATTTTAAAGATGGAAAAATTAAATCTGAATAACCTATTATCATCCACTGATGTGAGCCTGTATAAATACCTGTATAAATAGTCAATAACAGTATTAAAGTTATGATTCCGATCCCCGCTGCACTGCTGCGGCAGTGTTGCCGCAGCAGTGCTGCAGCGGGGTTCGGAAACATACATTTATTGCCGAGACATTATTGCTGCCGTGCTGGGAATGTCTCTCTGAAAATCTCATATAGCCTAGGTATATAAAAAGTACCAGTACTGACGCGGCAGCACTGTTGCGGCAGAACCTCCGCGTGCAGCGGGTATCGGAATCATATCTTAACGGTAAGAGAGAGAGAGAGGGACACAGACACACATAAGCTCACGCCTTCTTCCCATGGTGGTAGGCAGAGACTACAGAACGCCACCTGCTACGATCCTTACGAACTCTTTTTGATTCATTTACGTTCAGAAAAGTAGGTTATATCTTTTGATTTTGAAAAAAAAAATCTTACCTATCTTTTTTTTTACAGCGTACAAATATAATTTTCGTCTTTTTGTCTTCAAAAATTAAGAAATAGGGGGCCGTAAAAGTTGTCAGTCTTAGACCATTTTTGTACGAGCTCTATCGTAACGACTAAAAAAGTAAGGAATTTGAAACTTCTGTATATCATGTACCATATACTGTATTTAATCAACAGATATTTAAAACGCCAATTCCTCCCGAACCTTACTCCAAAACGAGGTGCCAGCAGTTGTTGCAGCTGAGCACGTAGCTTTAAATACCCCGCATAATAATCATGATGAAAATCCAACTTTGATCCAGCCTGTCCTTTCTTGCTGTCCTCCCCCCAACGATGCCCTAAATCGAGGTTCGTACCCTACAGGGAGTGCCTTAAGCGAGCGTTCGCTTAATTTTAATTTAGAATAATTTTTGCCCCTGGCTGGAGGTTTTGAGTGTAGGAGCTTGAGGCACCCACAGGAAAATCCGGTTAAGCAGCCAAGACCTTAGTACCTAGTCAAAATTGCGAGAAAACAAAGATAAAAAAAAAGCGCACGTCGTCAACGAGACATCACGTTCGGTTCAAATAATCTCGTTTCTCGTTGAAGTCGCATTGACGGTGGCGGAGGATAAACAATACTACAAAACTACCGTCAGCCTGAATCATTCCCATTCTAGGCAAAGCTTTGTGGTGCAAAAATACTCGTAGATACTTGGAGAGGGGTAATGTTTTCCCGCTTTGCATCACAAAGCTTTCATTTTGTGACAGAACTGGAGATCATAAACCAAGGCTCTATGAGGTTTTGAATCGAGTCCTCCACTTAACTTTCAATACTAACTTGCTTTATCTTGTCAAATTTAAATGCACGTTATTTTAACGGTAACTCGACAAATGCAAAATAAGAAGTCGGTAAAATTATATATAACTAGTAGTTCTGCGAACAGTAGACCTCGCTAGCACAAACTTTTTACAACAATTAATATAGGTACCACTAAAGTTATTTAAAACGGGATATTTACCATGCATTTTGTTTTTTTTTTTACAAAATGTCCCGTTTTAAACAAAAAACATGGTCAACATCCCGTAAATAAAGAACTTTAGTAGTGAAAATAACCATGTCAGTTTAAAATCCTATAACTAATATACTTAACCAATTCAAAAAACCCGACTGCAGCTGTAGGTTACTAAAAAGCATGTGGTGGCAAGACGATAATAAAACAAAAATACACTAACCCAAAACTAACTACTACTTAACCGACTACTTTTGAAGCTACTTTACACCTAACAAAACTCAGTCACACAAAATCTTCGACGGGACCTAACCATTTGGCGAGCAACAACGACAACGCAATCTAGTGGTGTACAGTCAACAGCAGAAGTAGATGATCAAAATGAGTTTAACTTTTGGAGTCAAAACTGATCACGAATCTATGGCAGCTGTACTAGTAGTAAATGTTTGGTATAATTTACAATCACATACTTTTGAATCACTTCGACGCCACACAGTTCTGACGCGAACTCCGTTCATTAGTATTGAATTTCTGATTTTGATCATCTACTTCTGCTGTTGACTGTACAGTAGCGCCATCTGGTGACCTTATTGTAAAACGTTTTAGAGAATAATGAAAATATTTTTTCAGAATTCTCTAAAAGGCCAAAATTCTGGGCTGAGGCCTTTTGCAGCGCGGGCACCTGGAGGATGTCGGAATTAAAATTTATAGTCTTGCTCGACTGCTACGCTCTTCCTTCGGCACTGATTAGACCTTGGCTCCTTTTCTCTCGATATCTGTGAGTCCAACTGGGAAATATGCATGAGGATGGTTAGCACTGCAGCTCAAAAATCCTCGCTTGTAGCCTTTCTTGCCTTCAAACAGCGAGTACACCCGAAAAATTAACTTTTTTGAACGGGCAAAGACATATTGGGTGTAAGGACGACAGACTGTTAAATCGTGTTGTCATTCATTTTTAGATCGGGCCCCAAACTAATCCGCACTTAATTTTGGCCGAATCATCGGATTTCGTGTTTGGGAAGTAGACCTGCAGGAAGAAAACATGAACGATAGCTTGTAGTTTTAGCGTTCGTAAATATTTTATGCTTCCAACGCACTCTCCACGAGACAGGCACGTCCTAGTGTGGAGTTCATAAGTAACTTCCTACTACCTTCCTAGTACTTCCTTTGCATCTTATTTCACTAAAGAATGTAAACCTAGCTAATAATGTAGACTATAAGGAAATGTAAAGCACAATTTTAGCAAAAATAATGATGCGATGACCTATTTTTTTTCCTGTCAAAAAACATGACATCGTTTAATACGTCAAATTCAAATTTAAAAACCGGCCAAGCGCGTAGGCCACGCACAATTTAGGGTTCCGTAGTTAGGATCAATTAATCCCAAGAACAAACTTTAACATTGAAGTTGAAAAACATGTTCTCCCATGCATTCTAACTATAAATGTAAGTTCGCCGATTATTACTCGTTAACTTGTAAAGCATACTTAGTTGTAATAGTTTTCCTTTTTAGGGTTCCGTAGTAAACAAGGAACCCTTATAGTTTCGTCATGTCCGTCTGTCTGTCTGTCTGTCTGCGGTCTAGCTCCGAGACCCTTAGTACTAGAAAGCTGTAATTTGACATAGGTATACATATTAATTACGTCAACAAAGTGGTAAAACAAAATTATGAAAAACATTTTTTTTAGGTTACCTCCCATACACGTAAAGTAGTGATGTTTTATTTTTTATTTTTTTAACCCATGGTGAGGGGTATCATTGGAAAGGTCCTTTAAAAACATTATGAGTTTATGAAAACCATTTTTGGATCTAGGGATCCGTTTTCGAAATATTAAGCTTTAAAGTGCTAATTTTTGTTAGAGTCAAGTGTGGGGGACACTTGACTCTAACAAAAATTAGCACTTTTAATTTACACACGTAAAATTACAGCTTTCTAGGACTAAGATTCTCTGAGCTAAGCCGCGGATAGGCAGACAGACAGTCAGACGGGCATGGTGAAACTATTTCGTTTCCTTGTTGACTATAGTAGGTACTTACCCTAAAAACCAGAAAAATTAAATAATATTTACTGCATTTTGAGAAGCTATTCTGCTCATCATGCCGAAGATCCTCATTGAGACCAACATGGAGTTACTACCTTTCAAATAAAAAAATAACCATTGAAATCGGATCTCATAAGGCGGAGATATCCAGTAGCCCCCTTTATGCCCCATTTTGGAGGAAGTAGACCTCCAATCAAAAATCATCGACGACTAAAAATTCCAAAAAATTCGTCAAATCTGTACACCATTTTTCGTCCAGATGTAGTTGTAAAATACGACCTATAGAGAAGTACGTACAAACTGACACATGAAAGCAAATTTTGCCAGACCCTGATCCAGAGCCGGTTCGCTCGCTACGCTCGCTCGGTCAATAAAATAAAATGACTTATAGGTATTTCTCTACAGTCTAAGTTTTTTTACAGTGCCAATCACTAATAAAAAATTGTTTTAATTCGAGAATCCTTGAGGTGAAAGCCTTCTCCAGAGAATGCCAGCTTTCTCTGTCTTTCGCTACGTCCATCCAGCGTGTTCCAGCTATACGCCCGATCTCGTCTTCCCAGCGAGTGTGTGGTCTTCCTGGTTTACGTTTGCCAACCGGTCCCATCCAAGAAGCTATCTTTTTGACCGATCTATTGTCATACAGTCTTGCAACATGGCCTGCCTATTTCTACGAACGGTAAAATTAGACAATAATATAAGGAACGAATTTAAGTTCATGCCAATGTTTTTATTTCAAGCCAGTTGTAGGCCACAAATAGATAACGCTAGCTGGATCAACTTCGCAAGCAATTTAGGATAAAGATCGATTTAAATTATTGGATAAGACTGTATCGTAGGTCGTGTCCATCATGATAACAGAACAGAAAGTACAGTTGAACTGTTCAGAATTCAAGTTTCTTTCTGTAGCGGTTTAGGGTATGCGAGAGTCTTACGAACATACCCTGTTCTTTTATGTATATAGAGTTTAGTGATTTGTGACACAACAGCAATGTTACAATAGTTTGTTATGTTTTAGAAAATGGTACATTGACCACCAATGGTATATTCATTTTAGATATTTTCAAATGCTCTGCAGCTATATTTCTCTTGACAACATCAACGAATACAGTACACTGATAAAGTTAATACTTTAGTAAAGATTACGCAACGGATTTCACTAAAGCTGTTTTGATTTACGAAAAAGATCAAATCGTGTTAAAGGTTATTACAGTGATAACGATAAAGAAAGTATAAATAAAATTACGATATCAAACTTTGCACTGGGATGCTTTGATAGGTGGTATAAAAAGAGGATCAGCAAGCTGTATTGTCACAGTTGGCAGCGGCTGTGACAACGATGAAGACTGTCTTAATCCTTGCGGGGCTCGTCGCCTTGACGATGGGCAGTGCCCTCCCTTCTCACAAAAACATCAAGCTGATGGATGGTAAGAACCAATTTGAATATTTAATTTGTGCTCCTTATTCTGGTGGGGTGACAAATGGTCCCAATTTTTAATGAACCGTTAATCAATCACGACTTTGCGGAGGTCAAAACTTACAAACAAATAAAATTGATTCTAGTCGTCCTTTTCAAAAGGTTACATAATAGTTTGTTAATCGAGCACCAAAACTACAATATTTTGACAAGAAGATTTTAAATTACTTTGAATCATTCTTCGCAACTTTGGCTTAGTTCATAGAAAAAAGTGTTACTGATGATAATTACGTTTGATTAACAGTTAAACCTGAGTTCGTTAAGTACCAGAAGAAGATTCTGGCACTTTTCGAGCACTCTGAACAACTGGACGCACACTCCGAGTACTACAAACTTGGCAAGGAATACAACATCGAAGATAACATCAACAATTACACAGTGAGTATTTTGAATAGTGACTTCAACGCAGCTCTTGAAAATTCTTAAAAAGATTTTAAGTGTTAACGCTATGCATTTTTGCAGAACAAAAACGCTGTCGAGGAATTCTTGATACTGTACAGAACCGGATTCCTGCCGAAATATCACAAGTTTTCCATCTTCTACGAAAGGATGAGGGATGAAGCCATCGCTCTTTTCCACGTCATGTACTACGCCAAGGACTTCGACACGTTCTACAAAACCGCGGCTTGGGCTAAGGTTTACTTGAACGAAGAACAGTTCTTATATGCGTATTATATTGCCGTCGTCCAAAGGACTGATACTACTGGCATCGTTCTGCCGGCGCCTTATGAAGTGTACCCTCAGTTTTTCTTTAACAAGGAAACTCTGATCAGGATGTACCGCACCAAGATGCAAAATGGTTTGTTCGACACTGAACTTGGTGCCCAATACGGTATTGTGAAAGAGAGCGACCATTACGTATACTATGCCAACTACTCCAACTCCCTGGCCTACCCCAACCAGGAACAGAAGCTGTCATACTTCACTGAAGACATTGGTTTGAACTCCTACTACTACTACTTCCACTCGCACATGCCTTTCTGGTGGAAGTCCGAAAAACTTAATGTAATCAAAGATCGTCTGGGTGAACTTTTCTTCTACTACTACCAGCAACTTCTGGCTCGTTACTCTTTGGAGCGTCTTTCCAATGGCTTGGGTGAAATTCCTGAATTCTCTTGGTATTCTAACTTCAAGACTGGCTACTATCCCCAACTGACTGGAAACTACTTGCCTTTCGCTCAAAGGAGCAACGATTTCAACATTCACACTGAGAAGAACTACGAATTCATTCGCTTCCTGGATACCTATGAGAAGACATTCTTCCAATTCCTACAGAAGGGCGAATTCAAGACTGTAAGTATCGATAGATAAATCATACTGTTTCAGTTTCTTTATCACAACTTACATGAAAACTAACGCGTGAATGAATTATTTTCAGCCCGAGAAGGAAATGAACTACGTCGGCAACTACTGGCACAGTAACGAAGACCTGTACTCCCAGCACAGCAAGAAGGACTTACACCAGTACTCTTACGAAATTATCGCTCGCCATGTGCTCGGCGCGAGTCCCAAGCCTTTTGACAAGTGAGTTTTACCATGAAACTGATCTTAGCTTCTCAAGTCTATTCTAATTAAAATAATAGCAGTAAAAGTGCCCGAACTCTGCGAAAAAAGACTAGCTAAAATATTTTTTTCCATTTGGGCTGGGTATTGTTGAAATAAGAGCGTGACCAAAATAATTATGAAAAAAAAAAAACGACAAACAATTAAATAATTGTTTATTATTTTCAGATACACTTTCATGCCGACCGCTCTTGACTTCTACCAGACTTCTTTGCGTGACCCTGCATTCTACCAGCTCTACCAAAGAATCGTCGACTACCTTATTGCCTACAAAGAGTACGTTAAACCTTACTCTCACAATGATCTTCATTTCGTCGGTGTTAAGATCAACGACGTGAAAGTCAGCGAATTGACAACTTACTTCGATTACTTCGACTTCAATGCCACAAGCAGCGTATTCTTCAGCCAGGAAGAGCTCAAGTCTTACCCTACTGGTTTCATTGTTCGTCAACCTCGCTTGAACCACAAACCATTCACTGTAACTGTTGACGTTAAGTCAGATGTTGCGTCAGATGCTGTCGTCAAGGTCTTCATCGGACCTAAGTACGATTCCAACGGATACCCACTTTCCATTGAGGAGGATTGGATGAAATTCTACGAGCTGGACTGGTTCGTGCAGAAACTTGTGCCTGGTGAGAACAAGATTGAGCGTAAATCCAGCGAGTTTGTGTTCTTCAAGGATGACTCCATCCCCATCAACCAGATCTACCAGTGGTTAGACCAAGGAAAGGTACCTTATGATATGTCTACTGTGCCTGACAACATGCCTAGGAGACTGATGCTGCCTAAGGGTTCCCCCGGTGGATATCCATTCCAGCTGTTCGTGTTCGTCTACCCATACAACAGCGTTAAGAAGGGAGAGGATGTGTTCGAGAGTTACATCTTGGATAACAAACCCTTCGGTTATCCATTGGACCGCCCCGTGCGTGAGGGTTACTTCAGGCAACCCAACATGTACTTTGAGGATATCGAAGTTTACCACAAGGACGCATACTTCCCATACGAGCTTAACGTTCCTTCTTATTTCACCCAAAAGAAGCATTAAGACGATAAATGTTCTCTTTTTGATTAATTATTGTATTTTAGAATTATTTATCATAGATCGAAATGTACAAAGAATACGAGTGAAGTAAATATATATATATATATGTATTATAACAAATCAATGATTTTAAATTAACAAGTGACCTCTTACATCCTATTCTATCCTACCTCCTACTGTAATATTTGATTGTAGAAGTTTGGATGTTTCTCAAATATTATGTATGTAATGTTAGTAGGTATAAGTTGACCTCTCATTGTACGTAAATCCTATACAATGTGAGGTCAGCTTATACTTGAAATGTATAACTTGATATGTAGCGGTGTGTAGGTATTGTAATGATAAATCATTTCAGTACTAATATTTCTGTATTCATAATCTTGCACATATACAAACTTGGTACACTTTTAGCATTATTTAACAAACTATTTAATTAAGTCCTTTACATAATAATGTTATAGACTTTAGACTTCTTGAAGACATCTTTTAAGTTTCGAGACTCAAACAGGACTGCTTTAGAAGCTATGCGACGTTCCAAACATCATGTTTCCAATTCCGTTCCGTTAAAAAACCAGTACTTTTACGGTAACTGTAAAATGTGATACTTTTGAATAGAAATAAAAATCATAATTCTGATTATACACTGAAGACGTCATGTGGTCGTCTCATTTGCGATGGCAAAAAAGTTGCTCAATAATTTGTAAATTTCCTTACCAGTATCCCACTTAAAACTACTGAAACCTTAAATTCCTCGACCTCGCTCTCTTTTGATCTAGTAACGTTCAGGCCAACGTTTCAGCATGCCCGATTGAATTTAACTTTAAGCATATTAACCCCATAACAGTAATAAAAGTTTTTAAATAAATCAAGATCAAATTGACTGAAGATCTTTGGGGGATGTCCATTAATAGTACATTACTGCCGCGGTCTATAATAACTACTTTGCTGGTCGCGCTGATGATGGCCGACAGCGCAGCTCCAGGCCGACACAGCGCGGTCAGCGTGCAGCACTTGATGGGTCGAGGCCTTTACAGCGAGGACAGCAAGGGCTGCAATGATGTCCAAGCTGGAAGGCCTAGAGCGTAGCTAGGCTAGCTCGAGGCAATCATAGCGTGACCAGCGAAGCAGTCATAGTGGGCCAAGGCTTGTATAGTGCTTTACTCAAAAATGCAAGTACCTAATCTAAATAAAACCAGCAAGTAATTTCAATAAAATATATATCAATTAACTAGTAATTTTGTTACTTCTTTGTTTTTTTTTTAACAATGGTAGTTGAAACTATACAGCCATATATGGAATAAAATCTTTTTGTACCTATCTCTATAAATATAAACAGCTGTGTTTTAAATAAAATCTTTTTGCATTTGATTTTTTAAAACGTTGAAACGTCAAAATAGCGGCCGGCAATGTTTTGCCGGCCTGTTAGAGCGACCAGCAAAACTTTGCCGGCCGCTCCTTGAAACAGAACGGCAAGGTCGACTTTGCTCAAAGAAGGTTGTCAAAATAATGACCACATTACATGCATTTTTGAGTAAAGTCTGTACCTCCATAATTGAGACCATAGCACCTTACTTAGCCTTAATATTTAATTTGTGTATGGATTAGGGTGAATATTTCATTTCGTACATATTATGATCTTTGGAGAATTGTTAAAAAACACCTCCCTTTACATATTACAAATAGCTACGTTCGTGCAAAAACACAGGAATTACTTTCGATCAAACATAGAAGCAAACCAGAATTATAACCGACGAAACAAAAACAAATTGATTACACCAACACCAAAATTAAAAATAATGAAAAATAGCCCCAACTATAGAATCGCAACAATTTATAATAAATTACCGAATTACATAAAAGATGACAAGAATATAAATTCATTCTATAGCAAACTTAGATTACTTTTATTAGGGAAATGTTTTTATACAGTAAACGAATTTATGACGGATAAAACTTTTTAGATGTAGGTACTTAATTTTTTTATTTTTGTTAGATCCAGCCTGATCAAGGACATAAATATTGTATAATTATTCCAGTGACATTGAATCTGATCTATTTCATTTTGTATTGTATTGTTAAATGACTTTGTATTTGGCCTATTCCTTATTATTATTTTATTCGTGTGTTATTGTGTTTGACTTTATGTTGTTTATTGCTGTTGATATTGATTGAAATCATGTCGACGCCTTGACATGTGTTTTTATTTTACTTTTATTTCAGAGTTGATTGTATTTTTATAAGTTTTGACTAAGATTGAGACAGTTGTTTACAAACTCAACAGAAAACGATCATTGTTCTTTGCGGTGCCCTGACAGGGTTCATGTACAGAGACCGACAGTGGATATTGTAAATGTGTTATGTGCATGAGAGCAAATAAATAAATAAATAAAAATGTGCCTAATCATGTTCATTATTTGTTTTTTTTTGAAGTGTTTAATGATGTTATGTGAAATATAAAAAAAAGAAAGAGAATTTTTTTAGAAGGAACGGTAATGAGATTTAACACAAACGGTAATTAGATATCTATTTATGGTAATGAGGTAGAATAATGGTAATTAATAATACAACAACAGTTCGATAAATCAGTCTTTAATTGCACTAAAACAAACCTATAATTAAACTTCGAAATAGGTACATCTTTTTAGGGTTCCGTACCTCAAAAGGAAAAAACGGAACCCTTATAGGATCACTCGTGTGTTTGTCTGTCTGTCTGTCTGTCCGTCTGTCACAGCCAATTTACTCCGAATCTAATGGATCGATTGAGTTAAAATTTGGTACACATATGTATTTCTGTGACCCAAACACGAATGTGTAACGTAAATAAATGAATTTTGAATACAGGGGTCACTATTGGGGGACAAAGAAGAAAATTAAAAAGAAAGTTTTGCTAACAGTACTGTGTCACATATCAAATGAAAGGCATGTTGCAAGGATCGTAAACATATTTTTTATATAATTTTAAAATAAATACTTTTAAAGATATTTAAGAAAATCGATGAAAATTGACCATTCCCCCCCCTTATATCCGAAACAACTGGACCAAAAATTTTGAAAAAATTACATAGTATGGCTCTTTAATCATAGATTACAGGAAAACCTATAAGAAGTCCATGGTCTTAAAATAACATGGTAAATCTCTCAATATTGTGCGTACAAACTTACATTTCGTCGCTCGGCATCCAATAGGCCCATCTCTCTAGCTACTATTAATATCAAATATTAAAAGTGTTTGACAGTCTGCTTAATACACAAATAAATACAACTGTAAATGTTCATAACAACCGATTCGGGTTTCGGCGTGGTTTCTCAACAGAAAGTGCAGTGTTGTGTCTTAAGCATACTGTCACATCCTATACACAGCGTGGGACGCCGATTTATGCTAGCTTCCTCGACTTATTCAAGGCTTTTGATCTGGTTGCTTATGAAGTATTGTGGAGAAAGATGGAGAAGGATAGGTTGCCAACGAAACTTATAAATATCTTTAAATATTGGTATCGTAACCAGATCAATAGTGTACGATGGGCTGGAACTTTTTTCAGGCCATATAAGTTGGTATGCGGGGTGAGGCAGGGAGGGTTCAGCTCATCCACGCTTTTCAACTTGTAATGCAAACGAGCTGATTGGCGAGCTCAGCAGCACCAGAGTGGGTTGCTATATAGATGGTATTTGTGTAAATAATATTAGCTATGCAGACGATATGGTGCTTCTGATCGCGTCAGTCTGTGGTCTCAGAAACTTGGTCGCCAAATGTGAGCAGTATGCCAAAAAACAGGTTTGATGTATAACTCCAATAAGTCGGAGTTCATGGTCTTTGAGGCTGGGGGTATACTGAGTTATGTACTTCCTGTATTACTCAATGGGACTCCACTACAAAGAGTATTTACGTTTAAATATCTTGGTCATATATTGACCCCTAACCTAAATGACGGACTCGATATTGAGCGGGAACGAAGGGCGTTGTCGGTAAGGACGAACATGCTGGCTCGCAGGTTTGCACGTTGCTCACTTAAAAAGTCAAAATTACTATTATTGTACAACATTTTACACGTGCAGCCTGTGGGCTAGATATACCCAAAGGTCGTGCAACACCCTTCGTGTCCAATACAACAACACTTTCAGGGTATTGGTGGGGCTGCCCCGTTTTTGTAGCGCATCGAGAATGTTCACGGACGCACAAATTAATTGCTTTTACGCAACAATGCGAATAAAGTGTGCATCCCTGGTGCGCAGAGTGTGGGCCAGCTCCAACAATAACCTAAAAATGATCGCTAGCAGGCTGGATTGCATGTACATCAATCACTGCAGTGCCATCTCCCATGGGGTGAAATAAATTTAAACTAGATTACGTGGGGCACTCAGAAAGTTTTGCAATACTAGAAAAAAATATACTACAGGTTATAATTTTTTTTATTATATCTTTTCAAAGAACTCTCCATTGGCGTCTATACACAGTTTCATACGTCTAAACCAATTTTCATAACACATTTTCCAGTCCGCATCAGTCACCTCTTCAATCTCCTTCTCAAATGCAGCCAGTGCATCTTCCGGTGATGAAAACTGTTTTCCTTTGACATGATTTTTTATTTTGGGGAACAAGAAAAAGTCGCATGGAGCCAAATCGGGACTGTAAGGAGGATGACCTATAAATTTGACCGGTGTGCTGTCCAGAAAGTCCCTTGTTTTGAGCGCCGAGTGAACCAGCGCGTTGTCGTGATGAAGCAGTAGCCCACGGAGGCCAGTGTTCGGTCGCTTGCTGCTTGCAGCAGTAAAAACTTTTGGCAAACATTTGGTAACATACCATTTAGTATTGATGGTCCTCTGATCTCGTAAGGGTACTGACACCAGATAACCTGTCAAAGCAAAAAAATCTTTCGATCAAAATTTTGCCTGCACTTCTGGCTCGCTTCACTTTGGTAGGCGTTGGTTCATTTTGAAACAGCCACACGATTGACTGACGCTTCATTTCTGAATCATACTGATAAATCTAAGATTCATCACCCGTAATGATACTTTAAACGCGCCGAGACGAGCCTGCTTCAAATTTTGCTATCATATCTCGGCACCATTCTACCCGAACCTCCTTCTGAGCCTGCGTTAGATTTTGCGGTACCAGCGTGAAACTATCTTCCTTACCCGAAGATGCCCGTGTAGAATTTCATGCACACTTCATATGTAATTCGCCTATTCTCTTGAATTAAATTTTTCACAGCCAGCACGTTTTATAAAAATGAAACCTAGCTAGATCGATTCATTGCTCCCGAAACCCCCTGCATACTAAATTTCAGAAATATTCTTGGAGTCGTTTCCGAGACTCAGATTGTATATATATATATATAAACAAGAATTACTCGTTTAAAGGTTAAAGATTTGTATTATTATTATGTTAATACCGTGAATGTGAAATTTTTAACGAAAATCAGATTTTTGTTTTATTTCATTCTACACGTTTAAATAAGTAATCCTGCTATTATAAAAAAAAAAAAAAACGTAAAAAATTTCACATTTGCGGTATTGGATGCCGAGCGATGATTTGCAGTTGGAATGTATGGTAGAACGTTTTTCAACTACAATGTTAAGTTTGTTCTTGGGATAAATAAATTCATCTCAATTACGGAACCCTTCATTGTGCGTAGTCCGACACGCACTTGGCCGGTTTTTTCTTTTTTTCTTTACATAATAATGAAATTATAAAATAATAGGTACAGAAACAAAACTTAATTAATTGACAGAACTAAACTAAAATTTATCTTCTGTCCTTTTCTTAATGAAATAGAAAGAAAAAGATGCACTGAACTTAAATTTAGTTTAGTTTGTGAACAAGGGAATCGGCACCAATATGTAGATAAGTCCCTTTTAGTCCGTTATTAATTAAATTAACAAACCCTGTGCAGTTTTGGTGGCTGGTAACCAAAGACAACTGATATATTTGGGAAATTATTGAATATAATGACTGAATTAATATAATCTATCATAACGTATTCGTTATATCCCAAATAAGACAAGTAAGGGAAAATACAATGTATACAGTTTTGATTCACAGAATATAATCATTACCGTCCGTTTCTTCTCATTACCATTCGAATAAAAAAGGACGGTAATTAGTATTAAAACAATGGCTGTTTCGCATAGACTAAGTTTATTTCAACATAACTCAGTCAATACAAGATGGCTCTGCTGGTTCCACAGATACATTATTTTGTTACCATATTAATATCCTCCCATAACAAAATTTAAAAAAAATGCTTTAACCTCTGATATGCTCAATGACTTCAAGAATTTATAATGTTTACTTGTACAAAGACTTTTGGTTAATATATCTGCAGGCATATTAGAAGTTGACACATATTCTACATCTATTTTATTATTTAAAATACATTCTCTTATGAAGTGGTGTCGAATATCAATATGTTTCGACCTTTTATGAAATAATGTATTAGCAGTCAATTTTATCGAGCTTTGGTTGTCGCTATACAAACATATTGGTATTTTGCTATCCAGTACATGCATTTCATTCATTGTTTCAAATAAATGGCCTCCTTACAAGCTTCAGACAAAGCCATATATTCGGCTTCAGTGCTGGATAGTGCCACTGTTCTTTGCTTTCTAGACTTAAAACTTATTACACATCCTGCCAAAATAAAACTTTATCCAGTATATGACCTTCTATCTATAGTACAAGATGCCTAATCAGCATCTACATAACCATGTAAATTTTTATCATCTTTCTTAAAGACCAGACCATAACTTTTAGTTTTATTCAAATATCTTAATAACCTCTTTAAGTGTTTCCAGTGAGTCTCATTATAACATGTATTATATTGGCTTAGAAAACTAATACTCAAGGAAATATCTGGCCTTGTAAAGACAGATAGGTACATCAAACATCCTACTAATTGCTGGTATGGAAATTTGTCATCACATTGATTATCTACAGATTTTCTAATTTGAGATTAGTATCCATGGGGGTATCAGATGTATTACTGTCACTCATATTAAATCTAGCTAACACATTATCCATAAAATTCTCTTGATCTATAGTTATGCAGTTCTTACTGACATTTACATTCATACCAAGGCCACAGCCAAGGCACTGTTTTATTTTTCCTAAATCTTTAATTTTATATTCAATTTCCAAAACATTTTTTAATTCTTGGTAAGCTGAATTACAGTTATAAAATATAAAAATATCGTCTACAAATAATGCTACACATACTTTTACATTATTTTGACATTTCATAAAAAGGCATGGTTCATACTATAACTTAACTTTAACAAACTTTCTTCTACCCTTACATACCATGCTCTGGCAGATTGTTTCAAACCATATATTGCTCTTTTTAATTTTAATACTTTTTTTTGCAGTTTATATATTCTGAATTTTCTGGTAGTTCCATGAACACACATTCAATTATATAACCATTTAGGAAAGCTGAAGGAACATCTAGGTGGCTCATACTAAAATTTTGAAGTACACTCAAAGCAAATAAAAGTCTTAAAGCACTATACCTTAGCACAGGTGAATATGTTTCATTAAAGTCCACTCCCTTTACTTAGGTGAACCTCTTTGCCACTAGTCTTGCTCTATGACGCACTTCACCTTCACTATTTGTCTTTTTCTTAAATACCCACTTATTTTTGACTACTTTACCAACACTAGGTCTGTCCACTAGCTCCCATATTTTACTGTCACTAAAAGACTGTAACTCTTCCTTCATTGCTCTTGACCATTTCTCTCCTTCAGGACCTTCAAGAGCTTCACGTACTGTGATTGGCTCATTTGTCATATCTTCAACACACATGTTGTTATAGCCAAAACGATCTGACTTGCGATAAACACGTTTCCCTGGTCGATTGTCAATACTATTCTGAGGAATAACCTCCAAATTATATGTTGTCAAGGGTTCATGGAACACTTCATCGGAATCGCTGGACGATTTGCTTGCAAAATATGTGAAGTCATCATTCTTCTGAGTCTGCTCGGTCTCATCTAGACTGCTCAGCTGGTCATCATCTGATTTTGCTGATACCTCCTTCTCTGTGTTGCAAAGTGGCTGCTTTTCTTCTAGCATGATATTTGTTGTAATACTGTCATTTTTAATATCTTCCATGACTACAACATCTCTGGCTATAGTGATAATTTTGCTCTTTGGATTAAACAAACGAATACCTTTTACATTTTCTGAGTATCCAACCAAGTACATCTTCTGAGCTTTCTTGTCCTACTTCTTGCGACGTTCTTTTGGTTCATGGACCATAACTGGGCTACCAAACACTCGTAAGTGGCTGAGGTTTGGTTTACTGCCCGTCCACACTTCATATTGGGTAGTATTTCTATCTAAACCGGCTACTGGTGATCTATTTTTTAAATAGACTGCTGTGTTCACAGCTTCTGCCCATAACTGTTTATCAAACTGAGCATCAAACAGGAGACATCTTGCTTTTTCAACGATTGATCTGTTATATCGCTTACACAACCCATTTTGTTCAGGTGAGTAAGCGTTACTTTTCTGGTGGACTATGCCATTCTTCTTCAAGTAATTGTCCATTTCTGCAGAACAAAATTTTCCGCCATTATCAGATCTTAATGCTTTTATTCTTGTGGATTTCTGTTCACAAACTAAACTAAATTTAAGTTCAGTGCATCTTTTTTTTTCAATTTCATTTAGAAAAGGACAGAAGACAAATTTTAGTTTAGTCCTGTCAAATTAATCAGCGATTGACGTAAATTGACGTAATTTTAGTAGGCAAGTTTTTAATCACGTCTAAACTTGTATGTAGTAGTGACAGGCGCTGATTAATTTGAAAGGACTAAACTAAAATTTATTTTCTGTCCTTTTCTTAATGAAATAGAAAGAAAAAGATGCACTGAACTTAAATTTAGTTTAGTTTGTAAACAAGGGAATCGGCACCAGTTAATACTAGTACAGACATCGTCGTTAACTCTATGTTTAAAATGCTTTAAACTCTGTACATTGTGTTTTTGTTTAGGATAGATGAGTTGTATCAACATTTGTTAATAAAAAATATTATTTTTTTGTACGTCTTTGACATTTCTCGAGACCCTTGGGTCCCAGACCTTTGGAAGGCGTACGAGGGGCCGAAGACAACTCGCAGAGGCCCGTTAGACGTGTTTAATGAAATGAGGCACCAACCGACGATTATCCCTGTTCGCACTATGCTAGTGCACCCAAGAATAACTCCCGGTTGGTGCAGGACTATTGCAGGATATGGAAACAACGATATTGGATTATGGGTTTGGGTGGCTAAGTGAACTAGTTATCTAGATCTATGGAAAGACTATGACTCCTGCCTGACCAATATTTTATATAAAATACACAGGTAAAATGGCAGGGGGTGACTTGCACATTCAATAATGGGCTCCCGAAAACGGTCGCTAGCACAAAGTGTCGTAGCGACAAGGGGGCAACACGTCCTGAGGTGCTTATGAGGAGTGGAGAGGTATTCCACGGCTATCAGGACAATCCCGGAAGTACGGTCAAGATCCCTACCAGCATCTTACTGGAATCCTTCCTTCCTCCGAGCGCGTTTGCGAATCTCCACTCAAGCCGGCCAATAAAGGCAGGAATGAGGTGGGAGTTCCGTTCCTCGTCAGTGTTCACTCCAGCCGGCCAATAAAGGCAAGCCAGAGGTGAGGAACAAGACTTCTCCCGGGAGATAGAGTCCGTGGGATCGCTACTGCCCAACAGCTCGCTACATGTTGCCCTGCGGGTTTTGTATCTCTCTTGGTCTGGCTCCTCATCCCAGACCTGTTCCGGCAAAGTAAACTATACCGGCACAGACCTAGAGTTCGGAGCGCGCAAGCCCCACCACGACGTCAACGTAGAGATACGGCGGTGGGGATATTATTATTATTTTTGTTATTTATATGTTCACATATCTCGGGACCATTAGGTCCCGGTCCTTTGGAAGGCGTACGAGGGGCCAAAGCCAACTTGCAGAGGCCCTTTGGACAATTTTAAATGTAATGAGGCACCAACCGACGATTATCCCTGTATGCACTATGCAAATGCACCCAAAGACAACCCCCGTTTGGTGTAGGACTATTGCAGGATATGGAAACAAATTTATTGGACTATGGGTTTGGGTGGCTAAAGTGGACTGGTAATCTGGAACTATGGAAGGACTATGGCCCCTGCCTAATCAATGTTTTATACGTACACGGATAAAATGGCAGGGGGTGACTTGCACACTCAATAATGGGCCCCCGAAAACGGTCGCTAGCACAAAGTGTCGTAGCGACAAGGGGGCAACATGTCCTGAGGTGCTTGTGAGGAGTCGAGAGGTATTCCACGGCTATCAGGACAATCCCAGAAGTACGGTCAAGATCCCTACCAGCATCTTACTGGAATACTTCTTTCCTCCGAGCACGTTTGCTCTTGCGAATCTCCACTCAAGCCGGCCAATTAAGGCAAGAATGAGGCAGGAGCTCTGTTCCTCGTCAGTGTTCACTCCAACCGGCCAATAAAGGCAAGCCAGAGGTGAGGAACTGTCTTTATTCTTATTATATAAAAAAATACAGTTTAAAAAAAACTGTAACCCGACTACGGGAAAATAAAAATGATCTAAAAAGTACGAAACAAGCAAATATTTCAGACAGAAATCAAGACAGGTACAAAAATGGTTCAGGTAAAGCCGTGGTCGCATGCCTGTATATCATGTTCGTGCCAGGAACACCTACAAAATTATAATGGCATGCGACGACGGCTTTACCTTGACCATTTTTGTACCTATGTCTTGATTTCTATCTGAAATATTTGCTTGTTTCGTACTTTTTAGATCATTTTTATTTTCCCGTAGTCGGGTTACAGTTTTTTATTAAACTTTATTTTTTTATTTTAAACTTTTCCGTTTTTACACTTGATAAACGTAAATAAGAGTAATACAATAGTTCAGTAATTGACCTATTTTAAATTCCAATAGCAGTGCATAGTGCTTTGGACGAAACCATCGAGCGATTTATTTCGACGCCAACGAAGAAATCCAAAATATAAATATTTCGTTGTACTTGTTTTTCTTCATAAGAGTGAAATTACAAATCATTACTATTTATTAAGATTTGATTAACTGCACGTTGGTAACATCTTGCGATACTACGTAGCGCAGTCTCACTTTTGCTTGTTTTTAACGATTTAAACATATTTATTTACTTTGAAAATATAATATTATATACATATTTGTAATGTGATCGTCAAGAACTTTCTTTTGATACCAAACATGTCATGATCATCCCACTTTAATTTTTTTCGAGGTTAGAAATTTACGTGTAAAGTCCACCAAATTAAATTTAGGGAAAAATTATATAGCCTATGTCACCCGGACTATTATTACGAATCTATTGATACCCCATTCATCAAAATCGATTTAGTAGTTTAGGCGCATCATAGCATACAAAAATGTTGCACCATCTAAACAGTGTTTGGACGATGCAAGCCATGATGCTTCAATTTTATTGTATGCTAGAGGTAAGAATGGTGCTAGGGGCAACTATCCCACCGCCGACGATTAGCGAGAAGCCAGTAGAGTTACCAACTAGAAACGAGTTGGTGAGCAATGATCAGCGAGTGTGTTGTTCGGATAGTTTTGTCGCTGGCTATGAGCGAGTGCGCGAATGCGACGAGTAGAATGTCTGCCCAGTCACTTGCTGGTATGCGTATGTACCAAGCAAGAATATCTCAGCGAGTGTTCTGCTCGCTGCGTCGTCCAGCGAGTATTTTCTTTGACAGCTCTTGTCGCTGCGACAAACTAGAGAGGACAAACTAAATGAGACTTCTCGCCGCCACGGCAGTTTGAACAGTCAGATTCCAACTATTAATATATGTATCTCTCTTACTGACACGGGAACTACATTTTTTGTACATATCTTGAGCGAGAAAATAGTGGATAGCTAGTTGGTTTATCGTCAGCGGTAGGACACGTTATCGTCTGTTTACGCACACATCCGTCATGACGATTTGTGATAAATGACGATTTGTGATGAACAACGACCTGTCAATGACGATTCAGACGTTCTCATTTTGTGTAAGCCAAATTGTGATTATTTACGGTTCCTCAACGCGGTGTTTTGTCTTCCTATACCAATTCCTATGTGTGTGACGAATCTAATTTATTTATTGGATATCAATTTTTTGGAAGTTTTTGTAATTTTTCAGTAAGAGATAAGAAGAAATATTATAAATTTGAAAGTGAGTTTGTTGGCTACGGTTTCACGCTAAAACGACTGAATGGATTTGGATAAAATTTGGCACACGGGTAGACCATGACCTAAGTAAGGACATAGGATACTATTTACTATGCTCTCAAAAGCCACACACGAAGAAAATGAGACGTGGACTACGGACATGGCACGTACGTCTGTCTATTGTTTTTAGGGTTCCGTACCTGAAGGGTGCCAAATAGAACCCTATTACTAAGCCTCCGCTGTCCGTCTGTCTGTCAGAGGGCTGTATGTTAGACAGTTGACATTTTTACAGATTGTGTATTTCTCGAGCAATATTTGTATTTACCTATGTTTAATTGTAATCACGTTCTTGAAAACGACTCTAACGATGTTGATAAAAGTTGTAATACGGTTTACGGGGGCGAAAATCGATCTAGGTCTCATATCTCGGAAAATTCGTTTTCTGTCTTTTAACTCGAGCAGGGCTCGATCGGTCGCCCAGGTTCTAAAAATTAAATATGGTAAAAATTTAAGGGGGTATACAATAATGTTTTGATTTTGAAAAAAAAAAAAAAATCTTACCCTGGCATGTAGGAGGTGATTGTCTAGAGCTCATCGAGTAGCGTACAAATATAATTTTTGTTTTTTTATCTTCAAAAATAAAGAAATAGGCCGTAAAAGTTGTCAGTCTTAGACTATTTTTGTACGAGCTCTATCGTAACGACTAAACTAAAAAAGTAAGGAATTTGAAACTTCTGTATATCATGTACCATATACTGTATATCGCCGCCCCCGCAGAATAAACGCGTAAGTGCTATTGAGGCGGTTTTGATGTTAATCCATATTCGTTATGTATAGGTTAAAATACATCACCTCAATTTTTTCCAGATTTTTACATCAATTATTTACGAAGTTACATACACACGATATACCGTAATATAATGTTATAATTCCGACCTTGATGATATAAAAACTTAATTACCTATTACATTATCAGAATTTTTTCGACTGCACCAGAATAAACGCGTACTAGCTCATTAACGGTATCACTGTACTTCGAAAAACGCAAGTAATATTACATTGCAAAACAAAAAAAAAACCATAGTTGATAAGAAAAAATAACTCAAAGTAACATTAACGTTAGAAAAAATCTAAAACATTTCTGTAAAATGTTTTTTTATCAATGACTCAAAATCAGTACCTGTTTAATACTTAACATTAGTTAGATTATCTACAAAAATCTTTTAAACGACGTAAAAAACAAACTTCTATTCGGTGTAGTCATAAAGTTATGGATCAATTTAGGTTTTTTATTTTTTCTGTAAAATTGACTTTTTACACTTGCGCGTTTATTCTGCGGGGGCGGCGATATAATCAACAGATATTAAAAACGTCAATTCATAAGGTATTTTATTGAAATATGGGTGATTTTCTGTAACTGCTAAAAATTTTTTGTAAGTCATAGTCATCATAATCAGTTTATAATATTCCCACTGCTGGGACACATGCCTCCTCTCAGTGAGAGGGTGTGGGCTGTAATCTACCATGCGGGCCTAGTACGGGTTGGTAGATGTCACATGTCTTCGAATTTTTGGTTTTAGGACATGTCGGTTTCCGCACGATGTTTTCCTTCACCGTTTTCAGAGCAGTAATTCATAGTATCATTATGAAATACAAATTTACTAAATTATTAAAAATTCAAAATGGAATTGTTTGGCTAGTTATAATATCTAAATAAAAGTTTACCTATAAAAATATTGTGATATTGATTTGAAAAAAGAAGATTTTTGGAACAATTCAAGTAGTTATAATACATATGAGGCTGTGGAATATTTTTGTGTATCAAAATTAAATTAATCTATTTATTTATATAGAGATAGGAAAATCATAAACAGAAGAAAATTATTATTAAAATATTTGTTCATTTAAACAATTGACATCATTACCATACCAAATATTTTCCTTCGACTTCATTTATTTGAATGATAGGTGGAGTATTGAAACAAATATTTCTAGCTAGCACCCACAATTATTTAGATAGATAAATAAAAATCGTATCAAAAGAAGCGTTACTAAAAGGACTATAAAAGAGCAAAAAAAATATGCTTTCTTTTTTTTTTTGTAAGAAAAAGACGCCAATTTTTTTCTGTTGCTTTTGAAACTTTTTTCAAAGAATCTTAAACTTTCAAAAACGAAAAAGAGAAATAAAAAAATCCGGGAGAATTTAAAGGGCTTTAAATGATACTATTCTGGTTTCGATAGGATTATAATAATTAGGATAGATGTCCCCTTTCAGTTTCGACACCTTTTTGGTGATTGGCTTTTTTTTAATAATAATAAAAAAAAAATACAATTATTTTTTCCAGTGTTGTGTGGCCCTTTCAGTAACGCATCTTTTGATATCACTTTCATTTCTCTACCTTAATAATTGAGGACGTTAGCCTCCCGGTCGCACTTTCCTTGAAAATTGGTACCCAACTGAAGCGATCGAAAAAGCATTTTCAATTCTAAAAAACAAAAGCAAAAAAATTTTTTTGGTAAACTTTGCAATTTATTATAGAATAAAAAACCCACCTCTATCTTAAAAATTCATTCGCTGTTACAAAAGCCCGAGGTCAAAACCCCCAGACGCTCCAATAATTTTAATTGTAAAGTAAGTCGTAACATAACTTTTATCGACAACAGTAGGTACTTAGGCATACAAAATCCAGGGGGGGCAGCTGCCATCCCCTGCCCCCCCCCTCTGGGTACGCCCATGCATTAAACGTACATTTAATGGCCGCGAATCCAGCGCACGTTGTCAACTCGTTCGGTTCAAATAATCTCGTTTCTCGTTGACGTCCCCTTGACGGTGGACAAACAATGTAAAAACATGCATTCGTCTCTACATTAATGGGGTGCAAATGTGGTGCAAAAATAGATAACTTGGAGAGGGGTCTCATGTTTTCCCGTTTTACAACACAAAGCTTTCATCTTATGACAGAATTGAAGATCACAAACCAAGGCTCTATGAGGTTTTGAATCGAGTCCTCTACTTAACTTTCAATACAAGCTTACCTTATTTTGCAAAATTTATGATCACAAACCAAGGCTCTATGAGGTTTTGAATCGAGTCCTCCACTTAACTTTCAATACAAGCTTACCTTATCTTGCAAAATTTATAAATGCACGTTATTTTAACAGTAACTCGACAAATGCAAAAGTAAGATGTCGGTAAAATTATAAATAATAAAATAAAAAGCTTTATAGGTATTTCTCCAAGTTTTTTTTACAGTGCTAATTACTAATTTAAAAAAGAAATGTTTTCATTTGAGAATCCTTGAGGTGAAACTCTTCTCCAGAGAATGCCAGCTTTCTCTGTCTTTCGCTACGTCCATCCAGCGTGTTCTAGCTATACGCACGATCTCGTCCTCCCAGCGAGTGTGTGGTCTTCCTCGTTTACGTTTGTCAACCGGTCCCATCCAAGAAGCCATCTTTTTGGCCCATCTATTGTCATGCAATCTTGCAACATGACCTGCCTATTTCTACGAGTGGTAAAATTTAACAACAAAATAAGGAAGGAGTTTAAGTTCATTCCAAAGTTTTTATTTCAAGCCAGTTGTGGGCCACAAATTGATAGGTAACGCTAGCTGGATCAACTTCACAAGTGATTTAGGATAAGATCGATTTAAATTATTGGATAAGACTGTATCTTAGGTCGTGTCCATCATGATAACAGACCAGAAAGTACAGTTGGATTGATCAAAATTCAAGTTTCTTTCTGTAGCAGTTGAGGGTGTGCGAGAGTCTTACGAACATACCCTGTTCTTTTATTTATAGAGAGTTAAGTGGTTGTGACACAACAACAATGTTATAATAGTTTGTTATGTTTCAGAGAACAACAATATATTGACCACCAATGGTCTGTTGATTTTAGACAAAGTATTTTCAAATGCTCTACAGTTACTATACCTCGATATCTTTTAATAGCATCTACGAATACAGTTCACTGATAAAGTTAATACTAAAGTAAAGATTTCGCAACAGATTTCGCTAAAGGTGTTTGGATATACGAAAAAGATCAAATCGTGTCAGAGGTTATTACAGTGATAACGATAAAGAAAGTATAAATAACATTACGATAACAAATTCAGCAACGGGATGCTTTGATAGGTGGTATAAATAGTGGATCAGAAAGCTGTATTGTCACAGTTGGCAGCGGCTGTGACAACGATGAAGACTGTCTTAATCCTTGCGGGGCTCGTCGCCCTGGCGATGGGCAGTGCCCTCCCTTCTCACAAAAACATCAAGCTGATGGATGGTAAGAACTAATTTGAATATTTAATTTGTGCTCCTTATTCTGGTGTGGTGTTTAATGGTCCCGATTTTTAATGACCCGTTAAACAATCACGACTTTGCGGGTTCAAACCTTGCAAGATAAACTGTATGAGGTACAGCCTGACAGTTACAATTCAAAATTATTTTTTGATAAAAAAATCCAACAGGATCGTCTCAACGAAACTCACAAGTCAAATCAAATAGTCAAAGCCAAATATTTTTTCTAATATGCACATAAAAGGCACTTTCGAACGTCAAAATTTACAAAGAAATGGAACTGATTCTAGTCACCCCTTTCCAGAAGGTTACATTACAGTTCGTTAATTGAGCACCAGAACCATAATATTTTGACAAGAAGATTTTAAAGTACTTTTAATCATTCTTCGCAACTTTGGCTTAGTTCATAGAAAAAACAGTTACTGATGATAATTATGTTTGATTTACAGTTAAACCTGATTTCGTTAAGCACCAGAAGAAAATTCTGGCGCTCTTCGAGCACTCTGAACAACTGGATGCACACTCCGAGTACTACAAACTTGGCAAGGAATACAACATCGAAGCCAACATCGACAATTACACAGTGAGTATTTTTAATAGTGACTTCAACGCAGCTCTTGAAAATTCTTAAGAAGATTTTAAATGTTAACGCTATGCATTTTTGCAGAACAAAAACGCTGTCGAGGAATTCTTGATACTGTACAGAACCGGATTCCTGCCGAAATATCACAAGTTTTCCATCTTCTACGAAAGGATGAGGGATGAAGCTATCGCTCTTTTCCACGTCATGTACTACGCCAAGGACTTCGACACGTTCTACAAAACCGCGGCTTGGGCTAAGGTTTACTTGAACGAAGAACAGTTCTTATACGCGTATTATATTGCCGTCGTCCAAAGGACTGATACTACTGGCATCGTTCTGCCGGCGCCTTATGAAGTGTACCCTCAGTTTTTCTTTAACAAGGAAACCCTGCTCAGGATGTACCGCACCAAGATGCAAAATGGTTTGTTCGACACTGAACTTGGTGCCCAATACGGTATTGTGAAAGAGAGCGACCATTACGTATACTATGCCAACTACTCCAACTCCCTGGCCTACCCCAACCAGGAACAGAAGCTGTCATACTTCACTGAAGACATTGGTTTGAACTCCTACTACTACTACTTCCACTCGCACATGCCTTTCTGGTGGAAGTCCGAAAAACTTAATGTAATCAAAGATCGTCTGGGTGAACTTTTCTTCTACTACTACCAGCAACTTCTGGCTCGTTACTCCTTGGAGCGTCTTTCCAACGGTTTGGGCAAAATTCCTGAATTTTCTTGGTATTCTAAGTTCAAGACTGGCTACTATCCCCAACTGACTGGAAACTACTTGCCTTTCGCTCAAAGGAGCAACGATTTCAACATTCACACTGAGAAGAACTACGAATTCATTCGCTTCCTGGATACCTATGAGAAGACATTCTTCCAATTCCTACAGAAGGGCGAATTCAAGACTGTAAGTATCAATACATAAATCCTACTGTTTCAGTTTCATGATCATAACTTACATGAAAACTAACGCATGAATGAATTATTTTCAGCCCGAGAAGGAAATGAACTACGTCGGCAACTACTGGCACAGTAACGAAGACCTGTACTCCCAGCACAGCAAGAAGGACTTACACCAGTACTCTTACGAAATTATCGCTCGCCAAGTGCTCGGCGCGAGTCCCAGGCCTTTTGACAAGTGAGTTTTACCATGAAACTGATCTTAGCTTCTCAAGTCTATTCTAATTAAAATAATAGGAGTAGTAGTGCCAGAACCCTGCGACAAAAGACTAGCTGTAATATTTGGTTCCATTTGGGTTGGATGTTGTTGAAATAAGAGGTCGGCGTGGCCTGACTGGATATACAAATAAAGTTATGAAAAAATAATTACGAAAAAAAATTATGTCAAACAAATCATTGTTTATTATTTTCAGATACACTTTCATGCCGACCGCTCTTGACTTTTACCAGACTTCTTTGCGTGACCCTGCATTCTACCAGCTCTACCAGAGAATCGTCGACTACCTTATTGCCTACAAAGAGTACGTTAAACCTTACTCTCACAATGATCTTCATTTCGTCGGTGTTAAGATCAATGACGTGAAAGTCAGCGAATTGACAACTTACTTCGATTACTTCGACTTCAATGCCACAAGCAGCGTGTTCTTCAGCCAGGAAGAGCTCAAGTCTTACCCTACTGGTTTCATTGTCCGTCAACCTCGCTTGAACCACAAACCATTCACTGTAACTGTTGACGTTAAGTCAGATGTTGCGTCAGATGCTGTCGTCAAGGTCTTCATCGGACCTAAGTACGATTCCAACGGATACCCAGTTTCCATTGAGGAGGATTGGATGAAATTCTACGAGCTGGACTGGTTCGTACAGAAACTTGTGCCTGGTGAGAACAAGATTGAGCGCAAATCCAGCGAGTTTGTGTTCTTCAAGGATGACTCCATCCCCATCAACCAGATTTACCAGTGGTTAGACCAAGGAAAGGTACCTTATGATATGTCTACTGTGCCCGACAATATGCCTAGGAGACTGATGCTGCCTAAGGGTACCCCAGGTGGATATCCATTCCAGATGTTCGTGTTCGTCTACCCATACAACAGCGTTAAGAAGGGAGAGGATGTATTCGAGAGCTACATCTTGGATAACAAGCCCTTCGGTTATCCATTGGACCGCCCCGTGCGTGATGCTTACTTCAGGCAACCCAACATGTACTTTGAGGATATCGAAGTATACCACAAGGACGCATACTTCCCATACGAGCTTAATGTTCCTTCTTATTTCACCCAAAAGAAGCATTAAGACGATAAATGTTCTCTTTTTGATTAATTATTGTATTTTAGAATTATTTATCATAGATCGAAATGTACAAAGAATACGAGTGAAGTAAATATATATATATATATGTATTATAACAAATCAATGATTTTAAATTAACAAGTGACCTCTTACATCCTATTCTATCCTACCTCCTACTGTAATATTTGATTGTAGAAGTTTGGATGTTTTTCAAATATTATGTACACACGGCTACATTTCAAGCTATACAATCCAGTATGAGCTGACCTCTCATTGTACGAAAATCCTACACAATGTGAGGTCAGTTTATACTTGAAATGTATAGCTTGATATGTAGCCATGTGTACCTACTGAACAATTTGGAAATTTATGTTGAGTTTGTTAAAGAGACTAACAGTTTAAGAAAGCTACTAAAAGGTTTAGGTACCTGACAGATGGTTATTGCACAACAATTTTTCAAAAGTTATAAAAGGAGATAGAAACGATTACATACACTCTTGGACCTGAATGTAACAAGATGTATATAAACATACCTATATTGGTGTATTGCAGTGATTAGTTGCTATTCCACAATTCACACAGCGATCCATAGTTTTAACAATATCCAATCCACAAAGCGGCGGTAAAATCCAAAATATTCCAAATGAAATGGGTGAGCGATCTTCGGTGTCCAGTGTGAAAGCAAGGGTCGTATAAGGGCAGGATCAAAATCCATAAAAACAAAGCAGTGGTCGTTTAAAATGAAAAATAATCAGGAAAACATTCAAGACGTATCGGAAAACATGAAATAAGAGGCAACAGTCTAGTAGGGTAGGGCGTTGCGACAGCGAACCGTTTACAAAGACCGTTTTGTGTTTTTTGACGATGAAACCATTTTACGTCCTGGGTTCAAACAGTCTTCATTGTACAAACCAGTCTTCGAATTACTTGATGCGATTTTTTATTTTACACCTACGAAAATACAGTTGAGAACACTATGATTCAACTATCTGTCACACTCGTCATTTCGTCGTCCTTAATGATATTTTTTCCCAAAATAATAAATATGATTTAAAACATAGTCATTAGACCTGCTCTATTCATCGAGGTAAGCAGAATTATGTCGCTCTGATGTAATAGGGGACGACACTGTTGCACACAAATCTATACTCAAGACTACTATTGAAAAATACCTAATGGAGAAAGAAAACCAAATTAAATATTGCCTGAATCGGGGTCCCTATGCTCAGCAGTCACACTTACAACGTCTAAATAAGACAAATTTAACAACCTCATCGGAAACTGCAATATCTTCCAGGCGTCTTTCAGATGGGCAATTACGAATTACAATGTTTAACTTTTATTAGGTATTTGGATAGTTTGGTAAGTACCGTCATAGATTAGTTACTACCGTAGACACGGTTTTATTAGTTGATGAGTAAAGTCTGATTTACTCGGTGCTATTTAATTGCCTGTGGCGTAGGTACCTTAATATGTAGAAGCAACAATAAGGCTAAGCGTATGCTGAGACGCAGATGACGCAGCACAGCACAGTCCTGATTTTGCAGGGTAAGGCAGGCGAAGCAGACATAGGTCGCGAGCGCATGCTGCGACGCAGCTACACAGACACCGACACAGGAACCCACAAGACAACCATGTTGCGGCTAGAGAGGGCTCAGAGAGCAGTTTTGAAAGTACTGGCAAAAAAACCTATTAGATTTCCAACCTCTGAACTGTACTCACTTTGGGAGGTCCTCACAGTGAGACAGTTGTTCGTCCTACAAACTGTTTTTAAGAAACACCTGCTTCTCCCTTACGACCCTCAACCCCTAACAAAGAAGCGACGTGCCGACAGAGTCTGTAAGACTGAGCGCTACAGGTTAGCGTTGGTTGGTCGCCACTTCAACCATATCAGCTGTAAACTTTACAATGACATAAATATAAAATGTAATATTTACCCTATAACTAAAAGTCTATTGAAGAGAAAAGTGACTGACTGGCTTAAATCCTTGTCTTATGAAGAAACTGAGCAACTTGTGGCATCATAATCATGGTAAACATACACACACACATACACACTTCACCCCACCTCCACTCTACATACTTATACTACATATTAACTTCCACATAGAGTATATTCTCTTTTTATTCAATTCTTTTTTTTTATTTATTTTTTGTAATTATTTAATTAACTTTCTTTGGGAAGTCTGGAACAATGTCTTTGTGTATATCATTTTAAGAGTTGGGCGTTGATGGCTGCGCTACAGTATTTTACTTTTGTGGCTATCTTCGTTTTCCTATGTAAATTGTAAACTTAAGTTGTTCCAAATAAAGATTTTATTTTTTATTCTATTCTTTAGCTACACAGACACGATCGCGTCCTAGTTGGTACAAACAATAGACGTGAGAGCCGTAATAACTCTTTAAATGGCTTTTTTGAATAGTCTGGATGATTAATATCATACAACGAGGTTCACAACGAACTTATTCAATTAAATTTTCTGTCATTGCAACAAAATTATGAGTTAGTGGAAAAAAAAAACACGTGTCACTACAACGAGACACAGAGTGGGACAGACACATGTCTGCGTCGCTCATGCCTGCGCCGCCAGCGTACGCAGCTTTCAGTTAGTAAAGCATTATTAGATCTGCTCTGCCCTGCACTGCGTAGACCTGCGTCACCTGCATCTTAGCATACGCTTAGCCTAAATGTTGCACCATCTAAACAGTGTTTGGACCAGGGACCGAAAACCTTTACAAATTACGGTACAGGTATCGAAGAATTTAGGTTACTTCTACGATTAAGGTTTACCGTTATCTGGGTAACCCAAGAAGAAGAAACAGATTACCTCTATTTAGGTTACCGTTTTAATACCGGTTACCTGAAAATGACCTTGATTACGAGAAAGAAACAGAATATCGTAATGCCGACAATTTGTTGTCATTTGAAAAAAAATACATTACCAGGGAGATCGTCGTGCGTGCTGTACTATTTTATTATTATTATTACAAGCTTTATTCAACTTGCCGTGTTAGTTAGTTAGCAAATCTTGCAAGCTGAATTTAAACCACTTCTTCTTATCCTATGGAGTTGAAATTTTACATTTTGGTTTAGTTTTGAAGACAATGCATTTCTTTATGATGTACGACATGATTCTATCCCCAGGATAGGCTTCAGACGTACTCCATAATAGTCAACGGTACAGACACGGAATTTTTATTAATAATACATTTAATTGACATTATTTACTCGAACGTGACTTTGCAATGTATAAATTCAGGCTTATATTTGTACACCAATTTCATTGGTAGGACATAGAGGTCGACTAAAATGTATACATAAGACCTTTATTGTTTTTGTTTGCTGTTCATTATATAACTATAAATGACCAATTTTCGGACTTTCCTTTTTACTTGACCTTAATTCTCGCGAAACTTCATGCTGCTGGGCCAACGGGAAGTACCAAATAGACTGGTTTATTTGCGAGTGTCAAAATATGCGGCATAAATGGCCGTATTTTTTTACTGCGTTGACTTTTTTTTTGGATGGGAAATTTTCAAATAACTTCTCCCGCTCTAGGTGGAGCGGGAGGGCGTGTCAGAATTATATTGACCCCGTTAGTTGAAAACAATGCGCCGTCGACCCAGGCCTGATCCTTATCGGACGGCGAGCTACCCATTGCTCAGCGTCCACAAAGCCCGCGCCTACGGTGTCCGGGAATCGGCTTTTTTTTGGTTGGGAAATTATCAAATAACTTTTCCCGCTCTGGGCGGAGCGGGAGACTCTTACTGACTAAAACCCACCCGAGTTCCTTCAGTTGCCATGTTGCCGGGGGCCACGATCTCCCTTTCGGACTTCTTCTTCTTTCCTTTCGAACCCCGGCAGGTATGGGCCCTAGCGGACCCTGTCAATTCTGCTGACACATCTTTGAGACGCACGCGCGCGCGGCTACGCGCCGTCGACCCGGGCCTGGTTCTTATCAGACGGTGAGCTACCCATTGCTCACCGTCCGCAAGCCCGCGCCTACGGTGGCCGGAAATCGGACTGCGATTCCCGATGCTCAGGGCGTCTCTTCCTGCGGCGGTTAGGGGCGTGAGGGTGCAAGATTTACCTCTCCCTCACGCGTTTCGCCTCCTCCTTCGCGAGCATTACTGCTTTGCAGAAGGAGGTGACGGCCTTCCATTTCCTCTCGCTCCGTACTATGACCTAAACCAGGGCCGGACGCGAGAGATCACCGCCACCGATCGCCTCCACGAGGACACGGTGATACTCCGCCCAAGCCGGGCAGACCTCCACCGTATGCTTCACCGTGTCCTCCGGGCGATCCACACAGTGGTGAAACCCGGGCTTTTCTTCCCGCCTTATCCTGAACAGGAACCTCCCGAAATAAACGTGTCCAGTGAGGACCTGCGTCAGGCGGAAGGTGAGGACGCTGTGGCGCCTCTCTAGGCACTCCTCAAAGAGGAGACTTATCGCTGCAATTGTGGCGTACCCATTATTGCGTTGACTTGGAAGTTTGTTTTCGTTACACTTCCAAGAGACCTTAGAAGTTTTTGATATCTATTTCAACTTGATGCCTTCCGCGTTGCTAAGAAAAAGGGTTATGACAAATAACGAAGTCATCCTTTAAGGGTTTCAATGTTTCATTTTGAGGTGCGAACCCTAAAATACATTTATTATTAGCCTGTTACCTTTTCATGCTGTAAAGGCTGAACGGATTTATATGAAAGGCATACGGATAGGCCACGACCTGGATAAGGACAAAGGATACTCTCAATCCCCGTAGCACGTTCCTGTGAGATATTTTCAGACATCCACGCGGGCGAAGCCGCGGGCGAAAGCTAGTTATTAATAAAAAATTGTTTTAATTTGAGAATCTCAGAGGTGAAGGCCTCCTCTAGAGAATGTCTGCTTTCGCTGTCTTTCGCTACGTCCATCCAGCGTGTTCCAGCTATACGCACGATCTCGTCCTCCCAGCAAGTGTGTGGTCTTCCTCGTTTACGTTTGCCAACCAGTCCCATCCAAGAAGTAATCTTTTTGGCCCATCTGTTGTCATGCAGTCATGGCCTGCCTATTTCTACGAATGGTAAAATTAAACAACAAAATAAGGAAGGAGTTCAAGTTCATGCCAACGCTTTTATTTCAAGCCAGTTGTCGGCCACAAATAGATAGGTAGCGCTAGCTGGATCAACTTCACAAGCGATTTAGGATAAGACCGATTTAAATTATTGGATAAGACTGTATCTTAGGTCGTGTCCATCATGATAACAGAACAGAAAGTACAGTTGGATTGTTCAAAATTCAAGTTTCTTTCTGTAGCGGTTGAGGGTGTGCGAGAGTCTTACGAACATACCTTTTTCTTTTATATATATAGAGTATAGTGATTTGTGATACAACAATAATGTTACAGTAGTTTGTTATGTTTCAGAGAACAACGGTATATTGACAAACAATAGTATATTGACAAACAATAGTATATTGACAAACAATAGTATATTGATTTTAGACAAAGCATTTTCAAATGCTCTACAGTTACCATACTTTTATTTTTCTCGACAACATCTACGAATACAGTACACTAATAAAGTTAATACCAAAGTAAAGATTACGCAAAGCTGTTTTGATTTAAGAAAAAGATCATATCGTGTCAAAGGTTATTACATTGATAAGGATAAAGAAAGTATAACATTACGAAATCAAACTCCTATCAAGCACCGCGATGCTTTGATAGGTAGTATAAAAAGTGGATCACCAAGCTGTATTATCACAGTTGGCAGCGGCTGTGACAACAATGAAGACTGTCTTAATCCTTGCGGGGCTCGTCGCCCTGGCGATGGGCAGTGCCCTCCCTTCCCACAAAAACATCAAGCTGATGGATGGTAAGAACTAATTTGAATATTTAATTTGTGCTCCTAATTCTGGTGGGGTAATTAATGGCCCCGATTTTTAATGACCCGTAAATCTATCACGACTTTGCGGGTTCAAATCTTGCAAGATTTAAACTGTATGAGGTGAGACATAACAGTCAGCGTGTAAGCGAGACAGTTACAGATCCAAATTATTTTATGATAAGAATCCAACAAGATCGTCTCAACGAAACTCTTAAAGTCAAATCAAATAGTCACAGCTAATTTATTTTTTTCAATTGGTCACATAAGAGGCACTTTTGAACGTCAAAATTTACAAACAAATAGAATTAATTCTAATCGCCCCTTCCAAATGGTTATATTATATTTCATCAATCGATTGGCAAGATTTTAAATTACTTTGAATTCTTCTTCGCAACTTTGGATTAGTTCATTGAAAAAACAGTTACTGATGATACTTATGTTTGATTAACAGTTAAACCTGACGTCGTTAAGTACCAGAAGAAAATTCTGACGCTCTTCGAGCACTCTGAACAACTCGACGCACACTCCGAGTATTACAAACTTGGCAAGGAATACAACATCGAAGCTAACATCGACAATTACACAGTGAGTATTTTTAATAGTGACTTCAACGCAGCTTTTGAAAATTCTTAAGAATATTTTAAGTGTTAACGCAATGTATTTTTGCAGAACAAAAATGCCGTCAAGGAATTTTTGATACTGCATAAAACTGGATTCCTGCCGAAATATCACAAGTTTTCCATCTTCTACGAAAGGATGAGGGATGAAGCCATCGCTCTTTTCCACGTCATGTACTACGCCAAGGATTTCGACACCTTCTACAAAACTGCGGCTTGGGCTAAAGTTTACCTGAACGAAGAACAGTTCTTATACGCGTATTACATTGCCGTCGTCCAAAGGACTGATACTACCGGCATCGTTCTGCCGGCGCCTTATGAAGTGTACCCTCAGTTTTTCTTTAACAAGGAAACTCTGATCAGGATGTACCGCACGAAGATGCAAAATGGTTTGTTCGACACTGAACTTGGTGCCCAATACGGTATCGTGAAAGAGAGCGACCATTACGTATACTACGCCAACTACTCCAACTCCCTGACCTACCCCAACCAGGAACAGAAGCTGTCATACTTCACTGAAGACATTGGTTTGAACTCCTACTACTACTACTTCCACTCGCAAATGCCTTTCTGGTGGAAGTCCCCCAAATTAGGTTTATTGCAAGAGCGTATGGGTGAATACTTCATCTACTACTACCAGCAAATTCTGGCTCGTTACTATTTGGAGCGTCTTACAAACGGTTTGGGCGAAATTCCTGAATTCTCTTGGTACTCTAAATTCAAGACTGGATACTATCCCCAAATAACAGGAAACTACTTACCTTTCGCTCAAAGAAGCAACGACTACGACATCCATACTGAGAAGAACTACGAAAACATTCGCTTCCTGGACACCTATGAGAAGACATTCTTCCAGTTCTTGCAGAAGGGCGAATTTAAGACTGTTAGTATCAACGGATTTACTTTTCAACATGATTTAATAGGTACTTCACTTACATTAAACTAACGATTGGATTTTATACTTCCAGCCTGAGAAGGAAATGAACTACGTCGGCAATTATTGGCACATGAACCAAGACCTGTACTCCGAGCACAGCAAGAAGGACTTACACCAGTACTCTTATGAAATCATCGCTCGTCATGTGCTTGGCGCGAGTCCTAAGCCTTATGACAAGTGAGTGTTTCCGATACATATCACCAGTCTTACGAAATTAATAAGTTCGTAAATTCAGACAGAACAAAGAGCGAAATTAAATTGTTTTTTTTTTTAACTTTCAGATACGGTTTTATGCCGTCGGCTCTTGACTTCTACCAGACTTCTATGCGTGACCCTGCATTCTACCAGCTCTACCAGAGAATCATCGACTATCTTATTGATTACAAGGAGTATGTGAAGCCTTACTCTCACAATGATCTTCATTTCGTCGGTGTTAAGATCAACGACGTGAAAGTCAGCGAACTAGCCACTTACTTTGATTACTTCGACTTCAATGCCACGAGCAGCGTGTTCTTCAGCCAGGAAGAGCTCAAGTCTTACCCTACTGGTTTCATGATCCGCCAACCTCGCTTGAACCACAAACCATTCTCTGTAACTATTGAAGTTAAGTCAGATGTTGCATCTGATGCCATCATCAAGGTTTTTATCGGACCTAAGTACGATACCAATGGATACCCAATTAACATTGAGGATGATTGGATGAAATTCTACGAGCTGGACTGGTTTGTGCAAAAACTTGTCCCTGGTGAGAACAAGATTGAGCGCAAATCCAACGAGTTTATGTTCTTCAAGGATGACTCCATCCCCATTAACGAAATCTACCAATGGTTGGACCAAGGAAAGGTACCCTACGATATGTCTGTTAAGCCCGAGGCTTTGCCTAGGCGACTGATGCTGCCTAAGGGTACCCCCGGTGGATATCCATTCCAGTTGTTCGTGTTCGTGTACCCATTCAACAGCGTTAAGAAGGGAGATGACGAGTACCAGAACTACATCTTGGACAACAAGCCCTTCGGATATCCATTCGACCGTCCCGTGCGTGAAGCGTACTACAGACAACCAAACATGTACTTCGAGGATGTGCAAATCTATCACAAGAAAGCATACTTCCCTTACGAGCTCAACGTTCCTTCCTACTTCCTATCTCATAAGAAGAATTAAGAAGATAAAAGTAGTTTAGCTTAGATATATATAAATCGCAATTGAAATAAAATACCATAATAATTATTTATATCAATGTTTGTTTTCCATGGGAGTAATTCCAATCGCGGACCCTTACATCCCCCATTACACATTCACATACTATCTACTTATACAATATCGCCCATCGGCATGTGCCTGCCCGCATTTTTCTGAATGTTCATGAATTTTTTTCGAAAAATAACTTTAAAAGGGGGGTCTATCTCGACTTTTTTTTCTAATTTTTTTCGAAATCCCCTATGCTTTTATGAACTTAGAAAAATATGTTTTCACTTCCGTTTTTTTTGCATAGTTGACAAATTTTAATTAAAATGTTAGTTAATCTGATAAAATAAGCTTTTAGAACTAATAAACATAATCCAAATCGAGCCAATAACATCGGAAATATGGCAAACGCTAATCAAAACAAAAAATCGAATACCATGAAAAATATAAAAGACCACTATTTAAGTTATTTTTTGATAATTTATTCATGAATACTTTACACATGAATATTCTGAAAAATTCGGGCGGTCACATGCCGATGGGCGACATTGTATACAAACACCAAACTCGTTAACCAACAAATTCAACATCATACAGAATAACACCATCTATTGTTGCTATTGAACCAAAAACGTCATAACACTAAACCAAAAACTATTCCTTATCCGTGTTAGAGAGAACATTTTCGAAAACTGAAAACTTTAGTATCTATATTAAATCAACAGGTTATCTCAGTGATTTCTAACATAGCAGGTTCTTGCTTACCTTAATTGGCAACTCTAAACTTCATTGACTTAGGGCATCCTCTTTACCTCAGCATCGTGCAAAATAAATCAACACAAATAAAACGAAGCTTTATTATATCAAAACCTAACAGATAGTTTACAATACCTATTCGTTATATCTTAATATTAATATTAGATTAATCTAGGTCAGTCAAAAGACGAGCTTTTTTTAAATATTATTTACTGCAAGTGAGGTGAAAAGTAACCATTCTTTGGAACATTATTTTTCTTATGATATACAGTAACATTGTAAAATTTATAATTTGGAGCATCATCATAGTAATCGACAGCTGGTCTATCGAAAGGAAACCCTAAAGGTTTATTATCTATATCGTTCATTATTTCTGAAAAGAACTTGTTGGTTGCATAGAAATCATCCAAAAACTCATCTCCAGGCGTAATCATAATAAATAAAGTTAGGTTCAACCCTTTTTCAGTGCCTCTAGGTATTATTAAGTTTTCTGGGAACTTGAACAAATTGAAATTATTTGTTCTATCTTTCTGTGCCGCCAACCCTTCCATATTATAATACTCATCACTTGAAAATCTATTTAAAGTCTCTGGTGACCAGGTTATGACATTTAATCCTGCATCGAAGGTATAAGTAAACTTATCAAGTTCAAAGAAATTGTCGTATTCTTCCCAGCAATTGTCAGAACACGGTGGTCCGAGGAACAACCTGACGATGCTATTTTTAATGCCGACACAATCTACTGTAAAATTGAACTCAAACTTGGAATGTTTCAACCTCTTTTGGCGTGCAGTTACAGTCAGTGGCGGTTCTCCTTGTGGGTAATCCTTTTTAATGATAGCTCTGTTGATGTTAAATTGATAATAGCTAAAATACGTCGTAATTTTTGGAATATCGGCTTCTATGATTTCGCAGTGTTTTTGTGCATACTTTTGTAGATTAACTGGTTCAATGGATTCTTTGTATTCAGTAAAGTAGTTAAGAACATACTGAATCATGTGCCAGTATAAGGGATCTCTTAATGATGTTTGTGGGTGGTGCATTACAGATGGCGCTGGATTGTATCTGTAACAATACGACAGTAGTTAAAATGAAATAATTAACAATCATATTTTCTTTAATGTAACAATCATCGTTTCAAGTAACAAATCATTATCTGCCCAGCCTTTTTAGGGTTCCGTAGTAAACAAGGAACCCTTATAAAGTCAAAGTCAAAGTCAAATAATTTATTTCAATTAGGCACAAAAAAGCACTTTTGAACGTCAAAAACAAAAAATAGAATTGATTCTAGTCGCCCATTCCAAAAGGTAGTTTTCGTATGGAGAAGCATGGGCAAGAAAAAAAGTTTAAGTCAATATTTTGTATACATTAATTATATAATTATATGTGAAGACGATGCACCTGGAATAATATTACTATACCACAATAGGTAAAAACAATTAAAAATGAAGCAATGACAGAAAAAATAATTATGTAATGGATACATGGTGTTCACGTATTTACAAGCATTGTAAAATATAGTTTCGTCATGTCCGTCTGTCTGTCTGTCCATCTGTCTGTCTGTCTGTCCGCGGTCTAGCTCCGAGACCCTTAGTACTAGAAAGCTGTAATTTGGCATAAGTATACATATTAATTACGCCGACAAAGCGGTAAAACAAAATGATGAAATACATTTTTTTTTAGAGTACCTCTCCTACACGTAAAGTGGTGACGTTTTTTTTTTAACCCATGGTGTGGAGTATCATTGGAAAGGTCCTTTAAAAACATTGTGAGTTTGTGAAAACCGTTTTTGGATTCAAGGATCCGTTTGCGAAATATTAAGCTTTAAAGTGCTGATTTTGTTAGAGTCAAGTGTCAGCTAAATTACAGCCCTCTGCCAGCTAAATGGTTGGTTTTGTATGTGTGAAAAAAAATCACAGCAGTAGTTTATATAACGAAATTAAAAGGAAATCTATCACAGCCAAGTAGGCTCTACAAGTTAACGAGTAATAATCGACCAACTTAACTTTGCAGTTGCAAAAACATATTTTCCTATAAGTACATTCCGTATGGGAAAACATATTTTTCAACTACAAAGTTAAGTTTGTTTTTGGGATAAATTTATCCCAACTACGGAATTCTTCATTGTGCGTGGTCCGACACGCACTTGGCCAGTTTTCCAACTAAGTTCGGGTCGGCATCCAGTCTAACCGGATGCAGCTGAATACCAGTATTTTATATGGAGCTAGGGATCCACATATGCTACATTTAAATCAGTACGGTAACATCACAAGAAGGATTTTTGAAAAATTTCGGATTCTTATTTTAATTTTTCATGCATGCTTTCTGGTAGGTTTATTATACTTATAAAATTTGGCCTTACTGGTCAAAGGGATATCCATTACCACCGTATCCAAACAACGACCTTACGATTTTGGAAATTCTCCCAAGTTCAAAATTGGCTCGAAATAATCTCGTTAGTAATTTGACGTAATTCTCTTCCGTCAGTCTTATTGGTGACTTATTTTCCTGCAAAGAAGACATTGTATTATTTTAAGAATAAAGCTGGTTATTTTTCAGTAGCGTATTGAAATGGATGTATTTATAACGAAATATGTTCTAAAATAATAGTAAATTTTATCCAATTCTCTTTGTTTGGTAAGTTAAATGACTCAATAAACACGAAGAGCTGTTTCCTCAATTAGCACCAAAGTGTTATTAACATCCCAATTACTTAAATAGCATCACTTACCATGACAATCAGTCCTCTAGACATACACTCTCTAATTGCGATGTCTATTGCTTTAATTTTAGCTCTATCCTCACTCCAATGTCCTAGTGTACTTGATCTACTAGGGAAAGGCAATCCATTTTCATGAATAAGATACGGATGAAAATCACTAAAGTTATTCTTCTTTGTAGTATTTTCTTCACGTAAATGCTCTTTTTCAAGGCGAAGACGCGCCTCCAGCTGCTGATGAATGTAATAGTAATGCTCATCGTGTCTAGCATTCAATGCGTACAATTTATGGCGGAACATCCAATATGGGTGTCTTAGATGTACACCGTAGTAATAACTGTTTAAAGCTATGTCTTCCCTAAAGTAATTCAGAAGTTCATCACCTCCATTTTCAGGTAGATTCCAACCGGAATAGTTAGTATTAATTGTAAGGGTTTCATAGGTCTTGAAATACTGATCTGCATGAGCTTTCTCAGTAATGTCTATGTTATTGTTAATGTAATTACTAAGTTTCAAAGCTTTTACTATAGTTTCACCGTTGACAAAAAAGTTAGGTTTTGAAATAAAAGGTGGTGGAAATGCAGTTACGTCAACATTTTTGTCCCTGTATAGCATGTTTAGTTGTGTGGCATAAGTTACTAAGTCGTCATTTAATTCGCGAAAATTGAATAACTTGTCTGCATTATAGCCTGCATCTTCTGCGCCGTGGAGAAGCTCAAATAAACTGCTTGCTGCTTCTTGCATATTTTCATCATATACGTTAAATGTAAGACCTTTCTCAGCGGCACCTTTCTTCACAGAATTCTTAAAGATTTTGAAATCATCATTGTACTGAAAATGACGTATACTTAATATTAATAGTTTATACAATTCTAATTTTATTACAACAATAAGATGTAAATAATAATGATATCAATAAGAATAATAAAAGGATATAGTTCTGAAGTAGAAATCTCATGTAATTTATTACCTCCAGTTGCTCAAAAAATGCATTTCCAGTTCTCTGTGACCCTCGAGCTTGGTACCCTCCAGGGACGATACCCATGAGTGGACCGTCATCACTCATAGATAACTCTGGAGAAAGAATGTGTCATAGTTGAGTACAAACGTTAATATGGTTTCGCTTTTAACTACTATTTAAATCTGTCGACGTATTAACTGAAATAATATTTTAGGTCACTTTAAAAAGAAAGGATTTTTCATATGATAAGTAATGTTTCAATTTAGTACTAAATCAAGCAAATCGGGAAGGGTTCCTATTCTAATGCATATAAGTATGAAGAGAGAGTATTCTATCCATAGATAACACTTTCTATCTATAATGTCAATATTATGGCTCCCACTAATTAATTTCTCCACTCCACTTTATGTCAGTTTATGATAATTATCTTGGAATTCAATTCACGTCTTCCAATGCTATGTACAAAGAACTATAACATAGAGTAAGATCGGCTAATGTACTTCAAAATTCATTGCCAGCTTTGTACAATAGCCATAAAACCATTACGCCAACCTTGGCACTAGAAACGTTAACTATATTTATAGGATCAGTTTATTTGCTATAAAATACAGTCACATACCTCCTTCGCTGACAAAGCCACGGAATTCGTCCGTAGGTACTGACATGGATATCCCCACAGAAAGAAGCCATAGTAGGATGGCAGATCGAAACATCACAATAGCTAACACTGCAGAGAACTAGTGGCGTAAATAGTTAGACATGGCTTATATGCACACGAGGATTCATAACGGTATTTCTACTGATCCAATTGAGATCCTGAGGGTCGCTTTAATGGGTACAATTTTCATTGTACACTTGTGGTCACAGTGTTGAGGACTTCACGCCTTGTATTTGTAATTATAGTCACAGAAAGAGAGTGTTCTGATTTTATCTTCGAGGAATACATCCAACCCTCAAGGGCTTAAGACGAGCACTGATAATGAATATTACCTTACACTGACTGGCACTAATAGTTTGCCCATACTTATAATATTTTTGACAGAATTTGAGTCTGTCCTAGCATTAAGAATCCCAGATCATCACAGTTAAGCTAAAAATAACTCGCTTGCTAGGTTCACATGTAATTTTTACCTAATCTAGCAGTTTAATTCTTGACTTTGAAATGTATGTGAAGGCCGCAGGAATCCGCTGGATGCGGAAAGCACAGAATCGGTCGAAGTGGCGGTGCTTGGGGGAGGCCTATGTCTAGTAGTGGACGTCTTTCGGCTGAAATGATGATGATGATGATGAAATGTATAAACCATTTACGTACACAAAACGAATACAGACCGACCCAATATTGGTTGTGTGATTTTTCTTTTCTTTTTGATAGATGATTTAAAGGGCTTTATTATAAAGAAGAGATGACCAGCAGGTTCCACTAGTGTGGTTATAAAATCATAGTACGATCACTACTTTCCTTGTGTCAGAAAACCAATTTACAGTAGTCGTAATCGTTAATGGGCTTTCAGATAAACAATGTTGTTATCCACCAAATGCCATCTATGGTACTTTGTAAACAAAGAGTTTCGTATTTATAGTAGTGATTTTTCAAAAGGGTTTACTTCCATTTTTGTTAGAAAAAAATCTATGAATGCCATCGTCACTGTAATGTTAAAAACTAGCCTTTGGTCCAAAATCCAATGCCATCTTAATCCAAGTACCTACATAATTTCCTAAGGTTTACAGACAAAAATGTCATTTTCGTATAGAACGATACATTTCCAGTATAATGGTTTACGTGGTTTAACTGGTTTTTCGCTATTACTGAAAAATTGTTTATCATGGAAATAAGCCCCTTTGATAAATCACTCCTCAGTTATGGAAAATGTGCGGTGGCCTGTTATTCTGTCCTCAGTTGTACAGTACCCACAGGAAACAAATGCAATTGGACAATTTTTCAATTGCGGGTCTTGGAACATGGCTAATTTTGGTTAAGAGGCAATTCTTCACTCTCGAACACAATTACCGTCTCAAACAGAAATATAGAATGTGCCAGTAGAAATATTTATATATGCTTATACATAACAGCTGGTCGGGATGTATAAATCATAATAAATCACTAGACACTACCAGTGTGGTATTTCTGTCCTTTGATCAACAAAGCTGGTGTGCCCACAACAACGAATGGTCGCGAACTAACAGAAGATTAGAAGGAATAATTAGGTCAAGGACGATACAATACACCAATTGAAACAAGAGTAAAAGACTGTCGTTTTGTGTATTGATGTTATAATAATGAAGTAATTTAAAAAGAGTACTTTCAAAATAAAGTGCAATGCGTTATAAATATTAGCATATAATTGTTTGAGAACTCGTTAGGTGTGAATTATTCCGGAAATAATTCTTTGGAACGATCTCAATTATTCCTGGCCTACCCTTGTAGACTATTAATTATAATATTAACAAGTGCCTATCTATAAGATAGAGTAAAATGTGCAAATTAATTCAACAACCATGCTAATACCGCATTTGGTTTTGTACTAGTGTCAAAGTCTTAACTTTTTAAATACAATAAAAATAGCATCTAAATTTAATAATACTATAATATAATAAGGTCAGACGAATTGCTTAGTCTCCAGTCATCATCTCCATGAATTCTGAAACAAAACAGATAATGGTTAGCTACTGGAAAAGACAACAACAAGAAAATTTTAAGTGATGAGGTTGCGATTAAGGGAAATGTTTTAGTTAAATAAACTGGTCCAGTAAATGCCATAGAATTATGAAGAAGCAGATAAATGTAAAAACGTCTGAATAAATCAATTTATGATTATTATAATGGATTGAAGGCATCTTCGTGATTTAGAACGTTAATGTAAAACCACTTAAAAGATTTTTGTCAAAAAGCCGTTCCATTAAATTCTTTGATCTCAATCCAAACCAAACGGAGGAGATTAGTACCAATGAATTAATATTGCATTATGTGCGTGTACCAGACAACATAAATTTTGACCGTCGCATACCACCCGCCTTTTCGGACCGCTTGTAATGTTTCGGCATTAGTACAAGTGTTTTGTGTTTATGTATCTATGTTGGTTACGCGAAAATTTATGCTATAGTTTATCTTCAAAAGCAGCTGTTGCGGCATCCAGTTAGTAATCGACTTAAAACGGGATTCTGTTTTAGTCGAACGGACAATTTTAGTGTTTTTATAATATATTGCTGAAGTGGCGAGCGTGGGTTGATACGTGGCCAAATTGTTATGTTCACGCTTTTGACACTTCTGTCGACGAAGTGACATCAGGTAACTGCGTGTTAACTGCGGAGGCCTGTCTTGGCATAGAGACAAAATGTGGGCAGACCTCCAGCCGATATTCCAATAACATTATAGTAATAATTCGGAACATTAGAATGATTTAGTCATGTTTAGAAAGAATTTAGTTCATTAGAAATCATGAGTGCTAGAGTAGACATATTTACCGTCGAAGTCGACGGTTCCGGATCCGTCAGTGTCAATCTCAGCGATGATACCGTCCAAGTCGCTCGAGCTGAGCTTGTCGTCAAGGGCACCCAGGATCTCCTTCAGGGTGGAAGTGGTGATGTATCCGTTGCCTTCACGATCGTACAACCTGGAGATTGATGATAAAATGACATTTAACAAATGTCAGATAGCATGACGATGTGTAATTGAAATAATCTCAGTGAGATCCAACTGGCGTTTCACATAAACAAATGCTCACCTGAAAGCTTCTTTCAGTTCCTGTTGCATAGCCTCGGCGTCTTCCTCCTCCAAGAAGTGGGAAGCGATGTTGCAGAAGCCATCGAAATTAATTTTGCCGGCTTCTAAAATGAAGTAAAAATAACAATTAATTCGAGACTAAAACCAGAACTGCTCTAAACCTTGAACGCTCTATTTCTTTCATTGAAAACAGACTAGATAAATAAACTTTGGAAACAGAGACATGCATCTTTCAAAGGGACTGGAAGCTTGGAGAACTACCGTACGGAAATAGCCTCATTAGTTCCCGCGACGAGTAAAAATATTCGAGAATATATTCGAAAAGGTGTCGTAGCCTCGGTACGTGTGAATTCTTGTTAGCGGATTCTGATGATGGATTACTTTTTAACAAGAGATGTTTGCAGCTGTTTATACGACAGTTGTTGTTCCATTTTTTTTCTCTTTCACATTTGTACTTGGCAACTAAGATTAATAATAAACCAGTAAGATAAATATGACTTTTTTCGAGTCGTAGAACAAACATAGTCCAATAATATAGTACATCAACAAAATTGGAGATCAGCTTAAAGTTTTACATAAAATATCCATGAAGTTGTTTAAAGGGTAAACAGATTCGATCCTGATATAAATATTTACTTTTCTATACAAGAATCCAGAATCAATGAAAATAAACACAATGTAAGTGAGCAAACTCTTATTGATGAATATGACATGCGTGAAGATTTATGGGTAATATAAGATTGAGCCTTGACATCAGATTGAAATACGATCAACAATATAAATTGTTTATTAGATTTGAAGAATGTCTAAATTGAAGAGATTCTTTTGAAAATAAATACCGTTTGGAAATGGTGATGGAATATTCGGAATGAATGACTTTGAATTTAACCTTTTAAGTACTGCAAAAAAAGCGTGCGACCATCCGTCAAGGACAAACACGTGCGGCTTATCGCGATGTAATCTGACACGGGTTGACCTCTCACACAAAAACTGCTGTAGCTTCGTTTCTATTGCGTCATTTTACAATCTGTAAACAGATTCGAGTGTTTGAACAACGGGGGCCACTTATGATAATATCCATAACACTCATACGTTTAGTTATTATTGTAAACATCCTATTGAAAATAGAGAACTGGCCGTAAGCCGACTTGTTAATGTATTATGTTAGTTTCTGGCAAAAGTAATGAATTGATTTACGCAAAATTTTGGTAATAATATCATGAATACACAAGTAATCCAATTAGATTTTTTTCTTATTAGTCTTACATACAATATTTCCATAATATTCTAACTCAAACTTCATAGTGCGCGGTGCTGTCATTTTGAATCGCGTAGTCCAATTCGTGATATTGGAAAAGATCATACGAGTTATAATGAGCATTATATCATGTATTAAATCTTTCTAGAATATTACCTATACCTTCTTCGACTAATTGTTATCCATGAATCGTAAAAATATGATACGATAATTGGTAAAATACCAAGATGACCTTGACGGGTCATTTTATCCGGAAATTTATCTAGTCTAGTTAGAATCTTATTTGAAAGTAAACAAGAATGAAGTGTTTTATCAATTTCTGTACACACATTCCTTATTTATAACCCTTTTGATTAATTCATTAATGGTTACAAAACAAATCTAGTATTATTTCATAAAAATTCGGCATGATAATTTGACCCGTTTTACCTACACATCAAAATGCTTCGAAAAATCTTTGAAAAATGGATAAAAATAAATGAATACGCTTTGAATGCATGAAATAATTAATTATAATTAGTTTTTGCATAGATAATTACCATTTATAGACACAAATTCATCGGAAAACAGTCAACAATAATATATTTATATGGCAAATGTGTAAGGCGAAATAACCTGAAAATTGATTGGCTCGGAAATCATTTTTACTATATTGTTTTACGCAAACGATTAGCCAAAAACTTGCACAAGCCACTATTGTTTCATTATTCATGTACTTACCTAAGTTTCAAACGAAAAATCCATCACAATAACTCACAATAAATAAAACAACAACACTAAGTCACGACAATAAACCACAGAATATCAATGTAAAAAAGGGCGCCTTCGTATTTTTTTTTTATAGTGTTGGGCACGAAGTTTTTAGTAACTTTTATCGTCTATGGCTTACAAATATTCTTGGCAGTGTAGGAAAAATATTAGCAATCGACTAAGTTCCGTACTTTACGCAAAAATAATATTTTAATGGTGTAGCCTATTGGCAACGCGCGCTGTCGCCCGGAGGCGTCACCGGTCCTAAACGGTTGCGCGCGAAACCGACCCCTCCGGGCGACAGCAGTCCTTAAAAGGTTAAATAAGACCAAGCAACTGCTATGACTGCATCAATAGATGAATAAATATATCTGGAGAAATACTTACTTTCTGGGTCGTTCTCATCGATCAGAGCGTTCAGCTCAGAGTCATCGAAAAGCTGGCCCATAGTGTTGAGGATGGTGGAGATCTTCAGGACATCGATGTATCCTGACTTGGTGGTATCAAACATCTGGAAAGCCTTGCGCAGCATGGCCATCTTCTGATCATCGTCAGTGTCCTAAGAAGAGAAGAACAATGTAAGAAATATGTTGTTTAGGTATGTGTCAATTAGGAAGAAAACGCTTTTTATTCCACCATATGCTTAATTTTGTAGTGATAGTAAAAAAACGCACGTCTGAAAAAGTATTGGGTATTGAACGTGGCAGTGAAATTGTTGAAAACCGTGAAAATGGTATCCTTTTCATAAATATGCAAATATCACTGCTTCGAAATTATATAAGAATTTTCAATAGAAAATTCCATATTTTAAATTTTTGAACACTTTAAGATTTTTCACAATTAACTGTCACATTCACGTCAGACGAACAGGAGATTCGAAATCCTTGGAATCCTCACCATGGTGTTTGTGTAGTAGGGTTGGCAGTTGTAACAAGAACCGAATCCGAGTGCGAGTGTTGTTACACTAGATTTTACGTCGGTGTGGCACCCTTATTTATAGCATTCCTTCCTCCTCAGACTGGAATACAAAAATAAGTGAAAAAGCTGCTGTCTCTCTCTCTACCGTACCCTTTCAGAATAGTGACGTGGTTATTGAGTTCTTCGTCAGCGTGAATTATATCTACGTCAGATGGTGGGAATGTTTAGCAAAACCTGCATTCTGCAGGAAGTGAGCTGTCAGATTTATATAAACTAATTGACATCGACTCACACATGGATGATGTGATCCATTTATAGAAATATGATAGTTGTTGACGAAGCTTCCCAATAGCATTATTCCATTGCCGTTTTGCGTTTCAGGAACAATGACGTATTTGTTTATTACGTTCATTTAAATTTATTAACGGAGGTTTACACGATTGTTATGTTTAAATTGTTTCATTTATTGTGACAGGAACAAAATTGAAAGTGTGAAAAGTGTGCTCAATAAGCTTAGAAGTTTTTTTGGTTGAGTAAATTGGCATTCATGTAAACTTCCTGATATTTTGCAAACATTGCGCTGGCTGTACGTTAACAAGTGCATTTTCCAGAGCACGTGTACATATTTTATCTGAAGTATTTTAGTATAAGTTTAGTAAATACTGTCACTTCTAAAGAAGGTATAAATGGATATCCTATATAAGGGGAAAAGTTTTGTACATGGATTAGTCGCTCGAGTTCTCGATTGCAACATGTGAAACTGAACATCTTCAACACGTCCACTTTAAAATGTAGCAGAAGCTCTTGCGCTTAATATAAAGCTGTTCCTTGATTAAGAGCAGGAAATTCCTTTGATGCGGCCGCCGATTCACAACAATCCCGACGAGAATATTACGCGTAGCGACGTCACTGTCAGGTGTCATCAACTGTTTTTATAGACGAGGTTTTTTATTAGTAATTCAGTTTTCGTCTTCATTATCATAACATTTTTCGTATTTTCTAAAGTCACTTTAAATCTTTTTAAACTTTATTTCGAAGTGAAGTTTTAATATTATAAGAAATTATACAGCAATAATTGCAATAAGATTTTCAGTTTTATGTATCAAATTGTAGCCAAATTTTATTACGTAATTTTAATAGAACACGAGGCATTTACAATATTTGTTCGGATGCCACATAGTATAAACAAGTCATAGAAAAAAAAAACACAATATTTAAATTCATAATAATACCAGAATTAGAATGCAAGATTGATTTACGATGTTACAGTTAAATAGAAAATTACGAAATAAGAACAATAATGATGTATAGCGCGGATGTAAATATTTGAATAATATTGTGAGTAAAATACAACAGCTAATGTACGGCAGGCCGATGATTGGCGACCACTGGCGCGTGAAACGGGTTATACTGCGGCGCCGGGGCAGATATAGACTGCCGGTGATCGGCTATAATTTTTGTGTTCTCATGTGAATGCCACAATGAGAGAAACATCTAATCTGAGTCGCGCTTTACGTGTCGACCACGTGTAGTTTTAAAACAACAATACAAGCCGAAATTAGGTCAGGTTACAAGTTTATTTTTAATCCACTTGGTGTTATTGTGACGTTATTTTTGGTCAACGCATTCCTTAGAAAGCAGTTAAATCAATCGTTGACATTTTTGTTGAAATATGGCACAGAATGAATATGGCGGTTTTCATGAACACTATTATCATAATAATGTCATGTTTCCTGGTATTAAAGTTTTGTAAATATCTGTATTATTTTATTTGGCTTGAAGTATCATGTTGATATTTTTTTTACTTCAATGAGGTGAACTGTTAATTGTTTTATTTTGTAAAACAATTACCCTCATTATTGGTAATAACAGTTACCCGTTTCCAATATTTTATGAAACACTACACTCGGTTTATTTTTGTTCTCAATCAAGACGTATAGTCTTGTTATACTACGAAGTATCCGGAATAATGAAAACAAATGGGACAAGATAGTCATTGTGTTATGTAACACGATTCATTTAATACATCGTTAAATAATTCACTCTGTCTGTACGTTAATTTCACGGTAATTTTATTATTTCCTACACAGTTTGCGACATTTTCCTCAGAATATTAGCACCAGCCTAAATATAAAGTATGCTTTGTCTTCCTATTGTTTGTATGTATAGGAATGGGGATAGAAACGGTCAGTCGAACCTTGAATTCAGGCATTCTAAAACTATTTCTGATTTGTGAGGATTTATTTATATCGAGAGCTCGTCCATCAATGTAACGATCATTTTGTTGGACTGTAGCATCATTTTCTAAAGTATTTTAACTTAATAGGATCATAATATTTTATTATGTCCGTCTTATTTTTAATAGGAGAGATTTTCTTCGTTTAACAAATCATTGTTTGTAAGATTGAGTTAATATTACTGTGTTCAGAGAAGATTTACGTATTTGTAGTGTATTTTTTTATGTGTGACATTTTTTCTCTCGCTTTCCTGCAATCTGTGGGAGTGATTTCGTGGAAAGGGACGGAAGTGTATAACAGGAAGCCGGGAAAGCGCGCGCTATTTGATTTGACCAATGAACATGCGCAGCTCTAGAGTTGGCTGTCAGATGGTACCAACCCATTTTCCGAGAGGTTGGTACTATCAGCCTAGATTTCAGATGTTACAACACATCATATGCGACTTCTGTAAGGCTCGCTCGTTTTTTTCAAAAGTTGAGGTTTATTATATCACATTAAAATTCACATAACATAACATCACGCCTTGTTTCCCGGAAGGTTTGGGCAGAGGTGTCCCTGCAGCAGGTACACCCACATTTAACAATTAAAACCAGATTGACGTGTAGTAAAACGACAGTACCTAGTGTACCTACATAAATGATGACAAAACATAAAACACAGAACAGCAGGAAACGAGGTATCGTAAATAAATGAGCTAATAATTTTAATGCCGGCTGCAGTTAGATGCAGCGGCAGGGACTTATTAAATTTATTTGCCGAAGCGTAACCGACATCTGACTAATTTACACCGACTTAACATTCCATAATCAAAATAATTGGTAATCATAGCCAAAAGTTTAGACAGAGTTGCCGGCACCGCACCCTGAATCATCAGCGTCAATGGAGTGGAAATATAACTTCATTTTGGCACAGAACACAGGATTTTCCTTGCAGAATCCACTGGCTGATATCTCAGAGCCAAATGTAAATAATTCTTGAAATATTTCACAGGTAATGTGTCTTTGATTTGCATTTTTTGCGTTTCATTTGTATTATATTTTGTACAGTGGTTTTTGAGACGTTTAGCGACTTGCCTCCCAAGGTAAATACTTCATCGTAGATTATCATATCAATTATAGGATAATCCTTGAAGCTAAATAACTTAATTAAAACCTAGCCGGTTTTAATTAAATGTAAATCCGTTCATTTTTAGAACCCTACGTAAAGTTTCTATAAACTGATCTATATTTTTAGCTATAGATAATATTGCAGCTTCTCAGAACGCGAAATAGAAAACGAGATTAGGCTTAGCAATGTATAATTTTAATTTATGACAGCAATTCTTCCCATGTAACGTGGAAATATGATTTGCAAGAATTTATGTATTTGTGCGTCGGGAAAATGTATGTACCTACACTGTTTGACTTTTACGATTTATCATAAAGTTTTATTTGTGTTTACACCAAATGTAATCAATATTGTTTACCTGATGCTATCAAAATGTTATAATACGATACAAGGTTCTGTGCTTTTAATTTTAAGTCAATATTTGCCCAGATTTCAGACTCAATACTTACCTGGAATTAATAAGGTTATTGTATCATGTTCTGTAGAGACTGCAATCAACTGTAAAAGTATTTTCTATTTGTATTCTAGCTGTTGTCACAGTAGTGACCGATGGTTTTTAAATTTTCCGCGATGAAAATAGGGAAAGCGTAACGTCGTTGTAAAATGTTTGGAACGTCTCCAAAAATAATGATAGAAAACCTCGCGAAATAGCAATAATGTGCATTCGTTCCCCTTGTTATATATACGTTTAGTCTGCTTTAATGATCAATGAAAATCAGCCACACGATGTGCCGCGATCAAAGAGTTTTATTGGTTTAATCGTAAATGTTATATATTTTAAAGTAACGGTCTTTCTTACAGGTGATTGTGTTTATTACCTGATTCGTTGACAATTTATTGGCTATTTTTAACCGACTTCAAAAAAAGGAGGAGGTTCTCAATTCGTCGGGATTTTTTTTTTTATGTATGTTCCCCGATTATTCGAAGACGGCTGGACCGATTTGAAAAATTATTTTTTTGTTTGAAAGGGTATACTTTCAAGTTGGTCCCATTGTCATTTGGTCACGATCTGATGATGGGATCTTGGAGAAATCGAGGGAACTCTTCAAATATTAAAGGCACATCTATAGCGATTTGGGTATTTTTGATGAGCAGTTGTCATAAGGCTGTTGTAACTTAGATAAATTACAAACCAACCCACTAAAAAGTGAAAAAAAAAACTTTTTTACAAAAAACACAACCGACTTCCAAACTACAAAGTGAAAAATAACTTTAATTTCGGAAGTCGGTGTCAAAAAACTAAAATACTGATCTGATCCAAGGACACCGACTTCCGAAATTAAAGTTATTTTTCATTTTGTAGTTTGGAAGTCGGTTGTGTTTTTTGTAAAAAAGTTTTTTTGATAAAACTTTTGTTTCGATTTTACAATACATAGTTACCTACTTTGGTAAGGCTTTAGGCAAACAAGAGTTTCGCAAGGTGTAGTAAATAAAATGTTTTAAATAAAATAATTTTATTTAATCAAAACAAAATAATAATGGTACACGTCTTTGAAAATCACAGTGAATTATTAATCTTTAAACAATGTTTAGATTGAATACATGCTAATCATACAACATTTGTTTTATTCATACACAAGCTCAGGGCTATCTTCATTCTCAAATGTGTGAAACAAAAAGTCATACACTGTAGGATTGCGCTTCCTTTCATCAATAGAAAGTGGTTCTAATTCCCTCAAATTACTTGCTACAAAATCATCTTTGAATTCAAAATCTTCGTTTTCATCTATGTTTACATCATTATATTTAATTTCACTGACTAAATCTAAATTATTAATATCCTTATCTAGCTGAACTCTCGCTAACTCATCTGTAGAATTGGGGATAGATATTGTGGAAGCCGTGGTGATTTCTTCTTCCTTTGGAGTAACAATGCGATATTTGGTGTAGTCTCCCCTTTTTTCTGAGTAATATTTTTTATCAAACTGCGCTTTTTTAGCTTTATAGTCAAATGGTTCTTTTTTTTTAGAGGTATAATCAAACTTTGAAGATTTAAGTAGACGTGGCGTATTGACAATTAAATTATCTACATCGTCATTGTCTACAGGGTATTCGTTCATTGGAGTTGAGATTGTAGATGTCATGGTGATTTCTTCTTCTGCTGGTGCTACGGTGCGATACTTACTATAATCTCCCCTTTTTGCAGAATAGTCTATTTTGTCAAACTGCGCTTTTTTTGCTTTGTAGTCAAATGGTTCTTTGCCTTTTGAATAATCATAATTCATTGCTTTAAGCAGACGCGGTGTATTCACTATTGAGCTGTCTTGATTTTCAATATCAGAAGCAATTTCTTCATATATCGGAGTAGTCACGATAGGAATAGTGTCGTCTTCTTTCGATGATTTACGATCTTTTGAGTAGTCATCCTTATTGGCCCAATCATATTTTTTCTCAAATTTCGCTTTATTCGCCTTGTAATCGTAAGGTTCTTTATAAAATTTCATAGAATTTAATGAACGAACCGTTTCTAAATTTGTGTTTTCATCAAACATTGCATTCGGGACAAAGTCTTTTTTTAAAGGCATCACTGAGTGGTAATCGAAATATTCTTCTGTTGTAGTCGGAAATCCATTTACAGTATCCGCGTTATTATCAGAAGTTCCTGTGTTTGGGTTGTGATCAAAAGATTTCTTATTATATTGCGAATAGTTTGGTCGAGAAGATGGATCGTAACTATTAGTACCGTACCATTGTTTAGTTACTCCAGGACCGCCATAATTTTCTACTTTACTGTCCCCCTTTTGCGTAACTGTGACATATTTAATCAACGCGTTTGGTAACGCAAACAATTGTCTATCTTCTATCATCAAATCAAGTGGATAGCCAGGTGATAAAATTGCAGAATTAAATTCCATGTTATTTGTTGAGTATGAAGTACCAGTACTAGCTTTTGTAAATGGTGCAACAAAAACAAACATTTGAATAGGCAGACCTTGGGGTAAACCTTTTGGCAATATAAGTCTTGCTGGATAACCAACTTGAGACTCGATCATTTTTAACGACAAAGAATCCAACCCAAATTCAGCGTCTTCCATTTTCTTGCGAATAGTTTTGAGTGACATAAAGTCAGGAGCAAAGTGTTTCATATCTTCTGATGACCTAGATATTATATTGGTTCCTATTTTGAGATTAATCTCAAAAACATCAAGTAACGTGAAAAGATTTTTTTTACTAGCGAGTTCGCCAGGCATAAGCTTAGGTCCCAAATAAATCTTAACCAAACCTTTTTTCGCGACTAAAGATGAGATACTAACTTTGACTGTAAACGGCTTATGGTTTAATCTAGGTTGCCCTATTTTAACGTTGAACGTCGGCTTACTGTCGTCTAATTTTAGTGCGTCTGTAACATCGAACTCAAAGTAATCGAATGCTGTCATCATCTTTTTCACGTCAATATTTACGACCTCGACTCCAGGGAAGTACAGTTCGTTTCTTGAGTACGTAGGTAACAATTTTAGAGCAGTATCCACGAGATCAACTATCTTTTTATTTATCTTCCAAAACATCGGATCTCGAAGAGAAGTCATGTAATGCTCTAGTACCGACACGTGCCTGAAATAGTTATATGTCATAAATAATATGCAATTATTTATAAAGCCATCATCAAATACAAATTAATCAATGCTTAAATTACCTGTTGTTGGTACAATCTCTGCCAAGGAGTTGGCGAGCCAATGTCTCATAACTCCTCTCCCCCGTGACAAGGATTTCCATTAAATGATTCAATATTTGTGTTTTATTATATCCACTCTGGCGCTGAAAGTATTGTTTCTTCAATAATTTATTTTACAAGCTTATTGTTCAAGACAATAATTACGATTTGATTTATTTATATCAATAGAATAAATAGTTATATATGTATAATGTAGTAAAATACATACCATGTGACTGACGACGGTAACAACGTTATTTTCTATAGTTTGTAGTAATTCTATCTCTTCGTTTACTGGAATTTCAAAAGGCACAGTTCTGTGACTGAATTTATTTCCATCAGAATAAATTAACTCAGGATCATAAGGAATATCAGGTAAAGAACTCCAGTTGAAGCTATCTATCTCCGGCAAGCCATTGGCGTATCTTTCTAAATTATATCTTGCCATAAATTGTTTCATCATCTGATACATATTTTCTCCGTATCTGCTATTAATGTCGTCGTTAAACCATGGCGACAATCTTAATTTTCTTAAGAAATAATAGGAATTCAAGCCGATATCTTCACGAAAATAGGCTAATTTTGAGTCATCGTCATTATCGTAAAACATTGCAGTATAATTGGCATCTAAATAGTAAGAATTTCCTTCATCGCGAATGCCATCTGTGGGAGTGATTTCTTGCCCAGCAAGAATAGACGAAGCTTTAACTAAAACCTCTTTGCGTACAAAGTAATTTGGTAACACCTCATACGGTGCTGGAATGGATAATCTCTCTGTGTCTCTCCTATTTTGAATAGCCATGTAAATAGCATTCACGTACAGTCCGCAGTTTAAGTTTAGACGCGCCCATACAGCTGTTTGATAAAACGCTTCAAAGTTTTTAGCGGAGGACAATAGTTCGTAGATTATTTTCAACTCCTTCATGTGTTCAGGATTATATTCACTGAAAATTTCTCCCTTGGGCAGCAAGCCAGCTGCCATGAGCTTTTCCAAATTAGTAACTGCGTCTGATTTCTGTAATTCAAGCATAATGTTTGAAAATACGGATTGAAATATTTTGTCACATAATTAAACTAGTAGTTCTGCGAATAGTAGACCTCGCAAGCACAAATTTTTTTGCAACAATTAATATACCACTTAAGTTGCAACGGCATATTTACCATGTTTTTTGTTTTTAAATATCTAGTGACCTTATTGTAAAACTAACATTAATATTGGTTTTAAATCCTCATTTTAGAGACTTCTGGAATTATATTCCAAATTCTCTAGTTTTGTGATGAGAAGGCGGTCCCAGGTACTCCATCAATCCCTACCTAGTAGTTAAAGTGCCGATTCCATTGATAGAAATCAAAAAACTATTCTGCTCATCACGCCGAAGATCCTCATCAGATCTTCATCAAATTTTATGAGACCAATTTAAAGTTACAACCTTTCAAATAAAAAAAGAACCTTTGGAATCGAATCTCATAAGGCGGAGATATGTAGTAGGCCCCTTTTTGCCCCTTTTTGGAGGAAGTACTCCTCCAATTAAAAATCCCCGACCATAAAAAAATCTGTAAAGTCGTCAAACCTGAATACAAAGTTTCGTCCAGATCGATTGTAAAATACGACCTGTAGATGAGTATCAACAAACTGACACACGAAAGCAAATTTTGCCAGACTTGAAGCAGATCGAGACGCTTCGCTCGCTCGATCAATTGAAAGTGGGAATAAATATTTACTTACCAAAAAATCTCCTGTTTTAATAGTAATTCCTTGAGACATTTTTAACAAATCTTGGTTTTCTTCGCAAACGTTTTCAAATAACGGAGTTAACCGTTTTTGGACCTGTAGCCATTGTACTGAAACTAAAATGAAATATTTATGTATTATTGGGTATCTATAATAAATACTATTATGCGTATAAAAATATAGCTGAATCTCTGAATAGTTTGGCATTCGATACCGTATCATACAAATGAAGAAGAAGACTAATGTGTAACATGGCATTGCTACTAAATGTTATGTCCGTATGAGCTAGCGATTGATATGATTCAATTAAATACTTTGCCAACCTAGACCATCTTGTTACGGCTTTCATATACATATTTGCATCTACACAAAACATTATGGTCACTAAACAAAATATTTTTACCTATATATTTACCTAGTGGAAATCTATCCGTTAAGTTCGTTTCAGGGCAAAAACTAATGGTAACACAATTGCTTTAAGCCTCATGTAATAGAAGGTGAGTCTATTTCAATAAACTGGGTTAGGTACTACTGACAGTTTCCAAATTGAAAAACTCTATAAAATTTTGCCATAGCCGAACCCAGAACCCACGCTCAGCAGCCGCACAATTTATTATTATTTAACTACATGAGGTCCCAGGTTTTGTTCCCAGGTCGAATAGTGTTATTGGATTTATCCACAAATAATTTTCTGTAGCAACCCGGAGTTCAGATTAATGCTCGGTTGATGGAAATAGGCTCACCCCTATTACATGGGACTTAACATTATTCGCAAAATGTCGGTGTCCTATTGGTAAACCTCTGCCTAACAATTCGGGTAAACAGGCGTGGTATTATAATATTATGTTTAGACTACAATCATAATAAGCTGTAAAACATTTAGGATCCCAAGATAACAGTTAGCCACCTATTAAATTTGACGTGAGCCATTAACGTTGAGGATGTATTGAGTGCCAAACATTTATCATGATGACTCTTTTAACTATCTCTGATTGCTCCGGACGAACACGGGATTAGTCATAATATTTTATGTTAAATGACTACCGTAAATTAAATTAAATCTTTTACATTTATAATCTTAGTAGTGTTAATAATATGAAAACTATTTAGTAACATAACATCACGCCTTGTTTCGCCAGTTATATTTTAGTCCCATGTAATAGGGGTGAGCCTATTGCCATCCACTGAACACAAATCCAGACTCCGGGCTGCTACTGAGAAATTCCTAATGGAAAACCCAATAACACTGCCCGACCCGGGAATCGAACCTAGGACCTCATGCTCAGTCTTAGCACTTGCGACCACTAGACCAACGAGGCAGTAACTACGTAGCAATGCACTGAAAACATTTGCATGTTTAGAGAATTCTATAAAAAGCAGTGGATTGATATGAAGAACATAAAAAAAAAAAATTAGGGACTCGCTTATGAAGAACACAAACTAACTAACTATGAGCGATTTATAGGCAATGGTGACAACAAGAGTACTTTTAGTATGCAGTTATAGAAATATGAAATGTAGGTAGGTACTTTGTAAATGCAACAACTATTCTATCCACAAGCTCCCATCGCTGGTTCTAACGCTAAGCATAGTGATTATGAAATCACCGGGAGAGCCCATGTTTAACTACTTCTAGTAAGGTACTACCCTCAGGTCTGCACCCTTTAAGGTCTGGCCAAACTCCTTTGCAGAATCCTTTGCGGGAAGCGGGACGAAATTTGCTGGCGACAATTGTCAACTACCTTATATGCAAACTGGCGTGAATAGTCGCGTGACTTCCTAATCTTACAACAATCGATGCGCGCAGTCGCGTCCCGCGTCCCGGGCGGGATTTGTCTCAGTGTGGCCAGAGCTTTATATAAAAAACCGGCCAAGTGCGTATCGGACTACGCATAATGAAGGGATGAATTTATCTCCAATACAAACTTAACATTGTAGTTGAAATACATGTTCTCCCGTACATTCCAATAGCAAATATAAGTTTGTACGCATAATATTGATAGATTTACCATGTTATTTTAAGACCATAGACTTTTCATAGGTTTTCCTGTAATCTATGAGTGAAGAACCATTAAAGTAAAGTAAAAGTAAAGTAAAGTTTATTTATTTGCATAGATTGTAGGTACATAACATAAGGTATTAATAAAATATAGTGATCCATGTACAATCTACCTCCTCTCCACCCACCTCCCCTCCCCCCCCCCCTCCTCCCCTCCTCCTCTCCTCTCTACTCTCTCTCTCCTCTCTGTATTTTTTCAAAATTTTAGGCTCAGTAGTTTCAGATATAAGCTTTATTTGCTTAAATATCTTTAAATGCATTTATTTTAAAATTATTTAAAAAAAAAATTGAAATCCTCGTAACAAGCCCTTTCATTTGATATGTCACACGATACAGTTTGAAAAACTTTTTTTAATTTTCTTATTTGCCTCCCAAAAGTGACCCCATATTCAAAATTAATTTATTTACGTTACACATCCATGTTTGGATCACAGAAATACATATGTGCACCCAACTTAATCGCTCCATTAGATTCGGAGCCAATTGGCTGTGACAGACGGACAGACAGACACACGAGTGATCCTATAAGGGTTCCGTTTTTTCCTTTTGAGGTACGGAACCCTAAAAAGGAAATGTCGCATTGTTTTCAAGTCTCGTCACTCGTAGATACACGTTAGTCGGTATGGTTAAATGGAAATAAGTCTTACCAAATTCATTAGGCTGTTGTACTGAAGGTGCAGTTGGTACTTGTATCAAGTACCCCGAAATATGTATCACGAGCACAGTAATTACTAACACTGCTGTTAACGTCTTCATTTTGTCTAACTGACTGTGATTTTGTGTACAATTCTCACCAATTTATAGTAAAAGAATTTTCAAAGTTCATAGACATTTTGTTCTGAGTAATGATAAGGGTAGTTGAATGCACCAATAGTTATGACTGTTCATGCAATATGCTAATAACAAGTTCACAGTTCATTGGTCTAATGCCCTAAGTGAATGATTCACTGTCTACTTGTGCAATTATTGTTGACGGTACAAAGCCCGGGCGTCATCGACGAGATAAACTTTTGTAAGAAGGGAATATTATTTCAAAACATGGTTTTGGAAAGGTATTCCCTATCAAGGCGACGATAACCGATTAGTGTTAATGATTTGGAAAAAATATATGTCAAATTAGAGCATTTTTTAAATATTTTAATATAGGCATATTTTGAATTATGTTTATATTACATAGTGAAATTAATTTGTAAAGTTATGTTTAACGCGGATAAAAAACTGAGAATGACGCAAAATTCATCAAGCATATTTTTCTGAAACCTTCACCATTTTAAAGATAATTTAATTATTAATCTTTTAGTATACGTGTTTCACTAAAATACTATTTGTTTTACGTAGATTAAATTATGTCTAATTTGGGACAGCGCTCTTTGATGGGCGAGTCCTATCACTGGCTGGACGTACGATGCGTTGCGTGAGCTCAGTACAGAACACGCAAGCTAACCATTCAAGGTCACTGTCATATATCTGCGTCTTAATTTATGGAATGCTATCTGGAAAGCATAGATATTATAGCAATTTCCCTAAGCGTGTTTATTGTGACATTGATCATTAGGAGAAGTGAGTACATACGTCTGTGTGTGAATGTGGAGGAGTGTCGGGGAGGGTGTGTGTGTGTGTGTGATGGGTAACAAGGCTGATTCGAACGTTTAGCAACAAACATAAATATTATTAAGTAAGCTTTGATAGTTATGTTATGAAAAGGTTTGCTTATTACCCGACTACGGCAAAGCCAAAAGGAAGGGTTTTAATTTTAACAGTCTATGTATGCATGTTTGTATGTATGTATATTTGTATGTCTTTTTGTTTATAAATTTAATGTTATGTTCCGATTAACGGCTCCTGTAAACAGGCACGACGCGTCGTGATCCGGTAATTGTTCTACCGTAAAGATTTCTTAGAAATTGTTTTATTAGAGTCGCGTCGTTCTGTCGCGTCGGGCCTGTTTGCGGGACCCTTAAATCATCTACACGGAAATCATTTAGTTATTATGCATTCGGATTGAAACCAAGTACCTTTTTTAATTATCCCTTAATTTTACTTGATTAAAAAAATACACCAAAATGCGTTAGTCTTTGTAAGCGCATGATCTGGGCTTCCAACCCACGCTTAGCAGTCGTAGCAACTAGCCAGACCAAAATGTAAAAACAGTGTGTATTATGAAGTGTTCAAATCATAATTGTTTCGTTGCTAAAAAGAGGATGGTGTTATTAGTCCTGTATAGTTGTCTCTCTCTTGCATTAGGCCAACGATGGCTGTAACACGTAATATCAAAATACGGACGCTAATCATTCCGAATACGTTTCATGTCATGTGAGTTTTACCAACAACAAAGTCGCCTAACCGATCTACATTCCAAAGAGATAAGTCTTCGACAGTTAATTGGCCAGTTTCAATAGATCAACTCGGTTTTGGCAGCTGTACCGTGCGTTGGCTCTGCATACAAACGTCATGGCTTAATGTGAGAAAATGATAGTTGGGAAATGTTGTTGTTTTGCTTATACATTGTTGGCTCTTTACAGTAGTCAATTATTCTTTGTGTTTTGGACAAAGAGTAAGGAAGTATACTATAGCTAGAAGGTACCATCGCGGAAGCCCATAACTAATCACTTTGAAAACAAAATCCCGTGCACACGATGACCACATCTATTACCGCCCCGGTTCTATAGCGGTCGAGTGCTGCAAGTAAGAATAGTCCTTACGGTTGTTAGTTATGGCTTTCCGCGATTGTACCTACATACTTTCCTACTCCAAGGCGAGACTTGTTAAGCAGGAAACGTGTTTCCATATCTTTCTGAATGACTTGTGACTATTCATACTCATTTGAAAACCATACCTACTCGCCCACTATTATTCATGGGACTTATAATAAAGTAGCAGCGCCTTGCGGTTTCACCCGCATAAGTCTCGATTACGTGGGAATGTCGGAATAAAAAGTATCTCATGTCCTAACCCACAATTAAATCCACACTGGCGGGAAATGTCGTAGGAGAAAGGAGATTGACCAATCTTCAATCTACATTGTTCTCTTTTCATCCACAGCAGCTAAACTGGGCCAAATGCTCGAACAACTGAGCCACGCTAGTTTTCAAGTCGGACTTAAGCTGAACATGTCGAAAACAAAGCTAATAAACGAACAGCACCGAACGCAACGTAGAAAATTAGGGGTGTTGATGTCCATGTAGTATATTTACCTCGGCCAAATAGTTTCTTTTCTGGCGAGACAGGACAAAGAAGTCGCTCGACGCACAGAAAACGCCTGGAAGAACCATGAAACATCTCATGAAAGGACCACTCCCGCTTTCACTAAAACGAAAGCTCATGGACATGTGCATTCGTCCCACCCTCACCTACGGAACGCAAACATGGTCTCTTATAAAGCGTCAAAAGTCCGCACTTGGAGTCTGCCAACGGGCTATGGAACGAAGCATACTAGCTGTCAAACTCACAGAACGCATTAAAAACTCTATACTTCGTTCAAGAACACAAATAGCGGACGCTGGTCGCACAGTTGCTGGACTAAAATGAAACTGGGCTGGCCACATTTGTCGCATGTCGGAGCAGCAGTACGCAAAAATCACCACTCAGTGGATCCCAAATAGCAGGAAACGACTACGCGGCAGGCCCAGGAAGAGATGGCGGGATGAGCTGGACACCTTCTTAAAGGATTGGCCCGCAATCGCAGTAGATCGGGAAAAGTGGAAAGAGGGAAGGGAAGCCTTTGCCCTGCAGTGGGAGAACACAGGCTTATAATATAATATATGTCCTAACCCAGGTCATGGTCTACCCTTGCGCAAAATTTTATCCAAATCCGTTCAGTGTTTTAGCGTAACAAACAAACATACCAACTCACTTTCGCATTTGTAATATTATATATGTAGTTAGGATAGCTGTCTAAATGTGTTTGTACTTAAATCGTTACCTACTTCTTTGGCGTGATGTTATGTTAATTAAACATTTCGTTATTTACTTAATTGCTTATCTCAGGATAGGCAGTTACAGAATGAAAATAATACGTGATATGAAATTGTTATTACCGTAAGTAAAAACAACGTAATCATGCAGTGCACTCAGTTTGGCTGAACTGACCTAAGTCAAAGTCAAGTGTAATAGTCACGTTTTCGACCACAGATTATTGTTCCATTAATTCACAGAGCTTATCTCGACATGGAGATAATTATTATTAAAAGCAATGCAGTTAATATTATGATAATAGTTATGTAGGTACTCATCTTGTGTTTTAAATATCATTGACGTATAAATCCGGCCACATACGATTACGATAACGTTTCCGTCTGGTTTTCCGTATTCTGTGGCCAGCCTTTTGTATGGATTTGACTTCCGAATCGTTATTCCGTTTCGGAATTCACGTATGTATATGGCCGGCCTAAAAATGTAATTAAATAATTTATCATTTACTTCGTAATAGAGGCTTTTTTATGCGACTGCTGAACGTGTGGTCTGTTTCGAGCAAACTACAGTCAACAACACATCAGTAGTAACACTTGCACAACGAAAATCACCCTAACTGCTACGATGTAAAGGCGCTGACAATGTCAAGCCACTGCATGATGTTCGGTTAAATGTAATAGAATAGAATAGGATACTTTTATTTCAGACAGAGTCCATAGGGTTAGTTACTACTTTACTTAACATCTAGTTTTAGTAGGTACAAACCCAGATAACAATATAAAATTAAAATTCAGCATGGAGCTGCATCCACCTCCGCAACATCGGGGAATCCCACCGATCTGCGAACACACTGAGAATACTGTTGGTGCTGCTGCGAACACGTGACATCAGGGATGCACATCTTTTTCTAACAATGGCGGCATAACCATTACCAATGGCAGAAATGTTATTATTGAGCTTTTCATTTCGGAAATCGTCAGTAGCACTAAAAGTATTCATTGTTGCTCAGTGAAACAGGAATAGGCTCGTCACCTATGACATGAGAGCAGTGGTGGCCCAGTGGTAACAGCTACTACTTGCGAGTAATTGAAGGTCGTAGATTGGAACCCATCATCATCATCATTTCAGGTGAAAGACGTCTACTGCTGGACATAGGCCTCCCCCAAGCATCGCCCCACCTCGACCGGCTATGCTTCCTTCATCCAGCGGATTCCTGCGGCCTTCACAAGGTCATCGGTCCACCTTGTGGGAGGCCTTCCAATCTTACGTTTTCCGGTACTCGGTCGCCACTCAAGAACTTTTTGGCTCCATCGGCTCGATAGGCCATTTGTTCTGCAAGCAATTTGCCCTGTCCATTGCCAATTAAATTTGGTAATTCTTCGGCCTATGTCGGTTACCTTGGTTCTCCTGCGGATCTCTTCATTTCTGATTCGATCAAGTAGGGAAACTCTAAGTATAATAAGGTCCATCGTGAGCGACCATGAGGTCATCACTGGCAACACACACTGGTCAAAGACCTTCGTTTTGAGACACTGCGGTATGAGGGAACCAAGTAGGCACTTAATTTTGTGTAAATTATTTCATCACCACTGCTCTCAAAACGGTGAAGGAAAACATCGTGAGGAAACTATATCCGAGAACCAAACATTCCAAGACATGTGATGTCCACTAACCGGCACTGGGCCTGTATGGTGGATTATGGCCCACTCCCTCTCATTGGAAGAGAAGGCATAATTATGTAGAACATTATAGGCTGATTATGCTATGTTATGACATCAACAAAAAAAAAAAACCGGCCAAGTGCGTGTCGGACTACGCACAATAAAGGGTTCCGTAGTTGAGATGAATTTATTTATCCCAAGAATAAATTTAAAATAATTGTAGTTGAAAAACATGTTCTCATATACATTCCAACTGCAAATGTAAGTTTGTACGCACAATATTGAGAGGTTTACCATATTATTTTAAAAGCCATAGACTTCTTATAGTTTCTGTGTAATCTATGTGTAAAGAGCCATACTCGTATTATGTATTTTTTCAAAATTTTACGTCCAGTAGTTTCGGAGATAAGGGGGGAAATGGTAAATTTTCATCGAATATCTTAAAAATCTTTAAATGTGTTTATTTTAAAATTATATCAAAAATATGTTTTAGATCCTCGAAATAAGCCCATTCATTTGATATGTCACACGGTACTGTTAGCAAAACTTTTTTTTAAATTTTCTAGTTTGACCAAAAGTGACCCCTATATTCAAAATTCATTTATTTACGTTACACGTTCGTGTTTGAGTCACAGAAATACATAATTATGTTTACCAAATTTCAACTTAATCGGTCCATTTGATTCGGAGCAAATTGGCTGTAACAGACAGACAGACACACGATCCTATAAGGGTCCGTTTTTTCCTTTTGAGTTACGGAACCTTAAAAAAACATCACGCCATAACATAACATAGCGTTAGTATTCCCCGAAGGGTTGGGCAGAGGTGTATCTATAGTACCACCACATTTCGCCAGCTGTGTTTGAGTCCCATGTAATAGGGGGCGAGCCACCGGACAGAAATCCAGACCCCGGAGTCTGGATTTGTGTCCGGACTACTGAAAAATTCCAGATGGGAAAACCCAATAACACTTTTCCCGACTCGGGAATCGAATCCAGGACCTCATGCTCAGCAGTAGCGCTTGCAACTATTAGTCCAACGAGGCAGACAAACATCACGCCAGTACTGTAGTAGGTAGTGATTATTTATTTTTTCTCTTCATGTAGTTAGCAAGAACCTTATAGGCCAATTGCTCACCTGATTGAACGTGGAATAAATACAAGCAGCGCCCCATGGTTTCACCCGCATACGTCTCGATCCCGTGAGAATATCGGGATAAAAAGTATACTGTGTTAATCCAGGTTATATACTATCTGTGTGCCAAATTTCATCCTAATCTGTTTAGTCGTTTTTGCGTGAAAGAGTTACAAACATCCATCCATCCATCCTCACAAACTTTCGCGTTTATAATATTACTAGCTGCGCCCCGCGGTTTCACCCGCATAAGTCTCGATCCCGTGGGAAAAAAAAAAGTATCCTATGTTCTTTTCCAGGGCATCATCTATATATGTGCCAAATTTCATCCAAATCCGTTCAGCCAAACTTACTTTCGCATTTATAATATTAAGGATTACTAGCGGACGTCACGCGGTTTCACCCGCGTAGTTCCCGTTCTCGTGGGGGTACGGGGATAAAATATAGCCTATCTTACTCGCTGATAATGTAGCTATCCATTGCTGAAAGTATTTTTCAAATTGGTCCAGTAGAAAGTTAAGTTTAAGTTTATTCGTGAAATACAAAAATACAAATCTTTCCTCTTTATAATATTAGTTTAGACTAGCAGTGCCCCAGACTAGCAGTGCCCCGCGGTTTCACCCCCATATGTCTTAATCCCGTCAGAATATCGAGATAAAAAGCATCCTATATATTAATCCAGGTTATAAACTATCTGTGTGCCAAATTTTATCCAAATCCGTTTAGTCGTTTTTGCGTGAAAGAGTAACAAACATCCATACACACAAACTTTCACATTTATAATATTAAGATATTTTTTTTTTTATAAATACTAGGATAGGATGTAGTGATGAATCGTAAAAACAAAAAGTGTTACTATCTATAGTTAATTCTGCGGGTCATCCAAATTACGTGAGGGAATTGAATCCGCAACACGTATGTAGAGTAGCCGCCAACCACTAAGCCACTGCGCTATCAGTGTGTTTTTGTGCAGACACCTATCACGAAAGTGGACATGACCTAAGACAAAAATGTGGGGTCAGACGGAGTTAAAATAACAGTGACAACGTTTCTCGTTTAGTTTTTATCTTTTTACGTAAGATATTGCTAAATGAACCTTCCAGAAAATCTTTCTCGGTCTTTATAAATACTTTTACATACAAGGGGTCGGGTTGCCTCCTTCCCTCAAATATGGCAAGGGGGGGCAATGGCTGATCTTTGCGTTATGCTCGTGAACGGGTGCTGCTTGTGGTGACTGGTCGTCTTGCTGATCATGGTTTTGTTATTGTTACTAGTAATTAACTGTTTATTTATTTTACCTCGATGGTCCTAGTTTATCATTTATAACTTCCAATTACAGCTTTATATAGCTTTATGTAAGCGGGCACGCCCTTTATACCTGGAGGCTTTTATTTAGATATTTAGTACTGTTTACGTTTAGTTTTTATTTCTGCTTGAGTATAGTTCTAGATGTTTTTGGTTGGTATATTGGCGTGTGCTAGCTGACATTAATGGCCAATAATTTATCATTTAAATTATGTTTATGTTGCGTAAATTAAATTATTTTGTTGTATAGAAACAAATTTTTCCAAATTGAACAGACAGCATGAGGTCCTAGGTTCGATTCCCGGGTTGGGCAAAGTGTTATTGGATTTTTCTATCAGAAATTTCTCAGTAGCAGCTCGGAGTCTGGATTTGTGCCCGGTTGATGTCAATAGGCTCGCCCCCTATTACATGGGACTTAAAACATAACTGGCGAAATGTGGGTGTAGGTACCTACTACAGGGACACCTCTGCCCTACCCTTCGGGGAAACAAGGCGTGATGTTATGTTTGTATGTTTATGAATAGACAGCTGTGCTGCTGGGGAGTTTGTTGCGCCACTTCTTCTTCCCAGCTAAAGCACTAGGAAGTGGTGAAGGGTGGGCGTTTTTGGGGGACTGTCTTGACTAATTTTGACGTTCGAAAAGTGCTGATTCTCAGCCTAGTTTGAATAAATGACTTTTGAATTTGAATACCTACTCTTTCTTTTCTATTTTACATTCACGCCTTTTCTTATGAAGGTGGTGGGCAGAAACCATGGCAAGCAATGTGTTACGGTGTTTACACAAAATTATCGCAACAATGTATTTCCATGGTTTATAGTATTTTTGTCGCAATCGCAAAATTGGCCAGTGCATTTGGCAAAAGGATTGTAGTTTGTTTTATCAACAGACAGGAAGATATGTCTATTCAAAGGATAACAACTCATTGTCGCTCTATTGTTGTACCCAGAAATGGTTAGAATTATTATCCCTTATTTTTAGAGGTAATGTCATGATTAGTGATCGGATAATCGGATGCATATTTACCTAAAGTGTAGGTGTTGGCTATTATGGAATGCACTTTTGTATCGAAAAAATCCCGGGAATTCGGAATCGACAAATTTAGTTTTTTTTACTACAGAATCAAATCGGGTGTAGGAATATTTACTTACTCGTAGTTTAAGGTGTTGCCTAATATTATAGAACTCTGTATCGAAAAGATCCCGGGATTTTGGAAACAACAAATTTACTGTTATTATAGAGTCAAATCGTGTGTAGATACCTACTACCTACTATTCCTCTTACACTTAACATAGTCATAAATTGATGGGGAGCTTAAAATTAACTTCAAGTAAATACATATTGATAATTATGTAATCCCCTTATTTTTTAAATAAATACCACATGCTAAAGACGACGTTTCCTCACCATGTTACAGACTAGTTTCTTATTCCCGAATTTTCTGGAATCCCGGGATTTATATTTAAAAATATATGTTTTAAGAAGCTGCTTCCATAATTTCCTAACCAAAAATGAACTTTAGGTAAATATGCATCCGATTATCCGATCACTGGTCATGATGGTATGCTTGTAATCACGGAACAGAAAAAACAGTGGAAGTGCAATGCAACAAAATTACTATGAGAACGTTGTCGCCAAACCCTCACAAATAAACTGATAATCTATAATGCACTACAAATAAGCCGATCGTTTGATTTGTCGTTTAAATTTTAGTCAAAACTAGCATAAGTCACAGATTCTACATTTGGAAAGAAACCTTCACACTCCTATTATAGGATTTATTTTGCGTTCGTGCAGAAAGTATCAACGACGTTTTGTAATCTAAAGTCGAACTAGATTCGATCGCCAAGTAAATTCTGCTACCCAACCATAGATGGCGGTATTCTTAGTTGTCGCAATTATAAACTTAATTGCGTAAGTAGTAAGGTTGACATTCGCATCATAGGTCGTGTTTTCTGCTACTCGATCAAGGCAGCAACACATTGAATTTTCAATAACATTATCGATATCGATAGATACCCGATTTCATAATTCGAGAAAATAAGACTTGTTTGGAGTTGAGTAAAACTGTAAGATGAATGACGTAGTATTATTTAAAAATAGAATCTTACATAATATATAAGATTTTAGTTTCAAATAATATCTTCTATATAATAAAAATCAATTGCTATTCGTTGTTCTCGCTAAAACTCAAAAACGGCTTGACCGATTTGAATAATTCTTTTTTGTTGTGTTCGCCCGAACACAGGAAAAGTTTTAAAAAATATCGGGTATGTAGGTAGGTAGGGTACGTTGGATAGGAAGGGTAGATGGGTAGGGTAGGTAGTGTAGGTAGGGTAGGTAGGTACGAAAGTAGGGTAGGGTGGGTAGGTAGGTAGGTAAGAAAGTAGGGTAGGGTGGGTAGGTAGGTAGGTACGAAAGTAGGGCAGGGTGGGTAGGTAGGTACGAAACTAGGGTAGGGTGGGTAGGTAGGTAGGTACGAAAGTAGGTTAAGGTGGGTAAGGTAGGTAGGTAGGTACGAAAGTAGGGTAAGGTGGGTAGGTAGGTAGGTACGTAAAATAGGGTAGGTAGGTATATTATTTTTATATGTATGTAGCTATATTTTATTAGGTATATTGGGAGAAGTACTAATACAACGCAGGCGGAGCCGCGGGCGGCAGGTACCACAGGTAGTACTGAATAAATTGTGAAAATCATCTTACTTGTGTAAGCAATTACAATATAAATCAAGATATTTCAATGTGATTTTATTAGTACGCAACTTGACTAGTAACAGTAATTTGGTTCGATAAAAGATATTAAATGATAATGTGTTTAAATATTATGTTATGATTAAATACGTATAAATTAACTTGAGTTCAAATACAAAATATTAATGAATAATATAATAAATAGTTACCATTTTATATAAGTTTAGCGTCCATCTATTGACTAAAAAATTCGCGCACTTGGTGAACACGAAGTGTCAAGTAAATCGAATACTGTTTTCTGGATCATTATATTTTAGACTGTTGAGCTGTACAGTACAGACAGGCTAAGTGTCAAAGTGTAATTATTGTATGCCTAAATGTTATTAATTAAAAGGATTTACCACAGTATAAGTGTCTTTTCTTTCAGTTCAGAAGTGGGATATTTCACGTGAGTGTTATTCTATTATTACTTTTCAAATAATATAGTGTGAATCTCATCTTTGTTGTGCCTAATTGAATGTTAGATTTCATAAACCATTTTTGTTAATGTTGCATCATGAATCTAAAATGTTAATTTTATTGGAACAACTGTGATCACGAATAAAAGCCACTTGCTAACCTAGAAGTTGGAATCATACTAGGTATTTCATACTTTCACGATCATTCGTCGTAAATAGGTCTAGCATATTTCGATTTTTTGTGCTTTTATGATGTCAACGGTCGGTGTGGAATCATAACCATGATGGATTAAATACGCCATTACCAATTTTGTACTCGGTGATCGAAGCAATAAATATAGAATTACCTTCACGATCTGTAGTGGAATAGGATAGATCATTCATGTTTTGTTGTAATCTTTATTTATAGTATGTAAATAGCCATTCAAATGGTTTAAAAGAATAGCTGTGTTTGTGTATTATTTTTACTGACCAGGTCTACAAATGGATGACGATCGTGATGGAAGTTTGGCTCAACCGCCGCGAACCCCATCACCAGTGTTGCACAGGCAGAGCCGCAGGTGGAGCCAGGAGCCGAGCCGCAAGCGGAGCCGGAAGCAGAGCCACAGCCAGCGCAGCAGGCAGAGCCGCAGCCACAGTGTATGGAGCCCTGGTCACCGAGTTCGACGGCTTGAGACGCCACCGGGAAAGATTGCGACACATCGGAGTCGCAGCCCAACAACTGATACGTATTTAAAATTTACCGACTTTCTTGATAAAATTTCGAGTAGGGATAGTGAGCGAATAAGTAATTTTAATGTAGTTCCCGAGTTCGACTCTTCTTCTAAAAATCACAACATAAATAATTGGATACACAAAGTAAATGAAATAGCATGCATGTATAGTTAGACAGACCGACAAATCATTCACAATACGATACCTAAACTTACTGGCAATGCAAAGCGGTGGTACGAGAGTCTTACAACCGTCAATTATAGCTGGGTTAAGAGGCAAGAAAAGCTCAAAGCAGCTTTTCCTTCCGATCAAAATAATGGCAAAATTCTTTCGGATATGTTAGACAAAAGAGTAAAGTTTGGGGAATCTTTAGAGGATTTAGGATTTCTTACGACAAAATGGCATAACTCAAAAGGTGTGAAATTATGGGTAAAAGAGCAGTAGAATGCGTGATCTTTAGCATAGACGATAGGGCCATTAAGATAGGAGCAGAAGCAGCTCAATTTGATAACTTGACAGACTTTTAGCGTACTTACGAAATGCAAAAGCATAGGCAAAAGAAATAATAACATTCAGAGAACTTCGAATAAAATATTTCCAACTAAAGATAAACTACCTGTTAATAATAAATCAAATACTATCAGATGCTTTAATTGCAAGGAGGAAGGTCATATTATGAGTAAGTGTACTAAACCATTGAAGAAATGTACAAATTGTTCAATAGTTCGTCACGATTCTAATGAATGTTATCGTTAGAAGGAAGACGCAAAATAGGTCTTAGCAATTTCAATTACCAAACCTAAAACAAATAATAAATGTGTACAATCTGTTTTGATCAAAATGGTCACAAAAAGTAGGTTATTTAGATTCAGCTAGCAAATATACGCTCATTAGAAACTGCGATGCTGTAGAAGTATTTGGTAAATGGGATAGAACTTATTCAGTAGCAATGACGGGTTTTGGTGGAGCGCTAGTTCATGCGTTAAGTAGGTGTCCAGTATTTTTGGAAATTCAAGGCGTTATTGTTCAGTTAGATGTTATTGTAAAATCTGATCATTGCTTGGTCAGTCATTTACCGAAGCATTTGGGGTTAAAATCTTAAAAACGGATTACCATGTATCAATATGTGTATTTTTGCCAATAATAAAGTCAAAGTCAAATCATTTATTTCAAATAGGCCCTTGTATGGCACTTTTGAACGTCAAAATTTACAAAATAATAGAATTGATTCTAGTCGCCCTTTTCAAAAGGTAGTTTTCGTATGAAGAAGAATGGGCAAGAAATACCACCGTTACTCTTTTAAAATGTTTTACAATATTTTGCATAGGTACCTACATTAGTTAAATAATTCAAAGGAAGACGATGCACCTGGAACAAAATTACTATACCACAATAGGTAAAAAGAAATTAAAAATGAAGTAACGACATATAATTTAAATATGTTAAAGTAGATAATTTCCCTAAAATTTTCTAATTAATAAGTCAGTGTGTGAGGAAAATAGTGCTTTACATTTCCTTATTGTACACATTAATAGCTAAGTTTACATTCTTTAATTAAATAAGTCGCAAAGGAAGTACTTTGCTCATGAACTCCACACTAGGACGAGCTTGTCTCGTGGAGTCCTTGAGTGGTATTGCTATGTGAAAATGCGTATTATATAATTAATTATTGTTACAATCAAGAAGCACATGAAAAAGCGTTATTATTTTATAGTTATTAGATTATGAATTATTAATCTCCAGTGAATTTCCAAAAACTATTGGCGTGTTTAAACTATTTTCAAAAGAATGTAGTACAATTCTACCCAGATTTAGAGGTTGACTCGTCTCCGAACATAGCAGGTTCCACATTGGTATACGGTAGTTATAGATCCATCCCTAATATAGAAGAGGCTGTTACTCAATTGAAAATGGCAAAGGTGTAATTATTAGTCGATAATAGTTCCTCAAACGTTATAACTTTTAATAAAGACCAGCTGATAGCTATAGGGCAATTTTTGCAAATAATAAAACGATAAATTGTCCTACGATAAATAAAATTGATGTTGCAAGTCCTTTAAAACCTTTTCATTTAAATGACTTACGAGTATCTCTGGACGATAGCTTAAACCGGGATCAGAAATTGCAACTATTAGATGTTGTGAATCGTTACCGAACTTGTTTTGCTACTAGATTAACCGTGTTAGGCTGTACTAATGTAGAGACAATGAACATTGATTTAATGGATCCCCAACCTGTGGTTTATAGGATTTATAGGTTATCTCTTAAAGAAAAACATGAGGTTAGGGGTATGACGGATTAATTACTACAATGTGGTATCATAATTTATAAACCAGGGACTTCTATGATGCACGTAGATGCATTAAGTAGGAACCCTTTGCAAGAGAATACTTCTAGTACCGACCCCGTTGATTTACAAGTTTTCCATATCACTGTAGATGGGTTAGCCACGGTCCAAATGAATGACGATGAGACGCAAAGGATTAAACGGGTTTTAGATGATAAAGATTCAAACACAGTTAATTATACAAAACAAAATTTTATTTTATAACGTGGAGTAGGTAGTTTACAAGATAACGCACGATGGACTTAGATGGTACTTATGTGCCAAAACGTGTTAGATGGCATGTGTTACGTTCTTGTCATGATAACATAGGTAATTTTTCTTATGAGAAGAACTTAGTAGACAAAATGAGAACAATTTAATGGTTCCCAAAAATAAACTACATTATTAAAAAGTATTGTCACGAGTGTATTCAATGCGCTCACGGAAAGGTACTGGCTGTAAAGAGGTCCGGGTTTTTACATCCAATACCGAGGGTATCTGATCCTTTCCACACTGTACATGCGGACCACCTAGATCCTTTCAATGATAGTGAAAGAAAGAATAAGTACATATATTATAAGCCATTATATATATATAGAATAAGCTATTACTGACGCGTTCACAAAATTTATTAACAGGCGTGTGCCTGTTAAAAATACGAAAACTCACACAACTATTTCAGTTTTTAAAGAATATTTTAGTTTGTTTGGTGCACCTTCTTGAATAATAACGGATAAAGGCACTACTTTCACGAGTTCAAAGTTTAGAGAGTTTTTGTCAAAAAAAGATGTGAAACATATTTTAAATGCGGTCGCTACTCCTCACGCAAACGGGCAGGTAGAACGTTATTATAGGATGGTACTAGATTCATTAAGGGCTATGACCTCCGGAAAAAACAAAAGATTATGGGATGAGTCTTTGCTACAAGTAAAATGGGGTTTAAATAGTACCACCAATAAAGCAGTAGGTAAAACTCCAGCTCAATTGTTATTTTGGTATCGACTAAAAGGGTTGACCGAGAGTGGACTGGCTTTACCAGTTCAGGAAAATGATGATATTATCAGTAACATAAAATTTATTAGAAACAAAGCACTATACAAAATAGTACGTACTTAGAAAAAGTAAAGGCGAATCTGTGATAAGGTTAGAATTCCCCCACGTCAGTTTGATGTAGGACAACTGGTTAGGTTAGAAAGAGAAGTAGGCAGAAAGGGAAGAGTAAAAATTAGTTCCAAAATGTCTAGGCCCATAAGACAATTACCAAAGTAATACAAAATGACAGATACATAGAGATAGAAGATACGCCAGTTACCAAAAAAAAAGGAAAAAAAATAATGTTTTTTTAAGGTTTTTGGTTTGGGTATCAGTTAGTGGACAAGTGTAATGAATACCATGATAGTAATAATTCGGAAATGGATACAGACCATTAAATTGTGGAAGTATTACAGTAAAGTTATGTTGAACACTAAACTTTTGAATTTAAGTGAGTTTCTTATAGAAGGCCAGTTTTGTTATTAGTAGTTGCGAACAGTATAGCTTCATTAATCAGATAGTAGAGGTAAAGATATATAACAGGCTAGAATCTGCTTACTGGCTAGTAATAGTAGAATGGTAGTATGGTTGTAAAGGTAAAGACCTACAAAAGGCTAGAATCTGTTTAATGGCTAGTATGGTAGAATGGTAGTAAAGGTAAAGGCCTATAACAGGCTAGAATCTGTTTAATGGCTAGTATGGTAGTAAAGTTAAAGGCCTACAAAAGGCTAGAATCTGTTTAATGGCTAGTATGGTAGAATGGTAGTAAAGGCCTATAACAGGCTAGAATCTGCTTTTATGGCTAGTATGGTAGGATGGTGAAACACAAATAATTGGATCAGATTGGATTGGATTGATTACTATCATGTCAGCATGGTAGTATTATAGTATGGTAGGGTGACAGTATTGTGATATAGAAATATGGTTCCAGTAGTGTAATGGGACGAGTGTAAATTGTATTGGAAAAGGATTTAATTTGGTTCTATTTTTTAGAAAACATTGTTAATTTGCTTAGTTGATTGTTATTGATATGCTAGTTATAAATGAATTTTTGATGATAATATTCATTATTATCAATTTGTTGATAGTAACATTACTTATACATCTAATATTTAATCTAATTCAGATAAACCATTATGGTTTTATTTTTTTTGTTTATTTACTACTCATTTCGTATTAAAGAAATGTATGATATTATTTAAGACAAATTGTTGTATTTTGTGAATACAAAGATGTTTGTATATTTCTTTTAATATGTTTCGCGAGGACGCGACTCATAGGTCAGGATGGACGAATGTAAGCAATTACAATATAAATCAAGATATTTCAATGTGATTTTATTAGTACGCAACTTGACTAGTAACAGTAATTTGGTTCGATAAAAGATATTAAATGATAATGTGTTTAAATATTATGTTATGATTAAATACGTATAAATTAACTTGAGTTCAAATACAAAATATTAATGAATAATATAATAAATAGTTACCATTTTATATAAGTTTAGCGTCCATCTATTGACTAAAAAATTCGCGCACTTGGTGAACACGAAGTGTCAAGTAAATCGAATACTGTTTTCTGGATCATTATATTTTAGACTGTTGAGCTGTACAGTACAGACAGGCTAAGTGTCAAAGTGTAATTATTGTATGCCTAAATGTTATTAATTAAAAGGATTTACCACAGTATAAGTGTCTTTTCTTTCACTTGGGTGTAGTATTATATTATCTGTGCTTGGGTTAAAATTAAAAATGCGTTGTTCTGTCTTTTTATTTATTGTCTTTGTCTTTGTTAAAAAACTGGCGTTTCGAATGTCTTATTTTTAATTTTAACAAATGATGTATGCGAACATTTATATATTTTTCGACTATTGCCTTCATCAAATCAGTGACGTGATTGGACGCAGGAAATTCGCCTATTTGATGGGAGGCAATATCATTAAATAAAACAGTTCCTATAAACTTTCGCATAATTAGAGTTATCGCCACTTCCTTTCGAAAAATCCCTATGTCAACGTTTTTTAAAAATGTTTCCGCCGTCTGACATATTTTAACAACATCTGGCGAAGGATATAACAATCCACCTTGATCTCTCACAATTATTTACTACTACTATAACTTTTTATAATTTTTTTTTTTTATATTATGTACTAATTTAATTATGTATTATCCTTGAGGCGGGCGCCGGCAACCCGGTGTGGAAGCTTTTATCACTGATCTTACACACCGAAATGACTTGAAATTACCGGCTGAACAATGCAACGCGTCTCAAACATTATGTAAAAGTTTGATTACAATTTCGCTATATAGCATCTATGCAACCTTATATTTCGTGTATGAATGTTAAGCGACATTATATCTGTATTGTAATGTTATACAACAAAAAGTAGGTACTTATTTTCTTTTATCGATTACTATCTATAACATCAACACCCGACCTGACTACATCCCTAATTGAGTAGCGAAGAACTTTCGAGAACGAAATAGTGAATACATTCAATCCAATATAAACTTTATTTTAATCGTTTAAAGTTGATTTTAACTAAACGTTCTATTAAATTATTAGTAAATTGACAAAAACTAAGATTTTATTAGAAAATAAATAAAATCATATTTACTGATGGTACGAAACACCTCCATTTTTAAGATTATTTCTCCTACTATCATTTTTGCACTCCAAAACAGAACAATACGGCATATTTACGGAAAAATAAGTTTGTCGCGAGACTAGCGACTCGACGCGTTGTTACAACACGACTGAAGTAAAGTTGCGTAACAGCGCTTAATTGTGACACGCGTGCCACGCCTACTTTGCACTTCCACTGTTTTTTCTGTTCCGTGCTTGTAATACACAGGACAAAATAAAAGAGTAACTGCCATCTAGTAAACATTGACGGAAACCTGGCAACAAAACTGTGTTATGAGTTCGTCGAAAATGAAGTGCTACATAGGTTTTTACAGGAAACGTTTGTTATTAAAAGGTATGGTACCTGGGAACCGTTTGGGATCGAGAGTCGAAAGACTTCAATCAGTGCGTCCTGTGACTTACGGAGCCGAAACGTGGACACTCACGGTACGACTGGCCCATAAATCCAAGGTCGCTCAGCGAGTTATGGAACGAGCTATGCTTGGACAATCTCTGAGGGATAGAATCCGGAATGAGGTAATCCGGCAGAGAACTAAAGTTGTCAACATAGCTCACAGAATAAGCAAGCTGAAGTGGCAATGGGCAGACCATATTAGCCGTAGAACCGATGACCGTTGAGGTTGACGTGTTCTTTAGTGGAGATCGCAGTGGCAAACGTAAGGTAGGACGCCCTCAGGCTAGGTGGAGCGACGATCTTCGCAGGGTGGCTGGTTGCAGCTGTCTGAGAGTTGCCGAGAATCGAAGTAAATGTCATGTAATTGGAGAGGCTATGTCCAGCAATGGACTGCTGCAGGCTGATGATGACGATGATGATGATGACGGTACCTACCAAGATGATTTATTTTCTAATTTCTAGTGCTAGTACACACGGCTACAAATCAAGCTATAACTTTTCAGTTTATACTAATCTCGCATTGTATGGGATTTCCGTACAATGCGAGGTCAGCTTATACTGAAATGTATAGTTTGATGTGTAGCCGTGTGTAAAGTTATAAATTCTCCTTACATTCTGCGCCACCTAGTGGCGCTTGCGTAAACCATTTGACTCTTTGGAAACTGACAGTAATTTCAGACAGCGGTGTAGATGTCGGTACTTATCCATTTCAGTAGGATTTATTAATATTCTGCAGAAGAACATCATATAGACATTTGTGCCAAGTAATTAGTACCAAGGTAATGTTCTGTAAATCAAATCACACGTTTATTGGCTAGAAATACATTGTTTTGGTACAAGTGAGATCTTATGACTGCAAGCAAGCGTGTATATAATTTACATCCATTCTAAAACATTTTATTTCGTTTAAATACTTCAACTGGTTATTATTAAGTAGGATATCCATTTAGGCATAGACAGGTTCCCCAAGTTTGAAAAACTTAACCTACTCATGATCTCAGACTACCAAATTTGTCTTCACTTACCTCTCAATTTTGTCATTTGAGACTTCTGTTAAAAGTTTCGGTACTTAAAAGGATTGATGACTCCAATTTATTTTCCAGATGGGAGAGTTTGATATCTTATAAAGGCCTCGGAATACTATTCGGCCTTATAGATATATCTAGGTAGTTTTGCTTGAGAAGTCTGAAAAAAAGATATACCTAATAATGTCGACGGTGGAAATTTCAAATGACGTAAGGTACATTGTATTCCCTGTCCCTTACGACATTTTAAATTTCCACCGTCGATTGCTCGTCGGCGTTGGAAGGCTTCCCACAAGATGGACCGATGACGTTGTGAAGGCCGCAGGAATCCGCTGGATGCGGAAAGCACAGAATCGGTCGAAGTGGAGGTGCTTGGGGGAGGCCTATGTCCAGCAGTGGACAGTTTTCGGCTGAAAAAATTGAGGATCAGGAGAGGACCATCCTGCATGGAGACCACAGAGACGAAGGTATCGAGAAGGCAAGAGCCTCGGTTCTTATACCAGTATGGGCCATTACGCCACATATTAAGTCTCTACAGGGTCACATCATCATCTGCCTAGCCTTTTCCCTACTAAGTTGGGTTCGGCTTCCAGGCTAACCGGATGCAGCTGAATACCAGTGTTTTACATGGAGCGACTACCTATCTGACCTCCACAACCTAGTTACTAGGTAACACGATACCCCTTGGTAAGACTGGTTGTCAGACTTTTGGGCTTCTAACAAAAAAAAAGAGACCATGATATCTGAATTTTTTCCGCATTTCTTCTCAGGGATTGGTCAGCTAAGAAATACCGGCGCAGCGCGGCAAAGTGTCTTAAAAGATCTATTAACAAATCCTAATTATTTATTTACTTATTTATAATATTAGAAATGTGAAAGTTTGTGAGGATGAATGGATGGATGTTTGTTAGTCTTTTACGTAAAAACTGCTGAACAGATTTAGATAAAATTTGGCACACAAATAGTTTATAACCTGGATTAACAAATATAATACTTTTTAACCGACTTTCAAAAGGAGAAGGTTCTCAATTCGACTGTATGTTGTTTTTTTTTTTTTTTGTATGTTTGTTACGCGATTACTCCGTCAATTATGCATTGATTTTGATGGTTCTTTTTTTGTTTGGTAGATCATACTTCAGAGGTGGTTCCATATAAATTTTATTAACTTTGCTCGGGTAGTTTTTGAGTTAGCTTCAATAATACGTATTTTTTCCTCACTTAGTATGTGGATGATATTATGATAACTTCCTGTCACTGTTATTTACATAGCAGGTAGTGGTATTCGAATTTGTGTGGGGTAGGTATCACAACTAAAAAGTGAAAAATAAAAACTTTTACAAAAAAAAAACAACTGACTTCAAAAAAAACACTACAAAGTGAAAAATAACTTTAATTTCGGAAGTCGGTGACAAAGAGCGAAAATTAAAAACCAAAGACACCCACTTCCGAAATTAAAGTTATTTTTCACTTTGTAGTGTTTTTTTTGAAGTCGGTTGTTTTTTTTTTTGTATTATCTCGATATTCTTACGGGATCAAACGTCTGCGGGTGAAACCGCGGGGCGTAGCTAGTCAAAACATAGTTTTACTTCATTTCATTACAGGTGCTAAGATTAACCCTAGAGAACTGGAGACCAGGGTTTGTGGGGACCAAGCATGTAGAGGTCACGTGCTGCTGCAGACCATGAGGTTGCTTGTAAAACAAGTGTTTTCCTTTCCTTGCACAGGAGGAGCACCAGGTGAGTTTATTTTATTTATATAAAGGAAAAAAAGCCAAGTAAATACATACACAGCATTAACCAATTGATTAATATAATATAATTATTTATTTCAGAAAACATCCATATTTCGACACACACATTTTAATAATAACATCAAAATAAAACAAAAAATTAAATAAAGCATCATCGCTAGGTGGCGCTGTGTGTGTGTTGTCCTACGTATTTTGCTCTCTGTAAACTATAATTTATAGAAATAATACGATAGTAGAAAAGCTGTTATTATTGTATTTTTTCATCATAATTGGTTGAAACAAGTCTTCGAACAAGTCCAGAGTTGAAGTGGACTAAGATTATTGTGTGTGAACTGTGTTTGAGAACGTGACATAAACAGTGCTGTTTACGCCGTTAATTAAATAATTATACCCTGTCAAGAGCCGTAAGACCTTATATAGATACTTTAAAAAAATCCTGAAATCAGTGTGTGTCATATGAAAACTCTAAATCATTATCTCCTAAAAGTTTTAAGACTTTAATCAGTGATTTGCAAAACTTCGATTTCGCATTGTCATACTACATCACCCATACAAACCAACGCCATCTGTGGCTAATCATTAGAACTGCCAATAATCCCTCATTAGCGTACTCTGTACTGCCAATCTGCTAATCTACGTACAAGCGATACATCGATCGAGTGTTGACGCCTTAGGTACCTCAATCTTTCACACGGTGGTAGGTGGCGCTGTGTGTCGTCTGACCAACAATCTTTTGTAAACAAACACCGACTAATAACACCTTATTCGACATGAACTGTGCAGGCTGTAATACACTTTTAGTAACCGGAGCTCGGCTTCTTAAATATAAGACCTGCGAAGACAGTTATCATTTTGAATGCCTAAATATAACGCCTCTTCAATTTGAAGCTCTCACAAATGAATTTAAGCCAGCCTGGAAATGCCCATTATGCAAAAATGTTACGCACCATACGCGGTCTAACTTGCTTACACCTGTAAGGGCCGCACTAGTTCCTAGACATAAAGATAGCATGAACATGTCGCGTGATATCATAGAACATTATCCTGCCTCACCGTGCAATTCTAGTACTTCGACGATCCTAGCTAATGATTCGTCATTCAGGATACAGCTGATACTTTCCAAGTATTTACAAATGAGCTACACATTACGTTGCAAGGATGGAAAAGCGACATAAATAATGGACGCAAATTTAAATAAATTAAATAGCGAATTAAGATCTACCCTTGGTGAAATAAGAGAAGAGATGAGCAATCTTCGTACTGAGCGCAGTACTTTGACCCAGAATGTATCTGAATTATCCTTTTATTTAAGTGACACAATTGCAAACTTCTGTGGAATTCCATTCGGGGGAACAGGTTAAACTCAAGAAACGAATCCAATCTATCTATTAGATTACTCAAAACTAAACTTGATAATCTCGAACAGAAAGCAAGACAGTGCAATGTGGAAATCTTAAACATGCCTGAAACGCTCAGTGAAAACCTGATTCATATAATGGAGTCGATTGGTACTGCTATTAACTTTCCCGTTACCCAAAGAGATATCATATCGATTCACAGAGTTCCACATGCTCACCAGCAAATAAATAGGACAAAAAATGTAATTTTTAAATTATCGTTGTGTATCCTGAGGGATTGAGGAGCTCGCGGCTAAGTACTAACAGCCGCACGGGGCGATCCATCAGGTTAAGCTACGCTTGCCGGGGTTGGTTCGTGGATGGGTGACCATTTCTACATACCGAGACTCCTCCGTGCCTCGGAAAGCACGTTAAGCCGTTGGTCCTGGCTGTTATTCGTGGATCTTTAACAGTCGTTACGGGTCGTCAGAAGCCCGAAAGTCTGACAACGTCATTGGGTTGTTGAGGTCAGATAGGCAGTCGCTCCATGTAAAATACTAGTATTCAGCAATATAGTTGGGAAAAGGCTAGGCAGATTTTGATCCTGAGAGATAACTTACTCGCTGCTTTTCGCAAGGTTAAAAACATAAAGTCTGACCAATTTACATGGTTGAGCATCTGACACTCAAGAAGAAACATTTATTTCGGAAGGTTAAAGATGTCGACACATTGCACCACTTTAAGTACGTCTGGATTCGAAACGCCACTATTCTCGTGAGAAAACGGAATGGCGATACTGCTTTTGCAATACATACAGCCGACGAATTAATTCATTTAGAAACATGTACAGACGCCAGCACATCAGGCTACTACAATCTGTCAAATTTATTTTATAGATTTTCAACTTTATCGTTGAAGCATAAGGTTTAAAGTTGATTGGGAAAATTTGACAGTTTCGGGTAGCTTGATGTGCTGGCGTCTGTACTTTGTTCTGTATATTTTTGCAAATATTGATTCGATTTTAAACGCCTGCCATTTGGGTTAGGTCAGTTGGGTTTGGGTTGGGTAGCATTTGGTTTAGGTTAGGTTAGAACAATGACCATTCACGCCAGATCCAATTAAAGATCCGATCCGTAAGATTAAAAGCAGTCCGCCAAACACCAACATTGCTAAAGTCCCCGTCACGAGAAGCTATAATTTTTGTAAATAAAGAACTTCTACCAAGTTACGTAGCGACAATTTAATCAACAACAAATAATCCCAAATTCAATGAAGTCAAAGTAACGTACGTGTTATACGAAACTAATGAGCAATTTCACTTGATCGGGTTATATTTTAGCGATATAAAGCGCTGTCTTCTAAGGTTTTGTGGTACTGGAACGCATCTGATTCATGGAACGTAAACATTTGGGCCACGATTTTGAAGTAAGTTCACGCTGACGTTGTCTCTACTGTCTTTCGAGTTTCGAATGCGTCTGTTTGTTTGTGGTGTTTTCGCGGATTAGGTTATATCCCTGTAAAAAAATAGTACAAAACTGTTTTTATTTTATTTTACCCAAAGATTGCAAACACCTGAATGTGTGTTTACAAAATTTATAGCTTCTCGTGACGGGGACTTTAGTGGTTCCAACCCCAACAAACTATAATTATAATGTGTCTATACCTGCATTTTTCTCTTTTTTTCATCTTTTTTTAGCCTGTAATAATGTATTAATTTGTATTGTATTTGCTTCGATAACTTACTCTGTTTTGCCGCATATTATGTTACCGATTAAACATGTTAGTAACCTTCTTGATGGGTTATATCTTAAAGGGATACCAGCTAAGGTGACTGATGACTCACTTTAACAGCTAACTATTTTAAAGGCAACTTTCCAGGGTATGCCAGCGATTTTTGCCGATATTGTAAGCCTTATAAAATAAAAACTATTTCTGATACATCTTTAATTTTTTTGTTATTTATGAATTGGTCTTATATATTTTTAGGACAGGAATAAAAAACATATGTAAATTATTTATTTTTATTTCAAAATCTCAATTAAAAAATGGTGTTACAGTGAAAAATAAAAAACTCTGACATGTACTTTTTATTATTTTGAATGTAATATATATATTTTTTTAATTTGTGTAATGTAAAAATGAAAAACCAATAAAAATATGTCCGACGAAAAGTAGGTATATTCAAACAAAAATAGACGTACTCTCGCGTTATCAGTGTGGAAGCGATTGCGCCGCGCGGCGCTAGATCGCTTGTCCCGCCCAAACCCCGCAACTCCCATCCGTGAATCATCCATTTATGAGTAGCTTAAAGTGTTATTGTACACGCCGATCACGTACCACGGACGTGTTTTTAAAACAAATACTAAGCCAGTCAATGCCGTACTGAGTGAGATCGGCGTCCTGAAACGATCTCACCCACACGTACCCAGTACGTGATTAGTTGTTAAAGTGTGAGTTGCCCGGAGCCCCTGCATGCATAGTATATGAGTTATATGACTCACAGTTCTGCGTCAGTTAAAAGGTGATTTATTTATGCAATGAATTACTTATGTTTAGCAATTTTCACTCTCTATGAAAACTAACCCATGAATCATGCATTCAATCTACTAAATAATTATGTCTGTATCAGTAGGCAGTAGTAGGTGTTCTATGTTCTATGTTATGGGGTTTGGTTTCCGCACTTAGTCCGTCAGGTGGACCATTGTGCGTGGGCCATGGCGGCTGTTTGGTGGTTATTCCAACCAGCCCACCTCCCTCCAGAAGTTAATCAAAATTCCTGGTTTGTTCAGAACATCTGTAAACGATCTGGGTGACCCGAGAGTTTCTGTTCTAATCTGGGTGACGCCTGTGCATTCGAAGAGCACGTGCGCGACGGTTTCCTCAGCCTCCATGCATGCCCTGCACAGAGGGCTGTCCGTTATGCCTATTGTGTGGAAGTGCTTGTTTAGCGAGCAGTGTCCCGTGATGGTTCCCGTCACCAGGCGCAGGCCGTTCCTGTCCAGGCGTAATAAACGCCTGGTTAGCCTGCTATCCAGGGATGGCATAGCTTCCTTGGACTGCCTGCAGCCCGGTGTCGAGGTCCACCAGTACTCCGCTTGTGTGAGGGTGAACTCCTGTAGCCACCTGCGTATTTGGTTGAACGGGATTGGTACGATAGGTTCGGGTCCACAGACTGCCGTGCCAGAACCTCTTCTAGCAAGTTCGTCAGCTGCGTCGTTACCTAGCGAACCGCTGTGTCCTTTTATCCATTGCAGCGTCACCGTGTTGCGACTAGATACCGTTACTTGTTCTAGTGCATTGTGACATTCTAGTATTAACTTCGAGGTAACATATTTTTTCTTCAAGGATTGGAGAACTGAGGCGCTGTCAGAGAGTATACGTATGTGAGTGTCCGTAACTCTCCTGGCTTCAATGGCATGGACCGCTTGTATGATGCCCACACACTCCGCCTGATAGACGGTGTTGAACATTCCTAGCGGTCGGGATATCTTAATGTTGAGGTCGTATGAGAAGACTCCGACCCCGGTACCGGAGTCGGTCTTCGATCCGTCAGTGTAAACCCTCAGCTCTTCCGAGCTTGAGTAGTCACACTGTTCTTCTGTAAGTATTATGTTGTAGTGCCTTTGAAAATGGTGTGATTTCGGGGCTTTGTCGCAGGGTGATGCCATCATTGGCCGACGTTTGATTACATCTTCCTTTATGCGTGTGTGCTTAATTCTAGAATCTCTGCTTAGAGTTCCTGATAAATGCAGCCTAAAGGCGGCCAGAGCCGCCTCTTCCCGCACAATGAGGTGCAGAGGCGGCAGTCCAAGCATTGCTTGTAGGGCGGCTGTGGGTGTAGTTCTCATACTGCTAGTGATTGCAACACAAGCAAATCGCTGCAGTTTTTCGAGATCTCTTTGGGCTGTACTCAGGTCTGTCCTGGGCCACCAGACCAGTGAGCCGTATGTGATAAGCGGTCGAATGACTGTAGTGTATAACCAGTGGGTGACCTTGGGGCTAATCCCTCAATTCCTGCCAAGCAGTCGCTTAAACTGCCACAGGGATATGCTGGCTTTAGTTGTGACATAGTTCGTGTGTTTTGCCCAGTTCAGTTGTTTGTCCAAAAAGATGCCCAAGTATTTGGTTTCAGTTGAGAGGCTTAGGGTTGTTCCAAAGAATCGTGGTAGCTGTAGTGTCATCAATTTTCTCTTTTTTGTGAAGAGAATCAGTTCGGTTTTTGTAGGGTTCACTGAGAGTTGGTGCATGCTGCACCATTCCTCTACTATTTTCAGAGCTTGACGCATGAGATTGCATAGGGTGTTTTCGTGTGTCCCGTTTATTATTATGGTTATGTCGTCGGCGTAGCCTACGGTGAAATAACCTTTGTCATTGAGTGTTTTGATGAGGCTGTCTACTACCAGGTTCCATAGCAGCGGCGAGAGGACGCCCCCTTGTGGGCAGCCCTTCGCAACGATGGCTCTCGTAGTGTCATTTACTGTGACTTGTACAGCTCTCAATTTGAGCATGTTGGTGATCCAGGCACTCAGGGTCGAGTCTATGCCGTGTCGGTCGAGGGCTGTGTTTATACTGTTAAACATGGTTTTGTCAAAGGCGCCCTCGATGTCAATGAAGGCAGCCAGTGCTGAGCATTTGTGGTCCACTGCGCATTCAATTTTACCAACCACGCTGTGCAGCGCTGATTCTGTTGATTTGCCTGTGGAGTACGCATGCTGTTGTTTGTGAAGTGGTATTACCCGGAGAGGTCCGTCTCGGATGTGCCGGTCACAGAGTCTCTCGAGGGTCTTCAGTAAGAAAGATGTAAGGCTTATAGGCCTATAAGCTTTGGGTTGTGTATAATCGGTTTTGCCAGGTTTGGGTATGAAAATGACTTTCACCTCGCGCCATGCGAGAGGTGTGTGTCTAAGTGCTATGCAGGCTCGATAGATCTCCACCAGCCATGGTGTCAAATAATCTACCCCCCACTGCAGTAGGGCTGGGAAGATGCCATCCAGCCCTGCCGACTTCTATGGCTGAAAGGTGTTGATAGCCCACTTTACTCGCTCTTCTGTCACTATGTTGCGGGCTCTTGACCAGTCTTGATTCGTTGGGGTCCATTCTGGTTCAGCCTCCCACGACCTGTCCTCCAGGATTAGTAGTAGTAGTTGTTTATTTTAGTTTGCAGTTGTAAAATTCAAGCTTCAATTAAGTATTAACCATGCGATGGGTATTTTATTTTTACCCAAACTGGATCTCTTAAAACAAGTTTCATAAAGACCACAGCAACAAAATCTGACTGACCCATATAAATATTAAGTTGTAATTTACTGTTAAGCAATTGATTAATATTACGTGCCTACGTAAAATTACATATCTTTAAACCTACACTAGCTTTTGCCCGCGGCTTCGCACGCGTAAAGGTCGGAAAATATCCCACAGGAACGTACTACCGATATTCAGAGTACTTATCATATGTCCTAACCCATCATGTCATGGTCATGGCCTATCCGTATGCCATTCATCTAAATCTGTTCAGCCGTTAGGGCATGAAAAGGTAACAAACAGATAATAAATCTGTTTTAGGGTTCCGTACCTCATAATGAAAAATAGAAACCCTTAAAGGATCATCCATCATTGCCTGTTGAGATACTTTTTCTCAGAAACGCGTGGAGGTATCAAGTTGAAATAGATATTAAAAACTTAGGCTAAGCGCGCACTACGGATTTTGATCGTTGCGGATAATATTTCATGTTGTTCTATCTCTTCTCAGGCTCATTTCCTACGAAATGTATGGAAGGTTTTTTGCAGTTTCTGAATTTTCTCGTACTCAAAAATCAGTTGGCGCGATATAATTTTATGACCCTAGTAATAAGAAATAGGATCGACTGGAATCAAAAAAGTTTTTGTGAAAATTTCCCATGTTCTTGCTGACTGTACAATTTTTTCAAAATCTGTGAATGCAGATCAAAATGTTTCAAAAAGTTAAGGACCGTCTCCTAAGACCGTTTTCTTGTAGCGACAACGGTTAAGGTACATGCCCTTATTGCCCCGTATCAATATCCACCCTGTATATGTTATGATTGACTACTTAGCTCCATAAAGGTAAAGCGTGATGATAATGTTTTAAAAGGTTAAATCCGTAATTATCTGCAATATTCTAACCTTTTGGATAGTCTTTTTACAGTTTGTGGTAAACTATAGAAGAATACGAACATAATGCAATATTGCTCATCCCCCATAGCAAATAGCCTAATAATAATTTTTGAAAAAGTCTGTTGTGACGTTTCCATTATTTGACATAGATTATTTATACCAATTTTCAAGTTAATCTAGCCAAACAGTAAAATCCTCCCCTGTAAAAATAAATACCCCTTTTCACCCCTTCAGGGGTAGATTTTAAAAAAACCTTGATATATATTTTTATTTGTTTGCAGTCTTAAGTATAAATACTGAGTTTCGAGTTAATCAGACCGCGCGTTAAAATTCTTCCATACAAACTTTGACACTCCCCAATCCTCCCTTAGAGGGTAGTTTAGAAAAAACAAAAAATGGCAAACTTTATAATTTACATAGATAAGTATTCGTGCCAAGTTTCAAGTTTATTAACTCAAGGAATAAAAAATTTCATACAAACAAAATCCCCCCTTTTCACCCCCTTAAAGGTCGATTTTCCAAATACCCTGTCTTAGTGGATGCCTACGTCATATTATCTACCTGTGTGCCAAATTTCAACCCAATCCGTTCAGTGGTTTGAGCTGTGCGTTGATAGATCAGTCAGTCAGTCACCCTTTTCTTTTATAGATCAATAGATATAAGATTATAAGCAAATACCTGATTTCTATTTCTATAATAATAATAACATAATGATTGTGTTTGTATGTAAATAGATGGTTATTGTGGTATGGTTATTTTAATGTGGCATTAATCGTTTATCTGTCTATACCATAAATATAGAATTTTTGAAATAAGGAACAAACATGGAATTAAAAATACTTCAGTTTCTTTTTCTTTTTTAAATTGATTCATAACAATAATAGTTGTTGTTATTATTTAGTTCATTCTTCATTCTGCAGTTATACATTTACACATCAATCAAGTTACGGTTGCGTTCAAATTTAACGTCAAGCCCAAGTAGCACACAAGCTCTATAACAAGCCGTACACCGGCCGGTTAGAGGTTCTTAATAACGACATAGCCTCCATAAGTAAGCTCTACAGTAGATGTACAAGCCGCTATAGCGCCGCTGTACCCCCAAAAGAGGCACCGGTTTATCCGGCCCACGGTTCTACAATGTCGATACAATGGTCGTAAATATGTGTTAGTACGGAGATACAAAGGTGCTATGCGAGCAGTAGTGTACGCCTCATTATCTAAAATAAGCTCTTGTAGCGCGACTGTAGCGCTCGCATCTTATTTAGACACGCCTGTATCTCTGAATTAGAGTTTACAGATCTATATTAGATATACAGTAGCGATATTTTGGGGAAATGAACAAAACATATTGAAATTTTAACAATGACGTTTATGAAAGTGATTGATGGAACAACTGGAAATAATTAAAAAATAAACAACAGGTGAGTAAGTGTTGATTTTTCCTTTTATGCATGCAAAGTACTAGTGCGAGTACCAGTGTATTGTAAATATACACATATATTTTAGCTAAAATTTTCACGCGCCTGCCATTTATGCAGTTTTTTGCATATTTTTTGGATAAAAAGTACATTTGGTTAGAGGTTGTGAATTTTGAATTTAGTTTATATAAGATAGTTTAGCTTTTTAGGTAGTTTCTTTAGAATCTTGGGTGAGAAAGAGTGACGTTTAGTCGGTTTTTATACATATTTATGATAAAAATAAATAATAAAAAATCATGAGAATTACTTGTATTAAAAACTATAATGGCGTCTCGGTTACAACCGCCTTCGGAGTTCACTAGAACCATTCTACCGCTTTTAAACCGTTAGTATCCACCATTGTAGACCTTTCGGTTCTATGATTGTGGTATTGACGCGCTATTGTACTCTTATAGGTACATCGGTAATTAATATATTCTTTTAAGAGTCTAAGGTTGTACAACGGACTTTTGGTATTCTATTATATTATTTATTTAGAGGTCCATTGTCTGAATCTTAAAACCTCTGTTAATCCTTCTTACACTTTCTCGTTATTCGTTTGTGTGATTTTATTTATAATCTACTAATTAAATAAAACTTACTACAATATTTCTTGTTTATTATTATTCATATATTTAAGAGACAACTAGATCCAATTACAAAAACATTATATACAGTGTGATTATTTATAATGTGCACATATCGAAATGTGGGAATCTATACTTTTTTTATCTTTGGCATCTTATTGATTTAACAATTATTGAAAAATATATATATATTTTTTAATATTTTTTCTGTAGTTAAAATTAAGCATAGATTCCTTTATTTCGATATGTGGACATTATAAAGAATTACACTGTATGTATACAATCAATTCAATATTTACAAATAACATCTAGTCTAATTATTTGAACCTTTAAATATGAAAAAAAATAATTGCACCTAAATACGAAAGAGTTTATGAGCAAAGTATTATCATTCATTTTTTTTCTTTGTTGTTATCGGAGTGGATGCAGAGGCGCGGGGGCGCGGGCAGTCCGCGCGCGAATTCCAAGGAATCGGTGGCTAAGGAGGTGGACACTTTTGTGTCACTTCAGCCGCTATATTGACGCTAGAAACAAAATTTTTGAGCTTTTAGCCTTATAAGGCATGGTTATCTTGCCTTATTCAGCTATTTACGATACAGTTGCTGTAAAATTCACAACTGTAACAACCTACGTGCTACTATAGAATTATAATTCTCTGCTATAGATACAGAGTTTCAAAGGCAGTAGTAAGCACTATTTAACAGCTTAGACATTTAGAATTATGCAATATACAACCTAAAGCACTTTAAAGGAAGCTTATAACTCCATTTAAACAATTTTAACCATTAAAGCCCTCTTTAAGACTTAGCGGTGTTTTAAAAGGTATTTATAACTCTATATCAAATGTTCGCACAATAACTCTATAACACGTAACTCTATCATTATATTTACTGTTGTATGGCTATTGTACCACATGCCTGTTAAAGAACGATTAAATACGCTACTGAACCACTTAAGTATTATAGTGAACCCCTTGAACAGCTATTATAGTACATTCAGGTGGTAAAGAAGTGATTTAAGGAGCTTGTGTGCTAGTTGGGAGTTCTATGTCCACGAAGTACGGCGAATCGATGGGCGTCCTGTCCACCAAGTTGTAGTTCTTCAGTACCCAGCGGTTCCACCTGGTCTTCATGTCGCACGTCAACTTCTTGTGGAAAATCTTTACATCGACAAACTTCATATTAGGTGTGAAGAAATTTCCAACATCAATGCGACGATCGAAGGGGAAGCCAAGAGGCATCTTGTCCAGAAGGACAGTTGATCTGAAGTCGTGCCTGATATCTTTGCGGTTCACGTCCAAGATGTCGATGTCAACGTTTTCGACCAGTTTCAATGGTGTCACAATGACGTAGACTAACATGTCCATGCCTCCAACCCAACCCTTAGGAAGCAGCAGCCTAGTGGGGAAACCGGTGTGGTAGTTTCTCAAGTCCTTGATTAAGAAGTCACGCATATCGGTGATGGACTCAACCTTCTTCATCAAGTCGCGGGTCATCATACGCTCGCGGACAAGGTTGTGCATGTCATAAGAGTTCCTGACGATTGTGTTCTTGCCAGTGGTCAGCTTGTATAGGAAAGTATCTAATTCAACGAAGTTAAGGCGGTTGATGTTGATGTCAATGAGACGGCGCCAGTTGTCTTTTTTCGGTCCGAGGAACACCCTTACAACACAGTCGACTGTCTTATCAGATAATACATCGACGGTGACCTTGAACGGCTGATGATTCAGGCGGCGCTTGCGAACCATGAATTTCATGTCTGATTTGGTCTTCCTCATTTCCTCTTCGGTCAAGTACACGGCGTTGGTCATGTCCATCAGATAGTCATCAAAGTAAGTGACGAGCTTGTCAACCACAACATTATCGATCTTCACTCCGGGGAAATAGAGGTCCTCCTTGGTGTAGCTAGGCAGACGCACCTTGAACAAGCACACCAGATCAATGATACGTTTCTGCAGCATGTAGAATACTGGGTCACGGAGAGCCGTCTGGTATGTGTCCAGAATAGAAGGAACGACGAAGTACCTATAACAAAGAATGTTATATTAACAAGTGTAAAAAATTACATAACAATCCTGTCCGATTAATGATTAATTGACTGACAGACTAACAGCACGAAGCTTTATTTAATCACCCAAGATGGGAAAAAAATGTTATACTAAGAAAGGCTTTTCATTTTCAATCTTTGAAGTCGTTTAACGTTGGTTACCTTTCCTGTGCTTACAAGTCTCGGATAATCCTACTATAACAATCCTTAATCTTATAAATGCGAAAGTAAGTTTGTTTGTTACGCCTTCACGCTAAAACGGCTGAACGGATTTGGATGAAATTTGGCACATATATAGATGATGCCCTGGAAAAGAACATAGGATACTTTTTTTTTTCCCACGCTATCGAGACTTATGCGGGTGAAACCGCGGGGCGTAGCTAGTAATACATATAAATAATGTGAAAGTTTGTTAGGATGTTTGTTACTCTTTCACGTAAAAATTACTGAACGGATTTGGATGAAATTTGGCACACAGATAGTTTATAATCTGGATTAACACATAGGATCTTTTTATCCCAATATTCCCACGGGATTTAAAATTATGCGAGTAAAACCGCGGGGTGCAGCTAGTAGTAGCTTATAAAATTAAAAATCATCAACATACTTTTTACTTTAACAAAAAAAGTATTTTTATACTGTAAGCGCTTTGAGGAAAACAGAGTAGATAGCGATACTTACTTGTCAGAATAGAAAGTGTTAAGACCAAGAGCGGCTTTCATGACGATCAGCAGGTAGCGGTAAGAGTCAACGACGGTCCTGTCAATGTCAAGTCTGTCGATTTTACCGTAGATTAGTTTTCCTAGAACTTCTATATCTTCAGTCTTGGTCAGTTCAAATCTTCTGCCGTTAATCTGAAAAAAGTGTATGAAGTTTCTTAAAATGTTCGGCCAATATTCCAATATTAGAGGTAGTAGTTATAAAAGGACTGTTATTACATTTTCACGAAAGAGAAATATCTGGTATAGTAAGTGTACTTACTTCGATGAATCCTTTGATAATAGCTTCCCTAATGATCTTCTCATACTCTTCGCACAAACGGATGACGTCAAGGTTGTGGTCGTGAGCAATGACGTAGTTGTTAAATCTGACAGGGAACTCAATACCATTGTGCAGTTTCAGCCAAGGCCAGTATCCCTTCTTGATAGGCTTGTACCATGATAATTCCCTAATCTTACCTAATCCATTGGATAAACGCTCCAGGTAGTATCTAGCAAGGATCTGTTGGTACACATACACTGTCAGCTCAAAACGTCTCATCTTCAGTTTGTCCATGACTCTGTCCTTCATCCAGAATGGATAGTCAATGTGGAAGTAGTAGTAGTAAGTGTTAAGGTCGATATCCTCTGTGAAGTAACGGAGTTTGTCTTCGTCACTGAGAGACACACGTTTGTCATGAATGTTCTCGTCGATAATGTAAACATCCTTGTCGGACTTCCTGATTCCGTAGAAGTCGCACAGTTTCAGGTCGACAAGACCCCTCTTCATTTTCAGTAAGTATGCCTTCTGGATAACATCAGCGCGCACGAAGTAGTATGGGTAGATCTCATAGGGAGGAGGCAGGATGATTCCTTTGCAGTCGTCACGGTGTCTGACTGCCACGGTGAGAGCGTAGACGAACATGCCTTCGTTGAGATACAGGCGCATCCAGCAGGCAGTTTTGATGAAGGTGTTGAAGTCCTTGGCGTAGTACAGCATGTGGAACATGCTGACTACTTCCTTAAGCTGTCGGTCGATGTGCAAGGTGAAGATCTCACCGCGTGGCAGAAATCCTACCTTGAGCATTTTGGTAAAGTCCTTTACGACATCAATTTTCTAAAAAAAGAAAGAATATTTTAATAAAAGCACCGAATAAAGGAAGCATGAAATTGCCAAAAAAATAAACATGGTTTGTTGAAGTGTACTTACGGTGAAAAGCTCTACGTTGTCTTCGATGTTGAAGTTTTTGCCAAAGTCCTCAAGGTCCTTGTACATCAAAGGATCCAACACATGGTTCAACAATTTCAAGAGTACCAGCTGCCGTTGCTTGATGTCCATTGTCACTAGAAGTTAAATATTATGTTTAGTGCATAAAACACTATAAAATTACTAACTGGAGTATAGTACATTCTATTCCAGTTCGAAGCTGCCAACAGGGAATGCGTGAAGGGTATTATAATATTGAATTTAGCGACCTTAATATTCTTAGACGATAGTGTCAAAAAAAAAAGGAAAAACTCACCTATAGTGGTGTCGTCAACCTCAGGCCTAGCCATGGCCACGGCGGCCAGGCTCGCAATCAATAATAGGACAGCCCTCATCGTGGAGTCGAGTCTGCGTGAGTTCAACTGTGCTCCTACTATAAATGCATCCCCTTTTATACTGCAAATCGGATGACGATGTTATTTTCTAATGTGTTTTTTTTTTCTTAATATCTACAACTTAAGGGGCATTATAATGTAAAGATAGTGAAGGTTATCAGTATTATTTTTATACTTTATACTGAGGTTAAACTACTTTAATATAAGATAGTTAATTGATTCAGGCGTACGAGTATGTATCCACTATATTTTCGTATAGGGTTAACATAGTGACACCAACAGACTAAAAGTATCATCTGGAGAGTCTATGATGAAAGAGAAAGTTTGCATTCACGTCTTACATCACTAACAATTAAGTTTAAAAAATAAAAGAAGCGGCAAAAGTTATCCCTCAGCGTTAGACATATTATATTCCTGACATAGAGCCAATATATCTTATTTACTCGTCGGTAGGTATAGCATAACAACTGAATTAACAAAGAAGTAGGTTACTGTTAGGCTGCATCATTCCACTGCCGGGCAAAGGCCTCACCCCATGACTTCCAATTCTTGTGATCCCGGTCTAATGTGGACCACTCGTCGTTTGTTTTGTTTTAAACAAACTTAAGATATTATAAAGATTTTCCTAAGAAATCTGTCTGTCTCTGTCTAGTTTACCTATAGAACGTTTTAACTACATAAGTAAAATTTGTATAATAGCGGAAAAATCGGAGGAACTCAATCTCAAACTCAAACTCAAAGCATTTATTTTAAATAAACCAATTACAGGTACTTTTGAATTGTCAAGGGGTCGTTCGGTCAGAAAGATGAAGCTAGTTGCCCATTCCAAAGCGTAGTAGGTACTGTGAGGTCTTGTTATTGGAATTCAGCCTCACACATTATACAGGCTGGCAAGAACACTATGGCATCCGAACAATCGAACATTATATATTTAAATTAGGATTTTCGTATGGTGTTCTTTTGTTGATGAAAGAAAACTAGTTTAGCCCCTGGCGTCGGTCGCGTAATATTGTCCTTTGCATTGTACTATTGTTTTAAATATAGTCTTGTTTTTTTTTCAAAAGTTCTTTAATTTTTACACTATACACGATCCCGAGTATCGCAGCCAAGTGTAGTGCTTACAGTACCTATGGAGAAGAACGGGCAAGAAACTCCACTTACACTCTTTTAAATCAAAATATTGTTACAAAATATTGGTTACATCATTTATGTTGAAATTATACATGTGAAAACAATGTAAAAAGACGTGCACGTTAAAAGCGTCCGTAACAAAAATAAAAACAAAAACAATAAAATAATTAAAATAAAAAATTAAAATAAACCGTGGTAGCTAAGAAATGACCAGTCCCTATACTGACGGCGCCCATTCATGAATATGACGCATGGATCAACACCATTTAGCTCAACCATTTTGAAGGGAACTTAATGATCCAACACACACGCCACCATCAGCGAGACATTTGAGTGAGCATGACATACTCTCAACCGCCAGGGCACATTCAAGTCAATCAAAGACGTACCCAGTAAATGGCAGCTTTATGGAATGTACATGGTCACAGTGCTCACACATGTGATATACAATTATACAATACAAATAGATTTAATTTATACAAAGCAACGATAGTTTTTACAATCTTCAACAGCTGCAACAATACTTTCTAATGTTAATCAATTAATTTATGTGCTCTTGAGGAGCTGGACCAGCGCTGAGCCAAGCATTTTTATCAGCGATGTAATCCCCCAACTTATAATATGCTTGGCAGCATAGTGTGCGTTTTATACAAGATTTAAATTTCGTTTCGTTCAGTTGGAGTATGTGGGGAGGTATTTTATTATAACATTTTAAACAGTACCCCATGAAGGATGAGTCTACTTTAGCCAGTCTGAAATCCGGTTTGAAGGAAACGCAAATAGTCCGACAAGGTGGGGGGCCAAGAAGCCGTACCGCACACTTTTTAAACGTTTTGACAGTGCCAGGTGAGGGGTTATGGAAACAATGATCTAACAATGTTTCTTTATTTCGTTTTAGAAAGCCTACAGCTTTTAACCGTTACCCTTGTCAAATGAGTGCTGTAGAATAATTAAACAGGGATTACCTATTTTCATCCACGGACCTGTGTAGTGTACGTGTACCTCCTAACACTATAAGCTCAGTTGGAAAGCATTTGCTCAGAATAGCTTTCTGGCGAAATTTTGCCCTAGATGACGTTTTGGCTATCGTAGTTTGTGTGTAAAGCAATATTTTCTAATTGTTTAAATTAAATAAGTCGTTTATGTGTCTTATAATTTTGATCTACGAATCTTTTTTCCATCTAGGAAGACTTGACTAGATTGAAGAAAGCAAGTTAAGAAGGGCAGAACGTTAGTGGATTATGGATGGAGTCCGTCTGTACATGGTCGATATCACGTAGTGTACTGTAAGCAACTCGCTTGGCTGCGGCACTCGGAATCGTGTATTGTGTGATAAATTAAAGACTTTTGAAGAAAAAGACTATAATTAAATCAATAATACAATGCAAAGGACAATATTACGCGACCGACGCCAGGGGCTAAACTAGTTTTTCTTACAACAAATGCACACCATACGAAAATCCTAATTTAAATATAAAATGTTCGAATGTTCGGATACCATAGAGCGTTCTTGCCAGCCTGCATAATGTGTGAGGTTGAATTCCAATGATAAGTCCTCACATGAGCTACGCCCCACTTGAATAAAGGGATCAGGCAGAGACCTTTATTCAAAGTATCTGAACAATCGTACCCTTCCTGCCTATACCTAAAAGAAACGTTACCTAACGATGGCAATTATAATACAGAGGGAGGTCTTTCTCTTGCAAGAGAAGGCTTAAGTCAGGACGTACGAATCGCAAAGTCCTGATACCAGGTTAGGTATCAGCCAAGTTAAATGACAATATGTGCTAACATGCACCCAAAAAATTAACATAGTCCTGCTTAAACCTCACTGTACCAAAACCACCGAAAAAGATACAGCAAGGCTCTGACAACAAAAAACAGATGTGACAGTTCACATCTACCCAGAGGGGGTTTATGAAAATAAAGAACTCTACATCCTAAGCCTTAACTCCATCGGATATAATTGAGCCAGAGGGAACGAAGGATCAAGAAGTAAGCGCTCAACAACATTAAAAACTCACGACCATACTCCAGAGGGAAAATCTCAAAACCTCATTTTATCCTCACAAGACTCAATCTTTACCAAGTGTCAGTTAGCTCTGACTAAACTGTGAGACCTCAGTCATAAGTTAAACCAATTGTGTCAACTAGACACACCTTGCAAGGGCTATGCCCCCGTTAGCGAGGCTGGTGTCAACCTAGACAGAGTACTTCCCCTCCCTCCTGAAGGGATCACAGTTTCCAAAAAATATTTGTCTCTTCTAACTCGCATTAATAAATTCTGGAGTACGTTCATGCTAATTTAGACGAGACGACACATAACATTGAAGACGCAGACAGTGGCTCATTCCCTCAGACTTCTCAGCGATGTGAGGAGTGACAACACCTCACTCGCTCCCGGCAGCGTCCGATAATTGCTCCCATAACATGTAATGAGAAACAAATTTTAACGCATTAAAATAATATTTCATATTCATCACTAAAATAATGTGTCAAATGATGTTTACATCTAAATGACATAATATGACAATAAAATAAGTGACATAAAAACTAATAATTAAATACTACTATGAAAAGGCTTTAATCTAAACAAAGAGTATGTAACACTAAAATTGCTGAACCTCTTATTATTTAATTTTAAAAACTCGTATTCTAAAATGTAAAACTTTTTTATAAAATGTCTATAAACTTTCGACCTTTTTAATTTATTCAAAATAAAACCCTTTTTACCAAAATAACAACCTAGATTTTTATGTACAAACTTCAGACTACCATTTATTGTTTGTCTGAACCTGTAGCTCATATCTAAACGAATGGAGGTGAGGTTCTTAGTGATCTTCTGCATTGACTTTCGTACTAATATTTTTCGAAGCCGAAACTTATGTTTACCCATCTTTGAGGTACGAAATTGAAGATTCAGCACACCTTCATCTAATTCTAAATTATCGTTCAATACACGAATATCGTCATCACTTGATGCTGAAATATTGTGAGCCTTCTGTTTTATTTCATTAGGCAATGAGAGACAGCCACTCCCATTTATTTCGGTCGCAAATAGAAGATGTTCGTCCTTCTGTACTTCGGAGAATTTTGTACTAATATCTGTATAGTTTTGATCATCAACGAAGTTGTGTTTAATTATTTCCTCATCGTGATCATTATTCTCTCCTATTAAGGGCAGTTCTTGGTGTTCTGAAACATGACTATAAAGAATAAATGGACTGGACTGACCCGATTTTGTAGCTTCTTCCACATGTTCCTTTTTGAACACTTGAACTGATTCGTCTTCATTACTCGCAAGACTGCATCCTAGGCAGTTGCGCTCGTCATCATCATCATCAACATCATATTCATTTCTACCCTCTTGGCAGCTTTGCATTTCTTCCAGTGGGTCATCCTGTCTTCCACTAGAAAATAAATTGGTATGATTATCTACATTCATTACCGCTACCTTCTCCTGTACGCCTACATCAGGCACTATTTGTGCAATTTTCTCTTCTTGCACCCTATATATTTGTTTGTGGCATTTGCACGGGAACTCTGCCCTTAGCATGTCACATAATAACTCAAAGGATATACCGTCGTGGTATATAGATTTATGAAGGTATAACGCTGGACCTTCCAGAAATGCGCGTACTATGAGCGCCCAATCACTATTTCGCCAATCATTATTAGTGGCCATCAGCTTGAACACTGTAATAAATTTCTCGAGGCATACGCCGTTTATGCCGGAGAAAACCTGTATTTGCAGAGTCATCTTGCACTTTTTATAAAAAATAATAAAACCACTCAGCTTCTATTTCCGGCGTGGATTTCGTGTCTTCTTCAGCTCTCCGGAACTATGCGCCTCCCCTATAGGTGACGACTACGCTTTAGAAAGGCGCCTCCACCAAGCGAGTTGCTTACAACTCGCTTGGCTGCGGCACTCGGAATCGTGTATAGTGTGATAAATTAAAGACTTTTGAAGAAACAGACTATAATTAAATCAATAATACAATGCAAAGGACAATATTACGCGACCGACGCCAGGGGCTAAACTGGTTTTTCTTACAACAAATGCACACCATACGAAAATCCTAATTTAAATATAAAATGTTCGAATGTTCGGATACCATAGAGCGTTCTTGCCAGCCTGCATAATGTGTGAGGTTGAATTCCAATGATAAGTCCTCACAGTACCTAGTTCAAAAACTTCGGGAACCTCTTAACCTACTCATGATCTCGGACTTCCAATTTAAGCCTCACTTACCTTTCAATTTTGTAATTTGAGACTTCTGCTAAAACTTTCGGTACTTATAAAAGGATTGATGACTCCAATTATTTTCCAGATGGGAGAGTTTGATATCTTATTAAAGATAGTTGTGCTTGAGAAATCTGAAAAAAGGTATACCTAATAATATGGTTCTAAAAAAAAGCCTAGCTGAGATAATTTAATACCCACAATAAATTCAGTCTCGTCAGGTTTATTTTTATACAGGCTAACTAATTCATTTTAATTGTTTTCTCTGCCACATTTCCGGCTAGGGACAGACCATCTCTTTTCTCTTAGCGGGTAATTAAGTGAAGACTTAATTCATAAGGTGCAGATCGGCTCTTGGAGGGCCGTGACCTTTAAGAAAGTATTATGCTTCCGAAACTGCAGACCCGGATCAGGAGAGGACCATCCTGCCTGGAGATCACAGAGACGAAGGCACCGAGAAGGCAAGAGCCTCGGTTCTTATACCAGTATGGGCCGTTACGCCACATATTAAGTCTCTACAGGGTCACATCTACACAAAAAAAGGAGACCATGATATCTGAGTTTTTTTCGGCATTTCTTCTCAGGGATTGGTCAGCTAGGAAATACCGGCGCAGTGCGGCAGTGTCTTAAAAGACCTATTAACATATCCTACTTATTTATTTATTTGTCTTACCAATCCTAAAAATATTATAAAAGTGAAAGTTAATAACCTGAATTGCTAAGTAATAAGTAAGTAGTAGGTAAGTAGTATTGTGGCTAAGTAATAACAGCTGCACGGGTCGATCGATCAGGTTAAGCTACGCTTGCCGCGGTTGGTCCGTGGATGGGTGACCATCTTTACATACCGAGACCCCTCCGTGTCTCGAAAAGCACGTTAAACCGTTGGTCCCGGCTGTCATTTGTATCTTTGACAGTCGTTACGGGTAGTTAGAAGCCCAAAAGTCTGACAACCAGTCTTACCAAAGGGTATTGTGTTACCTAGTCACTAGATTGTGGAGGTCAGATAGGTAGTCGCTCCATGTAAAATACTGGTATTCAGCTGCATCCGGTTAGACTGGAAGCCGACCCCAACATAGTTGGGAAAAGGTTAGGCAGATGATGAATAACCTGAATTAATACATTGAATACTTTTTATCCCGATATTCCCACGGAATTGAGACTTATGCGGGTGAAAGTGCGGGGCGCTGCTAGTAATAATATAATATTATAAATGTGAAAGTTTGTGAGGATGGATGGATGTTTGTTGCTCTTTCACGCAAAAACTACTAAACGGATTTGGATGTTTGGCATACAAATAACTTGCAACCTGGATTAACACATAGGATACTTTTTATCCCGATATTCGTACGGGATCAAGACTTGTACGGGTGAAACCGCGGGGCGCAGCTAGTCAAAACATAATTTTACTTCATTTCAATACAGGTGCTAAGATTAACCCTAGAGAACTGGAGACCAGGGTTTGTGGGGACCGTAAGCATGAAGAGGTCACATGTTGCTGCAGACCATGAGGTTGATTGGAAAACAAGCGTTTTCCCTTCCTTGCACAGGAGGAGCACCAGGTGAGTTTGTTTTATTTATGTAAAGGTAAACAAGCCAACTAAATACATACACAGCATCTGCATGCATAGTATAAGTTAAAACGTGATTTGCTCATACAATGAATTACTGTATTGTAATTTTCACTTTCTATGAAAATTAACCCATGAATCATGTATGAAATCTAATGTAATACCTTTAAATGAGCAATTCTTGAAATGTATCTCTGAAACGGCTCCAACGATTTTCATGAAATTTAGTATGCAGGGAGTTTCGTGGACGATAAATCGATCTACTTAGGTTTCATTTTTAGAAAATGTCGTTAAAAAAAAAAACCGAGCTAGGCTCGGTCATCTAGATATTACATGATTCTGTACGTTTAGGCTGTAGTAGATATTTATTTTTAGTTTGCAGTTGTAAAGTTCAAGCTGCATAATTGGTTGCATAATGGCATGGTTTGAGCATTGTGGACTACCCCATTATTCAGTAAACCTTTGTTTTATTTTTACCCAAACTCGACCTCTTAAAACAAGTTTTATAAATGAATGAATGAATGATAAATTTATTTGCAAGAATATAGGTAACTAATATAAGTTCTTAAGTTCTATGGGTTTCACTATATTCGGCATTTTAGCCGTGCAAATATTTAGATTTTACATCTTGGGTAAAGACCACAGTAACAACAACTGACTGACCCCTATAAATATTAAGTAGTAATTTACTGTTACGCATTTGATTAATATTTCGTACCTACGTAAACTAACATTTTATCTTTATACCTAAATTATAAGCTAATATATGATTTATATTTTTACGTGAATAATAGTAACATAATGATATGTTTGTATGACTAGGAAATGTATCTACAAGACAAGAAAATAGGTGGTGTTAACGCCATAACTTACTACCAACCAGTCTTACCAAGGGGTATCGTGTTACCTAGTCACTAGGTTGTGGAGGTCAGATAGGCAGTCGCTCCATGTAAAATACTGGTATTCAGCTGCATCCGGTTAGACTGGAAGCCGACCCAAAAATAGTTGGGAAAAGGCTAGGCAGATGATGAACGCCATAACTTACTTAATTTTAGATTTCATGCCTAATTACTGGCAACTCTAATTGGTATCTGTGTGACACAAGTTTCCTTCCGCTTCATTCTTTGTTCCGATTTCTCTCTCTCCTTTCCGCAACCCTTGTGGTGCCTAAGCGAGAGCGAAAAGGAAGATTCGTCATGGCGCATACGTCGCCGCCATGAAGAAAACCGCCAGTTTCTCAATCGACATCGCCGCTTGTGGGTCAAAATAAAACCAAAGTCGAAAAGGACTCATATTTCACCGCGAAGAACGAAGACTGTCATTAAACTGTGCAAGTGTGTGTTTGTGTTTTGTGGAAAGTGCATGTCCTCGTCCGTACGTGATATCCTGGACGGGCGCCCGCCACGTGGCTAAGAAAACTCTTCTCATCGTATCTCCGCCATAGCTAACCGAGCAGGTACTATTTCGTATTTCGCATATCACCAAAACATCTACTTGTGTCACAGAACCGCCCCTGATACAGTCCACTAAGGAAATTTCGATTTCACCCTAAGGCTTAGGCCGCCGCACCAGGTGGTATGGTTATTTTAGTGTGGTATTAATCGTTTACCTATCTATACCATAAATATAGATTTTTTATAATAAGAAACAAACATGGAATTAAAAATACTTCAGTTTATTTTTTTATGTTTTTTTAAATTGCTTCATAACAATAATAGTTGTTGTCATTATTTAGTTCAGTCTTCATTCTACAGTTATACATTTACACATCAATCAAGTTACGGTTGCGGTCAACTTTAACGTTAAGGTCTGTGTCCACGAAGTACGTCGAATCGATGGGCGTCCTGTCCACCAAGTTGTAGTTCTTCAGTACCCAGCGGTTCCACCTGGTCTTCATGTCGCACGTCATCTTCCTGTGGAAAATCTTTACATCGACAAACTTCATATTAGGTGTGAAGAAGTTTCCAACATCAATGCGACGATCGAAGGGGAAGCCAAGAGGCATCTTGTCCAGAAGGACAGTTGACCTGAAGTCGTGCCTGATATCTTTGCGGTTCACGTCCAAGATGTTGATGTCAACGTTATCGACCAGTTTCAATGGTGTCACAATGACATAGACTAACATGTCCATACCTCCAACCCAACCCTTAGGAAGCAGAAGCCTGGTAGGAAAACCGGTGTGGTAGTTTCTCAAGTCCCTGATTAGGAAGTCACGCATATTGGTGCTGGACTCAACCTTTTTCATCAAGTCGCGAGTCATCATGCGGTCGCGGACAAGGTTGTGCATGTCATAAGAGTTCCTGACGATTGTGTTCTTGCCAGTGGTTAGCTTGTATAGGAAGGTATCTAATTCAACGAAGTTAAGGCGGTTGATGTTGATGTCAATGAGACGGCGCCAGTTGTCCTTTTTCGGTCCGAGGAACACTCTTACAACACAGTCGACAGTCTTATCAGATAATACATCAACGGTGACCTTGAACGGCTGATGGTTGAGGCGGCGCTTGCGAACCAAGAATTTCATGTCAGTTTTGATCTTCCTCATTTCCTCTTCGGTCAAGTACACGGCGTTGGTCATGTCCATCAGATAGTCATCAAAGTAAGTGACGAGCTTATCAACCACAACATTATCGATCTTCACTCCGGGGAAATGGAGGTCCTCCTTGGTGTAGCTAGGCAGACGCAGCTTGAACAAGTACACCAGATCAATGATACGTTTCTGCAGCATGTAGAATATTGGGTCACGGAGAGCCGTCTGGTATGTGTCCAGAATAGAAGTAACGACGAAGTACCTGTAACAAAGAATGTTATATTAACAACTGTAAAAAATTACATAACAATCCTGTCCGATTAATGATTAATTGACTGACAGACTAACAGCACGAAGCTTTATTTAATCACTCAAGATGGGAAAAAAATGTTGTACTAAGAAAGGCTTTTGATTATCAATCTTTGAAGTCATTTAACGTTGGTTACCTTTCCTGTGCTTACAAGTCTCGGATAATCCTACTATAATAATCCTTAATCCTTAATATTATAAATGCGAAAGTAAGTTTGTTTGTTACGCCTTCACTCTAAAACGGCTGAACGGATTTGGATGAAATTTGGCACATATATAGATGATGCCCTGGAAAAGAACATAGGATACTTTTTTTTTCCCACGGGATCGAGACTTATGCGGGTGAAACCGCGGGGCGTAGCTAGTAATACATATAAGTAATGTGAAAGTTTGTTAGGATGTTTGTTACTCTTTCACGTAAAAATTACTGAACGGATTTGGATGAAATTTGGCACACAGATAGTTTATAATCTGGATTAACACATAGGATCTTTTTATCCCAATATTCCCACAACATTTAAAATTATGCGAGTAAAACCGCGGGGTGCAGCTAGTAGTAGCTTATAAAATTAAAAATCATCAACATACTTTTTATTTTAACAAAAAAAGTATTTTTATACTGTAAGCGCTTTGAGGAAAACAGAGTAGATAGCGATACTTACTTGTCAGAATAGAAAGTGTTAAGACCAAGAGCGGCCTTCATGACGATCAGCAGGTAGCGGTAAGAGTCAACGACGGTCCTGTCAATGTCAAGTCTGTCGATTTTACCGTAGATCAGTTTTCCTAGAACTTCTATATCTTCAGTCTTGGTCAGTTCAAATCTTCTGCCGTTAATCTGAAAAAAGTGTATGAAGTTTCTTAAAATGTTCGGCCAATATTCCAATATTAGAGGTAGTAGTTATAAAAGGACTGTTATTAAATTTTCACGAAAGAGAAATATCTGGTATAGTAAGTGTACTTACTTCGATGAATCCTTTGATAATAGCTTCTCTAATGATCTTCTCATACTCTTCGCACAAACGGATGACGTCAAGGTTGTGGTCGTGAGCAATGACGTAGTTGTTAAATCTGACAGGGAACTCAATACCATTGTGCAGTTTCAGCCAAGGCCAGTATCCCTTCTTGATAGGCTTGTACCATGATAATTCCCTAATCTTACCTAATCCATTCGACAAACGCTCCATGTAGTATCTAGCAAGGATCTGTTGGGTCATATACACTGTCAGCTCAAAACGTCTCATCTTCAGTTTGTCCATGACTGTGTCCTTCATCCAGAATGGATAATCAATGTGGAAGTAGTAGTAGTAAGTGTTAAGGTCGATATCCTCTGTGAAGTAGCGGAGTTTGTCTTCATCATTGAGGTGGACACGTTTGTCGTAAATGTTCTCGTCGATAATGTAAACGTCCTTGTCGGACTTCTTAATTCCGTAGAAGTCGCACAATTTCAGGTCGACAAGACCCCTCTTCATTTTCAGTAAGTATGCCTTCTGGATAACATCAGCGCGCACGAAGTAGTATGGGTAGATCTCATAGGGAGGAGGCAGGATGATTCCCTTGCAGTCGTCGCGGTGTCTGACTGCCACGGTGAGAGCGTAGACGAACATGCCTTCGTTGAGATACAGGCGCATCCAGCAGGCAGTTTTGATGAAGGTGTTGAAGTCCTTGGCGTAGTACAGCATGTGGAACATGCTGACTACTTCCTTAAGCTGTCGGTCGATGTGCAAGGTGAAGATCTCACCGCGTGGCAGAAATCCTACCTTGAGCATTTTGGTAAAGTCCTTTACGACATCAATTTTCTAAAAAAGGAAAGAATATTTTAATAAAAGCACCGAAGCAGGGAAGCATGAAATTGGCAAAAAAATAAACATGGTTTGTTGAAGTGTACTTACTGTGAAAAGCTCTACGTTGTCTTCGATTTTGAAGTTTTTGCCAATGTCCTCAAGGTCCTTGTACATCAAGGGATCCAACACATGGTTCAACAATTTCAAGAGTACCAGCTGCCGTTGCTTGATGTCCATTGTCACTAGAAGTTAAATATTATGTTTAGTGCATAAAACACTATAAAATTACTAACTGGAATGCGTGAAGGGTATTATAATATTGAATTTAGCGACCTTAATATTCTTAGACGATAGTGTCAAAAAAAAAAGGAAAAACTCACCTATAGTGGTGTCGTCAACCTCAGGCCTAGCCATGGCCACGGCGGCCAGGCTCGCAATCAATAATAGGACAGCCCTCATCGTGGAGTCGACTCTGCGTGAGTTCAACTGTGCTCCTACTATAACTGCATCCCCTTTTATACTGCAAATCGGATGACGATGTTATCTTCTAATGTGTTATTCTTTTGTTCTTAATATCTACAACTTAAGGGGCATTATAATGTAAAGATAGTGAAGGTTATCAGTATTATTTTTATACTTTATACTGAGGTTAAACTACTTTAATATAAGATAGTTAATTGATTCAGGCGTACGAGTATGTATCCACTATATTTTCGTATAGGGTTAACATAGTGACACCAACAGACTTAAAGTATCATCTGGAGAGTCTATGATGAAAGAGAAAGTTTGCATTCACGTCTTACATCACTAACAATTAAGTTTAAAAAATAAAAGAAGCGGCAAAAGTTATCCAGCAGCGTTAGACATATTATATTCCTGACATAGAGCCAATATATCTTATTTACTCGTCGGTAGGTATAGCATAACAACAGAATTAACAAAGAAGTAGGTTACTGTTAGGCTGCATCATTCCACTGCCGGGCAAAGGCCTCACCCCATGACTTCCAACTCTTGTGATCCCGGTCTAATGTGGACCACTCGTCGTTTGTTTTATTTTAAACAAACTTAAGATATTATAAAGATTTTCCTAAGAAATCTGTCTGTCTCTGTCTAGTTTACCTATAGAACGTTTTAACTACATAAGTAAAATTTGTATAATAGCGGAAAAATCGGAGGAACTCAATCTCAAATTCAAACTCAAAGCATTTATTTTAAATAAACCAATTACAGGAACTTTTGATTGTCAAGGGGTCGTTCGGTCAGAAAGATGAAGCTAGTTCCAAAGCGTAGTAGGTACTGTGAGGTCTTATTATTGGAATTCAGCCTCACACATTATACAGGCTGGCAAGAACACTATGGCATCCGAACAATCGAACATTATATATTTAAATTAGGATTTTCGTATGGTGTTCTTTTGTTGATGAAAGAAAACTAGTTTAGCCCCTGGCGTCGGTCGCGTAATATTGTCCTTTGCATTGTACTATTGGTTTAAATATAGTCTTGTTTTTTTTCAAAAGTTCTTTAATTTTTACACTATACACGATCCCGAGTATCACAGTTAAGTGTAGTGCTAACAGTACCTATGGAGAAGAACGGGCAAGAAACTCCACTTACACTCTTTTAAATCAAAATATTGTTACAAAATATTGGTTACATCATTCATGTTGAAATTATACATGTGAAAACAATATAAAAAGACGTGCACGTTAAAAGCGTCCGTAACAAAAATAAAAACAAAAACAATAAAATAAAAAAATTAAAATAAACCGTGGTAGCTAAGAAATGACCAGTCCCTATTCTGACGGCGCCCGTTCATGAACATGACGCATGGATCAGCACCATTTAGCTCAACCATTTTGAAGGGAACTTAATGATCCAACACACACGCCACCATCAGCGAGACATTTGAGTGAGCATGACATACTCTCAACCGCCAGGGCACATTCAAGTCAATCAAAGACGTACCCAGTAAATGGCAGCTTTATGGAATGTACATGGTCACAGTGCTCACACATGTGATATACAATAATACAATACAAATAGATTTAATTTATACAAAGCAACGATAGTTTTTACAATCTTCAACAGCTGCCACAATACTTTCTAATGTTAATCATTTAATTTATGTGCTCTTGTGGAGCTGGACCAGCGGTGAGCCAAGCATTTTATCAGCGGCGTAATCCCCCAACTTATAATATGCTTGGCAGCATAGTGTGCGTTTTATACAAGATTTAAATTTCGTTTCGTTCAGTTGGAGTATGTGGGGAGGTATTTTATTATAACATTTTAAACAGTACCCCATGAAGGATGAGTCTACTTTAGCCAGTCTGAAACCCGGTTTGAAGGAAACGCAAATAGTCCGACCAGGTGGGGGCCAAGAAGCCGTGAATGTCAGGTTGGCGGGTGTATTTTTCAGAAATGGTCGAAATATATCTCAAAATTTAGTACCTAATTAGTACCAAATTGTACCACTTGTGAAATAATTTGTACCTCGTGGGATCGCAAGTTATTGCAATAGTTTCATACACCCGCCATTCTGACGTCAGCTTGGCGGGTGTATTTTTGTGTAGCCTAGATTACTGAGAAGTTGGATATAAAACATATATGGATATTTAGTACCTAATTGGTACCTCTCTAAACATACCTCAAGTCGGTGAAATCTCATTGGGATTCGACAGAAAATTAAAAATTCACTTTCCCATATACAGGTTGTTACAATATTTTGCTTATTTGACACAAAGAGTCAGAGAGCCTACGACCAAAACCATGTCGCATCGTTTTACGATGAAAACCGTCTAAAATCGTTAGTTTAGACGGTTCTTAGCCCAACTTGGTAGGTAGTACAAAGGGCCTACCACCAGCTCAAAAGCAGTATTATTTTAGTATTACTTCAGTGGGAAAAAGAGATGGAGCTATACGTCTTCTAGAGGTTCATCTCTTTCCCCCACTGCAGTAATATTAAAATAATACTGCTTTATGAGCTGATGGTAGGCCCCCTGATCAGAAACGTCGCACAATTTGCGACGTTTCTGGGTCAGACAGTTTTACCACAATATGTCTGATATTAAAAACGTACATTGGATTCGTTATTTTATTATGAAAAAAATAGTTTGCAGACATTTTACGCGTCACATGTGGCCTGAGCGACACTAAAAAGATGCATGTTACGTTTAACAAAAATTGCCATTTCTAAAATATACATTGCCGAAAATGTTAACAGCTTTAGGGACTTAAACACTGGAAAACAGCTATCAGTCGATTTCATATCGACCTCGAACAACGTTTTTGGGCTTTGAATACCTGTTCCCGCAGGCAAGAATTTCCCCAGAAAATTATACCGTATATCAGAATGGAAGCTACGAGACCATGGTATACAATCAAACTTGTGGTGATGTTAACTTTATTAGTCAAATTGAATAGAACATAAGTAGTTATGCTAAATTTTTTATATACCTCTTTCTTCTACTTGAGGTTTCCACGTCATTTGACTGTCAATTACTATGCCTAGAAATTTTGCTTTTTGTACTTGGTCTATTTTAGTTCTAATAAATTCAATTTTTAAATTTGGTAATTATGTCCGCTGATAAAAATGTATTATGTTAGTCTTTCCTAAATTAATTACTAATTTATTGTCGTCATGCCAATTCACAACGTCCACGAGTGTATTATTTATCTCCTGTTCATATTTATTTGCATTAGAACAACTGATTAAAGCAGCTCAGGTAAGCTCCTTATTAATCGTACGTATAAATACCCACGCCGCAATACGATTTTTTTTTGTCTGATATAATTGCTATGTTACCGATCGGAAAAAAAAAATCAATCGATTCAATACATAAGTTGCTCACATTTACTTCTGAAAAACCATTTATTCGACCAATGTTCACTTGAAAACAAGATTTTCAGACTAGGCAAATTATTTTCGCAAATGCTCTCCTGGGTACGTGTGACGCTAATGATGTCTAAAAATTGTGTTTTCGGTATCTAAAACATTTATTTAAATTCAGAATAACCAATAGATTTTATACGGTTTTGGTCGTAAAACGATGAGGTAAAAATTTTGGTCATGAGCTCTCGTCGAATACCAGTTGAGGAAACCGGGGATACTTGAATATAGGGATACTTAGCATCAGGTGGAATGACAGCTCACTTCACCTACGTGAAAAAAAAAATAAAAGAAGAATAGGGTCAGTTGGTGATGGTAAGTTATTTTAGTTTTTTCAGGTATTGTTTATACTTAAGAAATACTTTTTTCTGGTCTTCTAGTTTAATAGTAGTTTTACGACCACGTTTCATTTTAATTTAGTTAAACATTATTTCATATTTAGAAGAATGTAGGAAAGAAAGGGGCAGGTCGGTTATCTGCAAACAGATGTCAAAATTATGGCCACTTCGATCATGGTAAATGTAAATAAATATATAACATCTATGATTACCATCCATGATTTACTTTGTAACGTGAACTAGAAACAGGTAAAAAAAAAAAATACGTCTGCGAATATACCTACACCTTTTTCAAATAAATTTTCATGTCATGTGTTTTCAGGCAACTAAACGACATGCCAGCCGGCCGGTCTCAAACTTAAAGCATTTATTTCAAATAAACCAATTACAGGTACTTTTGAATTGTCAAGGGGTCGGTCAGTCAGAAAGATGAAGCTAGTTGCCCATTCCAAAGCGTAGTAGGTACCTATGGCGAAGAACGGGCAAGAAACTGGAGTATCGTTTACTCCATCCGGTCTATTCAGTAAAATCTCACCGTGTAAACACGCGTAGGTGAAGTGAGCTTTAAGTAAGCTGTCAATCTCTAGCATCACATGGAATGTCATATCGGTTGATGCTAGGGGTTGACACTATTGACAGCTCACTTAACCTTATTTTACACGGTGAGATTTTACAGAATAGATCGGCTGCTGCGGTCTATTCAGAAAAAAAATGAGCCGTCGCGGGACGACTGGCAGATGTGAAAAATTGAAATTATTATGTACATAATAATTTCGATTTTTCACGTCTCCATCTGCATATGCATAAAAGGATAGTTTACGACAGGAAATAAACATGGCAACTGTTGGCGTGGCGATGCGTCGGCGACGCGTCGCCACGCCTACAGTTGGGCTGACCCACCGCTATAGATGTTTCACATCAAAAACTCACCGTGAAAATGCAGGTGAAGCGAGCTGTCATTCCACCTGATGCTAAGTATTCCTATAGTCAAGTGTCCCCGGTTTGCTCTACTTGTGTCAAACAAGCAAAATATTGTGACAGCCTGTATATGGGAAAGTGAATTTTTCATTTTTTGTCGAATTCCAATGAGATTTCACTGACTTGAGGTATGTTTAGAGAGGTACCAATTAGGTACTAAATATCCATATATGTTTTATATCCAACTTCTCAGTAATCTTGGCTACACAAAAATACACCCGCCAAGCTGACGTCAGAATGGCGGGTGTATGAAAATATTGCAATAACTAGCGATCCCACGAGGTACAAATTATTTCACAAGCGGTACAATTTGGTACCAATTAGGTACTAAATTTTGAGATATATTTCGACCATTTCTGAAAAATACACCCGCCAACCTGACATTCACGGTGAATGTCAGGTTGGCGGGTGTATTTTTTATGCTTTATACTGAGGTTAAACAACTTTAATATAAGATAGTTAATTGATTCAGGCGTATGTATCACACGTCTATTGTATTTTACTTTAATATATTTTCGTATAGGGTTAACATAGTGACACCAACAGACTAAAAGAATCATCTGGAGAGTCTATGTTGAAAGAGAAAGTTTGCATTCACGTCTTACATCACTAACAATTAAGTTTAAAAATAAAAGAAGCGGCAAAAGTTATCCCTCAGCGTTAGACATATTATATTCCTGACATAGAGCCAATATATCTTATTTACTCGTCGATAGGTATTGCATAACAACAGAATTAACAAAGGAGTAGGTTACTGTTAGGCTGCATCATTCCACTGCAGGGCAAAGGCCTCACCCCATGACTTCCAACTCTTGTGATCCCGGTCTAATGTGGACCACTCGTCGTTTGTTTTGTTTTAAACAAACTTAAGATATTATAAAGATTTTCCTAAGAAATCTGTCTGTCTCTGTCTAGTTTACCTATAGAACGTTTTAACTACATAAGTAAAATTTGTATAATAGCGGAAAAATCGGAGGAACTCAATCTCAAGATCAAACTCAAAGCATTTATTTTAAATAAACCAATTACAGGTACTTTTGAATTGTCAAGGGGTCGTTCGGTCAGAAAGATGAAGCTAGTTGCCCATTCTAAAGCGTAGTAGGTACTGTGAGGTCTTATTATTGGAATTCAGCCTCACACATTATACAGGCTGGCAAGAACACTATGGCATCCGAACAATCGAACATCATATATTTAAATTAGGATTTTCGTATGGTGTTCTTTTGTTGATGAAAGAAAACTAGTTTAGCACCTGGCGTCGGTCGCGTAATATTGTCCTTTGCATTGTACTATTGGTTTAAATATAGTCTTGTTTTTTTTTTCAAAAGTTCTTTCATTTTTACACTATACACGATCCCGAGTATCGCAGCCAAGTGTAGTGCTAACAGTACCTATGGAGAAGAACGGGCAAGAAACTCCACTTACACTCTTTTAAATCAAAATATTGTTACAAAATATTGGTTACATCATTTATGTTGAAATTATACATGTGAAAACAATGTAAAAAGACGTGCACGTTAAAAGCGTCCGTAACAAAAATAAAAACAAAAACAATAAAATAGTTAAAATAAAAAAATTAAAATAAACCGTGGTAGCTAAGAAATGACCAGTCCCTATACTGACGGCGCCCGTTCATGAACATGACGTATGGATCAGTACCATTTAGCTCAACCATTTTGAAGGGAACTTAATGATCCAACACACACGCCAACATCAGCGAGACATTTGAGTGAGCATGACATACTCTCAACTGCCAGGGCAAATTCAAGTCAATCAAAGACGTACCCAGTAAATGGCAGCTTTATGGAATGTACATGGTCACAGTGCTCACACATGTGATATACAATTATACAATATAAATAGATTTAATTTATACAAAGCAACAATAGTTTTTACAATCTTCAACAGCTGCAACAATACTTTCTAATGTTAATCAATTAATTTATGTGCTCTTGTGGAGCTGGACCAGCGCTGAGCCAAGCATTTTATCAGCGATGTAATCCCCCAACTTATTTTATGCTTGGCAGCATAGTGTGCGTTTTATACAAGATTTAAATTTCGTTTCGTTCAGTTGGAGTATGTGGGGAGGTATTTTATTATAACATTTTAAACAGTACCCCATGAAGGATGAGTCTACTTTAGCCAGTCTGAAACCCGGTTTGAAGGAAACGCAAATAGTCCGACCAGGTGGGGGCCAAGAAGCTGTACCGCACACTTTTAAACGTTTTGACAGTGCCAGGTGAGGGGTTATGGAAACAATGATCTAACAATGTTTCTTTATTTCGTTTTAGAAAGCTTTTAACCGTTACCCTTGTCAAATGAGTGCTGTAGAATAATTAAACAGGGATTACCTATTTTCATCCACGGACCTGTGTAGTGTACGTGTACCTCCTAACACTATAAGCTCAGTTGGAAAGCATTTGCTCAGAATAGCTTTCTGGCGAAATTTTGCCCTAGATGACGTTTTGGCTATCGTAGTTTGTGTGTAAAGCAATATTTTCTAATTGTTTAAATTAAATAAGTCGTTTATGTGTCTTATAATTTTGATCTACGAATCTTTTTTCCATCTAGGAAGACTTGACTAGATTGAAGAAAGCAAGTTAAGAAGGGCAGAACGTTAGTGGATTGGTCCGTCTGTACATGGTCGATATCACGTAGTGTACTGTAAGCAACTCGCTTGGCTGCGGCACTCGGAATCGTGTATAGTGTGATAAATTAAAGACTTTTGAAGAAACAGACTATAATTAAATCAATAATACAATGCAAAGGACAATATTATGCGACCGACGCCAGGGGCTAAACTAGTTTTTCTTACAACAAATGCACACCATACGAAAATCCTAATTTAAATATAAAATGTTCGAATGTTCGGATACCATAGAGCGTTCTTGCCAGCCTGCATAATGTGTGAGGTTGAATTCCAATGATAAGTCCTCACAGTACCTAGTTCAAAAACTTCGGGAACCTCTTAACCTACTCATGATCTCGGACTTCCAATTTAAGCCTCACTTACCATTCAATTTTGTAATTTGAGACTTCTGCTAAAACTTTCGGTACTTATAAAAGGATTGATGACTCCAATTATTTTCCAGATGGGAGAATTTGATATCTTATTAAAGATAGTTGTGCTTGAGAAATCTGAAAAAAGGTATACCTAATAATATGGTTCTAAAAAAAATTAGTAAGTAGTAGGGTTTCCTAGCTGAGATAATTTAATACCCACAATAAATTCAGTCTCGTCAGGTTTATTTTTATACAGGCTAACTAATTCATTTTTATTGTTTTCTCTGCCACATTTCCGGCTAGGGACAGACCATCTCTTTTCTCTTAGCGGGTAATTAAGTGAAGACTTAATTCATAAGGTACAGATCGGCTCTTGGAGGGCCGTGACCTTTAAGAAAGTATTATGCTTCCGAAACTGCAGACCCGGATCAGGAGAGGACCATCCTGCCTGGAGACCACAGAGACGAAGGCACCGAGAAGGCAAGAGCCTCGGTTCTTATACCAGTATGGGCCGTTACGCCACATATTAAGTCTCTACAGGGTCACATCTACACAAAAAAAGGAGACCATGATATCTGAGTTTTTTTCGGCATTTCTTCTCAGGGATTGGTCAGCTAGGAAATACCGGCGCAGTGCGGCAGTGTCTTAAAAGACCTATTAACATATCCTACTTATTTATTTATTTGTCTTACCAATCCTAAAAATATTATAAAAGTGAAAGTTAATAACCTGAATTGCTAAGTAATAAGTAAGTAGTAGGTAAGTAGTATTGTGGCTAAGTAATAACAGCTGCACGGGTCGATCGATCAGGTTAAGCTACGCTTGCCGCGGTTGGTCCGTGGATGGGTGACCATCTTTACATACCGAGACCCCTCCGTGTCTCGAAAAGCACGTTAAACCGTTGGTCCCGGCTGTCATTTGTATCTTTGACAGTCGTTACGGGTAGTTAGAAGCCCAAAAGTCTGACAACCAGTCTTACCAAAGGGTATTGTGTTACCTAGTCACTAGGTTGTGGAGGTCAGATAGGTAGTCGCTCCATGTAAAATACTGGTATTCAGCTGCATCCGGTTAGACTGGAAGCCGACCCCAACATAGTTGGGAAAAGGTTAGGCAGATGATGAATAACCTGAATTAATACATTGAATACTTTTTATCCCGATATTCCCACGGAATTGAGACTTATGCGGGTGAAAGTGCGGGGCGCTGCTAGTAATAATATAATATTATAAATGTGAAAGTTTGTGAGGATGGATGGATGTTTGTTGCTCTTTCACGCAAAAACTACTAAACGGATTTGGATGTTTGGCATACAAATAACTTGCAACCTGGATTAACAGATAGGATACTTTTTATCCCGATATTCGTACGGGATCAAGACTTGTACGGGTGAAACCGCGGGGTGCAGCTAGTCAAAACATAATTTTACTTCATTTCAATACAGGTGCTAAGATTAACCCTAGAGAACTGGAGACCAGGGTTTGTGGGGACCGTAAGCATGAAGAGGTCACATCCTGCTGCAGACCATGAGGTTGATTGGAAAACAAGCGTTTTCCCTTCCTTGCACAGGAAGAGCACCAGGTGAGTTTGTTTTATTTATGTAAAGGTAAACAAGCCAACTAAATACATACACAGCATCTGCATGCATAGTATAAGTTAAAACGTGATTTGCTCATACAATGAATTACGTATGTATTGTAATTTTCACTTTCTATGAAAATTAACCCATGAATCATGTATGAAATCTAATGTAATACCTTTAAATGAGCAATTCTTGTATATATATAATTTGAATCTCTGAAACGGCTCCAACGATTTTCATGAAATTTAGTATGCAGGGGGTTTCGTCATCCAGATATTGACTCTGTACGTGTAGGCTGTAGTAGATATTAGTTGTTTATTTTTAGTTTGTAGTTGTAAAGTTCAAGCTGCATAATTGGTTGCATAATGGCATGGTTTGAACATTGTGGAATACCCCATTAGTCAGTAAACCTTTGTTTTATTTCACCCAAACTCGACCTCTTAAAACAAGTTTTATAAATGAATGAACGAATGATAAATTTATTTGCAAGAATATAGGTAACTAATATAAGTTCTTAAGTTCTATGGGTTTCACTGGATCTCCTAGTCAACACGTGGTGACAGTTTTGCCTCCACAGCAACACACCTAGCGTGGTCGGGTATCTTCATACCCTTCACACTAGACTGGATAGGACCCCGTTGCACATTAAGATAGGCAACGGGCCAAATCAAGCTTAGGGCTCACCGATAGGCACTCATCCTCCCTGTCTTACCCGACAGGGCGGGATTGTACACATCCCCGGCATTCCCACCGGGGAGATAGGCATAGTTAGGCTATTCCCTCCCCCCCCGCCATTATGGCTACCAAAGTAGACCTCGAGCTTCTCTCGAAGCAATTAGTTCATCTCCTCGAATCTATATTCGACTCGGAGCCTTCCCTCCACGGGAAATATAGGGATCGTCTCTCCAGCCTCTTGAGCATTTCAAGAGGCGAAAACCCCCACCAGGATAACAGCGTCGCTACTTTCAGCGACCCTCTAGACACCCCTCCGACCGTAGAGTCACCCAGACCCCCCTCCCCCTCCCCCCCGTCGGAGTCAATGGACACCGACGCCCCCGCTGCTTCTTCAAAGCAACCCTCGTACCCCTCTGGCTCGGAGGAAGACGAGGTAAAGTCCGCTGCTTCCTCTACCTCTTCCTCCCCCTCCGACGACGGCTTCATAGCCGTCCAAGGTAAGGGGAGAAAGAGGAAGAACAGGAAGCAGAGCTCTGCGCAGGCCTGTAAGGTCGCCGCAATCGAGGACTCTGACTCCTCTTCGTCCACAGTCACCCTCAAACCTGCGGTGGTAAAACAACGCGCTACCGTCGCAACTTGCGCTACCGTAGCTTCCCCCTTCCCCTCCACCGCACCACCGACCGCGACTACCGCGAAGGCCCCCCCCGCGCCCCTCGCCCCCCGAATCGCGTCATCCTCCGCAAAGGATCCCCCCGCGCCCCCCGCCTCCCCGACCGCATCATCTACCGCGATGGATTGCCCCGCGCCCCCCGCGAAAAAGATTCCCCCTCCACCCCCCCTGTTCGTACAGGACAAGGGGAAGTGGACGGACATCTCAAAATGGTGCGCTGATCAAAAGATCAGCTTCACCAGCGCCCGAAATACCCAGCAGGGTATAAAAGTTCTAGTCCCTACGTCGCGCGACTATAGGGAACTAACCCGTCTACTGAGAGCGAGAGGTGTGTCATACCACACCTACTCTCTCCCAGAAGAGAAACAAGTTCGCGTTGTCATAAAACGCATCCCTAGGGAAATCCTCCCCTCTGAAATTCTCGCCGACCTTCAGTCGCAGAACGTCCCGGTAGACGAGGTCCATCGTATGCACCGCTCTAGAGGCGGTGACCTCTACGACATGGTCCTCGTTATCTGTCCGCCCGTAGAGGGCTACCATCCGATATTTCAAATTCGTTCTCTGTGTCATCTCACAGGGTTCGAGATTGAAAAACGCCTAAAGAGTGGCATTGTCGGTCAATGCCACAGGTGCCAGTTATACGGCCACTCACAGCGGAATTGCCATGCTACACCCAGGTGCGTAAAGTGCCTGGGAGAGCATAGCACTTCAGACTGCCCCCGTCCCAAGGACCGTACCCTATGTACCGTACCTCCTAGCTGCGTTCAATGCGGCAAAGAGGGCCACCCGGCTAACTACCGGGGTTGTTCAAAAGCCCCTAAGGCCTCTTCTCCCAAGCTGGGGAAGCGCTCCGGCGCCCGCCAGCAAAGGGAAACTCCCTCCTCATCCTCTTATAGGATTCCCTCCGCCCTTATGCCCCAACGACTAAGCCCTCAGAGGCCTAGTCCGTGGAATTATCTCCACCACCAGCAGTCTTTCCCTGCCTTGGTGCCCTCTTACGGTCATTCCCCCCCCCCCCCGCCGCCCCCCCCATCTCCTCCCCCCCCACCTTAGGGACCCCCGCTTCCGTGGCACCGCGCCACCCGCGCACTCTGCGCCCCCCGCGCCCGCCGCGCCCCCCACTTAACCCGCGCCTGCTCCCCAAGCTCCGCGTCCCCCGACTGCCGGTCCCGTGACCGAGCAGATGTCAGGTGTTGCCTCGTTCAACATAATCACGTCAAATTACGCGAGTTTTGCCTCCCCGCGTGCTAAGGAAAAGGCAAAACTCATCGTCGCCGCCCAAGGCAATATCATTAGGATTCAATCCATTTATAATGCGTATCCGGATATTACGCAAGCCCTAGAATCCCTCGCCCAAACCCCTAAATCTTTCAATGGATAACGAGGCCTTAGCTAGATTTAAACCCCGATCCCTAATAATAGGTTACTTTAACGCCAACGGCATAAAATCCCAAAGGGAAGAAATAGGGCTCTTCCTCCGCGATCATCAAATATACGTTCTCTTAATACAAGAGACTTTCCTAAAGCCTTGCAATCGTGATCCGTCACTTGCCAATTACCGGATAGTTCGCAATGACAGGTCGCGATGTCACAAGGGTGGCACCCTGATCTATTATAGAAAGCAGCTTCACTGCATCCCACTAGACCCTCCCCCCCTCTCGGTATTAGAAGTCTCCGCCTGCCGTCTAGGCATGTCAGGTCACGAGCCGATCACTCTCGTATCGGTCTATAATCCCCCCGGTAACACCACCGGGCATTACCCTCACCAACGCCTCTCAAACGACCTCTCGATTCTACTCGCTATGAGTAACTCGCTCATTATAGCGGGCGATCTAAATGCCAAACATCCCTCTTGGAACAGTTCGGTAACCAATCTCAGAGGTCAACACCTGTTCGACCTCTCAAACTCCCTGACCTTTGACGTCATCGCTCCCATGACTCCCACCCATTTTCCGCTCACGAATCCAAATCATGCCCCCAATATCTTAGACGTGGCGCTCCTTAAGAACGTCAACCTAAAGTTAGATTCAATAGAAACGGTACAAGAGCTAGACTCTGATCACCGCCCGGTAGTCATGAGACTATACCCCCGCATAGGTCTTTCCGACCCGAACGCCCCCCCTATCACTAAGAGGATCACGGACTGGAAGAAAGTAAGCACACAGCTGAAATCCAACACGTCCCCTCAACTAGACTCTATCCCCGACCTTTTCGACTCGGTCGCCGACACCACGGCCGCGATCGACTCACTCACTAATCACGTACAAACCGTCCTGAACGATTGTTCAAGGGAAGTTCCAGCGACGGACGACCGTCGCTGGAACTTGCCGGACGACGTGCGTGCATTACTGACTGAGAAGAACGCGGCCATACGTGCCTACGATAGCTTTCCCTGTAACGCCAACAAAGCCCATATGCGCTATTTACAGAGATCTGTAAAGACACGTATAGCGGAGCTGCGGGACGCGAGCTGGGGAAAGTTACTCGGCGAACTAGAGCCCACCCATCAGGCCTTCTGGGAGCTCCAGAGGAAACTCAGGTCTCCCCAGGTCTCAGCCATGCCCCCCCTGACCCGTCCCGATAAATCCATCGCATTCGACGATGCCGAAAAGGCTGAATGCCTCGCAGACAGCCTCGAGGCCCAATGCACTCCCAGTTCTCTACCTGTAGACAAAGCTCACCTGAAAAAGGTCGACGCCGAAGTCGAACGTAGAGCCTCCCTCCCTCCCGTCGATGACCCTGATTGTCCACTGCCCCCCGTCCTCCCGGACGAGGTGCACGACATCATCAAGGGTCTTAAAGTCCGTAAAGCCCCCGGTTCAGATGGCATCACCAATAGGGTGATCCAACTATTCCCTGCCCACCTAATAATGCTTTTGACCACCATCTTCAATGGTGCCTTAAGCAACAATATCTTCCCCCAGTCATGGAAGGAGGCCACGGTTATCGGTATCCCAAAGCCCGGCAAGCCCAAAACCGAGGCCTCTAGCTACCGTCCCATCAGTCTGCTCAAGGTTCTCGGAAAAATCTATGAGAGGCTTATTTATAAGCGCCTCAGAGATTTCGCCGAGACCAAGGGCCTCATCCCCAACGAACAGTTCGGCCTTCGAACTGAGCACTCTAGCGTGCATCAGGCCCACCGCATCGTAGAATCCATAAGCGCTGGTTTCCAGCGCGGGACTATGACCGGTGCAGTATTCTTCGACGTAGCGAAAGCGTTCGATAAAGTCTGGCACAACGGCTTAATATACAAGCTGTACCAACTCGGCGTGCCAGATCGTCTCGTACTCATCTTACGAGACTTTTTATCGAATCGCGTCTTCCGTTATCGTATCGAAGGAGCGTTATCCACTCCCCGTCCCATCCGCGCAGGTGTCCCCCAGGGCTCTGTGGTGTCCCCCCTCATTTTAACGCTATACACAAGCGATATCCCAAAAGGTTGCGGTAGGTCGCAGTTGGGTCTGTTCGCAGACGACACTGCCATCTACTTCAGCTCTAGATCCCCCGACATCATTCGCCTAAATCTCCAACGCGCAGTAAATAGACTGGCAGCTTGGTTTACAAAATGGCGGATAGAAGTCAACCCCGATAAAAGCCAAGCGGTTCTCTTTACGAAGCCGCGTTCAAGGCTCAAAAACCCCCTCCCCCGACCAATCACCATGTTCGGCAAGCCGATCCCTTGGGAGAAGCGAGCTAAATATCTCGGTGTCGTTCTAGACCATCATTTGACTTTCGCAGAGCACATAAAGATGGTTCGTTCGCGAGCCTCTTTCGCTCTCGGTAGACTCTTTTACTTGGTGAATGCACGTAGCAAATTGTCACTTAGGTGCAAATTGCGCGTTTACACGGCGTGCATTCGACCGATCATGACCTATGCGGGTGCCGTCTTCGCTCATGCGAAACCCCGTCATATCCATAGGATGCAAACAGTGCAAAATAAATTCCTCCGTAGGGCCACAGGTTCCCCCTGGTTCGTCAGGAACGAGGCACTCCACCTCGACCTAAAGATTCCCACAATCCATCAGTTTCTAAAACGCCTTTCCAAGCGTTTCTTTGAGTCCGCGGCCAAACATCGCAACCCTCTGGTTGTCGAGGCCGCCAGTTATGTCCCGAGTAAAATCAGTCATGTTCGCCGTCCAAGGCATATCCTCGTAGATCCCGATGACCCCATAACCCTAAAGGTGTTTTTTTTTTTTTAATAATGCGTACCTATGTTAAGGAGCTATTTTAGGTACCTACATCAAGCTTTAATCAGTAAGCCGACGTTCGCACGGACGTAATAAAATCGCAGCGGGATTTTATCGCGCACTGTATTTTCAACTCTCGGTGTTAAGCCGAGCGTTGAGAATCCAACGCGCTGGAACGCACTCTCGTCCCAGCTCGTTGAAAAAACACACTATTGGATTTTCAACTCTCGGCGCTAAGCAGAGCGTTGAAAATCAAGAGCACGAAAAAAGGAACCAGATCTCGATAGGGCAACATATAGTTGCCCGTGCGAAAAACACTCTTGGCGTAAATCTATTTCTACGTGCTTAAATGTTTGCCCCTGGGCCTTATTAATTGTTACCCCAAACGATACCTTCACCGGAAATCGCGCGCAGTACTTGATCATTATTTTGCTGCGATGTTATTTTAAAACTGCGATATCTCCTAAGATATTTATTAAAATCGAATGATGGAAACGGCAATTTTGTTTTAAATTAAATACTTGTGATGAATAACGTATTTATTTGGATAAGGATTAATGTCATGTTTATAAAAACACCTTCCTAAATAACGCATTACTTTTGAACAAATTTGGTTAGCATAAAAAAGGTTAGAGTGAGCCAACCTTAAAAGACAGACATATGCTGTCGCAGACTTTTTTTTAGAACTTTTAAAGGGGAACAATTCTGTCATACATGATTTTTGCGAAACTTTAAATGTTTACGCAGCGCACGCAGCGGAAGCTCTCAAAAGGAAAAAAATTATCCCGATTTTGAAACATTATTCATTGGTGCTCCGCTCCTATTGGTCTTAGCGTGATGATATATAGCCTATAGCCTTCCTCAATAAATGGGCTATCTAACACTGAAAGAATTTTTCAAATCGGATCTGTAGTTTCTGAGATTAGCGCGTTCAAGCAAACAAACAAACAAACAAACTCTTCAGCTTTATATATTAAAATAAATATATAAGTAAATAAGTATAAGTATAGAAGATAGAAGTATAGATATAGATATAGATTATAAGCTAATATATGATTTATATTTTTACGTGAATAATAGTAACATAATGATATGTTTGTATGACTAGGAAATGTATCTACAAGACAAGAAAATAGGTGGTGTTAACGCCATAACTTACTCATTTTTAGATTTCATGCCTAATCACTGGCAACTCTAATTGGTATCTGTGCGACACAAGGTTCCTTCCGCTTCATTCTTTGTTCCGATTTCTCTCTCTCCTTTCCGCAACCCTTGTGGTGCCTAAGCGAGAGCGAAAAGGAAGATTCCTCATGGCGCATACGTCGCCGCCATGAAGAAAACCGTCAGTTTCTCAATCGACATAGCCGCTTGTGGGTCAAAATAAAACCAAAGTCGAAAAGGACGCATATTTCACCGCGAAGAACAAAGACTGTCATTAAACTGTGCAAGTGTGTGTCTGTGTTTTGTGGAAAGTGCATGTCCTCGTCCGTACGTGATATCCTGGACGGGCGCCCGCCACGTGGCTAAGAAAACTCTTCTCATCGTGTCTCCGCCATAGCTAACCAAGCAGGTACTATTTCGTATTTCGCATATCACCAAAACATCTACTTGTGTCACAGAACCGCCCCTGATACAGTCCACTAAGGAAATTTCGATTTCACCCTAAGGCTTAGGCCGCCGCACCAGGTGGTATGGTTATTTTAGTGTGGTACTAATCGTTTACCTATCTATACCATAAATATAGATTTTTTATAATAAGAAACAAACATGGAATTAAAAATACTTCAGTTTATTTTTTTATGTTTTTTTAAATTGCTTCATAACAATAATAGTTGTTGTCATTATTTAGTTCAGTCTTCATTCTACAGTTATACATTTACACATCAATCAAGTTACGGTTGCGGTCAACTTTAACGTTAAGGTCTGTGTCCACGAAGTACGTCGAATCGATGGGCGTCCTGTCCACCAAGTTGTAGTTCTTCAGTACCCAGCGGTTCCACCTGGTCTTCATGTCGCACGTCAACTTCTTGTGGAAAATCTTTACATCGACAAACTTCATATTAGGTGTGAAGAAGTTTCCAACATCAATGCGACGATCGAAGGGGAAGCCAAGAGGCATCTTGTCCAGAAGGACAGTTGACCTGAAGTCGTGCCTGATATCTTTGCGGTTCACGTCCAAGATGTTGATGTCAACGTTTTCGACCAGTTTCAATGGTGTCACAATGACGTAGACTAACATGTCCATGCCTCCAACCCAACCCTTAGGAAGCAGAAGCCTGGTGGGAAAACCGGTGTGGTAGTTTCTCAAGTCCTTGATTAGGAAGTCACGCATATCGGTGCTGGACTCAACCTTCTTCATCAAGTCGCGAGTCATCATACGGTCGCGGACAAGGTTGTGCATGTCATAAGAGTTCCTGACGATTGTGTTCTTGCCAGTGGTTAGCTTGTATAGGAAGGTATCTAATTCAACGAAGTTAAGGCGGTTGATGTTGATGTCAATGAGACGGCGCCAGTTGTCCTTTTTCGGTCCGAGGAACACTCTTACAACACAGTCGACAGTCTTATCAGATAATACATCGACGGTGACCTTGAACGGCTGATGGTTGAGGCGGCGCTTGCGAACCAAGAATTTCATGTCAGTTTTGGTCTTTCTCATTTCCTCTTCGGTCAAGTACACGGCGTTGGTCATGTCCATCAGATAGTCATCAAAGTAAGTGACGAGCTTGTCAACCACAACATTATCGATCTTCACTCCGGGGAAATAGAGGTCCTCCTTGGTGTAGCTAGGCAGACGCAGCTTGAACAAGCACACCAGATCAATGATACGTTTCTGCAGCATGTAGAATACTGGGTCACGGAGAGCCGTCTGGTATGTGTCCAGAATAGAAGTAACGACGAAGTACCTGTAACAAAGAATGTTATATTAACAACTGTTAAAAATTACATAGCAATCCTGTCCGATTAATGATTAATTGACTGACAGACTAACAGCACGAAGCTTTATTTAATCACTCAAGATGGGAAAAAATGTTGTACTAAGAAAGGCTTTTCATTTTCAATCTTTGAAGTCATTTAACGTTGGTTACCTTTCCTGTGCTTACAAGTCTCGGATAATCCTACTATAATAATCCTTAATCCTTAATATTATAAATGCGAAAGTAAGTTTGTTTGTTACGCCTTCACGCTAAAACGGCTGAACGGATTTGGATGAAATTTGTCACATATATAGATGATGCCCTGGAAAAGAACGTAGGATACTTTTTTTTTCCCACGGGATCGAGACTTATGCGGGTGCAACCGCGGGGCATAGCTAGTAATACATATAAATAATGTGAAAGTTTGTTAGGATGTGTGTTACTCTTTCACGTAAAAATTACTGAACGGATTTGGATGAAATTTGGCACACAGATAGTTTATAATCTGGATTAACACATAGGATCTTTTTATCCCAATATTCCCCACAGGATTTAAAATTATGCGAGTAAAACCGCGGGGTGCAGCTAGTAGTAGTTAATAAAATTAAAAATCATCAACATACTTTTTATTTTAACAAAAAAAGTATTTTTATACTGTAAGCGCTTTGAGGAAAACAGAGTAGATAGCGATACTTACTTGTCAGAATAGAAAGTGTTAAGACCAAGAGCGGCCTTCATGACGATCAGCAGGTAGCGGTAAGAGTCAACGACGGTCTTGTCAATGTCAAGTCTGTCGATTTTGCCGTAAATCAGTTTTCCTAGAACTTCTATATCTTCAGTCTTGGTCAGTTCAAATCTTCTGCCGTTAATCTGAAAAAAGTGTATGAAGTTTCTTAAAATGTTCGGCCAATATTCCAATATTAGAGGTAGTAGTTATAAAAGGACTGTTATTAAATTTTCACGAAAGAGAAATAATTGGTATAGTAAATGTACTTACTTCGATGAATCCTTTGATAATAGCTTCCCTAATGATCTTCTCATACTCTTCGCACAAACGGATGACGTCAAGGTTGTGGTCGTGAGCAATGACGTAGTTGTTAAATCTGACAGGGAACTCAATACCATTGTGCAGTTTCAGCCAAGGCCAGTATCCCTTCTTGATAGGCTTGTACCAGGATAATTCCCTAATCTTACCTAATCCATTCGACAAACGCTCCATGTAGTATCTAGCAAGAATCTGTTGGGTCATATACACTGTCAGCTCAAAACGTCTCATCTTCAGTTTGTCCATGACTGTGTCCTTCATCCAGAATGGATAATCAATGTGAAAGTAGTAGTAGTAAGTGTTAAGGTCGATATCCTCTGTGAAGTAGCGGAGTTTGTCTTCATCATTGAGGTGAACACGTTTGTCGTAAATGTTCTCGTCGATAATGTAAACGTCCTTGTCGGACTTCTTGATTCCGTAGAAGTCGCACAATTTCAGGTCGACAAGACCCCTCTTCATTTTCAGTAAGTATGCCTTCTGGATAACATTAGCGCGCACGAAGTAGTATGGGTAGATCTCATAGGGAGGAGGCAGAATGATTCCCTTGCAGTCGTCGCGGTGTCTGACTGCCACGGTGAGAGCGTAGACGAACATGCCTTCGTTGAGATACAGGCGCATCCAGCAGGCAGTTTTGATGAAGGTGTTGAAGTCCTTGGCGTAGTACAGCATGTGGAACATGCTGACTACTTCCTTAAGCTGTCGGTCGATGTGCAAGGTGAAGATCTCACCGCGTGGCAGAAATCCTACCTTGAGCATTTTGGTAAAGTCCTTTACGACATCAATTTTCTGGAAAAAGAAAGAATATTTTAAAAAAGCACCGAATTAGGGAAGCATGAAATTGGCAAAAAAATAAACATGGTTTGTTGAAGTGTACTTACTGTGAAAAGCTCTACGTTGTCTTCGATTTTGAAGTTTTTGCCAATGTCCTCAAGGTCCTTGTACATCAAGGGATCCAACACATGGTTCAACAATTTCAAGAGTACCAGCTGCCGTTGCTTGATGTCCAATTTCACTAGAAGTTAAATATTATGTTTAGTGCATAAAACACTATAAAATTACTAACTGGAGTATAGTACATTCTATTCCAGTTCGAAGCTGCCAACAGGGAATGCGTGAAGGGTATTATAATATTGAATTTAGCGACCTTAATATTCTTAGACGATAGTGTCAAAAAAAAAGGAAAAACTCACCTATTGTGGTGTCGTCAGCCTCAGGCCTAGCCATGGCCACGGCGGCCAGGCTCGCAATCAATAATAGGACAGCCCTCATCGTGGAGTTGACTCTGCGTGAGTTCAACTGTGCTCCTACTATAACTGCATCCCCTTTTATACTGCAAATCGGATGACGATGTTATCTTCTAATTTCTTTTGTTCTTAATATCTACAACTTAAAGGGCATTATAATGTAAAGACAGTGAAGGTTATCAGTATTATTTTTATGCTTTATACTGAGGTTAAGCTACTTTAATATAAGATAGTTAATTGATTCAGGCGTATGTATCCACGTCTATTGTATTTTACTTTAATATATTTTCGTATAGGGTTAACATAGTGACACCAACAGACTAAAATAATCATCTGGAGAGTCTATGATGAAAGAGAAAGTTTGCATGCACGTCTTACATCACTAACAATTAAGTTTAAAAAATAAAAGAAGCGGCAAAAGTTATCCCTCAGCGTTAGACATATTATATTCCTGACATAGAGCCAATATATCTTATTTACTCGTCGGTAGGTAAAGCATAACAACAGAATTAACAAAGAAGTAGGTTACTGTTAGGCTGCATCATTCCACTGCCGGGCAAAGGCCTCACCCCATGACTTCCAATGGGGAGAAAAACTCAAAGGTCGATACAGATGTCGCTAGCATCGACTCTGCCTTGTAGAGTTTGTGTTGACGTTCATGAGAATTTGTTATTACTGTTTTCGAATAATTTTGTTAACAAAATGTACACTTTTTGGACTGTTTCACAATTAAAAGCGGAGTTACGTAATAGAAATGCATCAACAGCAGGGAAAAAAGCTGTTTTGATTGAGAGGTAAGCAATAAATAATTTTAAGGTTATAGATAGATAGAATAGAATATTCTTTATTATGTACACCATAAAAATTACAGACATTAATATAGAAATAAATAAATATTCATAAATAATCGATATTCTTTTCGAATCTAATAAGCTGTATGTTTTTGACTTTCAGATTAGAAGCATACGACCGAAACTTTAATTTTAATGCCAACCCAGAGCCTGGTACATCTCTCAGTGACCCACAATATCGGTGCCCACCAACTTCTTCTTTCAAAGACATCAATGCCGATTCGCCGATTCCTGCTCTCAATAGGCAAGAAATACAGTCTTACTTCGAAAGGTGAGTTCATTTATAAAATCTCTTGTGACGTTTCTTTAGTGATACCTTTATATTTAGATCTTAGGACTAATATTAAAGTAGGTACCTCCTTCTATGTAACATGACTTACCAAATTGCCTAAATTGCTATTCTATTTCTTTCAGATTCAATGCTCAGCCAAAAGGAAAGGCTATGTATGAAGCCAGGTGTTTGTTGACTGCACGGTATTTTGTTGAAGGTGCAAACACATACATACAGGGCCAGTGCAAGGCCCAAATGAAAAAAGTTGTCTACATAGTAAACATACAGTTAAGCAATGAAGGCAACATTGAACAATGTCATTGTGAATGTGCGGCAGGCAGCGGTATTGAAGCACACTGCAAACATATTTCAGTGCTACTTTGTGCAATAGAGAATATGGTCCATTCCAAAACTATTATCCTGCATCAGGTTTGTACGCAAACTATCATGACATCTCGCTCGATAGTTCATGGCAAAACGAACGAGCCTATTGCAATTCAAAAATATGAAACAGAATTTCAGTTAAACATACATAAGTGTGGTCTCTTCATTTGCCTGCAATACCCCTTCCTTGCAGCTTCTCCAGATGGGCTCATAGGTGAAAAGACTGTTGTAGAGGTCAAGTGCCCCTATACTGCAAGGTTCAAGCCAATAAATGCAGTTACTGTACCATATTTAGAAAACAGTATCGGGCAATTAACTTTAAAAAGAAACCATCCATACTATGCACAAATCCAAGGACAATTATTATGTACAGGGAGAAAATTTTGTAATTTAATTATTTATTCTTTTAAAGAAATCCAAGTCTGTTTTATCAATAGAGATAATATATATATAGAGGAGATGGTAAGGGAACTTTCTAATTTCTATGAATGTAATTTAAAACCAGAAATCATTAATAAATATTTTTATAAAAATTATGATTCTCTAATAAAACCAAAGTAGAATATTGTTTGTCTTTTATTTATTCATTTTTCATTATACTCTCTCTAAAATTACAACACATGACACAAATAAAAAATATTTTACTTGCTATAGGAATATAATTGTGATCTAATTCACTTTTGAGCATTTTATAGGTTTTAGTAAGACCAATCAACCGGTCAATATGTACTCTTTTACTTGCTAAAGTTCTATCCTTTAATACTGTTAAGCCTGGTAATTGGGTCCGACCTCTTAAAAATGTTGGAGTATTAACAGTAACATTACTTTCAGCAAACATATCTTGAATATTGAAACCACGATCTGCCAGAATAACATCACCACTTTCACACTTCTGTATTAGGTCACTTCTTTCCACAGTTTGCCTGTCACTTACAGATCCTGCATATGCAGGAGAGCAATAGGACAACAGGCCTCCTGGAGTAGCTCCAACAAGTATCTTTAGTGTGTTTCCATGCTTGTAGCTACTCCATGATGCCTGCTGAGCAGTAGGATGTTTTGGTTTCTGTACATGAATTTCTGTACCATCTAAAATAACCCTAACATTAATATTGTATTTTTTAAAATGATCTGGCATATAATAATGAACCAAATCTTTATCTGGCCATATATTTATTTTTGACCAAAGTTGATATATAAAATTAATCCAAGTAATAAATATATTTGACACAGTTGTGGTGCTTATGTTAAAATATCTACTCAATTCAAATATACACTTGTTTTGCCTTAATTTCATTAAAGTTAAAAAGAACTGATCTTCTGTACTAAGATTGATAACTTTGCTTCCAAAATAGTTTATTTTATGAGCTACTGGGCTCAAGGTAGAATACACAAAATAGAATTTCTTATAGGATTCAAATCCTGTGTAAAATTGAATAGCTTTATCATCAGTTTTATATCTATGAATTGTTCCAAACATGTGTTCAATATCAACTTGTGTACCTTTAGAAACAAATTCACATTCAGCTGATATCTCTTCACTCTCTTGCACTTCACTTGTACTTATCTCCACTTCATTGCATGATTCTATTTCCATAGGTAAACTGGATAAACATGTTTCATTACTTTCTTGAGAGCTTGTAGTGAGACTTGTAGGTACATCAAACATTAATTTCCTCCGAGACCTGTTTACTAAACGTTCTAAACGCTGTTTTCCGGATGTTGATTCTAATTTTGTTTTTGTAAAACAAAATATTGAAGGCACTGCAGTTTTCTTCAAGAATTTAGCCTTAGGCTCATACACTGAAATAAATAACATGAATATAATTATTTTCTATGTAAAATCATCTACTGTAACCACGACTTATTATGAATGAATCACACATACCGGTACATTTACTTTGGCCAAAATAATCGTCAGCTACAAAATGAGCAGAGCACAATACAGAGTGCTTGGTTGCTTTAAAGTTTTTGATTCTCAACGCTTTTTCCCAGGATTTCTACGTTTTGGATCCTTTGGAAATATATGTCTCCCTTGATTTTTGCAGTCTGGAGCACAACACTGCGTCATATTTAAAGTATTTAATTATTTTCGATACTTGTTTACTTTTTTATCGCAAATTAGTATGGATTTTGACAGATGACAAGACAAAATAAGGCAAAGTCGATCATGCGACATCTGGTGGGATAAAAAGGCAGTTTTTCACCTCATTCTTGTGATCCCGGTCTAATGTGGACCACTCGTCGTTTGTTTTGTTTTAAACAAACTTAAGATATTATAAAGATTTTCCTAAGAAATCTGTCTGTCTCTGTCTAGTTTACCTATAGAACGTTTTAACTACATAAGTAAAATTTGTATAATAGCGGAAAAATCGGAGGAACTCAATCTCAAACTCAAACTCAAAGCATTTATTTTAAATAAACCAATTACAGGTACTTTTGAATTGTCAAGGGGTCGTTCGGTCAGAAAGATGAAGCTAGTTGCCCATTCCAAAGCGTAGTAGGTACTGTGAGGTCTTGTTATTGGAATTCAGCCTCACACATTATACAGGCTGGCAAGAACACTATGGCATCCGAACAATCGAACATTATATATTTAAATTAGGATTTTCGTATGGTGTTCTTTTGTTGATGAAAGAAAACTAGTTTAGCCCCTAGCGTCGGTCGCGTAATATTATCCTTTGCATTGTACTATTGTTTTAAATATAGTCTTGTTTTTTTTTCAAAAGTTCTTTAATTTTTACACTATACACGATCCCGAGTATTGCAGCCAAGTGTAGTGCTTACAGTACCTATGGAGAAGAACGGGCAAGAAACTCCACTTACACTCTTTTAAATCAAAATATTGGTTACATCATTTATGTTGAAATTATACATGTGAAAACAATGTAAAAAGACGTGCACGTTAAAAGCGTCCGTAACAAAAATAAAAACAAAAACAATAAAATAATTAAAATAAAAAAATTAAAATAAACCGTGGTAGCTAAGAAATGACCAGTCCCTATACTGACGGCGCCCGTTCATGAACATGACGCATGGATCAGCACCATTTAGCTCAACCATTTTGAAGGGAACTTAATGATCCAACACACACGCCACCATCAGCGAGACATTTGAGTGAGCATGACATACTCTCAACCGCCAGGGCACATTCAAGTCAATCAAAGACGTACCCAGTAAATGGCAGCTTTATGGAATGTACATGGTCACAGTGCTCACACATGTGATATACAATTATACAATACAAATAGATTTAATTTATACAAAGCAACGATAGTTTTTACAATCTTCAACAGCTGCAACAATACTTTCTAATGTTAATCAATTAATTTATGTGCTCTTGTGGAGCTGGACCAGCGCTGAGCCAAGCATTTTATCAGCGGCGTAATCCCCCAACTTATAATATGCTTGGCAGCATAGTGTGCGTTTTATACAAGATTTAAATTTCGTTTCGTTCAGTTGGAGTATGTGGGGAGGTATTTTATTATAACATTTTAAACAGTACCCCATGAAGGATGAGTCTACTTTAGCCAGTCTGAAACCCGGTTTGAAGGAAACGCAAATAGTCCGACAAGGTGGGGGGCCAAGAAGCCGTACCGCACACTTTTTAAACGTTTTGACAGTGCCAGGTGAGGGGTTATGGAAACAATGATCTAACAATGTTTCTTTATTTCGTTTTAGAAAGCCTACAGCTTTTAACCGTTACCCTTAGGAGTCAAATGAGTGCTGTAGAATAATTAAACAGGGATTACCTATTCTCATCCACGGAACTGTGTAGTGTACGTGTACCTCCTAACACTATAAGCTCAGTTGGAAAGCATTTGCTCAGAATAGCTTTCTGGCGAAATTTTGCCCTAGATGACGTTTTGGCTGTCGTAGTTTGTGTGTAAAGCAATATTTTCTAATTGTTTAAATTAAATAAGTCGTTTATGTGTCTTATAATTTTGATTTACGAATCTTTTTTCCATCTAGGAAGACTTGACTAGATTGAAGAAAGCAAGTTAGGAAGGGCAGAACGTTAGTGGATTGGTCCGTCTGTACATGGTCGATATCACGTAGTGTACTGTAAGCAACTCGCTTGGCTGCGGCACTCGGAATCGTGTATTGTGTGATAAATTAAAGACTTTTGAAGAAAAAGACTATAATTAAATCAATAATACAATGCAAAGGACAATATTACGCGACCGACGCCAGGGGCTAAACCAGTTTTTCTTACAACAAATGCACACCATACGAAAATCATAATTTAAATATAAAATGTTCGAATGTTCGGATACCATAGAGCGTTCTTGCCAGCCTGCATAATGTGTGAGGTTGAATTCCAATGATAAGTCCTCACATGAGCTACGCCCCACTTGAATAAAGAGATCAGGCAGAGACCTTTATTCAAAGTATCTGAACAATCGTACCCTTCCTGCCTATACCTAAAAGAAACGTTACCTAACGATGGCAATTAAAATACAGAGGGAGGTCTTTCTCTTGCAAGAGAAGGCTTAAGTCAGGACGTACGAATCGCAAAGTCCTGATACCAGGTTAGGTATCAGCCAAGTTAAATGACAATATGTGCTAACATGCACCCAAAAAATTAATATAGTCCTGCTTAAACCTCACTGTACCAAAACCACCGAAAAAGATACAGCAAGGCTCTGACAACAAAAAAACAGATGTGACAGTTCACATCTACCCAGAGGGGGTTTATGAAAATAAAGAACTCTACATCCTAAGCCTTAACTCCATCGGATATAATTGAGCCAGAGGGAACGAAGGATCAAGAAGTAAGCGCTCAACAACATTAAAAACTCACGACCATACTCCAGAGGGAAAATCTCAAAACCTCATTTTATCCTCACAAGACTCAATCTTTACCAAGTGTCAGTTAGCTCTGACTAAACTGTGAGACCTCAGTCATAAGTTAAACCAATTGTGTCAACTAGACACACCTTGCAAGGGCTATGCCCCCGTTAGCGAGGCTGGTGTCAACCTAGACAGAGTACTTCCCCTCCCTCCTGAAGGGATCACAGTTTCCAAAAAATATTTGCCTCTTCTAACTCGCATTAATAAATTCTGGAGTACGTTCATGCTAATTTAGACGAGACGACACATAACATTGAAGACGCAGACAGTGGCTCATTCCCTCAGACTTCTCAGCGATGTGAGGAGTGACAACACCTCACTCGCTCCCGGCAGCGTCCGATAATTGCTCCCATAACATGTAATGAGAAACAAATTTTAACGCATTAAAATAATATTTCATATTCATCACTAAAATAATGTGTCAAATGATGTTTACATCTAAATGACATAATATGACAATAAAATAAGTGACATAAAAACTAATAATTTAATACTACTATGAAAAGGCTTTAATCTAAACAAAGAGTATATAACACTAAAATTGCTGAACCTCTTATTATTTAATTTTAAAAACTCGTATTCTAAAATGTAAAACTTTTTTATAAAATATCTATAAACTTTCGACCTTTTTAATTTATTCAAAATAAAACCCTTTTTACCAAAATAAAAACCTAGATTTTTATGTACAAACTTCAGACTACCATTTATTGTTTGTCTGAACCTGTAGCTCATATCTAAACGAATGGAGGTGAGGTTCTTAGTGATCTTCTGCATTGATTTTCGTACTAATATTTTTCGAAGCCGAAACTTATGTTTACCCATCTTTGAGGTACGAAATTGAAGATTCAGCACACCTTCATCTAATCCTAAATTATCGTTCAATACACGAATATCGTCATCACTTGATTCTGAAATATTGTGAGCCTTCTGTTTTATTTCATTAGGCAATGAGAGACAGCTACGCCAGAGGGGCTTGTTGCTAAGTAATAACAGCTGCACGGGTCGATCGATCAGGTTAAGCTACGCTTGCCGCGGTTGGTCCGTGGATGGGTGACCATCTTTACATACCAAGTCCCCTCCGTGCCTCGGAAAGCACGTTAAGCCGTTGGTCCCGGCTGTCATTTGTAGATCTTTGACAGTCGTTACGGGTAGTTAGAAGCCCAAAAAGTCTGACAACCAGTCTTACCAAGGGGTATCGTGTTACCTAGTCACTAGGTTGTGGAGGTCAGATAGGCAGTCGCTCCATGTAAAATACTGGTATTCAGCTGCATCCGGTTAGACTGGAAGCCGACCCCAAGATAGTTGGGAAAAGGCTAGGCAGATGATGAATGAGAGACAGCTACTCCCATTTATTTCAGTCGCAAATAGAAGATGTTCGTCCTTCTGTACTTCGGAGAATTTTGTACTAATATCTGTATAGTTTTGATCATCAACGAAGTTGTGTTTAATTATTTCCTCATCGTGATCACTATTCTCTCCTATTAAGGGCAGTTCTTTGTGTTCTGAAACATGACTATAAAGAATAAATGGACTGGACTGACCCGATTTTGTAGCTTTTTCCACATGTTCCTTTTCGAACACTTGAACTGATTCGTCTTCATTACTCGCAAGACTGCATCCTAGGCAGTTGCGATCGTCATCATCATCATCAACATCATATTCATTTTTGCCCTCTTGGCAGCTTTGCATTTCTTCCAGTGGGTCATCCTGTCTTCCACTAGAAAATAAATTGGTATGATTATCTACATTCATTACCGCTACCTTCTCCTGTACGCCTACATCAGGCACTATTTGTGCAATTTTCTCTTCTTGCACCCTATATATTTGTTTGTGGCATTTGCACGGGAACTCTGCCCTTAGCATGTCACATAATAACTCAAAGGATATACCGTCGTGGTATATAGATTTATGAAGGTATAACGCTGGACCTTCCAGAAATGCGCGTACTATGAGCGCCCAATCACTATTTCGCCAATCATTATTAGTGGCCATCAGCTTGAACACTGTAATAAATTTCTCGAGGCATACGCCGTTTATGCCGGAGAAAACCTGTATTTGCAGAGTCATCTTGCACTTTTTATAAAAAATAATAAAAACCACTCAACTTCTATTTCCGGCGTGGATCTCGTGTCTTCTTCAGCTCTCCGGAACTATGCGCCTCCCCTATAGGTGACGACTACGCTTTAGAAAGGCGCCTCCACCATTTGTAAGCAACTCGCTTGGCTGCGGCACTCGGAATCGTGTATAGTGTGATAAATTAAAGACTTTTGAAGAAACAGACTATAATTAAATCAATAATACAATGCAAAGGACAATATTACGCGACCGACGCCAGGGGCTAAACTAGTTTTTCTTACAACAAATGCACACCATACGAAAATCCTAATTTAAATATAAAATGTTCGAATGTTCGGATACCATAGAGCGTTCTTGCCAGCCTGCATAATGTGTGAGGTTGAATTCCAATGATAAGTCCTCACAGTACCTAGTTCAAAAACTTCGGGAACCTCTTAACCTACTCATGATCTCGGACTTCCAATTTAAGCCTCACTTACCTTTCAATTTTGTAATTTGAGACTTCTGCTAAAACTTTCGGTACTTATAAAAGGATTGATGACTCCAATTATTTTCCAGATGGGAGAGTTTGATATCTTATTAAAGATAGTTGTGCTTGAGAAATCTGAAAAAAGGTATACCTAATAATATGGTTCTAAAAAAAAGCCTAGCTGAGATAATTTAATACCCACAATAAATTCAGTCTCGTCAGGTTTATTTTTATACAGGCTAACTAATTCATTTTAATTGTTTTCTCTGCCACATTTCCGGCTAGGGACAGACCATCTCTTTTCTCTTAGCGGGTAATTAAGTGAAGACTTAATTCATAAGGTACAGATCGGCTCTTGGAGGGCCGTGACCTTTAAGAAAGTATTATGCTTCCGAAACTGCAGACCCGGATCAGGAGAGGACCATCCTGCCTGGAGACCACAGAGACGAAGGCACCGAGAAGGCAAGAGCCTCGGTTCTTATACCAGTATGGGCCGTTACGCCACATATTAAGTCTCTACAGGGTCACATCTACACAAAAAAAGGAGACCATGATATCTGAGTTTTTTTCGGCATTTCTTCTCAGGGATTGGTCAGCTAGGAAATACCGGCGCAGTGCGGCAGTGTCTTAAAAGACCTATTAACATATCCTACTTATTTATTTATTTGTCTTACCAATCCTAAAAATATTATAAAAGTGAAAGTTAATAACCTGAATTGCTAAGTAATAAGTAAGTAGTAGGTAAGTAGTATTGTGGCTAAGTAATAACAGCTGCACGGGTCGATCGATCAGGTTAAGCTACGCTTGCCGCGGTTGGTCCGTGGATGGGTGACCATCTTTACATACCGAGACCCCTCCGTGTCTCGAAAAGCACGTTAAACCGTTGGTCCCGGCTGTCATTTGTATCTTTGACAGTCGTTACGGGTAGTTGGAAGCCCAAAAGTCTGACAACCAGTCTTACCAAGGGTTATCGTGTTAAGGCTTGTGCAGACCATCGCGATATCGCGGGCGCGACACGGGTTGCGCTGCCTGTCGCGCCCGCGATATCGCGCTGGTCTGCACGAGCCTTTACCAAGTAACTAGGTTGTGGAGGTCAGATAGGTAGTCGCTCCATTTAAAATACTGGTATTCCGCTGCATCCGGTTAGACTGGAAGCCGACCCCAACATAGTTGGGAAAAGGTTAGGCAGATGATGAATAACCTGAATTAATACATTGAATACTTTTTATCCCGATATTCCCACGGAATTGAGACTTATGCGGGTGAAAGTGCGGGGCGCTGCTAGTAATAATATAATATTATAAATGTGAAAGTTTGTGAGGATGGATGGATGTTTGTTGCTCTTTCACGCAAAAACTACTAAACGGATTTGGATGTTTGGCATTCAAATAACTTGCAACCTGGATTAACACATAGAATACTTTTTATCCCGATATTCGTACGGGATCAAGACTTGTACGGGTGAAACCGCGGGGCGCAGCTAGTCAAAACATAATTTTACTTCATTTCAATACAGGTGCTAAGATTAACCCTAGGGAACTGGAGACCAGGGTTTGTGGGGACCGTAAGCATGAAGAGGTCACATGCTGCTGCAGACCATGAGGTTAATTGGAAAACAAGCGTTTTCCCTTCCTTGCACAGGAGGAGCACCAGGTGAGTTTGTTTTATTTATGTAAAGGTAAACAAGCCAACTACATATATACACAGCATCTGCATGCATAGTATAAGTTAAAACGTGATTTGCTCATACAATGAATTACGTATGTATTGTAATTTTCACTTTCTATGAAAATTAACCCATGAATCATGTATGAAATCTAATGTAATACCTTTAAATGAGCAATTCTTGTATATATATAATCTGAATCTCTGAAACGGCTCCAACGATTTTCATGAAATTTAGTATGCAGGGGGTTTCGTGGACGATAAATCGATCTACTTAGGTTTCATTTTTAGAAAACGTCGTTAAAAAAAAAACCGAGCTAAGCTCGGTCATCCAGATATTAAATGACTCTGTACGTGTAGGCTGTAGTAGATATTTATTTTTAGTTTGCAGTTGTAAAGTTCAAGCTGCATAATTGGTTGCATAATGGCATGGTTTGAACATTGTGGACTACCCCATTATTCAGTAAACCTTTGTTTTATTTTTACCCAAACTCGACCTCTTAAAACAAGTTTTATAAATGAATGAATGAATGATAAATTTATTTGCAAGAATATAGGTAACTAATATAAGTTCTTAAGTTATATGGGTTTCACTATATTCGGCATTTTAGCCGTGCAAATATTTAGATTTTACATCTTGGGTAAAGACCACAGTAACAACAACTGACTGACCCCTATAAATATTAAGTAGTAATTTACTGTTACGCATTTGATTAATATTTCGTACCTACGTAAACTTACATTTTATCTTTATACCTAAACTAGCTTCTGCCCGCGACTTCGTCCGCGTGGAGTAACTACTTTGGGCTAACGCTATCTTTAATCCGCGACTTCGTTTAAATAAAGGTGTTTTTTTTTTTTAATAATGCGTACCTATGTTAAGGAGCTATTTTAGGTACCTACATTACGCTTTAATCAGTAAGCCGACGTTCGCACGGACGTAATAAAATCGCAGCGGGATTTTATCGCGCACTGTATTTTCAACTCTCGGTGTTAAGCCGAGCGTTGAGAATCCAACGCGCTGGAACGCACTCTCCTCCCAGCTCGTTGAAAAAACACACTATTGGATTTTCAACTCTCGGCGCTAAGCAGAGCGTTGAAAATCAAGAGCACGAAAAAAAGAACCAGATCTCGATAGGGCAACATATAGTTGCCCGGGCGAAAAACACTCTTGGCGTAAATCTATTCCTACGTGCTTAAATGTTTGCCTCTGGGCCTTATTAATTGTTACCCCAAACGATACCTTCACCGGAAATCGCGCGCAGTACTTGATCATTATTTTGCTGCGATGTTATTTTAAAACTGCGATATCTCCTAAGATATTTATTAAAATCGAATGATGGAAACGGCAATTTTGTTTTAAATTAAATACTTGTGATGATAAACGTATTTATTTGGATAAGGATTAATGTCATGTTTATAAAAACACCTTCGTAAATAACGCATTACTTTTGAACAAATTTGGTTAGCATAAAAAAGGTTAGAGTGAGCCAACCTTAAAAGATAGACATATGCTGTCGCTGACTTTTTTTTAGAACTTTTAAAGGGGAACAATTCTGTCATACATGATTTTTGCGAAACTTTAACTGTTTACGCAGCGCACGCAGCGGAAGCTCTCAAAAGGAAAAAATTTATCCCGATTTTGAAACATTCTTCATTGGTGCTCCGCTCCTATTGGTCTTAGCGTGATGATATATAGCCTATAGCCTTCCTCGATAAATGGGCTATCTAACACTGAAAGAATTTTTCAAATCGGATCTGTAGTTTCTGAGATTAGCGCGTTCAAGCAAACAAACAAACAAACAAACTCTTCAACTTTATATATTAAAATAAATATATAAGTAAATAAGTATAAGTATAGAAGATAGAAGTATAGATATAGATATAGATTATAAGCTAATATATGATTTATATTTTTACGTGAATAATAGTAACATAATGATATGTTTGTATGACTAGGAAATGTATCTACAAGACAAGAAAATAGGTGGTGTTAACGCCATAACTTACTCATTTTTAGATTTCATGCCTAATCACTGGCAACTCTAATTGGTATCTGTGCGACACAAGGTTCCTTCCGCTTCATTCTTTGTTCCGATTTCTCTCTCTCCTTTCCGCAACCCTTGTGGTGCCTAAGCGAGAGCGAAAAAGAAGATTCGTCATGGCGCATACGTCGCCGCCATGAAGAAAACCGCCAGTTTCTCAATCGACATCGCCGCTTGTGAGTCAAAATAAAACCAAAGTCGAAAAGGACTCATATTTAACCGCGAAGAACGAAGACTGTCATTAAACTGTGCAAGTGTGTGTCTGTGTTTTGTGGAAAGTGCATGTCCTCGTCCGTACGTGATATCCTGGACGGGCGCCCGCCACGTGGCTAAGAAAACTCTTCTCATCGTGTCTCCGCCATAGCTAACCAAGCAGGTACTATTTCGTATTTCGCATATCACCAAAAAATCTACTTGTGTCACAGAACCGCCCCTGATACAGTCTACTTAGGAAATTTCGATTTCACCCTAAGGCTTAGGCCGCCGCACCAGGTGGTATGGTTATTTTAGTGTGGTACTAATCGTTTACCTATCTATACCATAAATATAGATTTTTTATAATAAGAAACAAACATGGAATTAAAAATACTTCAGTTTATTTTTTTATGTTTTTTAAATTGCTTCATAACAATAATAGTTGTTGTCATTATTTAGTTCAGTCTTCATTCTACAGTTATACATTTACACATCAATCAAGTTACGGTTGCGGTCAACTTTAACGTTAAGGTCTGTGTCCACGAAGTACGTCGAATCGATGGGCGTCCTGTCCACCAAGTTGTAGTTCTTCAGTACCCAGCGGTTCCACCTGGTCTTCATGTCGCACGTCAACTTCTTGTGGAAAATCTTTACATCGACAAACTTCATATTAGGTGTGAAGAAGTTTCCAACATCAATGCGACGATCGAAGGGGAAGCCAAGAGGCATCTTGTCCAGAAGGACAGTTGACCTGAAGTCGTGCCTGATATCTTTGCGGTTCACGTCCAAGATGTTGATGTCAACGTTTTCGACCAGTTTCAATGGTGTCACAATGACGTAGACTAACATGTCCATGCCTCCAACCCAACCCTTAGGAAGCAGCAGCCTGGTGGGGAAACCGGTGTGGTAGTTTCTCAAGTCCTTGATTAAGAAGTCACGTATATCGGTGATGGACTCAACCTTCTTCATCAAGTCGCGGGTCATCATACGGTCGCGGACAAGGTTGTGCATGTCATAAGAGTTCCTGACGATTGTGTTCTTGCCAGTGGTTAGCTTGTATAGGAAGGTATCTAATTCAACGAAGTTAAGGCGGTTGATGTTGATGTCAATGAGACGGCGCCAGTTGTCCTTTTTCGGTCCGAGGAACACTCTTACAACACAGTCGACTGTCTTATCAGATAATACATCGACGGTGACCTTGAACGGCTGATGATTCAGGCGGCGCTTGCGAACCAAGAATTTCATGTCTGATTTGGTCTTCCTCATTTCCTCTTCGGTCAAGTACACAGCGTTGGTCATGTCCATCAGATAGTCATCAAAGTAAGTGACGAGCTTGTCAACCACAACATTATCGATCTTCACTCCGGGGAAATAGAGGTCCTCCTTGGTGTAGCTAGGAAGACGCAGCTTGAACAAGCACACCAGATCAATGATACGTTTCTGCAGCATGTAGAATACTGGGTCACGAAGAGCCGTCTGGTATGTGTCCAGGATAGAAGGAACGACGAAGTACCTGTAACAATGAATGTTATTTTCACAAGTGTAAAAAATTATAAAACAATCCTGTCCGATTAATGATTAATTTACTGACGAACTAACAGCACAAAGCCTTATTTAACAACTCAAGTTTGGATAAAAAGTTGTACAAAGACAGGCTTAACATTTTCAATCTTTGAAGTAATTTAAAGTTGGTTACCTTTCCTGTGCTTACAAGTTTCGGGTAATCCTACTATCCTACTATAATTATAATACATATAAATAACGTGAAAGTTTGTTAGGATGTTTGTTACTCTTTCACGTAAAAACTACTGAACGGATTTGGATGAAATTTGGCGCACAGATAGTTTATAATCTAGATTAACTTTTATCCCGATATTCCCACGGGATTTAGATTTATGCGAGTAAAACCGCGGGGTGTAGCTAGTAGCTTATAAAATAAAAAATCATCAACATACTTTTTACTTGTAACAAAAAAAGTATTTTTATATTGTAAGCGCTTTGAGGAAAACAGAGTAGATAGCGATACTTACTTGTCAGAATAGAAAGTGTTAAGACCAAGAGCGGCCTTCATGACGATCAGCAGGTAGCGGTAGGAGTCAACGACGGTCCTGTCAATGTCAAGTCTGTCGATTTTACCGTAGATCAGTTTTCCTAGAACTTCTATATCTTCAGTCTTGGTCAGTTCAAATCTTCTACCGTTAATCTGAAAAAAGTGTATGAAGTTTCTTAAAATGTTCGGCCATTATTCCACTATTAGAGGTAGTAGTTATAAAAGGACTGTTATTCGATTTTCACGAAAGAGAAATAATTGGTATAGTAAATGTACTTACTTCGATGAATCCTTTGATAATAGCTTCCCTAATGATCTTCTCATACTCTTCGCACAAACGGATGACGTCAAGGTTGTGGTCGTGAGCAATGACGTAGTTGTTAAATCTGACAGGGAACTCAATACCATTGTGCAGTTTCAGCCAAGGCCAGTATCCCTTCTTGATAGGCTTGTACCATGATAATTCCCTAATCTTACCTAATCCATTGGATAAACGCTCCAGGTAGTATCTAGCAAGGATCTGTTGGTACACATACACTGTCAGCTCAAAACGTCTCATCTTCAGTTTGTCCATGACTCTGTCCTTCATCCAGAATGGATAGTCAATGTGGAAGTAGTAGTAGTAAGTGTTAAGGTCGATATCCTCTGTGAAGTAGCGGAGTTTGTCTTCGTCACTGAGAGACACACGTTTGTCATGAATGTTCTCGTCGATAATGTAAACATCCTTGTCGGACTTCCTGATTCCGTAGAAGTCGCACAGTTTCAGGTCGACAAGACCCCTCTTCATTTTCAGTAAGTATGCCTTCTGGATAACATCAGCGCGCACGAAGTAGTATGGGTAGATCTCATAGGGAGGAGGCAGAATGATTCCCTTGCAGTCGTCGCGGTGTCTGACTGCCACGGTGAGAGCGTAGACGAACATGCCTTCGTTGAGGTGCAGGCGCATCCAGCAGGCGGTCTTGATGAAGGTGTTGAAGTCCTTGGCGTAGTACAGCATGTGGAACATGGTGACTACTTCCTTAAGCTGACGATCGATGTGCAGGGTGAAGATCTCACCACGTGGCAGAAACCCTACCTTGAGCATTTTGGTAAAGTCCTTTACGACATCAATTTTCTGGAAAAAGAAAGAATATTTAAAAAAAGCACCGAATTAGGGAAGCATGAAATTGGCAAAAAAATAAACATGGTTTGTTGAAGTGTACTTACGGTGAAAAGCTCTACGTTGTCTTCGATTTTAAAGTTCCTGCCAATGTCCTCAAGGTCCTTGTACATCAAGGGATCCAACACATGGTTCAACAATTTCAAGAGTACCAGCTGCCGTTGCTTGATGTCCATTGTCACTAGAAGTTAAATATTATGTTTAGTGCATTAAACCCTATATAATTACTAACTAGAGTGTAGTACATTCTAATTCAGTTCGAAAGCTGTCGACAGGGAATTCGTGAAGGGTATTATAATATGGAATTTATCGACCTGATTAATATTCTTAGACGATAGAGTCAAAAATAAAAAATGTAAAAACTAAAAACTTACCTATAGTGGTATCGTCAAGCTCAGGCCTAGCCATGGCCACGGCGGCCAGGCTCGCAATCAATAATAGGACAGCCCTCATCGTGGAGTCGACTCTGCGTGAGTTCAACTGTGCTCCTACTATAACTGCATCCCCTTTTATACACCAATCGGATAACGATGTTATCTTCCAATGTGTTATTGTTTAGTTCTTAATATCTACAATTTAAAGGGCATTACAATGTAAAGAAAGTGAAGGTTATCAATATTATTTTTATACTTTATACTGGGGTTAAATTACTTTAATGCATTTTCGTATCGGGTCAAGATAGTGACATAGAACCAATATATCTTATTCACTTGTCGATATAGCATAACAACAGATTCACAAATAAATGGACTATTACTATTACTATTAACAACGAGGTAGGTTACTGTTACTGTTAGGCTGTATCATTCCACTGCCGGGCAAATGCCATGACTTCCAGCTCTTGTGATCCCGGTCTAATGTGGACCACTCGTCGTTTGTTTTGTTTTAAGTAAACTTAAGATATTATAAAGATTTTCCTAAGAAATCTGTCTGTCTCTGTCTAGTTTACCTATAGAACGTTTTAACTACATAAGTAAAATTTGTATAATAGCGGAAAAATCGGAGGAACTCAATCTCAAACTCAAACTCAAAGCATTTATTTTAAATAAACCAATTACAGGTACTTTTGAATTGTCAAGGGGTCGTTCGGTCAGAAAGATGAAGCTAGTTGCCCATTCCAAAGCGTAGTAGGTACTGTGAGGTCTTGTTATTGGAATTCAGCCTCACACATTATACAGGCTGGCAAGAACACTATGGCATCCGAACAATCGAACATTATATATTTAAATTAGGATTTTCGTATGGTGTTTCTATTTGAATTTTCTAAAATGTCTGTCTGTCTCTGTTTGTGTTTCTAGTTTACCTATAGAAAATTTTAACCACATAAGTAAATTTTGTAAAATAGCGGAAAAATCGGAGGAAACGCAAATAGTCCGACCAGGTGGGGGCCAAGAAGTCGTACCGCACTCTTTTTAAACGTTTTGTCCGTGCCAGGTGAGGGGTTATAGAAACAATGATCTAACAATGTTTCCTTATCTCCTTATAGAAAGCCTTATAGCTTTTAACCGTTACCCTTAGGAGTCAAATGAGTGTTGTAGAATAATTAAACAGGGATTACCTACTTTCATCCACGGACCTGTGTAGTGTACGTGTACCTTTTAAAACTATTAGCTCAGTTGGAAAGCATTTGTTCAGAATAGATTTCTGTCGAAACTTTGCTCTAGATGACGTCATGGTTGTCGTAGTTTTTGTGTAATGTAAATTGTAAATGATCTTCTAGTTGTTTAAGTTAAATAAATCGTAGGTATATGAGTCTTATAACCAATTAATCTATTTTCCGTCTAGGAAGACTTGACCAGACTGAAGAAGCTGGCAGTATCATCACAACGGTAATGATTTCCCATTGTTTGTCTTATTTGCTTTAGTAGTATTTTATGTGTATTTATTTTTGTTTATATTTATATAGAATTGGAAATATATATTGATGTATATCTTTATATTTAAATAAATATTTATTCCTTAATTCTCGCTATTGCACCTACCACTGTTTGTCTCTGCATCACCCAAAGGTTGACTGGTAGAAAATGCCTTTGGCATTAAGTCCGCCTCTGTACATTTGTGTGCTTGAAGTATTAAATAAATAAAAAAAAACAACCGACCTCCAAAAAAACACTAAGTGAAAAATAACTTTAATTTCGGAAGTCGGTGTCTTGGGTTTTGTATTTTCGTTTTTTGCCACCGACTTCCGAAATTAAAGTTATTTTTCATTTTGTAGTGTTTTTTTTTTGGAGGTCGGTTGTTTTTTTTTGAAAAAAGTTTTTATTTTTCACTTTTTAGTTGTGGTACCTACCCCACACATATTCGAATACCACTACCTGCTACCAGTGACAGAAACTTATCATATCATCTACATACTAAGTGGGAAAAAAATACGTATTTTGTAGCTAACACAAAAACTATCCAAGCAAAGTTAATAAAATTTATATGGGACCAATTCGAGAGCACACCCTTTCAAACAAAAAAAGAATTTTCAAAATCGGTCCACAATTGACGGAGAAATCGGTGGACATACATAAAAAAAAAAACAAACATACGCGACGAACATATAACTTCCTCCTTTTTGGAAGTCGGTTAAAAAGGCAAGTTAGGAAGGGCAGAACGTTAGTGGCTTGGTCCGTCTGTACATAGTCGGTACTACATGGTGTACCTAGTTCAAAAGGTGTACACACATACATACTCATACTATTGTATTTATAATTAAACATCTATTATGGGTTCGAATTGTTGTGTTGTGTTCCTAATATTTCGTGAGGTCGTCATTAGATTTGGTAGAAAGAAAATGAATGATTGTGTAAAAGACAGCAAGTTGATTATAATAAACCATTGAATTGCCTTTTGGAATTAAATATTTTCATTCCATTATACCAACTGTAGCCTGTGGCGTCACTGGCTCTGAAATTCTTTAACAAGTTAACAAAAGTTTGCATGTTAAAAGTTTTAATTTTTGCATTAGGTAATTAATTTAGCCAGCTTTTCTAGTTTTTTGGAACGTGAAACTTTAATAGTGAAACTACTTTAGTTCTTTAACTCAATTGCCTATTCTTAAAAATGTTGGCAAATTAATTTTAAATCTTATTATCGCAAGCTAGCGGCACCAGCGTGATTTAACTTATCTGTTAACAAAATAAACCTAAACATTCTTAAAAAAAGCGGCCAAGTGCGAGTCGTACTCGCCCATGAATGGTTCCGTAGCAGCAAGTAACGATAAGTTTACGATTTATGACGTATTAAAAAAAAACTACTTGCTAGATCTCGTTCAAACCAATTTTCGGTGGAAGTTTACATAGTAATGTACATTATATATTTTTTTTAGTTTTATCATTCTCTTATTTTAGAAGTTACAGGGGGGGGGACACACATTTTACCACTTTGGAAGTGTCTCTCGCACAAACTATTCAGTTTAGAAAAAAATGATATTAGAAACCTCAATATCATTTTTGAAGACCTATCCATAGATACCCCACACGTATGGGATTGATGAAAAAAAAAATTTTGAGTTTCAGTTCTAAGTATGGGGAACTCCAAAATTATTTGTTTTTTTTCTATTTTTGTGTGAAAATCTTAATGCGGTTCACAGAATACATCTACTTACCAAATTTCAACAGCATAGCTCTTATAGTTTCGGAAAAAAGTGGCTGTGACATACGGACGGACAGACAGACAGACAGACAGACAGACAGACAGACATGACGAATCTATAAGGGTTCCGTTTTTTAACGGAACCCTAAAAAGGCAAGATAAAAATTACTCTTTAATGATATTGTTTGTATCCATTCAGTATCGACTGCTGAGCGTGGGATCCTGGGTTCGATTCCCGGGTCGGGCAAAGTGTTATAGGGTTTTCCAAAAGGAATTTGGAAGTTGGCGGTGTGATACCCCCATGCCTCGGAAAGCACGTTAAGCCGTTGGTCCTGCGCCTATCTCTCTCCGGTCGTGTCGGATTGCCGTCCCATCGGACTATCAGAGTGAGGGAAGAGAGAGTGCACCTGTGTCTGCGCAAAGACTTGTGCACTATAATATCTCCCGCGCCGAAGGCTGGTCTTCGCTGTTATTGATTACCATGGTCGAATTTCAGTCTGGAGGACTATTCATATCCATTCAGAGATTCGAGAACAGGATCTCCCGTTATAATTTATCAAAGAGCGACCAATAAGCAATTCCTGAAATCTTCATTAGGTGCACTAATCACTGCGGTTAGTATGCAGATTGCTGGTTTATTGCACAGTTAGAGGGTGTTAGTCGAGCTTCTAACTAATGTAATTTTAGCGTCTACGGCACTAATTTGTAACAAACACAGACAGTTATGAATCGCAAAGTTTGTGTGAAATTGTAATACAGTATAGTTCCACCAGGCACCATGGTAGATTCGTTGCAATTTACAAAAGCGTTTGACCTTTATGTTATTGACATATGGTTTAAATTACAATGTGCGCTTGTGAACGTGCTCACTCGTCTAGCTTTCAAAAATCTTTACATTCGTGTTAAGATTTTGCGAAACACAGAGTTCACAGTCCACAACAAAAGTTAACAAGAACAGACGCTTGACGCTTGCAGCATATTTGAGTTGATACTTAGTTAGTGAACTAGTTCAGACATAGAAAATCACGTAGCTATATGCTTAATTTATCAATACTTGGCAAACTTTATCGTAGCTATAATAACCTCTTAACTTTTTCTGACAGCCTTGTTAAGGCTTCCCAACCGACAGATACGACGCGATAGCACGAAGCGACTCTAGTAGAACCACTTCTGTGATACCTATTTCATGGAAATTGTTCTGTTAGAATCGCGTAGCAACGCAAGGGGTGGGATCCTGAGTTCTGTTCCCGGGTGTTGTTGACAAATTTCATCAGTTTTCTCAATGCTAAACTTGCCTCTGTTACATCAGACTTAAGCGTAACTGGCTCAATGTGTACATACATATTTAGCCACTTACGTGACCGTACACACAGTCACGAGCATAAATATATTACTAAGAACAGCGAACCAGTTGCAATATGAGAGCCACTGATTAGAATATAGAAGAAAACTTGAATCATTATGCTGTCAGGATTTTTTGCTGCCTAAGTGATGATAAGATGTTAGATACTTTTAATCACAACGAGGTACTGCATTCTTCTGAATTTAACTGAGTAGGCAGGTAGGTGACACATGTTTTGGAAGCCGATGCAGCATCCTATATTTTGGCGTCGCTTGTCTCGTCAGGTAGTTTTGGTGTTCCTTTGATGTCACATGTTTGCCTTCCATAAATGATCAGATATATTTGCCGTCATATTTACTACAGATGTTAATGGATGAACCACGAAATCAGATATTACTGCCGAGCTGTTGCCTACCTCTTTGTAGAATACAGACGCAATGTTACATTAGATCTTTACAATGTGCGTACATCCCTCTGACCTATCTAGAAACACTAAGAAATTCAATTACGTATATCAAACATACTGCCCTCGACTGCATGGCTGCCTTGTCCGCAGTAGGAATGACTAATTGATTCCATCTGTATCAGGATTCAATTGCTTCTAAGATCACTCGAGCACGATGCTGCAATTCCTTTATGTAATATAGAGACATGGAAATAGGTAAATTAGTTTTCACAAGAAGATTCATTTGCGTCGTTAGGAAGAAAACTTGCGTTTTTAGGGTTCCGTTGCCAAATGGCAAAAAACGGAACCCTTATAGATTCGTCATGTCTGTCTGTCTGTCTGTCTGTCCGTCCGTATGTCACAGTCACTTTTTTCCGAAACTATAAGAGCTATGCTGTTGAAACTTGGTAAGTAGATGTATTCTGTGAACCGCATTAAGATTTTCACACAAAAATAGAAAAAAAAACAAATAATTTTGGAGTTCCTCATACTTAAAACTGAAACTCAAAAAAAAATTTTTTCATCAATCCCATACGTGTTGGGTATCTATGGATAGGTCTTTAAAAATGATATTGAGGTTTCTAATTTCATTTTTTTCTAAACTGAATAGTTTGCGCGAGAGATACTTCCAAAGTGGTAAAATGAGTGTCCCCCCCCTGTAACTTCTAAAATAAGAGAATGATAAAACTAAAAAAAATATGTGATGTACGTTACCATGTAAACTTCCACCGAAAATTGGTTTGAACGAGATCTAGCAAGTAGTTTTTTTTTAATACATCATAAATCGTAAACCGCAATTTACCTTTCATTCAATGTTACTTGCTGCTACGGAACCCTTCATGGGCGAGTACGACTCGCACTTGGCCGCTTTTTATATAATATCTCACAAACTTGTTAGTGAGTTTTAGCCTCAGGTTATTGATAGAGGAAAAAAATATTGTCATTTTTATACACAGTAGGTACACCTTCAAACTAAAATTGTATTAGTGTGGATGTTAGGAAGAACATAATTTATTTTCCATCTCCGAGTGGGGTGCCTATTTGTTACTGAGTTTTCCTTCTCTTTAATTGTCTTGCCCTATTACGTCGGAGTTAACCTTTTATTATTGTATCTTAATAATTCCAATTAAAACTTTACTTTTCCGTAAACTTTAACGTACGTTTTTCATTATTTTCCCTCAGTTATTCTAACAAAAACATTTTTTTCTGAAACAATATTATAAATTGTTAGTCACAATGTAATTTAAACTTTAAAAATAAGTAGTTTACTTAGACTCGCCATTGCAAGGAAGATTTGCAAATGACTGGTCTTTATTAAAATTGTTTTTCTCCGTAGGGATAGTACCTACTTAGTTTAATTTATTTAAATATTATTTGAAATATGCTCCGTAGACAGAAAATTTGTATTTTATTCAAATAGAGTTAGAGACCTTTATTTGCATGGAAAAGATTGTTGGCCTGTTGTAATACGTAGTGAATGAAAAGCCCTACGGTTGTCCGTTACATTTCAGAATCCGTAAAATATGCTGCCGGTCGCACCATAGGGTATCGATAGAATCAGACGATTGGGATGTGGAGTTTAAATGGAAGTATCTCAGTGCTATTTTGTAGGTAGTTAAGAAAAGGCATAAGGTGAAAGTAAGATGAAGGAAGAATTATGACCTAAAAAGAACGCTCTAAAAGACGGTTTAAAATGTTGGAAATAAAGAGTTTTAAGTTACATTGTTTTTGCAGGTTTATGTTGTTTAACATTTTAGTGGCATGAGAAACAGGGTGTAAAGTTCACTCATCCTCTTTAGAAAGGGGAGGATCCTCCGACCAGATGGGTGTCATGTCTGGCGGGCAACTGCCCAACGATTGAAGTCGGAAAGTTATATATATGTTGATCGTGCGGTAAACTATGCTTGCGCGATGCAGGATTTGTGTGACGTCATGTCTTTGATGCGTAGTTTGCATGTGGCGATGTAGATGCCCCCACAAAATAATGAGCAATGGAAAATATCAATATAACTTGTTAAGCTTTCATGGATCCTAGCTCGTTATTCCAAATAAAATAATGTTAAAATATTAACGAGCAACTGTTGTAACTGCTGTAAAAGAAGAACGATGTTCTCATAATATAGTTATTCAAATCAGTAATCCTTGTTTTAATATTCCACAGCACTCTAAGGTAACACTGAAGAAAGACGAGTAAAAGTAGATTTTCTGATAAAGGAGAATGCTCATCAAGTATGAAAAAAAAAAAACCCAGAGCAAACAAATACAGAATGTAGCTCAAAATTTTATTGATATTTATTGAAATCATTCTGTAAATATTTCACTACTAGATTCGATGGCTAAATGTGTGATATTGCTATTTGTTTGTCATAAGGGTTGATTCTTTTTTCTTTAAGATAGCTTCGATTTGGGTATACCCGCCGATATAAATACATACATACATATATAATCTTGCACGCGTAATCCCATAGGAGTAGGCAAAGACTGCAGATTGTCAAAATCAACTAGCCCAGTTTTCACAACTTTTCTGCGAGACTCAGCGTGAGTAGTGAGGAACTCTATCGCTGCCGTTTGAATGTTAAGTCTCATCTAAGTCAGGCGACTTATACGACACGCGGAGAAAAAGGTATTGGTGCTATTCGTAATCGACACCATATGGGATTATGGGCATGATTACATAAATGTATGTATGTATTTATATAGTCGGGTACACCCAAATCGAAGATATCTTAAAGAAAAAAAAAATTACTCCTGATGAAAAACAAATAGCCATATCACACATTTAGCCATCAAATCTCATAGTGAAATATTTACAGAATGATATCACTAAATACTTCTACAATTCTGAGCTACATTCTGTATCTGTTCACAATGGGTTTGTTTTGAGCATTCTCCTTTGATGCTGCATCCCTACGATGCTGTAATTTTATCTGATCTTCAAAATCCGAGGGACAATAACCGAGGTGCTGGGGCGTGGGACTTAAGTTACAGCTCTGCCTACCCACTCATATTTAACTTAGCTGTAGGTTCATACATAAAATGTAGTTGGAATAACAATAAATTTTAAAAGTGTACCCTATTCTACTCTTTGTAAATAAATCTTGTAGTGGGAGTTATAGAAATAACTTAAAAAGTTGATATTTATGAGACAAATTGTTATTAGAAACATGCTATACAACACCTCATTGTACCTAGAAGGTCCAAACCCTATTCATGAAAAGTTCTTCGAGGGAGCAAAAATATTTTATTAAGTTCAAGTATGATCATGAAATAAAACGATAAAGCCCAAAGTATTATTTTTCTCTGCTTTTTTGTTTAGGATTCCTCATCTCCATGTTTTGTAATTTCTTTAAGACTTTAGGAAGATTATATTGCTACAAGAATCTTTGCTTATCTTGACTTACTGATATTATAGAGAACTAGCTACGCCCCGCGGTTTCATCCACATAAGTCTCAATTCCGTGGGAATATCTGGATAAAAAGTGTCTATGTCCTAACCAAGATCATGTTCTACCTATGTGCCAAGTTTCATCCAAATCCATTTAGCCGTTTTAGTGTGAAAGCGTAACAAACACAAATTCACTTTGGCATTTGTAATATTAGTTAGGAAGTTAGGATTCTCTCGAATATCACAGGCAGATTTCCGGCCACCGTAGGCGCGGGCTTGCGGACGGTGAGCAATGGGTAGCTCGCCGTCCGATAAGGACCAGGCCCCGGCCGACGGCGCGTTGTGTTCCACGCGCGCCTCAATGAGATGTCAGCAGAATTGACGGGGTCCGCTAGGGCCAATGCCTGCCGGGGGTTCGAAGAAAACCGATAGGGAAATCTTGGCCCCCTGGCAACACGGCAACTGAAGCAACACGGGTGGGTTTTAGTCAGTAAGAATCTGACATGCCCTCCCGCTCTGCCCAGAGCGGGAGAAGTTATTTGATGATTTCCCACCCAAAAAAAAAAGGATTCTCTCGAATGGGTGGTAACCGATTCTTATCTGAACTTACCTAGTCAATTGTATTTTCTTATTTTTAGGGCTACGCCTTCAATTCTTTTGTACGATGGTTTGCTAAAGAAAAAAAAGCTAAGCGATTGCTTTGGTGTTCATCCAGTATGATTATAACATTATCATTCTTTCTTTTTTAGCGTTGTTTATGCCCTGCATATCAGGTAAATGGCTACCAATGTTTTCATAACCAGTGTTTTCTTCATTCATAAGTTCAAAACACAAGATAAAGTTATAAAAATAGAGAATGCAGTGATTAGTGTAGATAATATGAAGGTCCTAGGAAGTTCACACAAATATTGTTTTGCCTATTCGATTATTACATTGTAACGCCCTATAAAGCAAAATGATAATGAAAGTATTCTTCCAGATTACTGTAATCAGTTCGTATATAAAAGGGGTGCTTTCTAGGTAGGAGCACAGTTGATCTCACACCGAGTCGACTCCACGATGAGGGCTGTCTTATTGGTGATTGTGAGCCTGGCCGCCGCGGCCGTGGCCGTTGGTAAGACGGAGGTCGACGACGCCACAATTTGTAAGTACTTTTAACTATTCATCCTTACGTTACTGTCTATCGTCATTTTCAGATGAAAATCCTCTCTGAACCAAGTCGAGTAGGAGCGTTTTTAGTAGTTCAGAAGGGTTGAATTTTTATGGTGACAAAAGGGGTAGGGGGGGTCACCAGTTGAATATTATATAATAATTAAAAATAATATTATCTTAAACAGCAATTTCTTCGGCCCAAAATCTCTCAAAATGGTTTTGTGAAATCTTACCTGTAAGTTGAGAGTCCTTTACCCGACTGCCCCAGAAGGAGGGTAATGTTTTTCGAGAGTATGTATGTATGTCTATTTCTTTAGCACGCTCTGTTGCCCTAAAGGCTTGAGGAATTTTAACCTATGAGGTGTCGCTAGTTTAGTCTTAATTGTGGGAGTGACATGGGCTTTATAATATTTATGTATGTTCTGAAAATACAAAAAAAGGAAGAGGAACGTTTTTTTTTTTAAATAAGTTACCACAATATTGGTATCAAATAAAAGCTAGTACTGAGTAAATTACAAATATTATTATAAAACATAAAATAAAGCAATTTATTAAAAAAAAAGGACAAAATCCTGCCTGTTATATCAAAATTCTATAGATTATAATGCAGGTTTTTCTCTTTTTCTTGTTTTTAGTTTTTTTTTATAATTTGCTTTATTTTTATTTTCAAAGACCGAAGTAAAACTTAGTCTTTCAGTCCTTAAGTGTTTTCAGGGTTCTCCTTTGGTGCTATTCCTATTTTTAACCAACCCCATGGTAAACTTTACTAATCGGTGCAATGTGATGGGTTCATAGATAAAATGTTGTTTGAAATGTTCATTTATTGCATAAATTTTTCTATTTTAGTGACAATGGACATCAAGCAACGGCAACTGGTCATCTTGAAATTACTGAACCACGTGATGGAACCTCTCATGTACAAGGAACTTGAGGACATTGGCAAGAACTTCAAAATTGAAGAAAACACGGACTTGTTTGTCGTAAGTAGAAAATACGTTATTTTCAGACAGTAAAATCAAGCTAGTGCTATCTACAACCAAATAAATTTTAAGGCCTTTTTTGTATTTATTTATTTTCACGATTAATTTAACTTCAATATCTGATGTCAATATCTGTTTCAGAAAACCGACGTAGTCAAGACCTTCGTCAAGATGCTCAAGGTAGGAGTTCTGCCACGCGGTGAGATCTTCACCCTGAATATTGACCGTCAGCTCAAGGAAGTAATCACCATGTTCCACATGCTGTACTACGCCAAGGACTTCACCACCTTCATCAAGACTGCCTGCTGGATGCGCCTTTATCTCAATGAAGGCATGTTCGTCTACGCTCTCACCGTGGCAGTCAGACACCGCAACGACTGCAAGGGAATCATCCTGCCTCCTCCCTATGAGATCTACCCATACTACTTCGTGCGCGCTGATGTTATCCACAAAGCATACTTACTGAAAATGAAAAAGGGTCTTGTGGACACGAAACTGTGTGACTTCTACGGAATCAAGAAGACCGACAAGGACGTTTACATAATCGACGAGAACATCTACGACAAACGTGTCCACCTCAATGATGAGGACAAACTTCGCTACTTCACAGAGGATATCGACCTTAACACTTACTACTACTATTTCCACATTGACTATCCATTCTGGATGAAGGACAGAGTCATGGACAAACTGAAGATGAGACGTTTTGAGCTGACAGTGTATATGTACCAACAGATCCTGGCCAGGTACTACATGGAGCGTTTGTCCAATGGATTAGGTAAGATTAGGGAGTTCTCGTGGCATAAAACTATCAAGAAGGGATACTGGCCTTGGTTGAAACTGCACAACGGAGTAGAGTTCCCGGTGAGATTCGACAACTATGTTATTACTCGCGACCACAACCTTGACGTCATCCGTTTGTGCGACGAGTATGAGAAGATCATCAGATCGGCTATCATCAAGGGATTCATTGAAGTGAGTATTTTCAACGATTAAAAATATGGTGCAACATTTGTAAAAAAATAAAAATAAGTCTAATCTAAAATAATTTTGGTTTTTAGATTAACGGCAGAAGATTTGAACTGACCAAGACTGAAGATATAGAAGTTTTAGGAAAACTAATCTTCGGTAAAATCGACAAGCTTGACATTGACAGGACCGTCGTTGACTCTTACCGCTACCTGCTGATCGTCATGAAGGCCGCTCTTGGTCTTGACACTTTCTATTCTGACAAGTAAGTATTGACCTTTCTTTACAAATAAAACGCAATTTTTCTAAATTTACAAATCATTATAAAGAATCCTACATAGTTTTGAAACATCACTTGTAACACTTTTTATTACTTTTGACAGGTACTTCGTTGTTCCTTCCATCCTGGATCAATACCAGACGGCACTTCGTGACCCAGTATTCTACATGCTGCAGAAACGCATCATCGACTTGGTGTGCTTATTCAAGCTCCGTCTACCCGAGTACACTAAAGAGGACCTTTACTTCAGCGGTGTGAAGATCGACAATGTAGTGGTTGACAAGCTTGTCACTTACTTTGATGACTATCTGATGGACATGACCAACGCCGTGTTCATGACTGAAGAGGAATTGAAGAAGACCAAATCAGACATGAAATTCTGGGTTCGCAAGCGCCGCCTTAATCACCAGCCGTTCAAGGTAACCGTCGAACTATCATCTGACAAGGCAGTCGACTGTGTCGTAAGGGTGTTCCTCGGACCGAAAAAGGACAGGTGGGGCCGGCTTATTGATATCAACATCAACCGCCTTAACTTCGTTGAATTAGATACCTTCCTATACAAGCTGACCACTGGCAAGAACACAATCGTCAGGAACTCTTATGACATGCACAACCTTGTCCGCGACCGCATGATGACCCGCGACTTGATAAAGAAGGTTGAGTCCATCACCGATATGCGTGACTTCCTAATCAAGGACTTGAGAAACTACCACACCGGTTTCCCCACCAGGCTTCTGCTTCCTAAGGGTTGGGTTGGAGGTATGGACATGTTAGTCTACGTCATTGTGACACCATTGAAACTGGTAGACAACGTTGACATCAACGTCACGGACGTGGAACGCAAAGATCTCATGCTTGACTTCAGGTCAACCGTCCTTCTGGACAAGATGCCTCTTGGCTTCCCCTTCGACCGTCGCATTGATGTTGGAAACTTCTTCACACCTAACATGAAGTTTGTGGATGTAAAGATTTTCCACAAGAAGATGACGTGTGACATGAGGACTAGGTGGAACCGTTGGGTGCTGAAGAACTACAACCGGGTGGAGTGGACCCATCTCGACTCGGACACGTACTTCGTGGACACCGACTTGAAAGATGACCGCAATATTAACCTGACTGATTTTTGAATGTGTAACTGACAACGTAGCTGGGCAACCTTCGCTGTAATCAATGCAATTTAAAAACCAAAAAATATAATTCTCAAGTATTTAATATACAAGCTGTCTCTTATTTCTAACAATCCTGTTTCAACGATTTATACCAGTCTCTACAGCTACCTTCTTACCAGCTGCTAGTACATGAACCAAACACAATACAACAGTCACCTCTGCTTCTGGCAAAAGAAACTAGCAGCCTTGTGTAGTGAAAAATCAACTATCATGCTTCTAGAATAAAACATACCTTTATCTTGGATGTGAGTTGCTACTTCGGTTTATAAATAAACTCATGAATATCTTGTTTTCAATCAAATCATTGTCCAAAAACATCTAGGTATTCTGGATAAATGCTAATGTGAAATCCTCACATTGTTACTACCTCTGAATACCAAGTAGGTACATACCTAATTTGATTTCGAGATCTTTAAAGGCCAAAATGTTAAAATGGGACTCTCAAAAGCTCGAGACAATTAAACGGTCTTCATTTGTTTTTTACTACAAATAATAAAATCCGTGTTTCGAGTTAACCCGTGATTGTCAAGGGAAAGATTCTTGAGAGATATTTAAGATGTTGCTTTAGAAGTTCAGGACTATCGTCGGATTTAAACTTTAGATTGAATCTTTTAGAGTCTTGCTACAGTCCAAAATGTATTTAAGTGATACTGAATTAAAATGAAAATCAGAGCGTATTATTAAAATTATGCATACTATTTCATACACGCCATCTTGCATACGCAGTCAACATACCGTTTAATTTAAAAAAGGTATCCATGACGTCAAACTAAATTCTGTTAAAAAGCTTCCAGAAATGTGAAAGCTTAGATTTTTCCAAACACAAGATCCACGATAGTTAGAAATAATTACAAAGGGCAAGATTCATAGAAGGCTTTTTGACTTTGCTAAGTATGCGTTTGGAATGAATATGAAACTAATTCATACGCTGACATATTCGTATTCGTTTAAGCGAACGTGAGAAAGCGTTTCATAAGAATACGAACATTAAAGTAAAGTAAATAATGTTCATATTTGAGCCTCAAGTGGAGTTAGGCAGGAAATCTGGCTAGACGAGGAGATGGTTGATGGAGTAAAGCTTTGACCGAATGGTAGACAAGATTAGACCAAAGAAACCAGGGCCGTCTCGGGTAACACCTTTTTTTTTTTTTGGGTGGGAAATTATCAAATAACTTCTCCCGCTCTGGGCGGAGCGGGAGGGCGTGTCAGACTCTTACTGACTAAAACCCACCCGTGTTCCTTCGGTTGCCCTGTTGCCGGGGGCCACGATTTCCCGATCGGTTTTCTTCGAACCCCCGGCAGGCATTGGCCCTAGTGGGCCCCGTCAATTCTGCTGACATCTCTTTGAGGCGCGCATGGAACACAACGCGCCGTCGACCCGGGCTTGGTCCTTATCGGACGGCGAGCTACCCATTGCTCACCGTCCGCAAGCCCGCGCCTACGGTGGCCGGAAATCGGCTCGCGATTCCCGCCCCGGGCGTCTCCTCCTGCGGCGGTTAGGGGCGTGAGGGCGCGAAATTTGCCTCTCCCTCACGCGTTCCGCCTCCTCCTTCGCGAGCATTACCGCTTCGCAGAAGGAGGTGACGGCCTGCCATTTCCTCTCGCTCCGTACCATGGCCTGAACCAGGGCCGGACGCGAGAGATCACCGCCGCCGATCGCCTCTACGAGAACACGGCGTTGCTCCGCCCAAGCCGGGCAGACCTCCACCGTATGCTCCACCGTGTCCTCAGGCCGATCCACACAATGGTGACACCCGGGTGTTTCCTCCCGCCTTATCCTGAACAGGAACCTCCCGAAGCAGCCGTGTCCGGTGAGGACCTGCGTCAGGCGGAAGGTGAGAACGCCGTGGCGTCTCTCCAGCCACTCCTCAAAGACGGGTCTTATCGCCGCGATTGTGGCGTGCCCAGCGCGGGGTTGCGACAATCGCACCCTCCATGACGCCATGAGATCCCGCCGGAGCTCTGTCCGCTGTGCCGCAATTTCTTGCGGCATCAGGGTTAAGCCCCGGCGTTTCGCCTCCTCGCGACACTCCCAGACGTGCGCGAGGACCTTTGCCTCCAGATCCCATGGCGGTAATCCGGCAAGGAGGCTCGCCGCCTCGCAGGAGACCGTGCGGTATCCTCGGGCCAGCCGGATGGCCATGACCCTCTGGGACGCGTTCAACCGGCGGGCTAGCCGCAGCCTCAATGAACGCGCCCACACCGGTGCCCCGTAAAGGGCCATGGACCGCACGATGAATATGAAACTAATTCATACTCTGACATGTTCGTATTCGTATATGCGAACGTGAGAAAGCGTTTCATAAGAATACGAACATTAAAGTAAAGTAAATAATGTTCATATTTGAGCCTCAAGTGGAGTTAGGCAGGAAATCTGGCTAGACGAGGAGATGGTTGATGGAGTAAAGCTTTGACCGAATGGTAGACAAGATTAGACCAAAGAAACCAGGGCCGTCTCGGGTAACACCTGGATGAGAGACGCACAAAACCGAGAATTATGGCAGAAGACCTATACCCAGCAATGGGTGTGGGTGAATGATGATGTTTATATTCGCATCCGACGCTTACTTAGCAAAGTTATAATTAGCTAGTTAGTGGTCTATGAATCTTGCTCTCTAAGAGCAAGATCGTAAGGTGTGAAGGTGTAAAAAAAGTGAATTCTACTCAGCTTCGGTTTTTTTTTATCTGGTAACTATTACATTTGCGCTTTAAAAAAGTTTGCAACATAATTATTTAAAGATTTTTTAAGATTTTGTAGGATAATCTTTAGGAGATACCATTTAAAAACTCTGAGATAGTGTTTTCTACTCAATAATGAAATTAACACTAAGTAATACAGCACTTTGAACTTTTCACAAAATGCTTTCTTTTAAATATAAAGCCATTCTACTATTCTAAGCTACTTTCTTTGACCATTATTTACATTAAGTAAGTACATACATAAACTCACGCCTTCTTCCCATGGGGGTAGGCAGAAACTAAAGAACGTCACCTGCTACGATCCTTACATACCCTTTTGCCTCGTTTACGTTCATACATCTGGTCATACACGCACGCCGATTGCTAGTACTACGCATCTGGCCTTTCTGAAAAACATCACCAATAAGGTCAGTATAAGTCCTCCTAGGGCGTCCCCGCCCGGCCTTTCCTTTCACATCAGCCTTGTAAATACATTTTGTTAGTCGCCTCAACATGCCCAAACCATCTCAGCATACCCTTTTTAATTTTTGTCACTACATCTTCTTTTAAATCATACCGCTGTCTTATCACATCATTCCTCAGCCTATCACTCATAGTCAGACCACACATGCTTCGCAAGGAACGCATTTCCACAGCATTTATTATACAGCATTTATTTATTAAGTAAGACATTGCGCTGAAATTAAAAAAAAAAACAGTGGCACTCCGAGAGTGCCGATAGAAGTGAAAACTTGAAAAAAATCGGCACTGCGGTAATCAACGCGTTGATGTCTTTTTAATGGTCAAAAGCTGGTGTCGTAAGAGTCGCGAAATCAATGGTTTAGTCCCATCTCAAAAATGCCCAACGCGCCTAAAGAAGTTTTCACTTCAAAAACTTTTCCTCCAAAACAAACACTACAAAGTGAAAAATAACTTTAATTTCGGAAGTCGGTGTCTTGGGTTTTGTATTTTCGTTTTTTGCCACCGACTTCCGAAATTAAAGTTATTTTTCACTTTGTAGTGTTTTTTTTGGAGGTCGGTTGTTTTTTTTTTTTGTAAAAAGTTTTTATTTTTCACTTTTTAGTTGTGGTACCTACCCCACACACATTCGAATACCACTACCTGCTACCAGTGACAGAAACTTATCATATCATCTACATACTAAGTGGGAAAAAAATACGTATTTTGTAGCTAACTCAAAAACTGTCCAAGCAAAGTTAATAAAATTTATATGGGACCAATTCGAGAGCACACCCTTTCAAACAAAAAAAAGAATTTTCAAAATCGGTCCACAATTGACGGAGAAATCGGTGGACATACATAAAAAAAAAACAAACATACGCGACGAACATATAACCTCCTCCTTTTTGGAAGTCGGTTAAAAATAATAACATGTTTCATTTAAAATGATTAGTAATTGCGCGTAAGTATTTACGCTGTTAAAAAGCATACTGATGTAATCACATCAATATGCTTTTTAACAGCAACATTATGTCAGTATGTACAATCATTTCTTTAAAATAGTAAAATTCTTCTCTTCAATCTGTAAATTATTGATGTTCCCGCAAGCCGTTTAACTCATTTGAACTTTTATTTTAACTACGTAAGTGATGAAACTAATAACATAAAATGGCTGTCTGAATCATTTTTAAACATAGTAGGTATCAATATCAATAATATTATAATCAAAGGTCACAAGTGAACGTACTCTCAGGTTTATATCTAGAGAATGACATTCAGGTGGATATGTACTAGTATTGTTAAGAGATATAATCCGCCGTGTTCGTAAACAAGTCACTTTTGTCTTTGTTATCTATCAAAACAAAAATAGAATAAGCTGTTAACTTTAATATTTAAAGAAAAAAAGGAAATGAGTACAAAAAAAAAACAGTCGATGATTTATCAATATTCGTTGAACGTATTAGTACTATAATAATAATAAGCGGTAGTCCTGGACACGGCTCGCATTGTTAAGTGGTTCCTCTCTCAGGAGCCCTGACCGTCGGAAGCTTGGACCCTGCTCCCGATACCGGTGGGCTACAATTTTTATATTTTTAAATGTTTTTATATTCTTTTATTTAAATATTTAAAAATATAATTTAAATGTAAATAGTGAAATAAAGGAAATAAATCTTTATTTTCAGACCAGAGATCTATAACATACGAGTGAATAAGTTGGTTCTTACTAACTAAAACACGTTTAATTTAATAAACTTATTATCTCATAATATGAGATAATAAGTTTATTAAACGTGTTATAGTTACATAGTATGAAATAACAGATATTATCTGTTATCTCATACTATGTAGTATTATTTATTACTAGTGGCTCGCCCCTGCTTCGCATAGGTATAATAATACTGATGTGGCGACGTGTCAATCAAGATTTCTGTGAATTAATTCTCTAAAGTATGGTGGAAACTGCTCAAAATCCAGAAAACTCATTGTGTAATCTAAAAGATCTAAAGCGGTCACACAGACAGACATAGAAAAGCGACTTTGGTTTATACTCACTAAGTATGTATAGAATTCAGTAGCAAAATTATGTCACAAACCTAACCTGCCTGAACTTAATTATATTAGTATTGTATTAGTCCCTACCAGCTCATTAAGGATTCCAATGCTGTTCAGAACGTCTGTAATTTCAGATTGAAAACGTCTGTTCCTGAGCAGAATGCCACAGCATTTCATAAGAATATTCTTGAGACGATATTATCATAATCATACTAATGAGAAAGTGCGAGGCCAGAAATAATTGGTCGCAGAAAATATTTTATCTAGGGATGAGGATTCAAAATTCCCATTCAATTGGTGAGTTTACTAGAACCTATTTGGTTTCACTTTTACAACATTTTCTTAAAAGCTTCTTACACGATGGTGCTGCAGCTCTCGCGATCACTAGAGTTAACCTAAGTTTTCACTCGGGTTGAGTTTACAGAATATTTTTGTTTATTTTACATAATAGCAAACATCACCGTCTAAAAGCTTCTATATCAGCAACTTTTAGAGTGATTTAATAAAAATTTGTTGAATGATAAACGACATAACCATGAACTAATTAATGAGAGCATGACGGAATGACGGCGGTTGAGAATATTTCACATTTTATAAAAAATATATTTTCCGTGAGCTCATTTAAAAGCTAATGTACATCGAAATAGGAATAATTAAGCATTTATTACGTTCACGAGGTCTTGTAACAAGAATTATTTGCATAAATGACAATTATGTGGCATAATCACTACAGCCATTAAAACCCGACACTGGATCCATTTCGCGTCTTTTGCTCGCGTAATAGAATAACTTTATTCAAAGTAATAGCCGGCCGTAGTTATTTTCAGACTTGTCTGAAAACTTAAAAATGTAAAGGAAAAATGAGTCTCATTGTTATTTTATCCAAGGTCAGGACTGGAAAAAGATTGATTGCAAACGGAGGTTTAGTTACCTATTATAAAATAAAGTGTTATATTTTAAGTCCAAGGTTAGCCCAACAAACCGATGTAACTCAAACATTACCGTCCTGTCGTAATTTGGTACCAATTCCGGAAATATCAGACAAATAATATCACACTTTTCTAATTAAGGTATCATCATGTTATAAAAATATCAATTGATGTTTTTTTTTTTTTTGACATTCTGGCTTCCGCCAGCGGCTTCGCCCGCGTGATATCTTTATAAATTATGGCCTATGTTACTCAGTGATAATATTTTATATCATTCCACTGGTGAAAGAATTTTTAAAATTGGTCCAGTTAAACCTACCTAGTGTTAGTTGGACCTATTTAAAAAATTCTTAATGTTTATTCAAAAATACAAATCTTTTCTCTGTATAATATTAGTGTAGATAAACGCTGATTATGATTGTCAAAGCGTATCAAAATTTTTCAATAAATAGAAGGTTTCATGGCCGTATAACCACTTACGGCCGCGACTTAAAGAGTTGTAGGTCGTTGGTTCGAACCCAGACAGGCGCTTTACTTTGTGTAAATTATTTCATCACCACTACTCTCAAAACGGTGAAAGAAAACATCGTGAGGAAACCGGCATGTCCTAGAACCGAAAATTCGAAGACATGTGACATCTACCAACCCGCACTGAGCCCGCGTGGTGGATTACGGCCCACTCCCTCTCACAGAGAGGAGGCCTGTGTCCCAGCAGTGGGAACATTTATAGGCTGATGATGATGATAACCACTTACTGTCTTCCAAACCAACCTTAGTCCTGAATATAATAATATGGCTTATAACAAGGTACTTATTTATATGACTATAAGGTTTTACAAAACGTATCGAGAAACGTCCTGTTATAAATTTTCAATCTTTTCAAATATACCTAATATTAAAGTTAATTAATTATTTACAAAATAAAAATAGATATTATATACTAACTTAACTAGAACTATATATTGGCTTAAGTATAGTTTAATAGCAATATTTGTCTAACACGCGTCTAATGTGAGTTCATAGTTGTTTTCTAATCTCACAAGTTTTAGTACAAGCCCTGTTCCTAGAAGGAGCGTAGTTTTCAACACGTAGCACCCTTATTTATTTTATTAGCTCTGGGGAAAACGGAATATGTGGGTTCCTGGTAATAGAAATAAAACGGGAAATGTCTAATGGAGTGGACACTGAACAATTTACATGTTAATTGAATGCATGGTTTGGTAGTTAATTTTTTTTTGCTTCCCTACCCTGTCTCATTGCTGAGCAAAGGCCTCTCCCAAATCTTTCCAAGTTTTATTAATAAATAAATAAATAGTCAACTGATACTAGTATACCGATTCTAATATATCAATACTAGTGTAGGCCTTCCCTTAGGGTCTCCGCACACGAACCACCGGCCACAACCACAAAACGACGCCACCGGCATATTTCCTGTAGTTTTCATACTTTTTATATGGACTCGCCGCACACGGTTGACGCCGGTGGCCGCCACATGCTACAAATCGTCGCTGCTTGCTTCTTGTGGCCCGCACCGGCCACTAAACGCCGACACAAAACGCCGCCACACGCCACTCGCGCGATTCCTCACCTCTCTCTCCCTTACCTCAGTCAACCTGTTTGTTTGGTTTCGTCTTCTACGACGACGTTTTTTTATCAAAAGCAGCGCAATTAAACCTTCTTCGTCCGAGTCCATTATGACACTGCATGCATGGGTTAAAAAAAGTAGCAGTCACCGACCGCAAGTGTCGACCACCGGCCACAAGTGCCTGTCGCGCGCCTCAGCTACCGTTGTAGCCGCTTCTAGCTTCTCATGGCGGCGTTTGTGGCTATGGCGTGAAGCCCGTGTGCGGCGACCCTTAGTTATGTGACAGCTTCAAAGCGAGTTTTTCCGCGAGTATCGACAGTAGGTAACCAACGTAACCTATGCACGCAGAATTATATTTATCCAAAATTGGAACATGAAATAAAACTTAAAAACAAAGTTGACGGCAACACCTAACACCCATATTTCACCCAAGCACATAGCAGTTTTATAATTTTCAACAACAACATACAACATAACATCACGCCTTGTTTCCCCGAAGGGTTGTGCAGAGGTGTCCCTGTAGCTAGCAAATACACCCACATTTCGCCAGTTATGTTTAAGTCCCATGTAATAGGGGGCGAGTCTATTGCCATCAACCGGGCACAAATCCAGATTCCGAGCTGCCACTGAGAAATTTCAGATAGAAAAACCCAATAACACTTTGCCCGACCCGGGAATCGAACCCAGGACCCCATGCTCAACAGTAGCGCTTGCGACCACTAGATCAACGAGGCAGCCAAAATATAATTTAAAAAAATATAAATTATAATTTTCAATAAGTATAAAATAATTATAGCCTTAAAGATAAAATTATCATCGATAAAACGAAAAACATACGCACTAACATACCTATTGTGACGTCAATGCTACAAACTGTCAACTGTCAATTGCAATAAACTGTAGGGATGGGAGAAATAAAACGTTTCATGAAACGTTCTTTAGAATTTGTTTGTTATCATTTCATTGTCGTGGCAATAGCGATGGCGTGCTCGTGACAGTAGGAATGAGAAAAAGTTGCGTACTTAAGTACGGGATCGCAATTTAAACTACGAGAAGCTTCAACGACTCGGTATTGTTTTATATATTTGCGTGTCTCTTCTACGAATATTTAATTTAAAAATAAAAGAGCTCTGCGTGACGTTAGGTTCTATTTATAGAAAACACTTTTCGAATCTCAAATATTATTTTCTCAAACTTATTTTTCGTGTGTAAAGCAGCGTAATGAAACCAATTTATCAAATAACTTCTCGAAGCTATTAGGTACTCATTCATTTTATTACGCGACACACTTAGATCTAATATTCATAGCGACTATTTCGATCTTAATGAGGCGCAACTACACTTAAATCTATCATTTATCACGCGAATTCTAAATGAAATTATTTTAGTTTCATAAAGTGTTCATAATTTTTTTCAAACAATATTCGAGTAATATTATTTTGGGTAATCGTAAAAAGATTTTCCTTCATCAGCCATTTAACAGTCATGGCAATGACTTTAGACTTCAAGTTAGCTTTAATTTTGAAAGAAAGGAAAACTTTTATAATTTTTTGAATCCAAAAATAGAAAAAAATCCAAAACAAATAAACAAATAAGGAAATAAATCAAATTAAATTATCAAAAACCAAGTAAATTTTCATATAACTAGCTGCACCCCGCGGTTTCACCCACATAAGTCTCGATCCCGTAGGAATATCGGGATGGAAAGTATATGCTAATTCAGGTCATGGTCTAGCCATGTGCCAAATTTCATCCAAATCTATTCGACCGTTTTAGCGTGAAAGCGTAACAAACAAACAAACTCACTTTCGCATTTAAAATATTATATTTATAAAATTATTTCATAATATTACTAGCTTTTGCTCGCGGCTTCGCCCGCGTGGATGTTGGAAAATATCCCACGGGAACGTACTACCCATACCGGGATTACATACCTAATAGCCGAGGAAAAGGTAATTGACTCCTACCGCTGCGCCTGCGTTGCCTTCAACCTTAATTATTTTGTTACGCGTAATTTTGAATCTGTGTTATCCTTTAAACTATTCATTTAAATGAAATGGTGTCAAGGCATATTTTAATCTAAATTAAATGCTCAATTTAAGTAACATAGTTTATTGGATAAGGATTAATATAATACCAGTTAAAAAAGCTTCGATTATAACAATGAAATTTTTATCAAATTCTGAAAGATAAAAATGGTTATTGTGGGTCATCTTTAGAAGATAGACATATGCCATTGCGGACATTTTGTTGAAGTTTTTAAGAAAAACAATACTGTAGAACAAAAATTTTATATAACTTTTACGATTGCCGCGACGCACGCCAATAAAGCTCCCAGTCGGCATGATTTTTTCCGACATCTTCAACAATAATCGTCAAATTTCAGCCAATTTACACAAAACCCTAATGAATTATACATTAAAACCTTCTGCTTGATGTATCCGTCCATTGGTGAAAACCGATTGAAAATCCGTTCGGTAGTTTTTGAGTTCATTGCGTTCAGACAGACAGACAGACCGACAGACAGACGCGGCGGCGGACTTTGTTTTATAATATGTAAGGAAGTTAGGATATCAGTTAAGATATCATCGGTTTAGGAGGTCTGAACTATGAAAAGGACATAGGTAGACAAACATTGGTCAGAGATAGTGGGAGTAAAGAATAGCTTAATAATTGTATGCGTAATTGCAACCTGGATTTCAACGTAACGTAGTAGTAATTAATGTTCAGGTGAATTCTCCTGAATATTGTTAAATGAAAATTATGTGCACAAGACGTATTGCATTTCCAATAACTTAAAGGCATAAAGAGTTAAAAGGAAGATAAAATAATTTACGGTAAGTATACATGCTTTTAAAAGCTGGTATACTCTCACGGTTTCATGGGTTTTTTATAGGCCGATAATGTATTGAATATTGTGATAGGCGAGGTAAAACGGACCCAATGCTTTTATAGGATCAAACTCGCTTGTATTACTTTTCAATTTTGTGATATTAAATACCTACGTAGATATTTATCACAGTTGTTCCATTTTTACAACAACTGGTTAAAAATCCGATGGTCCCCTTTCTATGAAATACGTTACTACAGGCTTTAGAGGAAGTTGAAGTAAGGAAGAAGCAACACCAACGCAATAGACCTTATCTTAGCGTTGACATATCTTACACAAAAGGTATTTTTAATCCACCCTAAATTAATTAAAACAACCCACGATGTCGACATTTAAAAATTCCACGGGTGTCTAAAAATAAATGGCGTGCAAAATCCTTCAAGTTCGTAACGAATACAATTACTTACTTATTTGTACAATTTGCAAACTTGGGTTAAGGATATGGACGCCTACGCTTAGCGAATTGTTGGGGCAGTAGGCACATAATGTTTCCGGATATAAAACAACGTTAAATGCTGGGTAAAATTGTGCGGGTTGGGTTCTACCGACCGTAAATGTTCCGCCTGCGGTGAAGTATTAAACATTACCGAAATTGTAAAACAAAGTCAGAGTAGGAATGGATACAGGTACTCCCTTTCATCTCCTAAAATTTTTTGTCCGAAAATCATTATCCATAACACGTTTGCTATAAACTTTAGTAACCTTAATGTTAAAAAATTCGAAATTTTGTTTTACATAATTATCTTTACTTCTAAAACTATTTTGTCATAATATCGAGTACCTACTATAATAATTGAATCTCCTAATTTTGCATGAAATAAAGTCATTTATGTACTAAGTATTGTAATATATAATGTGTATTATTCCGAATGTTCATTTATACTAAAATTGGTAGTCCTAAAACATTTGTAAAAAATTAGGTTTTAGTGATAGAAACGAATCGATTTAAATCCGACTCCACGCAGTCTTGTCTGCCCTACCCCTAGAGTGTAGTTTAGAATCGCGTAGGCGCGGAGGGGCTAGGCAGCCCGCGAGTTGAGGAGCAGGTGGTTGTAACGCTCACCGCCGCGGCTGAGGCTAAGCTGCGGCTTAGTTTAAGCTGCAGTGGTGAGCGTTAAACCATCTGCAACGATAAGCTCGCGTAGGATCGCCGCGGCGGTCTCACGCGAGCTTATCGGCTCCGGAGCCGGGACAGAAAACATGCCTGCTGCATGTTGCATGCTCGCTTGCATTATACTTACTAACGTTCAGGTGTTGGCTAATATGGAATGCACTTTTGTATCGATCGCAAAAATCTCGCGACTCTGGAATTGATAAATTTAGTACTTTTTATTTATAGAAATGCTAGCTAATGTTGTAAAGTAGGTTGCCAAATTGGCATAACACATAGCGACAAACAACTCGGTGTCTTGAGTTTAGTAAAAAAATGTTTAGTGGGTATATCAATTTTTATGTTAACACCTCAAAAGTAACCTTCATAAGAGGGCTGATAAATCATTTCCATACAATGTATCTGATTAGTTGTGCATTCCCGGATGTTATGGAATTCCGGGATTTATGTTAATTTATTTATTTATTAAGAAGCCACTTCCATAATTTCTTAGCCAAATATTAACTTTAGGTAAATATGCATCCGAATATCCAATCTCTAGTGATAATACATGCAGCGCCGAAGCCGTAACAAAAGCCATATTGCTTTTGCATCTTTACTATTTATGTATTGTATCAGTTGGATTTGGTAAAATAATAAAAAATTGTAATACAAAATAATTTGAATTTAGGACATATAACTTTTATTCAAAACGGTTTTAAGTATTTTATATTATTGATTGTAATATTTATGACAAACAAATTTAGGGCATGTTGTACTTAGGGATTTCAATTTTATGCCATGTTATATTATGTGACATTAAGTTCGGACAAGTTATCATTCGGACAAATGAGGATTAGGACAAAAAAATGGCACTTTAGATTATGGATGGAAAAGTTAGGAAACAATATTAAAATGACTGCAGTTCAATAAACTTCAATGGGTTTACAAAACGTTTCCATTATAGTACAATTTTTTTTATGGGATCGTATCTACTTTATGACAGCCGCACGAGTTGATCGAAGGTTAAGCTATGGTTGCCGCGGCCTGTTCGTGGATTCGTGACCATCTATTACATATCGAAACCCCTCCTGGGTATGTTTCTCTGCTCTCTGCCTGTCATAGGTAACTGTACCTGGATATAGTCGCCCTTAATGTTTCACTTATATGAAATGCCTACAGTACTTAGCTTAAATCATTGTATCAAACAAAATATATACCTATTGGATATGCGGGTGATTGCGAACGCTCAGTGATTTTCCGTCCTTTGCTGGGATAGTTCTTGTTGTTTTCGTATATTTTTTTGTTTTTGTATTATTTTGATTACGAGCTTATTTATTTATTTAGTTTTTAAGTATAAAAATTATGTACTAGGTATGTTGAAACTGTTTGTACTCCCCGTCACTTATCTTTTTAAGGGTTCATTAGAAAACCAGTGTCAGACAGCATCTGTCTGGCATTAATGCTGAAGTAAACCTTTTTCATTTTGTTATTTATATTTTGTGTTTCACGAACTATGCCCAAATAAATGTTTTTCTTTCTTTCTTTCTATAGGTATTGGTTAGTTTTGTGTTTACATAAAAATTATGTATCTTTAGATTAAATTATTTTTCTGTGGGCCTGTGTTGCTTAAAATAAATGGTATTATTATTTCGAGTTCTTTAATTTTTTTCTCATAAAAGAGAGTACAAAAACCTTACACAAGGGCCGGAATCAAGTGTGTAAGGGAGAATTTAAATAGAGAACGGATGATATTGTGGAAGAAGTAAGGAATTTCCGGGTGATGCGACAGGTGTTGAGAATTGTGGCTTTTTGTATCAAGTGCATGGTGGGTGGTGGGTGTAGAGTGTCATGGCTTTATGTAAGAGATTTTGGTACTATACTAGTGGATGACAGAACTATAGGGATGATGTGAACAGTTTGTGCTTTCCACTGAGTTTTTATTGCGAGGTCTTGACATTTACTAAGCTTTTCATATGTTGTGGTTTGAATATTATTAATATTTACTAGCTGCGCCCCGGGGTTTCACCCACATAAGTCTCGATCCCGTGGGAATATCAAGATAAAAAGTTTTCTATGTGTTATTCCAGGTTATAAACTATATGTGTGCCAAATTTCATTCAAATCCATTCAGCCGTTTGAGCGTGAAGAAGAGACAAACATACACACACACACACACAAACTTTCGCCTTTATAATATTAGTGTGATTGGTAATTCCCATTAGCCGCCTGTTTGATACTCCCACGGAAAATTAAAGGATCAATAGGATCTTTCTCGTATATCAAAAGGCAATTCACTCCCTATAGTATTGAAGCTTTGATGTAAAAACCTATGCATAACTAAGTTTCATCCGCTAGGTTATAACATATCGTGACTTCAAGTAGATATTTATATACTTAGCAACAACAGGTTCTAAGTTATGCCACCTTTGTTCAAACTTTGTATCCACGTTGCACGGCACACTGTGTAATTTTACTTCAATTGCGGTCACCTATATTTTATCCCTTCATCCTATATATCCAGCCAAGAACTAAAACTTCTGGGAAGAAACCATGACTTTATTATGTTTAGTTTAGAAGTTATTTGAAACCTTGAGAAAACTCCATGGAAACCATAGAAATGCATTATTTCGTCTCAAATATATGATTTAGCAATTGTTATAGATGAGGTCTTAAAAAGGACTGTTATATTTACTAGATCAGTGGTTTTATTTATTTTTAATAATCGTAAATAGAAGGAAAAATCTAGTTTTTTCAAAAAATTATAAATATTTTTATTTAGTCTCATTGTATCCGCATTTCTTTTTAACATGAATAGTTTTATATTATAATAAGCTATATTATTTAAAAAAATCAGATATGGATAATGCGGGACTTCTGAGTTATTTAATTTTTTGTTTTGAGGTTAGGGCTGTCACCCATGTACTTTATAACTATTCTTGGATAAGTTTGACTGGCAATTTACTATCTTTCTTGATGTAAAATGAAATATAATGGTTTTCTTTGGTGTAAAATTAAGTATTTTAAGTTAGACTCTTGTCACGTAAGATTTGAAAAGTAGAATAGGAAAAAGCTATTCTACATTCATAAAAGGGTATTCTACATTCTTTTTAATGATACGTTACACATTATCATCGATGTTTTGAAATATACAAATAAAAACAGTTTTTTGCTGACGTCAGCATAAGTTTAAATAACTTCTAAACTAAACATAATAAAGTCATGGTTTCTTCCCAGAAGTTTTAGTTCTTCGCAGGATATATAGGATGAAGGGATAAAATATAGGTGACCGCAATTGAAGCAAAATTACACAGTGTGCACGGGTATTTTTTACTTAGCGTCTCAGATGTCATCTGTTCTAGTTTTTCTTCATGATTAAATTAAGAAAATGTGCTAAAAGACTGGAGATAATAACAAAGGATCCGATTTTTTAAGCTTTGGGTTTTGGATTTGAAAGCTTACGAAGACAATAGATAAGTCTTACAAAAATCATGACTAATGAAATTCTGAATCTATTGGGTTTGAAATCCCCTTAACACCGTGAGTATGGTGAACACGTAGTTTCAACTGAAGCTGAAAAATAATGGTTGTGAGAAAATAATTTAGCCCCAAACAGGTGCTTTATACTTTTTGGTTACAAACCGCGTGTAGGCGTAACGGTGGCTATTTATTAAATCAACGGACACTTTAAAAATATAGGGAAACCACGCAAGTTATATTAAGCTACTGAAAATATTCAAATAACAGCACTTAAAATATTATCCTTAATTATGTCAATTATGTCCAAACTGTTAATTAATTAGGCCTTGGTTGTGACTAGGCTTTCGGTATATTTTATCGTAGGTATATAATTGTAAAATATTTTATCAAAAGTATAAAAGCGGAATGGAGAGGAACGAAAATTAGGAACATCACTAAAGTTGGCAGTCGTTAGAGTAAAAACAAGAACAGTAAAATGGAAATGGACTAGCTATATGATGAGAGCGAAGACCGAAAAATGGACCAAAAAAGTTACAGAATGGTACCCGATGAACGGAAAAGACTTAAAAGAAGACAGGTGAAAAGGTGGGAGGATGATCTGCCTAAAGTTTGTTGAAAAACAGCTTGGGACAGGAATTAGTGGAGAAAAATAGAGGAGATCTATGTCGCAAGACCGCCTGACCTGGTAGCTGATAATCGATAATGAAAAGTTAACAACCGTAAGACAAATAATGAAATATAATTACTTGTTATAATTATATTAAGGTCAGAGGAAATAAAGGCTATTATTTATTTTATTTTATTAATGTTCCTGAATATTTTATGATAAATCAATATTAGGCATGCTGTAAACTCGTTTGCCGACTGCACATCAAAATTATTGACTTATTCACCGCCAACCAGCAAAACTTTAACTAGTTTAACTAATTTCATTCCAACAATAGCAAGGCTGTTTAATTTAAACCGTAAAATCGTAGGAAATCAAGTTTAATTACTCCTTATAGGGTAATACTGTAATAGTGATGCTTTCAGTTACAAAGTTGTAGGTATGGTGTTGTTTTACTTCGGGGTCTCATTACGAACTTTCGCCATTGCAATTTGGGGCTCCTTGCGAGAAATGTGTAGGTAGGTGTTCACAGGAGAGTGTTACTTAGGTATATGTCTGTTTTATGAACTCTCGAGTTACCAAATAAGTACATATTGTAGATGATCTTATTTGATGTGTCGTTGCGACGAAATTATATTAAGCAGGTATTTAATGATGATAATGAAAAATATTTATGTTGTAAATAGATTACTTTTCAGTCATAAATTGACGATTCCCAAGCTTTTGAGGCGTAAGTAAAAATTATAAACAACTCACTTACTTACATACTGTATGGTTGTTTAAGTATGTACATTTGCCCTAGATAATAAGTGTCTCTTGAAGCCTGGATGCTCTTCAAAGTTCAAACTCAGACAAGTTTCGCCAAACTTCGCCACAAGACATTATAAGGCTATTCACATGCTCCCAAGTTGTTCGATAATCCAATACAAAGGTTTAATAGCTGCTTTCGTATTGGAAATACGTTTCAGAAGTTCTATAGACACATTGAAATAAATGACATTAATGTGAATTTATGCTTTGGAATGATATGAAAGAGAAGGGAGTGAACGATAGTGTGACGGTTGATAGGGGAGAATGGAAGAAGAAAACGTGTGCGCCAACCCCACGTAACATGAGATAAGGTCAGGAAGATGATGATGATGAATGTGAATTTGTACTTTTCGCTTTTTAGAAAAACTATTCTTTGTTTTTAAGGTAACAGTTCAGAATACGGGGCGAGGTTCCAATTAAGGCAAAAAAGAAATGCATGAACTTTTTTTTATTTGCAAGCAGCTGTTCCATTGTTTTGTCAAGCCATTTTCAAATAGTTATTTTTTTGATACCTACCCTATACGGCAGAGAATAGTAGGCACGTGGGTGAGCGAGACGGGATCGCAACTGCGGAGAGTGCGAGTGAGACCGAGTGTATGACTGGCAAATTCACGTCGATGCGCGATAAAGAATCGGTTTTGCCGGCTACCTGTGCGAAGATGTCCCCTACGAATGGTCAGCGAGTGAATGTTCTCACGGCGGCTTCACATGCGTCGGTATCGAGTGAGGTAAAGGCTTTGCTCGCACCTGAGGCGATGGCGGTACAGTGGTAGGTCGTGTGAACACTGTGAACTCGGAATGGAAGGTTGTGCAGAATAAACGTTATAAACAAAACCGAATAACTAGCCAAAAGGGAACGGCTTTGACTGCGCCAGAGAGTAAATTTCGGGCCGCGGATATTAAAGTGCCGTTGCTAATTTCCAATGTCAGTATGGAAGCTAGTGAAAATGACATTACTAGCTATATAAAAGACAAAACTAGTGAAATCGTATCGCTAAAACAGATAAATATGAAGTCATCTAGGAAGTACAATGCGTTTAAACTGTATGTTTCCAAGCACAAAGTTGACTTGTTCCTAAATGACGAATTATGGCCAAGTGGCATTGTTTTTAGACGTTTTGTGCACTTTATGTACCGAACGAAACCCCAGGACCCTAAAGTTAAAGTAAATTAGTAATGTTATTATTCTTGGATAAGAAAATTATTAACCGTTGTTTTAAATTTATTAGTTTTAATTGTAAGTCGTCTAAACGATCCATAGAGAATATTAGGGATTTATGTGAGCGGTCTGATGTGGTGGCCCTGCAAGAGACCTGGCTACTTTCCCATGATATTCCAATGTTAGGAACAATAAGCCCTGACTTCGAATATACCGGTAAGTCGGCTGTAGACTCCTCTGAAGGCTTATTAAGAGGAAGACCTCATGGTGGGGTAGCCATTCTCTGGAGGAAGGGCATATTTGAGTGGGTATCTGTTGTTGACTGTAGTAGTCCTCGCTTAGTGGCCATCACAGCCTCGTCTAATGGTCGTACTATTCTTATTTTTTCTGTGTACATGCCTACAAATTGTCCAGATAACTTACCTATTTTTACAGATGTGTTAAGTGAAATAAGTGCTACCATAGCAAGCTGTGATATAGAAAATGTTTTTATGCTGGGTGATTTCAATGCTCACCCTCATGAGTTGTTTTATAAAGAGTTAATTAACTTTTGTACTGACCAATCCTGGATTTGTGCTGATATAGAAAAACGGGGGGTTGATAGTGATACATACACTTTTATAAGTGATGTTTACGGGAGTAGGAGGTGGTTGGATCACTGCTTGGTGTCGGTGGCAGCTTGGCATACAATTGTAGATGTTCATGTATCCGAGGATATTTACGTGTCGGATCATCTACCTTTGTTTGTAGAGTGTAATTTAGAAGTGGTGCGGTCTAAACTGTTGACTCGGAGCGCCTGCCGTAATTCTGTTGTATGGGGAGAAAGAACTAAGACAGAAACGCTCAATTACCAAAATATCTGTTACAGTAAGTTGCGCGACGTTGATTTTCCTCATGAGTTTGAGAGTTGCGGTAGTGGATCTTGCAGTTTGGCTGAACATAAAGTTGTTCTGGACAATTTGTACAAACAAATTGTAGAAATACTGTGTGCGGCAGCCAGGCAGTCTAAAGTGACACGCGAGGGGGGACCGAGACGGGGTAGGCGCGTGTGTGGGTGGAATGAACATATAAGGGACGCTCATCTTGAGGCGAGATGTAGTTTTTAGGCCTGGATACTTAACAAACGTCCCTCTTCGGGTCCTGTCTATGATGTAATGCGTGATAAGCGAAACGTTTTTAAAAGCCGGCTTAAATTCTGCCAAAACAATGCTGAGCAAATTATTATGGATAGGTTAGCCGAACAACGAACTGCTAAAAAATTCGGTGAATTCTGGAAATCCACTGGTAAGTTGGATGGGAAGTCCGGTCTTGCTGCGAGTGTGGGAGGGATAAGTGATCCCCGGGGAATTGCGAATATGTTTAAAGATCATTTTCAAGTTCAGTCCCCTCTCGGTCCCTCAACCGTGAAGGAAGACCATTCTGAGCCCAGCAGTCATGGAGTGAAACCTCTCATGCGTTTCTCAGTTAAGCAGGTAAGTGCAATCATAAACGGTATGAGCCGAGGCAAACCTCCAGGACATGATGGGCTCAGTATTGAGCACTTGAAGCACGCAGGTACGCATTTGCCGCGAGTTCTGTCTATGTTTTTCACAATGTGCATTAGCCACGAGTATTTACCTGCTAATCTGATGAAGACCATCGTGACTCCTATTGTGAAGAACAAGACGGGTGATATCTCTGACAAGAGTAACTACCGTCCCATTTCACTTGCAACCATAATAGCAAAAGTTTTGGACGGTATGCTTGACACTTGTTTAAATGATTACATACATCTTCATGATGCGCAGTTCGGGTTTCGTCCCGGACTTTCAACTGAAAGCGCTATTTTGAGTGTCAAGCATACAGTTCAATACTATATAGATCGAAAGACGCCGGTGTACGCCTGTTTCCTTGATCTTTCCAGGGCCTTCGATCTTGTCTCGTATGATGTGCTCTGGGAAAAGATGGTAAGCAGGGGTATACCCGCGGAAATATGTGGACTATTGCAGCATTGGTATGGTAATCAGACCAATCATGTGAAGTGGGACGGTTCGCTCTCCGAACCGTATACGTTGGACTGTGGGGTGAGACAAGGAGGTCTGACGTCTCCCAGGCTCTTCAACCTCTACGTAGATGACCTCATAGAGGGACTCAGCAACATGCGTGTCGGATGCAGTGTTGATGGAGTTAGCATTAACAACATCAGCTATGCTGATGACATGGTGCTGCTGGGTCCGTCTGCGGGGGCAATCGGAGAGTTGCTTAAGACTTGTGAAGCCTACGCTGCCGCACATGGATTAACTTATAATGTCAAAAAGTGTGAGTACATGGTCTTTGAGGTTGGCGGCAAACGCCGTGAAGTGGGACCCGAGCTACTAATAAACGGGTCAGTAATTAAAAGGGTATACTCTTTTAAATACTTGGGTCACTTTCTTTCCGCTGATCTGAAGGACCATGTCGATATAGAGAGGGAGCGCAGAGCACTCGCCGTCCGGTGCAACATGTTGACCCGTAGATTTGCTCGATGTACGGACCTAGTAAAAATCACTATTTTCAAGGCTTATTGCCAGAGTCTGTACACGAGCAATCTATGGGTCAATTACACCAAAAGGTCGCTGGATGTCCTGCGCGTCCAGTACAACAATGGTTTCAGGATGTTGTTGGGACTTCCTCGCTACTGCAGCGCTTCGGATATGTTTGCGCAAGCCCGTACTGACGGTTTCCATGCGATTGTTCGCAAAAAAACTGCTTCACTACTGAGAAGAGTGAGAGACAGTCACAACAGCATCCTGAGAACTGTAGCGGAGAGCTTTAGCTCTCCAATTGTAAAACAGTTTGTGCAGAGGGTGATTGGTACTAACACTAGATAGTAAGTTATTTTTATATTATGTTACTAACACACTATGGACTCTGTTCCGAAATAAAAATAAATATTAATATTATTATATTATTATACTACGTGCCGCTACAATGGCGACATTAATTTAACATACGGGTAGGGCTAGTGGTCAGTAATCATAAGAATAAATAATTCGTTAATTGAAAAATTAAAATTTTCAAACGCTCGCAGACATAGGGCTCTCCCTTTCCTTCAATTCGCCTTCTCTTTGCACGTTATTCGTTTTATTTTCATTGATGCGATGTTATGATCCGTGATCCCGGTAAATGACCTCTGCGCTACAGTTTTTAAGTACAGGTTGCACCAAGATGTCATTTTAGAAAATTTAAAATAAATCGATAAATAATAACGTTTAGTGAAATTAAAATATTTTCATAAAAAGAAAACGTTAATCCTTATGCATGTGTTAAATTAATGTTACCATTAAAGCGCCACGCTGTATAAGGTATAAGATATTTTTATCAAAAGACCAAAATATTGATTACCCAAGCGTCGAGTACTCGTAGGTATCGGAAGTATTGACAATTTTCATTGTGCAGGTGTATGTCAGTCGGGCGCTATACTTCTGATGTGATTACCGTACCTATTCGTATTTGGAGTCACAGAACTAATTGAAATGTTTGACAAGCGGATTAGATTGTTCAAAGTAAATAATTCTGTTGCTATTGCAAACGGGATTAAGCTTAAGTACCTACAGCTGCTACGGATTCCGCGAACATAATCTTGATAGTAAAATATCATTCCCTTGAAATCCAAACAAAAATGTAAAGTCAAAAGCGCAATGAGAAAATAATTAAAACACAGTTACTGTTGACTACAGCTTAATGAAAGGGAAGAACAGTTATCATCACCTGCCTAGCTTTTTCTCAACTATGTCAGGGTTGGCTTCCAGTCCAACCGGATAGAGCTGAATTTCAGTATAGAGCGACTGCCTATCTGTCTTCCACAACGACCACTACCGAATTACTGGGTAATACGATATCAAAGTGAAGAACATGATTGCAAATATCGGAAAAGAAAAATCTCTGAAATCACCCTGCAATCAAAAATAGCAACAAACAAAAACTTCAATACTTCAGAGTGTCAACGTAAAACTCCCTGACATTGAAAGTATCAAATGACTGCGAAATAAAAATGCGAATCGTCCTCCACAAAAGGATCGTTTGCAAAGATTAATCGGCTGATAAATGAGAAACTTGGATAAAGGTCGCTCTCAGTGAGATAACAGTAATTCATTCAGATACAGATGTTGCGTAGGCGCCTAATCGCTGCCTTAAAATATCAGGATGAATCTCATGTTTTGTCACGAAGGGAATTTGTTCAAAAAGTATCTATTTGTAAGAAAAAAATTGTAGGTTAGTTTAGGTTTTGCATTGCTGCATAGGATTGCATTGTTGATTTCCGACTTTTCTAATAGATATGCAAGTGCCTATTTAATTAGTGCCTTTTAAAATGATTTTTTACCTTTTTCTGAATCTTTTATTTAGTTTCATGATAGGTACATCCTACAAGCCATCTGAAAAATTATTAAGATTTGTAAGTTTAGATGTAGGAGGTACTAATTCGATTTTGAAAATTCTTTGATACTACGGCTACATTGTCACGATAAACCGAACTACACTCCGTGTGCTCTCTGTTTCTCAGCGAGACGTCGAGTGGTGTGCGAGAGAGAGCGCGCGTAGAGGAGTTCGTCTTATCGCTACAATGTGGCCCCAGCATCAATGGCAGAAAGCTGCACTATTTCCGAGCGCCATGTGGTATGTTTTACAGTATAGTTGACTACAACGCGGGCGAAGTCGCGGACAGAAGCTAGTCCATGACCCGGGGTTGCGAATAAGGCCGAAAGGCCCTCCGTATCGTAATCTTGGCCCCCCGGCAACATGGCAACTGAAGGAATACGGGTGGGTTTTAGTCAGTAAGAGTCAGACATAAATTATTTAAACATGAACTACTCTCGTACTTTTTATAGATCTTAACAAATAAACTAGCAAAGTCGTCTGTAAAGAGAATTCATAAATTAATTACACAAGTTCCAGTAGTTTGATGTAAATTTTGAGTGTTTAGTTATTCTTTTTACTGAGGATGAGCAATTTTTCAAAGTACGTACGTTTACGTAGGTACAAGCTATACTATTTTAATGTAAGCTGTAACACTAAAAACCAACTTAGGTATGTATTAATTAAATACATAGATAAAAAAAACGTGCAATTAAAAAAAAAAATTAAACTTTCATTTATTATAATGAATTTAGAAGTTGTAATTTTATATACATTTAAGAAAAAAATGACTTTGGAAGAACGTAAGTATTTTTTACAGGCCAATTTCATTAAATTATATTTTTCTTTAAGAATGAGAATACAATAAAAGTTATTTTATGTAATTACAACCATAAAAAAAGGAATGACGATTTAAAGGCGAAATTTCGGGTAATTTTTTGAAAAAAAAACAAAAAAATCATATCTCAATTACCTTGACACTTAGGTCATAAGGTTTTTAGGTGAAACCTTGCCAATGACTCTCCCAAACCCCCAAAAAATTGTGTTTGTCCATGCGTAAACACCCTTATAATAGTATCAAATGATTGTTTTAATACCTAGTTATGTGTACAGGTTCACCACAGGTAACTAAAACCATTAGAAACAATCTTAATTAAAAAAAAAAATTAAAGCATTATAATTGACTGTAAAAAAAAATCACGTTGATAAAGTCTGTCATTATGGTAACGATACAGAGAAAAAAAATCGAATTCCGAATTGATATTTGACAGATCGAAACATTTAGTTTTGGAGCCGACCAACATTTGGAGTGTGTCTCAAGATTGCACCAAAGTGCTGGTATTCTGTTGGATCCCTGCAGTGTCAAAACTATGTTATTGTTGAAAATCGTGAAAGAGTGTTATGTGCCTCGTGTAAAAAAAATATGTAAATACAGCACATTTACTAGCTTATCTAACCTTGAAATTAGTGTTTATCATCACTGTTTTTCTGACGCTACCAATTCCGTCATTTAATACGACCCAGTTGTAAGTAGAGTCAAGACTTCATACACGTGTATTGTATATAAATATTGATCTCCAAGGATGCGTTTATTTCAATAATTTTACACAGTCATTTTCATTTTACCTATCCACTTTTATTAGCTAATTGGTTTCATCTTACGATATACATGTAGCTATCTCCACTGCAACGAAGGTCAAGGTTTACGAAGACATTACTTCCACTTTAGCCGGCTAGCTTAGTATCTAATCTCGTGAAAGCATATTCTTAACCAACTGAGCGTTATGCAAAACTAAGTAAGCGTTGACTTTGTATGAATTTAAACTCCATTCTGCAAGCGTTTCATTTTAGAAAATCGGAATATTAAAGTCCGTTTTCAGCGGGAAGGTGCTGCAACTATGTACTTAAGTTTTGTCTTTGGATAAGTTCAGTTTTACGAAAAGTTTGTAGCTAGGTAAAGTCAGGGAAATTATCTGTTTCAACTTAATATTCAAACCATACGGTTACATGGTTGCGATAAAGTAATACTTCGCGCGCTGTCTGTTAAGGGTCCCCGAAACGATCAATTGCAATTGTCAATATTTATGTGATTGATACACATTGATGCGCAAATTGATCGTCTACAAAACGCAATTGAAGCGATTGACAATATTACTACATTCGGGGACCCCTTACACAGCGAAACGCTGAAAACTTTCGCCTTATCGCGAAAATGTGGCCGCAGCATAACAGGTATATGAAATGACTGTAACAAGGCAAATTGACGTAGGGTATCAATTTGCTTAACAATTAAATTTCCCTGACCGTAAATAGTATACCGTTTCATGTTTCAAAAAATTATATGCTCATCTTTTGTGTGGATATACCTAAATAAGAAATACCTATTAATAACGTCTTCACTGCATTACATTACAAAAAGCACAACCCGACTTCATTAAGTGACACTCAAAGGATACTGCAATGAACATGATTAGCCTTCTATTCAAACCCGGAAATGAGAAAACCATTTTAAGTCAGCTAGTTACTACCCCGCGCAAGTCGTTGGGATTAACTGAACCGAATCGAGTTACTGTACCTCTCACAGGCAACGTTATATAAACGTGGACGAGATAAGAATAAGGAACCTCTGTCTCCTGTTTTTTCTATACATACGTGACTTCGAGTGACGCACTTCTGTGTCAAAGAAAATACTCTGGCAGTCAGTAAGTGGTGGCCTAGCAGGAACGTTTCTGACTCAAGTTGTTGGTCGAGGGTTCGAACCCAAGCATGCACTTTATTTTTTGCAATTTATTTCATTACCTCAAAACGAAGAAGGCAAACAACGTAAGGAAAACATGTCCTAATAGAACCATAAATTCTAAAGAGTAACAGAGAGATCAAATTTGTACATATACCTAATGTGTACAAATTTTGTAAACCTAATCCAATATTTTGTAACATCCCATAAACCTGTGTTATGCAAATGAATGCATAATTATTTTATTTAGTTTTAAGACTTTATTTTCATATATTTAAATACAATATACAAGCTAACAATAAAATATTAATATTATTTACAATAGTATATAAAAAATATGCGAAATGTGGGTGTGCCTGCTACAGGGACAACTCTGCCCAACCCTTCGGGGAATCAAGGCGTGATGTTATGTTGTTGTTAGGATATAAAAAAAAGAAAAAAGGGGAATACCTCATTGGACATAAGAAAATTCGTCCTAATCGCTGTCGGTGGGAAAAGTGCCAAAAAGGCAAAAAATAAGCAAATTAATGCATTTGAATTTTTGAGATTTAACATCCACTAACTCGCATTGAGCCCGCGTGGTAAACAACGGCCCAGTCTTTGTGTTTGTCCCAGCAGCAGTGGAACCATAGTAGTGGCCGATAGTGAGCTTATTTAAGTATTGTACATGGAATCAATTCGATCAGTAGATAATATCATACATAGCACAGTCATTAGCGTGACATTTCAATGAACATTACGAGTATAAATAATTACTTATTTATCCCTTAGGTATCGCTTGAATTATTTATTCGATGATTGATATTAAATACAAGTGACATTTATTTTTAGGTTCATTATTTACCTGGTGGTGTCAAGTAGATTATTTTTCCAACGTGTCTCATTAGGTAAACAACAATCACGATACAAAAATCACAAGTTTCCGCATTAATTACGCAATTCAAGTTAAAGTATGAAACACGGGGAACAGTATTATTTACCTACATCAAACACAGATTTGAATTACTTATTCATAAAAAAATAAAAATAAACTCAAAATTGGGATCTCTGTACACGGCGCGACGCCCACTGTCGGTGGGCATCGGTGCGGCTCGGTACAACTCGGGCGCCTTACGGCGGCTTCGGGCGCCTAAGGGCCGCTTCAGGCGGCTTCGGGCGCCTGAGAGCTGTCTCGGCAGTCTTAAGCATACCTAAGAACGCCGAGGCTGGTTTCAGGTAGCTCGGGTAGCATTTTCGTGGCAGACACGTCGCAGAACAGTCATAACGTTGACCACGCGTGTCTCCATTAATGCTTGGCAACGCCCAGTGGAAAATAAAAGGCAACAGCCTCATTAATCACACGTATAGGTTCGTTTTATTTATTTATTTATCGTAAATCATTAAACAAGTTATAAAATTCACCGAAAATATATCTTTGCTTCCAAAGCTTATTCACCCAAAATCTTCTTTTTTGCCTTAAGGCTCCAAGTTTCTCTTCTTCTGCAGCAAGATGAAAAATGATGAAAACTAAGTCCCAATCCACCATTATAAATACACACGCACAACTGTTTTCACGTAACGTTACGACTGCTCTGCGACGTGTCTGCCACCCGAACTATTCTTAGTTTTGCTGTTGCTACCCGAAACTAAATTATTTGAATTTGAAACCAGCCTTGGCGTCCTTAGGTATGCTTACGACTGCCGAGGCAGCTCTTAGGCGCCCGAAGCCGCCCGAAACAGTTCTCAGGCGCCCGAAGCTTCCGTAAGGCGCCCGAGCTGTCCGAGCCACACCGATGTCCACAGATAATGGGCGCCGCGCCTTAAGCGGGCTTTACATGATGCAACTAGTGTCGTGAAACTGATAAATTTAAAGCTGATAAATTCAACTAACACGCTGTCATAAAGAGAAATAATAACAATTACTTCAGCCAACTAATCTGAGCAGTTAACATGATGTATGATAGCGTATATAAGATGAATTTATAAGTTATTCAAAAAACCACGTGTTACTTAGCTATAGCCCGAAAGAGAACAATCGAGCTACTTCTTTTACGACACTATTTTCATACTGTAAACGTCGCTTTAATTTGTTAACCAAATAAGTAGGTACTGTAGCGCTTAAAGAGCGAGCTAGCTTGTAGAGCAATATTTTTTATCCTATCTCAGAGAAACATGCAATCTTCTACACGTTTATTTTAATGATATTTTAACTTTAATATTTTGAAAAAAAAAAAAAACTTTTAGTTTTTATTTAAAATTAATTCCAAAGCTTGAATGATCGAAAGCAACCAGTTCTAAGTCTGTACGACATAGGTCGCTTTTTGCATGTAACCCTTACAGTACCTACAGACCTACCAAAAGAAAAATACCTACATTTTATAAATACCTATACTCCGTTTGAAATAAGATTAGATATTTAAACAAACCTTTTTTACAGTCCGTTCAACCGATTTTGACTTTTATACCGTAGGCATAAGGATGGCATTGAAAGCAAAAAAAGTGGTTACAAACCAACTGTTTACTGCAGCTGTCATTTGTCATGCCGCCATCGCAATAGAAGTCAAAATCGGTTGAACGGACTGTAAAAAAGGTTTAGTTAAATGTCTAATCTTATTTCAAACGGAGTATAGATCATAATCGACGTTCGATGGCCTGTCAAAACTTTTCAATAAAATTCTCAAGGTTTTCCCGATTTTCGTACTTTCCTTCGGTTTGAATTGTACTCTTGGACGTAATTGATTGATCGACGAAATTGGAGCCAATTTGTAGTCTTCTTCTTCTTCTTTTCGTGTGGTTAGTGACTAACCTGGTGTCAGAGTTTTAAAGCCACCCATGGGCTTCTGACAATGCTTCACATGCTGTCGAGAAATATCTCTCAGGCACGATCTTCACGATGTTTTCCTTTACCGTTTTTGAAGCAAGTGATAATTATACAATACGCACATGAATCTGAAAAGTCGGAAGTGTGTGCTTTCGGTTCGAACTCGAGATCTATGGCTTGGCAGTCCGACGGTCACACCACTAGGCTATCACTGCAATTTGTAGTCATCAAATAACATTATAGGATGCTACTTTTGTTTTTAATTACCGTACTCTGTAAGAAGTAATTTCATTAACTCGTAAACATCTTGCAGGTAGTTCTTCGTATTCGTTTTACCGACTTTTGCCTCAGTAGCTTTAAAAGGGGGTTCATTTGATATCGTATAATCGTATTTTCTCGTACGACTTGAATTTTAGTGCTCATTAAATGCTCGCAGTCTAATTCTCGTGTTCCTACCGAGCTCGGATATTAATTGATTGTAAGGACGTCATTTAATGACTTATGTTTATTCATAGCTATTAAACGGATTTTATCAGATTGTCTTTATGTATACTCCATCTATACTAATTACTAATCCTTAATATTATAAATGCGAAAGTAAGTTTGTTTATTACGCCTTCACGTTAAAACGGCTGAACGGATTTGGATGAAATTTGGCACATATATAGATGATGCCCTGGAAAAGAATATAGGATACTTTTTTTTTTGACTTATGCGGGTGAAACCGCGGGGCGCAGCTAGTAATATTATGAAGAGGAAAGATTTGAATGTTTATATTTTTGTATGTAACGAATAAACTTAAAAATTACTAGACCGATTTGAAGAATTCTTTCAGTAATGGATAGCTACATTTTCAGCAAGTAACACAGGCTATATTTTATCCTCGTACTCCCACGGGAACGGGAACTAAGCGCGTGAAACCGCGTGAAGTCCGCTAGTTTGAAAAAAGATTAGAAATTTAAATAAACCTTTTTTACAGTCCGTTCAATCGATTTTGACTTCTATTGCGTTGGTGGCATGACAAATGGCAGCTGCAGTAAACAGTTGGTATTGTAACCAGTTTTTTGCTTTTAATTCCATCCTTAGCCCACGGTATAGAAGTCAAAATTGGTTGAACGGACTGTAAAAACGATGAATGAAGGGTTCCGTAGTTGGGATGAATTTATCACAAATAAAAACTTAACATTGTAGTTGAAATACATGTTCTCCCTTACACTCCAACTGCAAATGTAAGTTTGTACCCACAATATTGAGAGATTTATCATGCTATTCTAAAACCATAGACCCCTTATAGGTTTTCCTGTAATCTATGAAGGAAGAACCATTCTCAGTAATTTAAAAAAAAAAACAAAGGGGTCAATTTTCATCTATTTTCTTAAATAACTTTAAATATATTTATTTTAAAATTATTTAAAAAAAAAGACATTTGATATTCTCGCAATTATTTGATATGTCACACGATACAGTTTGAAAAACTTTATTTTTCGTTTTTCTTATTTGCCCCCAAAAGTGACCCCCATATTAAAAATTCATATGTTTACGTTACACATCCATGTTTGGGTCATAGAAATACATATTATTATGTGTACCAAATTTCAACTTAATCGGTCCATTAGATTCGGAGCAAATTGGCTGTGACAGACCGACAGACAGACAGACACACGAGTGATGCTATAAGGGTTCTGTTTTTTACTTTTGAGGTACGGAACCCTAAAAAGGTTTGTTTAAGTGTCTAATTTTATTTCAAATGGAGTATAGGTAGGTACGATTTTAATGAAGTTTTCGTAATCATCTGTCTTGTAAGTGGAATTCAAAATATTATGTTCTAGCTTCTGCCCATGATTTCGTCCGCGTGAGGCCTCCAACCCGCTGCATGGCATCGCATTGCCCGCCTGCGCTATTTGTTTTCATTTAGCGTTCTTTTTGCCCTTTTTTGATTTTGCTCGGCTCCTAAGGGTCGTAGCGTGCACCTATAAACCTTCCTCAAGAATTGGGCTATCAAATAAAAATAAAAACAAATTCGACTGGTGATAACAGAGATCAGCGTTTCCATGCAAAAAAAAAAAAAAAAACAAAACGTGTGGCACTCGGGGACTGCCGCGGTATAGCTATTGCATAGCATTTGTAACCTCCATACTTCCTATTTGTCAACGCTACACTTGGGATGATGACGTGATGACATAAAACAAAAATTACGTTCCCATGACAACATCACGTTGTCATGGGAACCGTCATTACATGGTGGTTAGGTTTTATTTTCGTTACGGAATTTCTTGATTCGGTCGCCGCGCTCAAAGCCCGCGATAAAAGCTATGCAATAGCTTAAAAACATACTTCACATTTATTATAATAGTATAGATACGTTGCTACGTAATCTTTACTATAATCTGATGTAAAAATACTTGCATAGAACATTGACCCGTAACGTAATATAAATAAAGGGCACAGTCGCGTTTACAAAAATGAGGTGTCGGTAACGGTGTCGCGAGTTCAATTGTTTTTTCCCATCTCAAAAATGCCCAACTCGCCTAAAGAAGTTTTCACTTCAAAAATTTATACCTAAACGTTTGTACTTACTCACCTTATCTTAGTAAAGCGAATATTTACGCAAAGTTTAAGCAAACAATTAAAACCACCTATCGCCTTCTGCCACTAAGAGTACTCGTAGGTTAGACGTATCTAAGCGAGTTAAGTTATTATAGTAGTGCTTAAGGCGATAGCTTGGCTAGCTATACTTAAGTAGAGTTAAGGACTTATGCATCAAAGCGGCGTTTAATCCAACAAAGGTGGCTTGAGACGGATGTGGGGAACTGTATCCTTGAGCTAGAAGTACCTACATTATAATATGCAATAACAGTATGTATACTGTTTTTTTGGAAACTAGGTGAAGTAGGTACCTATTTATATTTTTTAATCGTGGTATAGTTTTTAAAGTAGTGAAACCCAAAGTTATCATTTTCAGCGCCATAAAGTAAAGCTTAAAGTTTTAAAGTTCATAGAATTTTCTTTCAAATACGTACGTAGTTTTGAAAAGATTTGAAGTAGAAGATACAAATATTAATTTTACATTTCTGCCAAGAAATCTTGACAGATTTTTACACCCTGTAAATAAAAATAAAGATCCATTTAATGGTCATACAGTTCACAAACAAACAACCATTAAAAAAATACCTGAATGAAACGTGATCGGCTTTTTGCCGGTCCGGCGACGCTACGGGTGTGGCAATTATGTCAATTACAGTCGGAATTCAGAGGTGAAAGGCATTGACCCTTTGTCTAGTAATGGGAAGTATGCTTACATTGCCGTTTTCCTAATTGAGAATAATTGGCTGTGTCATCATTAGGCTAGTCGTTACCAAACAATGTACCGTGCGCCGCCGCATCTTAAATGGATGTCATTTAAAATGTCAAGGAATTAATAAGATAAGCACCATAATATAAACTTGCATCTCATTGTTTTTCCGACCACGTATTATCAACATTTTGAATTAAAATTACAGTTCGAAAACGTGACATGCGTCCACCTCGTGGAAGAGGAATTTATTTGAAAGCCGTAACGGACTAAAATTTTATTTTGAATTTCCATCGGAACTCGGCCCATGACACATTTGAGGTTAGTCATTAAGTCCGGAACCTGTAACTTTGGCAAAATATTAAAGATTTTTTTATGATGTCGGACATCACAACACTCGCGCTGGCTTATTTATTTGTGCTTTTGTCTCAGGAAGGTAAAGTAAAACGTGACAAAGGTAAGGTGAAAAGGCTGCAGTAGTCAGCCTGTTAGTAAACAACAATCACACTCAACTGGCACGTCTACCAAGCGTTGAGAAAACTAACCAAAGGCATATAATGGAATGGGCACGCCACAATTGCTGCGATAAATCCTCGCCTTCCGCTTTTTGCAGGTCTTGTTTCGGGAGGTTTCTGTTCAGGATAAGGTGGGAGGAAACGCCCGGGTGTCACCATTGTGTGGATCGCCCGGAGGACACGGTAGAGCATACGGTGGAGGTCTGCACGGCTTGGGCGGAGCATTGCCGTGTCCTCGTGGCGGCGATCGGCGGCGGTGATCTCTCGCATCCGGCCCTGGTTCAGGCCATGGTACGAAGCGAGAGGGCAAGGGAGGCCGTCACCATGCGAAAGAGGAGGCGGAACGCGTGAGGGAGAGGTAAATTTCGCACGCTCACGCCCCTAACCACCGGCCAATCTCAAATCTGGCCGAATCTCAGGCCAATTTCTGGCCACCGTAGGCGCGGGCTTGCGGACGGTGAGCAATGGGTAGCTCGCCGTCCGATAAGGACCAGGGCCCGGGTCAACGGCGCGTTGTGTTCCGCCTCAAAGAGATGTCAGCAGAACTGACGGGGTCCGCTAGGGCCGATGCCTGCCAGGGTTGCGGGAAAGTTCGAAAGGGATACCGTGGACCCTGGCAACATGGCAACTGAAGGAGCACGGGTTGGTTTTAGTCAGCAAGAGTGACACGCCCTCCCGCTCCGCTCAGAGCGGGAGAAGTTATTTGATGATTTCCCACCCAAAAAAAAGGTATGCAATGGAAACTAGATTTTATTCAACCTATTTTCAGTCACTCACTATTTACTTTGTAATAATTTTCCTCGGGGATGTACCCGTAAATAACCTTTTACTATGCTGATAATATATTATTAAGTTTATTCCTTCATTGTTATAGAATCTCATAAGAACTGAAAGCGGTAACTTTGACGGAAATTCAATTACAACGGTACCAACTGAAATGCGTATTAAGCTGTTAAATTTAACAAACTTGTATTGTGTTGTGTTACATCCCTTAATTACGCGTAAGTAAGTTAGCGATAAAGTTATAACAAGCGGAGGCATTTTAACTAAGGTTTACAATTTCCTAGCTAACTTGATTTTAAGTGCTAATTAGTTTCATTACTTATGTAGATTTCTTGAATTTCGTGTAATATCTGTTTATACATATTTGAAATTAAAGTGAAATGAAATGAACCCATGTATAAGTGCATTAAAAACACAAAAAATCGGTGAAGATGGCGAGAAATCGTGAAACGAATCACATTAGCCCCTGCAGAAGAAACTACATGAAGACCACGACCGCTCTGTCAAGAGTGCTACGGAGAAGAAGAAGGAGAAATGAAATGAAATTGTTTATTCTGTAAATAAGATATCTGAATCACTTTTACACGTCATATTAAAAAATATTAAAAATAACCTAGATGAGTTCAGCGTTTCCTATTTGACTACTCTGAGAAGAAAGACCGAAACAAACTCAGAGGTCGCAGTCTCTTTTAAAGTTCAAACATAATTTTGGTCAGGCCATATGAGGCCCATGTAGATTAGTGTCTGAAATGGTTTTTTGAGGGAAGAACCAAACAGATTTGAGTGGACCTGTTCAGTCGCTTTTAGTGTCTGTCTGTGTGACTGAGTTGTTCTACTAAACTTCGCAACGGATTTTGAAGCGGTTATAACCATCATTTAAATAATTGATTCCGGAAGATTTGTGTATAAATTATTCATTCATATTAAACTTATGATGATTTGTCAAGTCTTCAAAACCATGCGAAGCAGGGCCGGGTCGCTAGCAATTTACAACAATAGATATTGAAATAGAAAACTAAATAGGCCGTTTGTCAGTGAGATCAGCAAATTCTTCTAAGGACTGAATAGTATAAGGACAGGACGTTATAAGACTGTACATCTGCTGTCATGCTCAAAGATAAGGGATGATGCCTGGGTAAAAAAAAAAAGAAATTCTGTTTAGTCCGTCAGTCAGATAATAAAAAAATTTTAGACACGTATTTTTTGCTTTATCATATTAATAAAAAAAAAATACTTAGATAAAACGCATTAAAGTTGGGGAGTGGTTGCTACGTCACAAGTAAGTATGAAATCCACAGACTTGTGACGTCATGGCACATTTTAACGTAATCTTTTGATTACGTAAAAAAATAAAAAGTACGTGTTCAATATTTTTTAATAATCTAACTGACGGACAAAACGTTTTTTGTTATCATCCCTATTTAAAGTAAAAGCCCTTGTCCTTGACTGGACGTCTAATCTCCTAAAAATAATAGACGAATGGATTTAATATTCTATTAAACGGGAAGCAGACCTATCTGTATTGAGAAGCTTCTAGACGGGTTATGGTTTTTTTTTCTTACCGGCTCTTCTCCATAGGAAACGACCAATTGGATCCGTGCACCTAGCTTCTGACGTTTCATAAGTGCCCATGTAAGTTTATGTGAAATAAAATATTTTGTTTTTTTTTTTAATTTGATGACATTATACGCAAGAGATCATTATAATATTATAACAAAGGTGAGCACTAAGGAATGATTTTTTATAAATTCATCCCATAAAGCAGTTAAATAGCGGATGACGATAATGATAATGTAGATGAAGGTTGACTGGTAGAAAATGTCTATGGTATTAAGCCGCCTCTATGCATTTTTGTGCTTAAAGTATTAAATAAATAAATTAAATTTTGCATTCAAGTTAGTTATTTCTGAAGTTAGAAACGTGGACGTCGATACTTAGGCTTCTAAGTAAAGGTTTTTAAGATATAGTTGGTTGTATCATCGTTATTTGGATACTCATCCCCTGGGGCTCCTGAGAAGTTGCCGATGGAAAAAATATAATTGGGCACACGGCTTGTAAAATGTAAAAGCCAATCGGAGAATAGACTCACATTTATTTGAACCTGTTCAATAGGACACGAAATCTAAACATTATACGTATATCGGTCCAAGTACATTCGAATGTTTTGGAAGCTGTCCCAAATTATTAGTAATGCTTTGAATCTCAACTTAAACTACCTAAATATTATTGAAGGTACAGTACACAAAGCCGAATAAAGATAATTGAAATAGAAAGTTGGCAGTAATTAAGCTTACTGAAAATGTCGGGAGAGTAGATGAATTTTTAGTGTGTATTTTTTTAGTTTCCATAGATTTACACTACAGTATTTTTATCTCACGAAGCGGTGCGCGCTTTATTTGTGGTAACCAAGTTTACAAACACGCTGTGAATGTGTGCATGAAGACGAATAGCGTCAGCACATAACACACGCACACACCCTCATACACACTTCCAACTACACCATTGTCTCGGACAAAACCGAGAGCTCCTGCGCTTACACACACATTCACAGTTCTTTTGTATACTTGGTAACCACAAGTAAAGCGCGCGTCGCTTCATGAGATAAAAATACTATACATTCCACTGATTCCTTATTCATTATTCATAGTATTTATCTCGCCCAGCACAACTTTGCATTGAAATTTAACTGCGACTAAGCTTGTTACGCTAACTTTCAGCTGAAACAAATGCCTTTCTATGGCATTAAACTTGGTAACTCAAACATGGGACTAATTTGACCCTCCCCAACAGTTTGTGTTTGTTCTATTTACATTCATCCCCTTTCTCCGAAGCTTATCCCATCCACAGATGCTCTATAGAAATCCCACAATTTTGTTAAGCCGGGCCTATATATTGTAAATGTAATCGTAAAAAACAGCTTTAAGTGTATTTACAGACGATGCCACTTCTATGTTTGCACATTACAGTTTTCTAACACTATATCTTAAGTTGACAGAGTCTGTACGAGTCCTAACTTAACTTAATGAAAGGAACATGCGCAGTACGAACTTGAGCAACTTTGGCGGTGGGATTTCGTCCAGTGGCTTGTCGGTACTTTTGACCACCGTACGTATACTGAGCTGAGCGGAATCACGCTCGCACTTATTGCCCCAAGTAAAACCACCCGGTGTTTTATGTAAGCATTATTAAAAACAGTAGAAAAGCATGTATATGTGTGTTTAGAAAGTTCGAAATTCCCCTTGAAAATTAGGTGTACCCGTGATTTATTTGTAAAAGGGTAAGTAATTGTTTCCTGTAGTTTCCCTGTGATTTACTAATCACGCTTAATGAATGAATAGTTTGTTATTTGCATGACAAATTAACTTTCTCTACTATCTAACTTTGTCGTGTGAGAATTAGAATTGGTTTGTGTTTAAATCACAAGAAAACTATCATTAGGATTAATGTAAAGTGTGATAAAAAAAAAATTGTTTCAAACCGTTACGAATACTGAAAAGTTTTAATTTTGTAGAGGTAAGTACAACGAAACTATTTTTATTTACTTTGAATGTTATTCAATAGGAAAAATGGCTGTTTTTTATAATAAAGTTCTTCTAAACTTTGGATCACATTTGAATTTCAATTGAAGGATTTTTAATAACAATACGTTTTCTGGATGCGTGAAATTTGTTTTTAGGGTTTAAGATTTATTTTAATTATTAACCGTGGCACGAAACCCCTTAAATAATTATTTTTAACAAAGTAATTATGCTAACAATACTTACAGTTTACAGAATGTAGAACAATACCTATTGTTCGAAGATTTCAACTTTATTTTGGGCGGGTTGCGTTTCTGTGACGCAAACCCAGCACAAACGTTAACGTGGGCGTTATTGGACAATAGATTTACCGATAACTGTCAAACATTAATTCCCAGCGCTAAAACCTGAATACAATTATTATAATAGGTCATCCATTAATAAACAAATATAGCGGCTTTTATGCAATACGGGAAAAAATACAGGAATTGCCCCTCAGATGTCAAGTTTTGTTACTGGATACCTGAAGGGTAATTCATGTATTATTAAGAACGTCGCATAGGGTAGTTTCCTAGGTAAAAAAAAAGAAATTCTATAAAGTCCATCTTTCAGATAATAAAAAAATATTAGACACATATTTTTTGCTTTATCATATTAATCAAAAATAACTTAGAAAACACGCATTAAAGTTGGGGAGTGGGGGCTCGCTACGTCACAACGCAGTATAAAATCTAGCAAGGCGTGACGTCATGCCACATTTTAACTCAATGTATCGCCGTAATCTTTTGATTACGTCAAAAAAGAAAATACGTGTCCAATATTTTTTTATTACCTGAAAGACGGACTAAAAAAAAAATTTGGACACAGGCTTATTCTAGTCTCAGTCTCAAACCTCTGGTTTACCTTTATTTTAGACAAGTTTTTGACACTGATTATCGCTGAGATGAGATTGCAACTGGATTTTGAAAGTTTTTTAAGAGCGTTTATTCTGAAAGTGGGCACGTTGCAAATAGATGTCAAATATTTCGCTGTTTTGATTAATATGGTAATATTACTGTATGTAAATAAGAAATGTGGCTAACTAGTGAACTAGAATATTAATAATGTTTTTTTTTTTTACAATTGTAACATTGAATTTGATGTTCAAACCGTTTTACGTGTAAAAAAAAGCATTTGGAAGGTTTCCAAATACTTTTTTACATCTAAAATTTAATATTCGGTGTTATGATATTAATGATTGCATTTCATAATCAATATTTTAGTTCTCTAGTTAGCCACATTTCATACAGTAATATTGCCAAATTAATCAAAACAGGTAAATATTTGACAACTATTTACGACGTTACCAACTTTTACAATAAACCTTCTTTATACAGAAATACTTAGGCCTTCTGATATTAGTCGTGCTGTTAAGATGACTTCATTCGGATTAAACTTAATTATTTTTTGTATTTTTCTTCTGAACAAGAAGACTTTGGTATTAGTAATATAATTATAATAGATTCTACGAGTATTACACTAAAATCACAGTTTAACTACCTATAGAAAAACATTCTTAGCATCCCATTAAATGTGGTTAATAGTCTCAGTGTAAGCGGACGCCTGTCGAAGCCAATTTGCGTCATGACTTGTAAATGAAACGGTTCCCAAGTGGAAACTAGAGAACTAATGATCATGGAACCCATACGATGTAGCTGCGTGTGAATTACTATAGGCTAAATGTCGTTGAATGAAATAAATAGTTTATCTATATTTTTAAAGTGAAACTTTTATTACATCGTCTCAAACTTTTTGGTCTGTGTGTTGCATGTCGCGTGACGGTCGGCCGCGGAGTAGGGATAAAGTGAAAGGCGCTCGTCAGAGCAGCCAAGACCAATATGGCGGCGCCTATAGAAGTTTCACTTTTACCATGTTTTCATAAAACCACACAATCCTTTTTTTTCAGGATTGGAAGTGATTTTCTAGGAACACAAACTGGTTTTTTATCAAAACTCCATTATTTTTTATGTGTAAAGTGATTCGTGTTCTCGAAAATTGCCTAACTATTTATTTCAGATGCGAAATCAGTTGACCCATGAATTTTTTTTTTGTTTTTTTTTATACGAACAATTCAGATTATTTTCTGGTATTTTATCGAAATAGGTTGGAATTTAAAATACAAAAATAAGATCTGTGTTAGTAACATAACTGGGCTTTTGATTGATTATTTCACCGATTAGAAACATTAAAACAGGTTACTGTATATTAGCTGTGCCATTGTCTGATGCAGCCATTAAAAAATTCAAAAATTGTTTTCATAAATTATTAGTTGAGAAATGTGAGAGGAGCTCGTGGCTAAGTAATAACAGCCGCACTGGTCGATCCATTAGGTTAAGCTACGCTTGCCAGGGTTGGTCAGTGGATGGGTGACCATCTTTACATACCGAGACTCCTCCGTGCCTCGGAAAGCACGTTAAGCCGTTGGTCCCGGCTGTCATTCGTAGATCTTTGACAGTCGTTACGGGTTGTCAGAAGCCCGAAAGTCTGACAACCAGCCTTACCAAGGGGTATCGTATTACCCAGTTACTGGGTTGTGGAGGTCAGATAGGCAGTCGCTCCATGTAAAATACTGGTATTCAGCTGCATCCGGTTAGACTGGAAGCCGACCCCAACATAGTTGGGAAAAGGCTAGGCAGATGATGATAAGTTGAGAAATGTTACTATGCTCTAGATGATTACCTAAATGATAGAATACTATAACTACTTACCTATTAATGATCACTGGATCAATAAATCGCATGCATGTATTTTATTTTGTTTCGAAATTTTTAGTTTGTTGTCTATGGTAAATTTTGTTTTTTCTTCATTTTGTGTAATCACATTAATATTTGTATGTCATCAATGACAAAACATAGCGCAACATATAATTATTATATAAGACCTTGACCTTTTACCTATTTTTTACAAATAAATAATTCTATTCTATTCTATTCTAAAGTACCTACTTTACAAATTAGCTATGCTAAGATTTTGTTATATGAAAATTGGTATAATTTTGTTAAGCTAACCAGGGCGGTATAATCGCATGTGCGACAAAGCCCTTTCAATAAGAATTAAAAAAAATAAAAAATTATTTAAACATTTTGTACTTACTAAAAACATCGATCAACGTCCTTGTAACTCCGATCACATTACCTTGAATCTATTAAAGACGAAATAACATTGTCTAGACTACGTTTCATACATAATTTATGCGTCATCAAACCCTTTTTAATAAACAGTTTAAATTCGACATTGTTTGAAGAAACACAAAATAAGGGGCGGGTGCCATAAAAGGGAGTGTTGTTTTAAAAGGGCGACTTCTTTGAAGTACCATTCTGCTGTCAGAGGAGAAAAAGCGCATCTACATATTTTTTAAGGTGCGTCTTTTTTAGCAGCGGTGGCCCAGAGTGCCAACGGCCGCGACTTACACAAACAGGCTCCGAACTAACAGGCTTCGAACACAGACAGGCTCTTTACTTTGTGTAAATTATTTCATCACCATTGCTCTCAAAACGGTGAAGGAAAACATCGTGAGGAAAACGGCATGTCCTAGAAACAAAAATTAGAAGACATGTGACATCTCCCGACCCCCACTGGGCTCGCGTGGTGGATTACGGCCAACTCTGCGCACAGAGAGGTGGCCTGTGTCCCAGTAGTGGGAAAATTATAGACTGATTATGGTTATGCTATGTTACGTCTTTTTAACTTCATGGTTTTCTCCTATTTATTGATACACACTAAAGCCTCTTGAAAGTCTGTTGTCTATGATTGCCTCTTCGTCTTAATTACTTTGTTTTGTTCCGGAAATAGTGTTCTGTCTCATTAATAGGAAGTAATGATGATTAAACAATCGGTGAGGCAGCTCTACTTTGAAATTAAAATATAGTACTGACCCAATATACATACATCATTATCTATTTATTAAAAACTAGCGATCCGCTCCTGCTTCGCATGGTTTTTACGATTTGACAAAACATCGAGATTTCTTAATGTTATGTAACTTTAATTTAACGTATTTATACACATAAACCTTCCGGAATAAATTCTCTAAACGATGGTGAAAACCACATCAAAATTAGGTTTAGAAAAACAACGCGGACATACAGACAAACGCGAAAAGCGACTTTAATTTATAATATAACTTAACTTAACTTACTTATAACTTTGGAAGGAAGAAAATCCTATTCGAGTTTACTTATTATTTTATTTTATTCAAATATTATTTTTTTGATAATAAGTAATAGACAGTCAGTCATAACCATCCTCGATAATTGTTCTTTATGAGTCAAAAGCTAAGTCTTTTATTTTTTCCTGCCCGCGTTTCTTTTTTTTATTACAATTTGGAATGTCATCAGGAACCTTGAAGGATATAAACCAAATCAGATGTATGTGGGTCAACCTTTTATTTCCCCAATTTCATTTTCAACATGAAGTCTTGAAAAAAAAAAAACATAATAATATTCAGTTATTCACGGTGGAATGATAAAGCCGCACTGTGTGCGCACCATATTGTACACAGATACGCCATATTACCTGAAAAACAATATGTCACCATATGACATCACGCAATGCGTGAAGGGAATTTTTTAAATGTAATTCACTTAACCATGTTCATAAATAGTAGATTATTATACAAGGGGCTAAAATAACCCATTCTATCGAGGTAGTTTTACTCCCGAGCTTTAGCGAGGGAGTAAATAGAAACTAAGATGTAATGGGTTTTAACGTCGTGTGTTACACTCTACTTTTCACTCCGATTGCGAGAAAATGAAATAATCCAATACAATATAAATAGTTTAATTTATTTTTTTAAATATACAATTTGTTCAATCTGAATTTTTAAGGAAACTTTTATCGAGAAAGTCTTTTCTTATGTAAAATTAGCTTTTTCTACCGCATACCGGGTAGAAAAAGCTAGTTTTACATAAGAAAAGACTTTTTCGTTTTTGTAGGCTCGTTGGTTACAGACAAAAATTATTTTTTCCCCTAGAGCAAGCAATGCTATTTTTTCCCCGCTCTGGTACGCTACAATGACAGACATTTTGAGCAAAGGAGTAAAAAAACAATTGAGTTCGGTGGTTATTCGATTTCTGAAATAACAAAGACACAAATGAAATGTACATAAACTCCCATTTTCTTCCCATGGGGGTTGGCAGAAGCTATAGAACGCCACCTGCTACGATCCTTCCATATTATTTTTGTTTCGTTTACGTTCATACATCTGGCCATACACGCACGCCGGGTGCGAGTACTACGCACCTGACCTTTCTGAAGAACATTACCAATAAGGTCACAATAATTATTTTCCTGTAAATAACAAAGACATCTGATTAAACTGGACATGTCGTTGTAAGTTAGGATTTCCGCAATATTCTTTAACGTTTCCTCTTCACAACCTTACTTGACATTTAATTAAGTAAGGCTTTTTTCTTTACAAGATGTCTTTATTCTTTTTTGCTTTTATTTTGAATTGAAATAATATTAATAATTGTTGTAAAAAAATTTAAATTTGCTGACGTCAGATTGCTACTACATCGTTTTGACCTATTTTTTATTTATTTATTTAGTTCGGACAACAACATGGTCCAATTTGTTAGTAAAATACCTTATCACTAGTGTTAGTAGTACACACAAAAAAAAGAAAAAGTTTAGCTGGTGACTGCGGCAGGATGTGCAAAGAACGATCAAGCAAGGAATGCTACCTGACCATTCTCCCCACATAGTGCCTCAGAAAAGGAGAGTAAGGGCTCTCCACCACTGTTTTCAGGATGCTATTGTCACTGACCCGTATTCTACGCATCAGTGATGCAACTTTTTTGCGAATCACTGCATGGAAGCCGTCAGTTCGGTGCTGAGCAAACATCTCCGATGCGCTACAGAAACGGGGCAGTTTCAACAGCATCCTAAAAACATTATTGTATTGGATACGTAAGACATCCAGCGATCTTTTGGTGTAGCTGACCCATAGACCCCCCGCATACAGACCTTGACAAAACGCCTTGAACAGGGTGATTTTGACTTGGTCCGCACAACGAAAGAATCTACGGGCCAACATGTTCCCTCGGACCGCCAGTGCCCTACGTTCCCTTTCGATGTCTGCATTATCCTTAAGGTCGTCGGTAAGTATGTGCCCCAAGTACTTAAATTGGTGAACTATGGTTTTCACGTAGGTATAATGTGACACGTCCGTCTTCCGTTACCTTTTTATGTGCTTATGACTACTAAATAATAGAAAGGGAAGATATTATCATTATTATTTTATTTCTCTATTTCCATATAAATTATATTTTTATATACCTATTAGAATAAAATAACATTAATTTTATTTGTTTTACATTTCTCGGGACTCTGTGGTCCCGGACCATTGGAAGGCGTACGAGGGGCCGAAGCTAACTCGCAAAGGCCCCCCTTAGACAATTTTATATGGATTTATTGTGCTTTATTTTTATTATTGATATTATCTTTTTTATACACGTGTTTCTGTGACAAATAAACTTATTTTTCTTTTTTATATTAAATGTTCCTTAAAGGGTATAACTAGAAGTAGAAGGATGTTTCGAAGTTTTTTAAAGCAAACAAAGAATCAGTAAGTTATTATGTATGGTATTTTATTTGACAAATTAATAACGTAAATGTAGTTGTGCCAATACATTGTTTTCTCTAAATAAACATGATTCCAACTACAACAATATTTGGATGAAAATTGTTAGTTTCAACATTCCAATTTTTTCATAATGTATTGAACAATTCTGAAGGAAACTTGTACGAGAGCTGCCTTTCTTCTTCAATTAGGGAACTTATAGTGCGAAAGGTGTATAGTGGCATCCGCTACCATTAGTTTCCCTTTTATATAAAAATCTTTATTAATATTATATTAAACTTTGTCAGTTTTATTAAGAATTTATATATATTTTACATTGCTCATATTGGTTGTTATGTTAACTTTCAGGCTTGTCATGCATGTTCCTAAAATATTTGCATTGTACGCTTTACGGGATTGAATACGAGCTCTAAATTTTTATAACATGTATTTTTGGCAATAATAATACAAGTTATGATAACGCTTATAAGGCCTCGTTCACACGGCTATGATGATTACGATATTTTACTGTTTAATTCTGGGATCACATGATCCATGACCTTATGCATTTCTTTTTAACTGTATTAACAGTGGCATGTTGACGTGTGATCCCACCTTTTTACCGAACAATATCGTACTCATCATCCGTGTGTGAACAGGCTCGTACTATTAACTTCTTCTTCTGTTTTTGAGTTAGAGATACGGAAAAAGTGGGGTTACATTTTTATCGACAGACATTTTTCATCACTATCATACATAGTATAAAACAAAGTCGCTTTCTCTGTCCCTATATCCCTATGTATGCTTAAATCTTTAAAACTACGCAACGTATTTTGATGCGGTTTTTTTTTAATAGATAGAGTGATTGAAGAGAAAGGTTTATATGTATAATAACCCGGTTTATACCCGTGCGAAGCCGGGGTGGGTCGCTAGTTATAAATAAATGACACCTATGCCGCTTAATTAGAAACTACCTGGGCTACCAAGCTCTGCTCTGGTGAAAATAGAGAATGCTCATTTAATAGTATACGAAAGTTTATACTAATTCCATGTATAAGTACATACTAATTCCATGCTGTCATGATAGTAGGTACTTACTAATTCCATGCTACCATGATAGTAGGTAGGTACTTACTAATTCCATTCTGTCATGATAGTAGATGCTGTAGCCACTAGCTTGGCTGCGGTACTCGGGACAGTGTTGAAATTAAAGAACTCTTGCTTGAAAAGCTTTATATTTTAATTCATTAGTATAACATTATATAGACACACACGTGAGTGGCGGCTGGGGCTAAACTATCGTTTTTTATCGACAAATGAAAACGCTTACAAATCCTAATTTGAATATATCCTGTCAGATTGTTCGGATGACGTACAGCATTCTTGCCAGCCTGTACAGCATGAGGTTGCATCTCATGATAAAACCTTACAGTACTTACTAATTCCATGCTGCCATGATAGTAGATAGGTTCTTACTAATTCCTTGCTGCCAATCTGAAATTTCATTATTCTAAGGTAGGTAGCCATCTTGTTCTATACTTTGGGTGACCAAGCTCCACTCCCGTGAAAATACGGAGAAAACGATTTTTTCCAGATATGAGATATAGCTAGATCGATTTTTCGCCCTATATTGCAACTTTCATCGAAATCGTTAGAGCCGTTTTCGAAAATGTGATTACAAATATACATATATACAAATATTGCACGTTTAATAGTATAGGATTAAAATCATAAAGAGCACAGCCATTTTGTGATAGTATTTTATTAATTATGACAAGCAATATTGAAACAGGAACATTTAAAATTTATCAAATTACCGCTGATTATGGTTCTCTGATAAAATATAATAGTTATTTTATTCGTTTTGTAGCATTTAGTTATTATAACTAGGTATTATTGAATCGACAGTTTCAGAAGTAACAACTGCTTTAAGGGCATGGCTGTGTTTTACGCCAAACTGATCACAAATACTTTTATTTCAAATTCTGTAAATTAAAAGTGGTTACTGGAAACTGTGAGCCTGCATCATCTCACTGTTGGGCAAAAGCCTCTCTCCATGACTTCCAGCTATTTCAGTTCTGGGCTACTGTGGACCATTGTTTCTAAGTTTTGTCTAGATAGTCCCGTCGTCTTCTACGTGAAGTGAAAGTGATTCAATCAAAATACCGTGCAAGTGAAAGTGAGTTTCGCCATGTCTGATGATGATACCAGGGAACAGTATGACTCTCCGGAGATTTATGGTGATACTTGGGCCTTGTCACTTGCTCAAGAGATGAATATTACGATCGTTGTGATCGTGCTGACACTAGCTACGTTTACATACGGCGTGACGTCATGGTGCATCACGGATAAATTTCGTAATTACAAAAACGATTTATCAAACTTCTTACTATATTCAATATTTTGGATATATATCAAGACCGACAATAATATAACAGTAAATATAACGTACCATCTACTTAAATACTATTTTATCAAACTTCTTACTATATTCAATATTTTGGATATATATCAAGACCGACAATAATATAACAGTAAATATAACGTACCATCTACTACTTAAATACTATTTTATCAAACTTCTTACTATATTCAATATTTTGGATATATATCAAGACCGACAATAATATAACAGTAAATATAACGTACCATCTACTTAAATACTATATTATCAAACCTCTTACTATATTCAATATTTTGGATATATATCAAGACCGACAGTGATATAACAGTAAATATAACATACCATCTACTTAAATACTTATCCACAGCGAAGAACCACTGGGTGGTTGTTTTAAGTCATATCTTTTACATGGACTTTGTAAGGGTTTTTAACAGACATTATATAAAAAGAGATATTTAAAAAGTTGCATTTTTGGTTGGGGTGTGTCTTTAATAACAACCGCCATTTTTACGTATGTAAGTGATTATTTACTAGATGAACTTAAAAGTGTGTTATGGACGGAAATTACTGCTATCATTGTGCTGGCAGATGTAATTCTTCCGGTGATAGTTAACTGTGTTTTTTACATTATAATTGTATTTTCACTTTGTCGTAGTTTTAACACGAGCACATATACAGCTGCTAACATCTGGCGTCGCTTGTATATACTCACTTTGATATTTATATTGAGTGACGTCTTATTATTGTGTGATAATGTCATATTACAGCTGATATTTCCAAACACAGAACGAATAGCAAAAATTCTAGTGACATTAATAAATTATTTTAATCCAATAGTCATGGATGTTTTTTTTTTGTCCTTTTAAGGAGTAATCGAGAAACTTGGTATGACTTGTATGTAAATACATTAAGACGAAGACAATTACTAGTAAGGCAAAGAGATCATGATATCATCATGCATGGAAGAATTATTTGTAACCCTGCTGATAGCCACCCAGCGGTCCTTCGTACCGATAATGTGTAAACTGTACCAAATATTGCATAAGATTAAGTGTTTTCTGTACCAACTGTACCAGTACCAACGCGCACTGGGCCCGCGTGGTGGATTACAGCCCACTCCCTCTCACAGAGAGGCCTGTGTCCCACCAGTGGGAATATTATAGGTTTATTATGCTTAGTGTTTACTGTACTACTGCCTACTGTACTACTATTACTAGGTACCTAATATTTTGTTTCAAAAGTACATATTATAAGAAATGTTTGAAAAAAAAAAAAACAAATGTGAAGCGACTAGAGTTCGTTTATTATTCCCAGAGACTAATTTGACAGCTGCAAATGTCAAACTCCAAATTGAAAGAACAAATACTTGAAACGTCAAATTAGTCTCTGGGAATAAAAACGAACTTTATGTAGATACTTTTTCACCCAACTACGGAGAAGGCAGAATAATTTTTTTAAGGTTTCGTACCTTTAAGCGAGCCATCAACCGCCAGTTAAACTAATTTAGTTTAGTTCGCCTGTTTTTCATTCATGTGGGTGGACGCACATGTATGAAAAACCGGCGAGATAAACTAACCTAACCTTAAACTAACTTAGTTTAGCTGGCGGCGGACGGCTCGCTTAAGGGTGCCATAAACTACTTAGCTACCTACCTACTAAACCAACGTCGTTTGTCTTTCACATTTATACCACTGTATCTTTTAAACTGCAATAGTTAGGTAGTTAAAATTAGACATAATACATGTGTGTGTATGTGTGTTCTATCATGGCATGGTTTCGCAGAAACCGATAAGGCTGCCCATTGTATGTTTTCAACCGGCTTCAAAACAAGGAGGAGGTTCTCAATTCGACAGTATTTGTTTTTATTTTGTTACCTCTGAACTTTCTACTGGGTGAACCGATTTTGATGATTCTTTTTTATTTAAAAGCTGGTGCTTTCCGTTAAATTTTATTAACTTTGCTTGGACCGTTTTTAAGTTAGCTTCAATAATACATATATTTTCCCACTTAGTATGTGGATGATATTATGTTAAGTTCCTCTCACTGTTATTTACATAGTGGTATTCGAATTTGTGTGGGGGTAAATGCCACAACTAAAAAGTGAAAATAAAAACTTTTTACAAAAAAAAACAACCGATTTCCAAAAAAAAAAAAAACACTACAAAGTGAAAAATAACTTTAATTTCGGAAGTCGGTGGCAAAAAACGAAAATTCAAAACCAAAGACATCGACTCCCGAAATTAAAGTTATTTTTCACTTTGTAGTGTTTTTTTTTGGAAGTCGTTTGTTTTTTTTTTGTAAAAAGTTTTTATGTAGTGTTAAATTTACTTTAGTATTATGAATTTTCTGGTGTACAATAAAGTATAATGTCGGATCCGGTCATTAGTACGGACACGACACGAATCTCAAGCGCACCGCTGGCGACAGGACATGATCTACTCACACCTAAAGTGCAAGCTTCTACATAGTCGTGATGTTTTAAGGCCACGGCGAGGAAAGATTCAGCCTCGGATCGCATCGGAGTTAAGACGTCGCGGAACTGTTCTTGATTCGTGGTGCTCAGTTAGTATGCTAATTGTAATTTGTGATCATTGTGTTAATTTGTGATTTTAATAAACGCCGTCGCAGCCAATGTGTGTATAATTAAGCTAGTGTGATTAATTTGATAGTAAATTATAATGTGATCTGAACTACAAACGGTTTTTCTATTGCGCATAAACCATCACTATCCACATTACACCCACAGTAGTTAAAATATCGCTGATAATAACGAAAGAGTCACATACCCGTCTCCGACATATATATGAATAAGTGACACAAAAGAAGGTGTAGCGGAATATCAGCGGTTATTTCAAACTAACTTTTTATGGTGTATTAATTTGCACAACAGATTTTGTAAAATTAGAATTTTTTTAGAATTTCGTTTTGTTTTGACGCGACTGAAAATACATTTTGACAACTTGTTCAGCATAAGTATAAGAAAGAAAGAAATTGCTTAGGTAATCTTAGTTTAAACATATGTTGGCTAATTTCAGTTTGAGACTGAAATTCTAAGCAAACCATTTAATGTCTGATCGAAAAGTAATTAATGAAAGTGTATCAAATACTTTTCGATCCTTTTAGGTTAAATACTTACCCATTCAGATCCTAAAGGGACTTACGCCCGTTTTCACTTTCACTAAGTGACACTTCAATGTATCCCTAAATAAAAGTGCAACTCTTAGTACTGAGCCTAGCGTTGATAATTCAACAGTGCACTTTTAATTTAGGGATAGTCATAATCATAACCATTTATTTATTTGTCAGAATTTGGTACATTAAATGGTCTTAAGATTAATCAGTGGTATCATCACATTCTGCCAAGTGTGCCGTGCAAATATTAGAGAGATTACATGTTAGGTTAGTATTAACATTATTTTATGCATAATTACGAATTAAAATTACAGTTTTAGGTAGCTATGTCAGTTAATAATAATATCATAAACAAACACAATTTATATAAGATGTCAAAGTCATTTTAATGTCAAAGTATCAAAGAGTAAGATGTCAAAGTATAAAAGATTAACAATTCAATTAGGATGTCAAAGTATCATTCAAATAGTCGTGTAAATTATAATAACATTTAATAAGTAGCAAGTCTTTCAGTTTATTTTTAAATTAATTTAAATTTAACTTTTTAATTGATTTTGGAAGTTTGTTATAAACTTGCGGGGCTATGCAGAATATACTTTTCCACATTAAGGCTGTTATGGCTCTCCGTCCGGGTAACATATTTATTCAAGTGTCACTTAGTGAAGGTGAAAACGGGCATTAGTAACAAATTCATCTGTATTTTGCAGGTTTACTACTTTTTCCAACAATAATTATTGTTTGAGTGACATTATTATACTATAATCGAAAAATCATCGACGCAAAATCCATTATAAATGCGAAAGTGTGTTTGTTACGCTTTCACGCTAAAACGGCTGAACAGATTTGGATGACATTTGGCACATGGTTAGACTAAGACCTGGGTTAGGACAAAGGATACTTTTCATCCCGATATGCCCACGGACACCAGACTTATACAAGTGAAACCGCGGGGCACAGCTAGTAAAGGTTATAAAATTAACCTCAACTGTCAAATGAAAATCATCTTTCAGTCCCCTTAAATACAAAATTCGGATTTTAAATCCCGTTCAAATTATAATTTCGAGTTTAAGTATTCAAGTAATCAAATTATAGCACTGAATTTGTAACTGATACTACAAATATTTGCATTCGCAAGTACCTTTTTGATCAATTTGTTTACATTTTCATCAGATATTTTTTGAAACAGACCTTAATAGTTATTTATGCAACTGTTGTATAATAAAGGGTATTAAAACATGAATGTGGGTTTATCACACGAGGCGAAATCGAGTGTGATAATAGTATCACATGAGTGTTTTAATACCTAATTATATACAATTGCATACAAGACTTTATCTACACACATGATATGAATCCTCTATAAAAGGTTCCGAAACCATTGGGTGTTTGTAATTCAGGATTAAGAATAAAGAAATTCCCACGAAATTCAGTACAAGTCCACGTATGTATGGCGCCTGCACCAGCACATCACCAGATATGCGTGCAGCGGGTGCTGCTGTCCCCCGCTTAAAAGTTTAAACGAGTTGCATAATGTACAACATTATAACACTTATTTGGATCACATTATGGTTACAATGACACTGGCTGTTTTAATGTCGGCAATAAGCTGTTTTAGAAACTTTTATAGAGGATTTATAGCATGGGTGTAGATAAACGATTAAACAAAGTAACAATATTATAATACAACTTAAGCAAAGGCAGTAAAGGTATAAGTTAGTAATAATATTTTGGTAAACGCTCATCGATAACGTCACTTCGTGTCTGTCCTCAAATTGGATCAACACATTTTTCCTTGACGTGCACGCTACAGGAGACAAACATTTTATTATATTATGAAAATGTTTTTCTTCTACAGCGTGCCCAATTGAGGCACTTACAGAATAATAAATATAATAGGCGAAGAAACTTTCAGATATGAATGAAGGAAAATTTATTTACGTATGTTATTGTTTTAGACGAGAGCATGTCAAAGATTTGTTTACTATATTTTCGACTAGCTTTTGCCCGCGGCTTAGCTAGCGTGGATGTTAGAAAATATCCCACGGGAACGTACTACTGGGATTAAAAGTAGGTACCTTATGTGTTAATCTAGGTTATAAACTACCTATGTGCCAAATTTCATCCAAATCCGTTTAGTCGTTTTTGCGCCAATCCGGAACATAGGTACATCCAACCAAACACAAACAGCTAAAAATTCTAAAATCTATATTTTCGGCATCAGACTCGATCCTATACCACGTCGCAATATTTTTTTTAAAATATTAAGTGTTAATTTTCATAGAAACATTTCATATTTAATTTTGTTTACTGATAGATAGGGATGGATTTGCAAGTAAGTTGCCGTAGCTTTATAATTGAGAACGTTTCATAATTTTATATCCGGGTTGATTTATGTTTTTTTGGTAGATTAGGTAAGCCCCTGAATTGGCCTCACAATAATAAAATAATTACACATACTTGAAAGACACTGACATACGAAACAATGTTTGTAATTTTTTTTGTAAAATAATTTAACGTAATTTATTTTACTTACCTACACAGCATAATTTATGATGATGAATGTTCCCTTCATGAACATGCATATTAAATGAAATCGTTCTAAAAAAAACTCCTGCTGACATAATACAATGTATTTTTACCCTGTTTCCTGTTAATTTAGGTGCACATATGACAGACCTGAGTAACCATAACCTAAAGCATCAGTCGGTCCCAGGGGTCGAAACCGTTTTCGCATAAGTTTTAATTTATTTTGTAAGCAGTTTTAATGTTGATATCTAAAAGAAAACAATGATAGCTGCACCCACTGCGTTATCAGTTGTTGAGTTTTACTTAATTTAGAGTAACCACATTAATTGTTGTAAATATATTAGTTGGTCTTTTAATGGTGTATGTTTGCAATTTCTGACTTCATGTAAAAAATGTGTTTCTTATTTCCCATAATTAATTTCTGCCACTAACAAATACCGTTTATTAATCACAAACAAATAAATAGGTACAAAAAGTAAATGAAAACGATTGAATATTAAATTCTCTTCACGTTACATGTTAATCGTTTTTTTTTTTCTTTTACATACAAAAGTATCTCCTAGTGAGCATTTAAACTTTGCCCATAAAAGCCCAAAGTTACGTACGAATAGAGATAAAAGGATTGCACTGTCGCTACGGCATAGCTGATAATATCGCTGCTACGCCAACTGCTCTGTCGTAGCAGATAACCGATTTGCTATGCAGTTATCAGGCTTTCAGATTGGGTGACCAAAATAGCTACATCCAATCACATAAGATGACATGACGAGATTTGACTATACCGTACATAATAATGTAAATCAAATTGAATAAGCTTTCAGTATACTGGAAGTTATCCTATTGATCTGGCTGTTTTAGGATAAGTACCTGGGCGACCGGGCTCTGCTCTGGTGAAATTTGAAAATACTTATACGTATGGAACTTACTGATTCCATGCTGCCATGTCATTATAGTCATGTTGTTATTAATTACCTTGTTCTAAACAAGCTCGGGTGAAAACACGGAAAAAACAAATTTTCCCAGATATGATACCTAGCTAGATCGATTTTTCGCCCCCGTAAACCCATAAACCCAAGTTAAAGTTCGCGAGCACATTCGCAAGAAGCTGGCAGTATCATCACAACGGTAATGATTTCCCATTGTTTTTCTTATTTGCTTTAGTATTTTTATGTGTATTTTTATTTATATTTATATATAATTGGAAAAATATATTTATGTATGTCTTTATATTTAAATAAATATTTATTCCTCAATTCTCGCTACTGCACCTTACACTGTTTGTCTCTGCATCACCCAAAGGTTGACTGGTAGAAAATGCCTTTGGCATTAAGTCCGCCTCTGTACATTTGTGTGCTTGAAGTATTAAATAAATAACTAAATATATTGCAACTTTTATCGAAATCGTTAGAGTCGATTTCGAGAACGTGAGTACAAGTACAAACAAATATACATACAAATATTGCTCGTATAGGATCTTCTTCTTCTTCGTATCGCTCTTGACAGAGCGGTCGTGGTCACAATGAACTGTGTCCAATCGCAAGTGTAGTCGTTGCCCGCCTCACGATGTCCCTCCATCTGGTTCTGTTACATGACAGTCTGGCGTATTCATTAACAGGGCCTCCAATCGCAGATTTTATTTGATGGATCCACCTCATCGGCGACTTCCCGCGTGGCCTATTACCTTCCATTCTGCCCTGCACCACTAGATGCTCTATGGAGTCAATATTCCGCCTGGAGACATGACCAAAAAACTTTAGTATTCGAGACTGTACTAGGACTGTATAGGATATCAGAGTGCGATTCAACATTAAAAGCAATTATTTATAGACAGACTCTTCCTCTAATCGTTAATATTCCCCAAGATAACGTCACTCATATCCTCGCTAATACTATTATCCCTTCCATCAACGATATAGGTAGGTACTTAAGTTTACAAGTTTAGTGCCTTCTACAATATGTTTGCCTGGTAGCTCATTAGCTGTGATGTAAAGCTGAAGTGGTTAATAATACATCACTCAGCAGCATGAGTAAGTACATTAGTCAGGGTGCATGAATAAATTAGTGGAGTTAAATTTTACTGTAGCGGTTAACTAACATCGAAATGTTTAATTGGATTTCGTAATATTTGTGATTTTAGAAGGGTAACTTGAATTTTGGTTTGAATAGAGTATTATGTCGATTTTGCGGTTTAACCGAAGGTTTGTTTACCATTTCACAATGTAGGAAGCTGTATGTAGGTTTACATAATCAGCATACAATGTTCCCACTATTGGGACACAGGACTCCTCTCTGTGAGAGGCAGTGGGCCATAGTCCACCACGCGGGCCCAGTGCGGGTTGGTAGATGTTACATGTCTTCGAAGTTTTTGGTTTTCGGACATGCCGGTTTAAGATAAGTCTATAATTGCCTTAGACATGGTATAAAGTTGTTCAGGGTTTGATAATAATGTCCACATGTTTAGCTCTACAGAATATTGTATCAGTTGCATGCAAAATAATTAATAAATAGTTAAAAGTGAACTTTAAAATGTCACAGATTATTTGGCAATACAATAATAGTCATTCAGATCATACATCACAAACATTTTCATAAATCACGATGTTTCCCTTCACCGTTTTGCAGTGGTGATGAAATAATTTACACAAAGTAAAGTGCCTGTCTGGGTTCGAACCTACGACCTACAACTTATAAGCCGCGGCCGTTACCACTAGGCCACCCTCTATGTAGGGTGCTAAATGAACGAAACAACATCAAAGAATCAAAGTTATTATAAACACATAATTAAAATGTAACGCATGGTAGAATCAATAATTAGTTCTGAAAAAGAACGTAAGTGCGATTAAAATAAACTCTGTATTGGGTTCCGAATTTTGTAATTTAATTGATCTAAAACGTGATTTATTTAATTTATGTTCCAGCTGGTAATGAAAATGTATGATACTGTATTGTTAAAAAAATAAATAAAAGAATAATTAGTTCATTCTTTGTTGCAAGGGTTTTAACTGGACTAATAAATATTTTATATAAATAATGTTTCTTGTGGTCGTAGAAGAGTATGAGATAGAGTCATAAGCCTGTATTTAATATTCTATAATAGTTATGTAACTACAGTTTACCTACTAGAGTGAAGGTAGGAGCATCTACCTAATCCCCGGTTATTATGTTCTATGTAACGTAATAAATTGCCTTTACTAAGCGATCGACCTCAATAATATGAGAGCTGAGCTAACAAGCAGTGACGTGGCTAAACGGGGTTACCGTAACTTTGAAGGATTTTATAGTACGCATGTGTTCCCGGAAGGGATTGGCTAAGGAGTGCTTCTGTAAACCCACATTTCGTTGCCCTTTCCAGAGTAAACAACTAAAATATTCTTCCTGACAAAACCACCTGTAACGCTTGTAACAAATTGAATTAAACACAAGACTTCAAGTTCAGAAGTTAGAGTTGTAAAAAATAGGCCAATAAATAAACTTTGCTGATCAGAAATGGCGAACTTAGGCTAACTTTTAAGTGAAAATTCTTCAAAGTGGACTTATGTCGTCTATTTCTGGGAAACGGTTTCCCGAAATCCTTTCTCATTTCCCTTTGATACGGACAATTCAAACTCTCAACGATGTTTGCAATGGAGGGTCACCACAATAGTGGTCAATAACAATATGATAATGAGGAGCATAACATTTCCTGAATGTCACAAAAGAGAAAGAATGTCACAAATTAGTGACATTCTTTCTCTTTTGTGACATTCAGGAAATGTTGCAAAATGCAAATTTTCTGAACTTGATTAGATCACATGTCTTTAAGAGGAAGTTCAATTGACATCAGGACGGTATGTAGTGCCTGTCAACAGTTAAGGCTGACCCACACGTTGGCAGGTTACGCTATGTTGCAATAATCCTCCAACAACTCTTTCGTATATTTTGTATGAACCAATGCACATCACTACAGGCGGGCCGCAACGCGCATTTTTGCACTATGGCCCTATGTGCCTGTAATGTGCGTTTAGCTCAACCCTGTGTTTTTCTTAGCAGCTACATCAACTGTAATAATAATGATACCTGCTACCTACTTTTAGTCTTTCACCAGGGGCTGGTTTTGCAAAGCGTGATTACTGTTATTCTGGTTATCAGCTGGACAAAAACAAATGACTCTCAGTAACTCCGGCCCAGATTTATTGGGGACCATTACTTGTTTGCTGACACCCTGGCTGAGAGTAATTTACCTAATAAAGTAGACGCAGATATCTAGGTTAGTCTATAACCTGATATTTTACTCTGTAATAGTCTAGGATATCGAACTTTGCCAATCTTTTGTGAAATCGTGCCGATAATACAGAATGATATTGTGCACGTCTTTATTTCAAAAATTAAAAGTTGTTGAATCGAAAACAGTATGACTACTAAGGCCCGAAAGAGATGAGAGTATATACCGATGGATCGACAACCGACTCCGGTACCGGGGTCGGAGTCTTCTCACACGACCTCAACATAAATATATCCAGACCGCTGGGAATGTCCAACACCGTCTATCAGGCGGAGTGTGTGAGCATCATACAAGCGGTCCACGCCCTAGAAGCTAGGAGGCTTACGGACACCCACATACGTATCCTCTCCGACAGCACCTCAGTTCTCCAATCCTTACGGAAAAAATATATTACCTCGAAGCTAACGTTAGAATGTCACAATGCACTAGAACAAGTAACGGTATCTAGCCGCAACACGGTGACACTGCAATGGATAAAAATACACAGCAGATCGCTAGGTAACGACGCAGCTGACGAACTTGCTAGACGAGGATCCTGCACGGCAGTATGTGGACCCGAGCCTATCGTACCCATCCCCTTAAACCAAATACGCAGGTGGCCACAAGAGTTCACTCACACACAAGCGGGATATTGTTGGACCTCGACACCGGGCTGCAGGCAGTCCAAAAAGCTAAGCCATCCTTGGATAGCAGGCTAACCAGGCGTTTATTACGCATGGACAGGAACGGCCTGCGCCTGGTGACGGGGACCATCACGGGACACTGCTCGCTAAACAAACACTTCCACACAATAGGCATAACGGACAGTCTTCTGTGCAGGGTGTGTATGGAGGCTGAGGAAACCGTAGCGCACGTGCTCTTTGAATGCACATACGTCACTCAGATTAGAACAGAAACGCTCGGGTCACCTAGATCTTTCACAGATGTTCTGAACAAACCAGGAGATTTAATTAGCTTCTGGAGGGAGATGGGCTGATTGGAATAACTACTAAACGGCCGCCATGGCCCACGCACAATGGTCCACCTTACGGACTAAGTGCGGAAACCAAACCCTATAACATAGAACACAGTTGTTGACTCAAAAACAATAAATTAAAAGCAAGAATACGCATCGATCTCTATGCACGATGTGCATATGTATAAGTAAGCAATGACATACATACACTTCCTTGGCAACACAAATTTGTTTATGCTCATAATAATAAAGCAGGGCTGGACCGATGACCTTGTGAAGCAGGAATCCGCTGGATGCGGAAAGCACAGAACCGGTCAAAGTGGCGGTGCTTGGGGGAGGCCTATGTCCAGCAGTGGACGTCTTTCGGCTGAAATGATAATGATGATGAGGGCTGGACGTGGAATGATTTTGTAGGGGCGTTTGCGCACTTATCCGTATACGGTTCGTATTCGGGTCGTGTTCGATTCTAAATTCTCACTTCGAGTGGTTCTTGACGGATCAAAATCGAGTAGGTATATCAAACAAAACGAATCAAATACGGATAAGTGCGCTGTTACTAGGAAGCGAATTTCCTGTCCGTCTATTTCACGTATCGTATACGAACCGGATATGGATAAGTAACCAATCTCCATGAATTTTCTAGCCGGTTACGCCGTTCAAACAAACGCTCGCTTTTGTTGATGTTTTTCGTCGTATTCTTTGTTTTATCTGAGATGCTTATATTTAAAGTGCTACAATAGGTCTGACCGAATTTTGCGGTTACCTTTGAATATTTAGGTACATTGTGCGGTTTTATATTTTCTAAAGAGACGATAATATCGTAGACGTCCACGACCACGTCACGGCATCACGATAACACAGGGAAGTAAAATGTTAACAACTTGTCTGACCTTAGGTATATCCTATTCACGAACAAGATAAACCGAAGATCATGACTCACTTGAATTACACAGTATTCTAGAGTACTTACATTATTTATTCAACCTCTATCCACTTGGGTATGGTATACATACCTTCGTAACTTTTAAAGTTACTTTTTATGTTTTTTATAAGTAAAAACTTCTTTAGCGCGTTGGGCATTTTTGAGATGGGAAAAAACAATTAAACTTGCAACACCGTTAGCGAAACCTAATTTTTGTACCCGCGATTGTGCTCTTTATTTATATTCGGTTACGGATCAATGTTCTATGCAAGCTTTTTTTTTTGCAAATGCGATTGTGCTCTTTTTTAGATAAGGTTACGGACCAATGTTCTGTACAAGTATTTTTCTTTCACCAAGGTGATCTTGTTCAAGTTTTCATTTCTGTTGGCACACCCGGAGTGCCACTGTTTTTTTTTTTAGGTTCTAATTCTTTAAAAGTGGCGGGATTTTGTAGGATTTTAATGAAGAAGCTTTCAAGTTTTATTCCTTCTGACACTTCTTTGAAGAACCCCATCCCATTCCTTGGCACTCAGTGTTTTTGTGACTAGCTTTAATACCTACTTTATTTTCTACGAATAATTGCTTTTTTAAAATATGATTATAGTCTAGCCAATCAATGTTCTTTCACTAAATTAATAAAATTAATGTAATTTTATTTTTTAAATTTTAAAGGTTCACTGAACTGAACTTGTATAAAATATTTTGTCGAGTGCAGAGGCTTAGGCTCCTCTGTTCACACGTTGCTATTCGATCATCGGTGCCAGTACCCGATGGCGAACCGGGTAAAGTGTCCCGGGTCTGTGTGTGAAAGCTTTCATACTTATTTTTACCTACACTTTCTAACTATCTATAGCACGAATCTTCTAGGAAAATATAATATTCAACGTTTTCGTACCGCCACCGTTGAATTTTGTAAGGAAATCGTAATAGCGTCATGTGTTAGGCAATGTATGGGAATACAAAATACAATAGACGTGGATATATTTAGTAACCTGTTCCGCTTATCTATTTCTAAAGAGCCATAAAAAACTCCTGAAATAAATCGACACGTGTTGCCACACCGAGCGCTGAGTGCAGACTGACTCAGCACTCGGTGTGGCAACACGCCGTGTTCGAGTTCGCAACAAGTCCATCGTCATCCTGAGGATGCCTCGTTGAGAGGTGAAACACGTGTCGATTTATTTCAGGAGATTTTTATGGCTCTTTAGAAATAGATAAGCGGAAAAGGTTACTAAATATATTCACGTCTATTGTATTTTATAATGGATTTCCGCAAGGTCACGCCTGAATCAATTAACTAATGTATGGGAAATTGTGACATGAATTTTCATTTTCGTTCCTACCTGTTTTCGAATTCTATGAAATCTGAATATCGAAATACATAAAACGATAACCTTACGTACATTGTGCATTGTTATCGCACACTTCTCTACAATATAATATTTTGATTTAAAATACAATGAGTAACAAATACTTGTAGTTTTGAGAAAATTAGCAGCATTTCCATAGAAAAAAAGACCATCTGTTCCACAAAATTTTTTTTGCTTTGCAGAGTTCAGTTTAAAAATTGTTTATATTTATGGGTGCTTTTACACCCTAAAGTATTACTTCACGGGGTGCCGAGCGGGTGAAAAGGCAATACCTTTTATCGGGCACACCATTCCAAACTCCAGGCTGTTGTAAAGAGTTTCTTAACAGAAAAACTCGATAACCCCGTTTGCTTGAACTAGGAATGGAAAGTAAAAATTTACCAGAATGAAACCTTTGTATTGAAAAAGATTTAGAAATATTGAACGAAAAATCGATGGATCAGTAAAACCAATTAAGTAAGTTTCTGGTGATCCTACTGGTTCTTGATATAGCAGTTAACGTCAATTCCTTTCCTTAGAAAGTCTGAATAATGCACAGTTCTAGGTAGTCTGTAAGCTTCGCCGTATTAGCACTGGAAAATAATATGTCTTCTTATATACTTATAAAGAAGTATAAGACGTAGTAATAGACTTTTTTTTCTAAGGCTTCGATTGCACGGATTATAGTAATAGATATTTATGATTTGTTCCATAATCTGGATTGAATTATTCTTTCGTATGTACATGTAGTTAATTCTAGTAAGCCTTGATAGTTTTTGGAATGTATTTATTTAAACCGTAAATAATTTCCATTTTTCTCTCCATAAAATATCATTGAATAGTCTAATATAATGATGACTCTATTATAATGACTACCTTGGATGTAGCGCCGGCCATTGACGTGGCACTGCTCGCTTCGCTCACTCGGCTCGAGCGCCGTTGATCATAGTTTTAACCTAACCCGTTTGGTCGGAGTACCCTAGCTTAGTTACTGCGATCAATTGTGAGAAATAGTCAGAAAGTTAAAAAGAAGCTCATTTACTTATACTCAAGGAGCTTTCTTGAACATTTATTTTCTTCTATTTTTGTGTACCATTTCTTAAAATTTATATGGATATACTATAAACACGTTAGTTAAGAAAAAAAAAATGTATTTGTAACCCTAGCGATTATTTTCACTGTCACTGTCCTATAGCTAATCCGTGAACAGCGTTGTGGGCTGCAATATTGTCTATATTTTTTTATGTATTTCTTGTTCCTATGTTTTATATTGTAGCTGTTTGTTGTTCCTTTTGAATAAAAATAAAATAAAAATTTAAAAAATTACATCACTAGAACCTCCAAAAGTTTTAAGATGTTCATTAATTTAAAGTTAAATATTTCCGACTGTTTTTTATTTGTCATCAGAAATTGTTTAATTTGCATTACTATTTTGTAACTTTTTTTTTTTTTTAATGAAATCCAGCTTTATCAGCTTTTGCTTTTAGGCTATTTAAAACACAATTTTAGAAAGAAAGAAAGAATAACATTAAATATTTAACATTAACTTTATTATTTATTGTGTTTTATCGGAGCGGAGCTGTAAAATGGATTTTCGCTGTTTTCTTTACCGTAGGGAAAAGCAAATTGGAACTGAGCACCTAAACCTTGACATTTTATAAACCCCTGTATTATGACTTTCCTGAAAAAAAAAAGCTTAACAATACCTTAGCATTATTTGTCAAGTTTTGTATATGAAACAAAAGTTTGTTTGTCATCTTATTTTAATTAATAGGTCGGTATTCTAAATATACCTACCGTTCTCTATGATATTTGATAAACAACAGAAGCAACTTGTGTGGACGTGTGCTATTTATCTTTCACTAGCTGCGCCCCGCGGTTTCACCCGCATAAGTCTCGATCCTGTGGGAATATCGGGATAAAAAATAATCCTATATGTTAATCCAGGTTATAAACTATCTGTGTGCCAATTTCATCTAAATTGGTCTAGCCGTTTGAGCGTGAAGAAGAGACAAACATACACACACACACTCATAAACTTTTTCCTTTATTTTATCAGGTTATAAACTATCTGTGTGCCAATTTCATCTAAATTGGTCCAGCCGTTTGAACGTGAAGAAGAGACAAACATACACACACACACTCTCACAAACTTTCGCCTTTATAATATTAGTGTGATTTGAAGATTGTCTTCTTGTGGCTAAATAATAACAGCTGCACGGGTCGATCGATCAGGTTAAGTTACGCTTGCCGCGGTTGGTCCGTGGATGGGTGACCATCTTTACATACCAAGTCCCCTCCGTGCTTCGGAAAGCACGTTATGCCGTTGGTCTCGGCTGTCATTTATAGATCTTTGACAGTCGTTACGGGTAGTTAGAAGCCCAAAAAGTCTGACAACCAGTCTTACCAAGGGGTATCGTGTTACCTAGTCACTAGGTTGTGGAGGTTAGATAGGCAGTCGCTCCATGTAAAATACTGGTATTCAGCTGCATCTGGTTAGACTGGAAGCCGACCCCAACATAGTTGGGAAAAGGCTAGGCAGATGATGATGAAGATTATCTTCAGAATATTCTGTACCCCGCTTTTATAAACATAAATAGTTTGAATACTTGAACGTCTATCGACATCGGGTTTAGGTAAAGCTAGTAAATACCGCTTTAGATGGGATCGCAAGATAAATAGATTACATAGGTAAAGCAAACTGTATCAGGTCGGTACCTACAGATTGAACGCCCTCCGTAACCGCACAACCCGTGGTGATATAATTGATTTAGAGGCCAATTAAAATTTTCCTTTGTCACGTAAATTAACCTTTCAGTTTCAAAAACTTTATGGTAAAGACGAAGTTTTATGGTAGGTACTGCATTGTTTAATTGAAAAGGCAACATTTTTTATGTAGTTTCGTAATGGTATGGAAATAAATATACTCAGCGTGGGGTACAATACGCAATATAGCAATTTTTGGTTGTTGATCAGAGCTATTGTTTTGTGAATAGTAGACCTACTTGCTCTACAACAATTTGGTATGTCCCTAACTATATGCAGCTGTGCTCAGTTGTAAGCATAATTATGTATATGTGTTTTAAGGATCGTACTCACCATTCGAATCCAAGGACTTCGACTTTTCGGATTCATGTGTGTATTGTATAATCATCACTTGCTTTAAAAACGGTGACGGAAAACAACCTGAGGAAACGGCTACCTGAGAGATATTTCTCGACGTCATGTGAAGCCAAGTCAGAGCTCATGGGTGATTTTAAAACTCTGGCACCAGCAGTGTTATTCTGTAAAAATCTCACCGTGAACGCTAAGGTGAAGTAAGCTTGAAGTGAGCTATCATTCCACCAAACAGGTACTAGGGATTGACACTGTTGACAGCTCACTTTCAAGCTCACTTCATCTAAGTGTTCACGGTGAGATTTTACAGAATAGCACTGCTAGTTAGTCACTAACCACACAAAAAGAAGAGGATCGTACTCACCGCGAGCATTCGCTTCGAGTTTTTGTTTTACAAACATTCGTTGTGAAAGCTTTTATTCCGCATCAAAAATTCATATGAATTATCAATATGCGTTTGTACGCAATACATTTTTGCTCAACAAATTCGTGAACGAATGCTTGCGGTAAGAGCCGTCCATTAAAAGCATTACGGGTTTCTTAAGGGGCAGTCCGGTAAAATTAAAATCGTCTATCAAAAATTTCACTGTCTAATTCCGAACTACTATTTATAAATAAAATTCATTTATTTTGGGTAACTGGGCCCATAGAAGTCAATTTACTAAACATATCACACTAATATCATAATATAATAGAATAAAATAATAGTAATAAAATTCATAACAAATGTCAAAAATTCAAAATAAAACCTTTTACAAAAAAAAAAAAACAACCGACCTCAAAAAAAAATACACTACAAAGTGAAAAATAACTTTAATTTCGGAAGTCGGTGTCTTGGGTTTTGTATTTTCGTTTTTTGCCACCGACTTCCGACATTAAAGTTATTTTTCACTTTGTAGTGTATTTTTTTTGGAGGTCGGTTATTTTTTTTTTGTAAAAAGTTTTTATTTTTCACTTTTTAGTTGTGGTACCTATCCCACGCACATTCGAATATATATATCATCTACATACTAAGTGGGAAAAAAATACGTATTTTGTAGCTAACTCAAAAGCTGTTAATAAAATTTATATGGGACCAATTCGAGACCCTTTCAAACAAAAAAATAATTTTCAAAATCGGTCCACAATTGACGGAGAAGTCGGTGGACATACATAAAAACATGCGCGACGAACATAATTATAACCTCCTCCTTTTTGGAAGTCGGTTAAAAATAAGATACCATTACAATTAAAATAATACGTGCAAAGACACATACACGGATTATAGATTTATAGATCTAGCAACGTATTTATTGGTAAGTATACCTATAACTTACGTTCTTTTGAGAAATTCTTTAGACCGAATAATCGTTCAGCTATATAGCCGTTATCATGAATAGCCTGCGAATATTTGTACCAAGTCTGTAATAACACCTGTACCATAGGGAGTTGCAGTGTACTGTGTAGAGCCAAAATTGTGAAACGTTCTACCGATCCAATTTACTCTCTCATGTGTTATGTAGAGTCTATACATTTTTGCTGACTATTGTGTGCTAGAATCTTTATTTCCATCTAAATGTGAATGCAACAAAAAAAAAAATACATTGAATATAAATTAGGTACATTTCTGTATGTTTGGCTTAAAAAGGTGGTATGAAAACGTCAAATGGCAGAAAATACGACCTGATTCCTTCAAAGCCTTTTTAGGGTTCCGTAGTAAACAAGGAACCCTTATAGTTTCGTCATGTCCGTCTGTCTGTCTGTCCGCGGTCTAGCTCCGAGACCCTTAGTACTAGAAAGCTGTAATTTGGCATAGGTATACATATTAATTACGTCGACAAAGTGGTAAAACAAAATTATGAAAAACATTTTTTTTTAGGGTACCTCCCATACACGTGAAGTGGTAATGTTTTTTTTTTTGTCCCATTATGAGTTTGTGAAAAACCATTTTTGGATTCAGGGATCCGTTTGCGAAATATTAAGCTTTGAAGTGCTAATTTTTATTAGAGTCAAGTGTGAAAAAAATTACAGCAGTAGTTTATATAATGAAATTAAAAGGAAAACTATCACAGCTTAGTAGGCTCTACAAGTTGATGAGTAATATTCGACCAACTTAACTTTGCTGTTGCAAAAACATGTTTTCCCATATATTCCGTATGAGAGAACATGTTTATCAACTAAAAAGTTAAGTTTGTTTTTGGGATAAATTCATCCCAACTACGGAACCCTTCACTGTGCGTGGTCCGACACGCACTTGGCAGGTTTTACACATGCGAACATTTAGCTTAGTTTTCGTTTCTGAAGAAAAACTTTTGAATTAGAGTGTTTCGACACTTTCTAAGTGCCTTAAAAAGCCTTCAACAAACACGAAAAATAAAACCCTTCTTAAAGGAAACTTGTTTTTGGGGAGAAAGTTTTAACAACAAATCGAAATCTTATTTAATCGCTCGAATCTTTGCGTTAAATCGTGTTGAGTTCAAAGTTTCAATCAATATTAAGTAAGATTTTTGAGATGGTATAAAAATCAACTATGTTTGTATTCACAAGTAATATACTAGTAGTAATAAACTATTAAAAAATATTATTAAAAATATAAAACGATACCACCAGACCTTAATAACGACCTACTGGATAAATTGCTACTATGCCCCTGAGTTAGACTGAGTTAGACAAAATAATTATAGGTAACTAAGTTATAAACTAGAACAGGCAAAGGTTACAACACAACGGGCGTAAGAAATAATAATTTTCATTCTGTAGAGTAGGTAAATAACAAGTACAATTTTAACAGTTAAAATTTAAAAAACCCCCGACACAAACATTACTTCATTTCTTTTTCCTACTTCATCACCAGACCCTGTTCACCATCCATCTATAACCTGTTCATTGAGACCATTTCAATGAGCCCAAACACGACACCTGTACTGTAAGTTGGTAAGGGAGTTGGGTGTCCTGCAAATTCCAGGTAATGCTGCAGCATCAGTTCAAGGTTACTATGTTTTTCTAATATCATTGAAGTAACATAAAACTAAATTTCAAATCGATCAGACCTCTCTATGGAAGATACACACATCCATTCATCAACTAGAAAAAAGCTGATTATCTTCAAACGGCTGAACCGATTTTGATGAATAATGTCTGAGAACCATCGCTAGAAAACCTGCTTTCAAATTAAAATAAACTGCATTTAAATCGGTTCAGCCGTTTAAGAGCTACGATGCCACAGACAGACACACATAGCGGTCAAACTTATAACAACCCTCTTTTTGCGTCGGGGATTAATAAAATAAACCGAGATAATGAAGTAAATAGTTTTTGGTCTAGGGTCCACAGAGGTCTATGTTTAATTTAAATTAATAGCGTTTGTTTCCATAAGACTTCATTAGCTACGAATAATAACTTTATTAAATAATAAAAATGTATTTACAAGGCTGATGTAAAGGGAAAGGCCGGGCGGGGACGCCCTAGGAGGACATATACTGACCTTATTGGTGATATTCTTCAGAAAGGCCAGGTGCGTAGTACTCGCAACCGGCGTGCGTGTATGACCGGATGTATGAACGTAAACGAGGCAAAAGAACTATGTAAGGATCGTAGCAGGTGGCGTTCTGTAGTTTCTGCCTACCCCCATGGGAAGAAGGCGTGAGTGTATGTATGTTTGTAAATTAATAATAGAATCCTGACTATCCTAACTAATATTATAAATGCGAAAGTGAGTTTGTTCGTTTGTGTTTGTTACGCTTTTTCACGCTGTAACGGCTGCACTGATTTGAATGAAATTTGGCATTGGGATAGACAATGACCTGGAAAATGACATAGGCTACTTTTCATCCTAGATCGTAAATGAAGTCGCGGACAATAGCTAGTTTTAAATAAATGTAGCTTAAAAACAGAAACATGTAAGAATTTCTAATTTTATAGTGGTTCCCCGCATTTTTATTTCGCATAGGTACTACTTTCAACTCGCATTAGATTTTCAATGAAATATAATTTCGTACTTAGTTATACATCTGCCAATGTTCTCCATAACACACCTCCAATGGTGGTGTGTTATCTTTTAAATTACATTACATATATGTTATGTAACATACATAACATCAGCCTGTAATTCCTGATGGCTAAGTGTACCTGTAGTACACCCAAACACCAGTTATGTTTTTAAACCCGATGTAATAGGGGGCGAGCCTATTGCCATCAACCGGGCACAAATCCAAACTCCGGGCTGTTCCTTAGAAATTCCAAATGAAAAAACCCAATAACAATTAGCCCGCCCGGGAATCCCTGGACCTCATGTTCATCAATAGCGCTTGTGGTCGTAAGCGCTAGACCAACAAAGCTTCATTTCATCATCATCATTTCAGCCGAAAGACGTCCACTGCTGTACATAGGCCTGTAGCAGTTACACTGCCACATACGAACTACGCATCAAAGACATGACGTCACAGAAATCCCGCATTACGCAATTAGGGTTTACCGTGCGATCGACATAAATACAATATTCCGATTTCAACCGTCGGGCAGTTGCCCGCCAGACAAAACATCCGTCTGGTCGGAGGATACTTCCTTTTCTATGGTGGATGAGTGAACTTTACACCCTCATGCCACTAAAGGCGTCCGCCAAGCACCGCCACTTCGACCGATTCTGTGCTTCCCGCATCCAGTGGATTCCTGCGGCCTTCACAAGGCCAACGGTCCATCTTGTGGGAGGCCTTCCAACGCTACGTCTTCCGGTACGCGGTTGCCACTGCAGAACCTTTCGGCCCTATTACAATAATCATCCAGGCTTCATTTACAATAATAATATTTATAATAAAGGATCTACAGCTGGTTTTATAATACCGATCAGGAATCAGGATCAAACCCTTACTTAGGGAATTGAGGTCAGACCCCTTGAAACTCTGTTACATTTTCCGAAATTGTGCGACCCGAATTTCAAATTCCATTGAAATAAAATCTAATTTATCGAAGTGCTAAAAATGTAAAATATTCTTTTATAAAGACGCGGTTCAACAATATAGCTATTTATTTTTATGTTCATTCGTGTTATCTATGAAGAAATAACATTTATAGTACCTGTTGCAAAAGTATTGTATTGTTTATTTACTGTGTATAAACTCAATGTGATTGCAATGTTATCTTTTCTGTTTTTTTGTTATGACAACAAGTTATTTATTAAACTTTTTATATCTGTATAATTATTTTTTTATGACACTGTTTTATCATTTGCAATGGAAACATTTTTATAGACAGAAAGATATAATATTTTAGGCATTTTTGCACAGCAACCGTTTTGACAACGATTTTTTACTCACTTGATGCTAAGAAAATCACATCGAGGTAAACTTTGTCCCATCAATATTATTAGAACTCATCTTTCAATATTGCAACTAATTTAATCCGATAAACTTCACTTAGATTCCTTTGACAAAATAACGAGGATTGAATAAACTGTGAAGTACCCAATTATCTTTAGAGATTACTTGGTATATTATGGAACACGTGGAAGATCCCACGTAGAGCCTGACTACCATAGAAACGGGTTTTCTACGGGTTTTGTCTACAGTAGAATAGACAAAATATCTATTCTTCCGTCGACAAAACCCGTTTTTATTGTGGTTATGCTAAGCGTGCAGGACTCTAGAGACTGAAATCATTTATTTTTGTACACAAAGTAACATATGAGTAACTAAACTAAGAAATATTATAATTACCAAATCCTTTGTCAGTCTTTAGAATACTACAGCTTAAGATACTTCAATGAGTATGCTTCCTGTCTTAGTGCGGGCAGTCAGCGCTGTGTCCATCTTGCAGATTCACTCTCAGGGCCCATGCATACAGCGTTTTTATAGGCACGTTCCATGTAACTTGCGTTGTCTGTGCGTCAATCGCGAGTTTTCTGCCTTCAAAAAGCAGCGCTAGTTGCGTTTGCAGCACTTCGTAGACGTGTAAAGCAATCGGCGTATCGTGTCGTGATCGAAAACCCTCTTTAGGGCCTATGCCTAAAAAGGCTTTTTTACTTTATGGATTGATCAATATTTCCACGCGGGCGAAACCACCTTAAAAGGCTAGTAACAACACAAAATTATTACGAAATTCATTGAATAAACGCTTGCGTACGAACCTGTTACCTATATTCAATCACTTGGCAAAAGTTTCGTCGCCCCAATATTTCTTTCGTAGAATTTAGAATACAATATGATATATTTTCTCCTATTCGTGTACAGTTCTATCTTTCTCCTTTGCATATAGCAAATCAAATCTTACGCACAGAAATATTTTTGCCAAAGGTACAATATTTCGCCGTCAACAAAGTTACGGAATGAGATTTGATATATAGTATTGTAATCCGCTTTAAGGTTGCAAAGAAAGCAAAGTCTGTATAGCTTTATAATCACTTTAATTTCAATACAGCACTTTGATAAACGGACCACGCACAATGAAGGGTTCCGTAGTTGGAATGAATTTATCCTAACAACAAACTTAACAGTTGAGAAACATGTTCTCCCATACATCGATATACGTCACGGTCAATTCTCCAACTGCAAATGTATGTTTGTAATCGCAAAAAAACATTTTATTATGTGAAAAAACTACAAATTATCAATGGTCGTAATTTTTCCTTTACTTGTGTTGTGAGACCTTGCTTCCTGCCAAATTTCATGATTCTAGGTCAACGGGAAGTATCCTGAAGGTTTCGATTTATTTACAAGCATCAAAATATATTCTGCTTCATTTTTTTAGAGCTCCAAGGTACCGTAAACCTACGTATTTGATATAAATTTCAACTTGATACCTCTACGCATTCTTGAGAAAAAGGGTCTTGCCAGACTGACAGACAGACGGACGGCCAATGAAGTGATTCTATACGGGTTCCGTTTTTCCTTTTGAGGTATGGAACCTTAATTACGTATTCGTTCTCGGCGAGTGTCCGAGCTCAACTGCCGTGTACTCAAGTGAAGTTCTACACGTAGGCTACCGTTTGACAACTAGTTGCTATAACCGGCAACAGTCATTTTAGCAAATATTATTTGGCACATGATTACAACTTTACAAAATAAAACTGCAAATTCATGATTATTACAATAAATCATATTAAGAGCATTGGTTTACACAATTTTACAAAATAATAACAATACCGTATTGTTTATTTAATCGTATTTTTGATTCAATTCACAATATTATTATCCTGTCTGCAGATAAGAAAGCCGAAACTAAAGTAAAATCTAGTAATTTAATTTTGTAGATTCTCAAGAAAGCCTTGTCGGTAATATAGGATTCCTAAAAGGTTTTGGCTTACTAAGCACATTGGGGACAAAGTTCCGTTCATTTCGGTCTAAGTAAAACAACTAACCCACCAAAAACATTTGTTTTTGTAGATACCTATTCTCCGTAACACATACAGAATTGCAGCTCCCTTTACGAGGGTTGGAGGGTGAAGTTACAGATTTTTTATTATTTTGCATTTTCTGTTCAAATTTTAGCCTGCATACCAAATTTCAGCTATCTAGGCCTTCAGGAAGTGCCTTAGAGGTTTTGATGAGTGGGTGAGTCAGTGAATCAGTGACGAAATCGACGTATTTTAGGTATTAGTAAACTGAAAAGTATAAAAGCTAGATAAATGTAACTAAGTGCGGATTCGACCAAATGCCATGTTACACCAGAGTAACTAACCCTGGAATAATTTTACTCATTGGTCTTACTCTCAGATAACTTCGTTTGCGTTTTTCCATCACAAATGTAGAGTAGCCAATACTGGGTATTGTTACTCTTGAGTTGATGAATGCACATGTAAGCCAACTAAAATGGAAATGCAATTGCTTATAAAGCGGAACGCAAGATTTTATGTTCACATAATTTTGCCGGTTTTTATTAGTTTCAACTGAATATTCACACGAGTGTGCGGCTCTTCGAATCCGTTTTGTTAGAGATCTTGATTTTTTTGTTGTGGATTTGTGGTAATTTTAAATAAATAATATATTTGATCGTAGGTCGTGGGTTCGTAAAATTATTTCAGTAAAGTAAAAAAATAAAAACACAGACTGTGTTACGATGAAGCAAAAACTCGCCGAATGGCAAATTATATCCCACGAATATAATAGTCAAACGACAAACTGCTCAATCATATTTGGTAAACGTTACGTTATTAAAAAAATATCGTTACAAATCACAAAACTACAAAAATTATCAACATACTCTCATGTTGTGAACCACAGACTGCTAACTATTTAAAACAAAGCATACGAAAACATCTGGTAATGTAGCGGCCACCATTATATTACTCTCGGAGAACTTGTTTACTCGGTGCATTTTGGCAGTATAACGATTTGCTCTCGGATATACAATTATTCCGGGATTTAAATTTGGCAAAACGAAAAGTTGTCTAACTCTAGAGTAATTAGTGATTTTATTCCCAGGATAAGACTTATACAAGTTTGGTCGAATCCGCCCTTAGTGAGTTTTATAAGTCTGCTAATCATTATTAATTTATCCTATAAATTTTAGCTCTCTAGCATTTTTCAAGCTATGAGGGTTTGAAAATTCGACGAAACGCATCCAGAAAAGGTAGATAGTGCCCCCCTGCTTTTTGTTTTTAGCTCGTCCTGCCGGGGGCACTACATTGCCTGAGAATTTGAGCTCTCTAGCATTATCCAGGCCGAAGCTACGAGGGTTTAAAAGTAGAACGAAATGCTTCGATAAAAGGTGGGTAGTGCCCGGGGTACCTACTTTTTGTTTTTGGCTCGTCTTGGCGGGGGACTACCTTGCCCCCAGACAGACTTTGTAAAATTATAATCTCATACTTTCGTATTTATGTGGGATTGGGTGTGATATCCGACCGTTGTATAAATTTAAGATGATTGTATGAATGTATCCGAACTGATGGAATGTGGCCACACAGGAATGAAAGGATAAAATAATAATAATTGAATATGATCGAACGGCAAAAAAATAAAAAAAAGTTGCTCACTTGAAATATAAAATTATATTTATTGTGTTGGTTAATGAATTACTAATTAAAGGTAAACTTTTACCTTTAATTAGTACATTCCTACATTAATTTCATTATAGCTCTTACTAGATAGGTTTCTAAATTGTTTAGTATCCACCATTTTTGTTTTTCTTCTTTTGCAACTGAGCCGATGGCAATTATTAGCCCACGTCCGCACGGACGTAATAAAATCGCGGAGATTTTTTTCGTGCACTTGATTGTCAATGTTCTGCTTAGTGCCGAGAGTTGAAAATCCAACAGTGTGTTTTTTCAACGCGCTGGGACGAGAGTGCGTCCCAGCGCGTTGGATTCTCAACGTTCGGCTTAACACCGAGGGTTGAAAATCCAGTGCGCGATAAAATCCCGCCACGATTTTATTGAGTCCGTGCAAACGTCGGCTTATTCGTTTTGTACAAATGCAAGACCGCAGATTATAGGCAAGTATCGTGTTTGGTTGTTGAATGTTCATAGTTATAATTTAACATGATCAAATACACTTCTTGTAAGAAATGTAGGTATCTATTTGTAAATTTATCAGTCGAGGCATTATTCACGTATGATAAACATTCAACTTATATAATTGGCAGAGGAGTTGCCAAGAAAACCTCCTTTACATGGTAACTGTAAACACCCACATAGCTTTCCTTGTAAAAATTCCTACTAATCACTATTTTATTGCTTGTTTATTTCTTAACACTAAGCACTCCAAAGACAATTTCCACGTAAACTCCGCCCTCATACACCCCACCACTCCAATATGTGCTAAACGCTAACACATCAGTAATAAAGTTGAATATTGCGTGCGCTCATTGGTCGTGTTCGTCGAGCACGGAACTAAATGTCGTAAGTCTCAATAAAATTCTTATTTCGTTTATAACTAAAGTAATAATTGATCTAGAGAAAAAATATCTTATATTTGGATAAAAAACTATATTTTCTTACTGTCAATAATTATTTTAGACACAAAAGCTGAGTAATCTTGTTTTTGTTTTAAATTATCTTTAAAAAAGATATGATTTTCTAATAAAAATGAATCTAGCGAAAATGTTCCAATTACGTAACTGTCTTATATATGGAAAGAAAAAAATCCAATAAATCACATACTAAACTTCCATTTTGATTGTATGCGTGACATTTTCAGAATATTAATGCAAATTAACATACAATTTAGGGAGCCTCCTCTTAATTCACCCACGAGCCAATCGATTGCGTAAATTATATAACAAAATATCCAATTCTTACCTTCAATATTGAACCTTAATCCGTCTATATAACATCCACACAAAATCATTTATATTTAATCATGGAAAAACAAAAACAAATGAGAATCTAAGTCACATCCTTTGAGAAAACGTACCGTTTGTAGTCGACGTTGTGCACATTGCAATAATGTGGGAGTAAATAACTAACATTGTTTTAACTCGATGGAATTTTAAACGGTTTCCTTCTGTCACATGCAAGCAGGGAATTGCGTTTGTCTCTAAAATTGTTTATTTCTTTCAGAAAATGGATAGAAGTTTTTTGTACAGGGTACGTTGGATTTTCATGCTGTCGTTTTGCTTTACGGAAAAACAAGGCATACATTATAAAAATATACTTACAGGTAAAATTACCACTCTGGTCATCATTGATATATTTTTTATTAGTTCTGATATTTTATAACAAAACATACTGCGATTACCGAAAACCAAAACCGTTAAACAAACGTCCGTGTTTGACTGTTTATTGTAGGTAAACAAAAGATTGAAATTGCTCAACTTTGACCTCCAAATACTTGACCACTATTGGGAGGTCAATGTTTAGCATTAGCTGGTTAATAGCGAGATCATTACGATAAAACTAAAAAAAAAAATCGGTGTTATCCAGTAAATCGGATAAACTTAAGGTTCAAGATAATCAAAGACAAATAGACAACTGTGCTGCGGGGAGTTTATTGCGCCACTTCGTCTTCCCACTTTTAAAGCACCGGGCGGGCGTTTTGGGGCACTGTCTTAAATAATATTGACGTTTAAAAAGTGCTGAACCTCAGCCTAATTTGAATAAAAGACTTTTGATTTTAAATCTTTCTCATTTTACTTACTCATCTCCCAACTTTGAAGCTTGTGTTAAACAGCGGAATTTTAAAAGCCCAAAATTTCGCGGAATTTTCCTTAATTCTCTCATAACAACTGTGACAAACGCCAATTAAAAGGGTCATCAACAAAGACAAATAATTTTAACTGGTAGATCTATAAGTAGCTCTTAAATTGACCTCATTTGTGTAGCTAAAAACATTTTTCGAAGTAATTAAGGTGAATAATTAAAGTAGTCCGAATTCCTCTGTTCTGCGTAACTTTGAAGGAGCCAATTTAAATACTTGTTAAGTTGAAACAGATTGTAAATAGGAATACAAAAGCTTGAGTGCTACTAATACAATTGGTAGGTAATTTAGGGGTCCCTACATATAACAATGAAACAGACAAGGTGAAGTTACAATGAGGGTTATTTTTCTGTATTCAGATTTAATACAAAGACTTTTTACGGACATTAAGAGAGGAGTTATTTTGTGCCTCCTTTTTTTAGGTATTATTTTTAACCCTTAAATACCGAATAAAATTTAGACCTCTAGTACAGGGGTGTCCAACATAGTCTTCTGGAGGGCCAGGTTTAATATTTTTGTAACCATAGCGGGCCAAAAGAAATGTCCAATGCCAAAGTGAGATTTAAATGTTGTAGGTACATTAGTTGTAATACCTACAAACATGTACATTTTACTCAAAGTCGATAGATAGATCATCGAATAACTGACATTGCGAGAATTTAATACTGTTTGCGTTATATATCTATTGATGTGTTATAAAGTTTTAACTAGGTCGCGGGCTGGATGGAGGACTTACGCGGGCCACATGGTGGCCCGGGGGCCGTATGTTGGACGGGCCTGCTCTAGTAGGAACACACTCGCAAAGTAGGGAAAAACACATTGGTAGACGGAGAACGTTAATATTAATGCTTGAAAAACACTTGCCCTCTTTATGGCAGCTGATGTGAAAGAGAGTGTTGTTTTCTTTACTTAACCACTGGAGTTACCAGGCACACAGAAACAGTTATGATGATGAATGGATTTTTGAGTTTGATTTGGCAGGGATATAGTTTTTATGGATATATATTGTATACTGACCTATCTCTTTCGAAAGCGGGATTAACCCTTACACGTTTCTAACTATTCCAAGACAGTAAAAATGATTTTGTTTATTTAAATCTATTTATTTTGGTCTAATTTAACATAAAAGTAATGTATAAGACAGAACTTGTATATATTTTAGTGTTTTTGAGTACGGGACATATATGTCCCTATATGCGATAAGGTATTTTTTTTTTTGATGTGTCGCAAAAAAATACTTAAACGTTTTTATTGCAAAATAAACACAAACTTTTTGTATAAAGTAAAAATTATTTAATGTAGAAACTTATTTAATACAAAATATAATATTTAATGATATTCAACAAAACAATTACGTTCTGAAGTATAACAGAAATGAATTTTACAAATAGGTGAGTATGTGTTATTTGAGCGATTCTCAACACGACTTTGTGTACACTGTACCCATCTTTTTCTATTACTTACTTTTACCATTACATGCATACAACGCGGAACACTAAAGGTGTTCCGCGTTTTTGTGTGAGATAGATTCACTTTTTCGTAATAAGAACTGACGACAAAATTCTTTGTCGAGACGAAAAACTACCAATGATCACTCATTGGTAGTTTTTCGTCTCGACGAGCCACTACCTGGCGAAATTCTAGGCTTGAAAGCAAAGTTGCTTCAGCACGTTTTGCTTCATGCAGCTAGCAATAAATGACATTAGAATTATTCATCGCGAAGTCGAAAAATTATTCAGATAATATTTTATTTTTGCCTAAAAATCCACTTCGTAACAAACTTTTTTTTGGTCCATGAAATCGACCCCTCCCATATTTTTATTTTACTTTACAATTCAGGCCAAGTTACATTCATCTTGTCACCACTACCTTGTACATGCCTCTTGATTGTCGTTGTCGGTATGAATGACAAGAAATTTGTCAATAAAAAAATAGCTTTGTTATCCATCCATTTTATGAAAGAAATTCGCGAAAATGTCTTCACGAGTCATATTTTTATCAGTTGGCATATTTTTTGGTACATTTTTCTTATTTGAGCGTACTGTTCCACAAGCCTTTATATTCATATTCGCCAGTGTATACTGAAGATTAGGGGAATTAAAAAAATATCAAAGTATACTTCACAACCTATAATACCCTGTAAATCTTCAGACAATTGTAACACAACCGATTCACCCAATCAATCAGTTTCAGTACCACCTTTTTTCGTGGTGTATAAATCAAACTGAAATAGATAGCCAGTAGAAAATATATGAAAATAAGAATGTGAAACTGAAAATAATAGCAAGGTAAACGATATCATTACTTTGAAGCAAAAGTCTCCTTTGATGCATATAGGGACACCCGTGTCCCTTTACATTTTTTTACAAAATAAGCATTATTTTTAATAAGAAAATCGAAAATAATGTAGTAAAACGACAATTATACTTAGCAGCTAATATAACTCAGAACAAAAACGGTCGTGGAAAGTCGCTGTATAACAATAAAATATTTTTTAATGTTGACGATCTAGCGAAAATATTTTTCACTTTTCGCGCCGGTAACTTTTTGACGGTAAATGGTTTTTCTAATGCTGCCAGCGCGCAAACTTAAAAAGATACTAAAACAATTAAAAATATAAATCTAAAATATGTTTTACTTCGCTAGTATTATTGTAAATCGTAAAATTTTAGTGGGGACAAATGTGTCCCTTATGCGTGAAAGGGTTAAGTACTTATCTATCAGAAAAAGTCCCTATATTATATTTTACAGCTGAATAATAATAATTAGTTGTAAAATATATTGAAATTTTAATTCCATTTTTACAGAAATAAAAATATGTATTGTAATGATACACCATTTCATTACTAATATTTCTGTATTTATAATCTTGCACACATACAAACTTGGTAAACTTTTAGAAATATTTAACAAACTATTTAATTAGGTACTTTATATAATAACGTTATAGACTTTAGACTTCTTGAAGACATCCTTTAGATTTCGAGGCTCAAATCGAACTGACTTAGAAGCTAAGCGACGCTCCAAACGTCATGTTTCCAATTCTGTTCCGTTATAAAGAACCAGTACTTTTACGGAACTGTCAAATGAGATACTTTTAACACATACAAAAATCATTTGAGTCAAATCACATACTTTTAATTTTATATTTAGTATTTAAAATCAGTAAATCTTATTAATATTTGGAAATCACGATAGTATGATCCGTCTTTTTATACTTCATTCAATTAGATGTGGTTTTTCGTGTGGTCAACATAAATTGCCCTGTGGTTTCCAATCAGAATAAACCACATAATACACGTTGTTTGAAGCAACTATGGTATTTAATTAGAGTGGGCAGCAGTTTTCAATGAATTTATTAAATACTAATAAATAAAATAACAATAGATTGCGTTTTAAAAGCGTATAGGTTAGGCATATTAAGTGCCATTCATTTGTTGATCAATACAGAAAAAAAACTCGTTATTTGTCTTTGATATTTTTACTACATTTGAATTTTAGAGTTCCATACTTGGAGGTTTCCAATTATACTCATAACAGTTTTTTGAAGTGAAAACTTCTTTAGGCGCGTTGGGCATTTTTAAGATGACTAAACCAATGATTTCGCGACCTGTTACCGACACCGCGGTGTAAAAGACATCAACGCGTTGATTACCGCCGTGCCGATTTTTTTCAAATTTTCACTTCTGTCGACATTCCCGAAGTGCCACTGTTTTTTTAATGGTTTTAATATAACTTTTGTTAAATGAATATGAGTTATCCAGTTCAAACTTCAAACTGTCACAAAATGTGTGATGCTGTAGCGTAAGTACATGTTGTCATAAAAAAATAAATATAAGACATACCCATAATAGTCATCATATTTATTAGATAGGTACTCATACTACTTATTCTAAATTAGTTGACGAACACGCCTTCAAAGCTATAAGGCTAATGCCCAGAGTAATAAGAGTACTTTATAGAATTGCACTCGGTCCGGCGACTGTCCTTAATTATTCCTCCACTGAACCACTTCCACGATCCATAAAATTCTTAATGATAGTCTGGAGACTTAAGTTTTTTGTCCTCGTTGCAGTTTACGCATTAATTGCTTGAGATTTTATAAGGAAAGAGCAATTTGTGATTACTTTAAATAAATTTAAACGGCGGTAATTAAAAAAATAAAAATAAATTGTGCAATGTTTTTCTAAACCATCTAAACTATAATCTTAACTATCCTAACTAATATTTTAAATGCGAAAGTGAGTTTGTTTGTTTATTTATTACGCTTTCACGCTAAAACGGCTGCAGGGATTTGGATAAAATTTGGTACAAGGGTAGATCATGACTTGGGTTAGGACATAGGATACTTTTTATCCCGATATTTCCACGAGATCGAGATTTATGCGGGTGAAACCGTGGGGCGCAGCAAGTATTTAATAAACATAGACCAAAATCACATACACAATTATCAAAATACTATGAGAAATATTGAAATTCATTCGTTTTCAAATCGGGGCTTCTTGTAAGGAATACAATTTGGTGACCTATCAGAACCAACTTAGACTACGTAGAAGCCATATTTGATTGTGCTGAAACCTCAAAGGCAACGCGAAGTCGGTGCAACGCCTGAGTGGCATTGCGCTGAACTCGTCATCAATTCATTATTTTTAAAAAGGTCACGATATTAAAATATACTTTTCTTTTTCATTTCGGTTCGTTTAAACTCATTAATAAAAATGGATTTTATGAAAATTAAAAGCAATTTAGATGATGTGTAAAAGTAGCGTTGTTAATCAACTTTCTCGCCAACTGTTACACATCATCTAAATTGACACAAAATCATTCGATACATTATATTTCGGCATTTTATATTATAACTAAAGGTTCATATTCTTTTAATAGTAATTATAATCAGATTTTGATTTAATGTTAAAATTTTAAAAGCTGAAGTGGTAATCAAATATTGTCGCTGAGTGTACCTTGTCGGTCGCCAGAGTAACGGCCTATAGTTTTGATCGCCAGATTGAACTCCAGTGCTATTTTTTATATTAATTGAACAAAGTGCCATCATCCATCAGTAACAAAACACTGCTATCCGAATAATAAATGTGAATGTGATGGTAATTTTTTAACAGAATGTTGGGTCATAAAGAGGATGTATTAAAGCTAATTGCATGCAGCAGCAAATATGAGAATTTTAAAAGGGTTGTGTGGTTTTAACCCAAGTATATATGGCGAAAAATACATTTTGCGCTGGCCACAAATTAATTCAGACGAGGTCAGAATGAGAAAAAGGAAAATTGATGTTATTATCCCAAACAATATTTCACGTCATTAATGATCGTACAGCAGTGATAGCCTAGTTGTGTGACCGTCGGACTCTCAAGTCATAGGTCTCAAGTTCGAACCCAAGGCGCCTCTGACTTTTCGGATTCATGTGCGTATTGCATAATTATTCATCATCATCATCATTTCAGCTGAAAGACGTCCACTGCTGGACATAGGCCTCCCCCAAGCACCGATTCTGTGCTTTCCGCATCCAGCGGATTCCTGCGGCCTTCACAAGGTCATTGGTCCATCTTGTGAGAGGCCTTCCAACGCTACGTCTTCCGGTATGTGGTCGCCACTCCAGAACCTTTCGACTCCATCGGCCATCCATTCTGCGAGCAATGTGCCTTGCCCATTGCCACTTAAGTTTGGCAATTCTTCGGGCTATGTCGGTTACCTTGGTTCTCCTGCGGATCTCTTAATAATAATTACTTGCATTTTTTTTTGACAAATCTCGGGACCCTGGGGTCCCGGACCTTTAGAAGGCCTACGAGGAGCCGAAGCCAACTCGCAGAGGCCCCTTAGATATTTTTAAGTGTTGAGGCACCAACCGACGATTATCCCTGTTCGCACTATCCAAGGTCACCCAAGGACAACCCCCGGTTGGTGTAGGACTATTGCAGAATATGGAAACAAAGATATTGGACTATGTGTTTGGGTGGCTAAAGTGGACTGGTTACCTGGAACTATGAAAGGACTATGGCAAAAAAGATCCTTGAAAACCTTACGCCCTCTTACAGTCATACAATCATCATGGGCGATTTCAATACTTGTTTACTGAAAATCGATTCCCGCTCTTCTTCTCTTCGATCAGTAGCTCAGTCGTCGAATTTATCAATTCTCCCTTTAAGTGCCACACACCATTTTCCAAACTGTAATCCCTCACTTTTGGACCTTCTCATTGTTTCCTCTCCGCAACATGTCAGCAAGCATGGTCAATACCCAGCTGACATGTTTTCTTACCATGACCTACTATTCCTGTCTTACAAAATTCGCCCACCTAAGGCAAAACCTAAAATTCTCTTGCAACGCAACTTTAGTGGCATGAATTCAGATGATCTCCGAAGAGATGCCAACAGCATTGACTGGTCTCCTTTAGTCTGTGTTGAGTCGATTGACGATAAAGTCAACCTGCTGACGGACAATCTAGTGAAGCTGTACGATGTCCACGCTCCCATTCGTGCCATTAAAATTAAACATCTTCCGGCACCGTGGATTACAGACGATATAAGAAGTATCATGTACAGGAAGGCTGTAACCAAAACGAAATTTAAGTGTCGGCCCTCGTCATCAAATCGGGAGATCCTTGTGGATGCTCGCAATCGCTGCAATAAGGTGTGTAGAGATGCCCAACGCCGCCATATCCACACCTCAGTTGAAAACGGAGATCCAGCTAAAGTCTGGAAATTTCTTAAATCCTTGGGAGTTGGAAAATCGCGCCAAGAATCGATTCCTAAAAACTTAAATATTGATTTACTCAATCAACACTTCTCATCTTCGGCCCAATGTAATGGGACCATGAAGGCAGCTACAATAAACTATCTTTCGAACCTTCCACCTCCGGACCATCCCCCATTTATTTTTAGTCAATTCTCTGATTGTGATCTTAAGAAGAGCGTAGTTTCAATTACATCTAACGCAGTTGGTAGTGATTGCGTAAGTCGGAAAATGATACTCCCTGTCCTCGACGAAATCCTTCCCATCCTATGCTATATCCTAAATTACTCTATAACCTATGGTGTTTTTCCATCAATGTGGAAAGAGGCAAAAATCACTCCTTTACCCAAAAAATCTAATCCTACTTCCTTTTCCGAATACCGTCCTATCTCTATCTTGCCTTTTCTCTCCAAAGTCCTAGAACGCCTTGTCCACAATCAGCTTAGTGCTTTTCTTTGTAAAAATAGTCTGCTGAATCCTTTTCAATCCGGTTTTCGTCCTGGTCACAGCACCACTACAGCCCTAGTTAACGTCACTGATGACATACGGTTAGGCATGGAAGGAGGAAATCTGACGGTTCTTTGCTTACTGGATTTCAGTAACGCATTTAATACTGTCGATTTCGATATCCTGCTTAGCATACTTCGCTCGCTTAACATATCTCCAACGGTGATTGACTGGTTTCGTAGTTACTTGTATGGCCGCCGGCAACGTATATGCATAGAAGAGTCTTGTTCTTCTTGGTGTTATACTTCTGCCGGTGTACCTCAGGGTGGCGTTTTATCTCCTTTACTCTTCGCAATTTTTATAAACTTTATTTCCAAAAAACTTCTTTCTTCCTACCACCTTTATGCAGATGATTTGCAAGTATATAAACAAGCTGCCCTTACGGATTTGGCTGATGCAATTGATATCATAAACAAAGATTTGGGTTCAATTTGCGAGTGAAGTGAGGCACATGGGTTGCAGGTTAATCCTTCGAAGACTCAGGTCATTTTTATTGGCAGCTCAAGGATGACCTCCAAGATATCCTGGTCACAGCTTCCCCAAGTTCAATTTAACGGAACTGCTATTCTAGTAAGCGAAAAGGTTAAGAACCTTGGGGTTTGGATTGACAAACATCTTTCTTGGGGTCCCCAGCTACAGGACGTAAGTCGCAAAATTTTTGCATCTGGTAAGTCCTTGAGACGACTGCGGAACTTTCTTCCGACTGCCACTAAAACTGCGCTTGCACAATCCCTTTTACTTCCCATCCTTGACTACGCTGATGTCAGTTATCTTGATCTCACTGAGGCACAACTAGATAAGCTTGAGCGACTTCAAAACTTTTGCATAAGATTTATATTTGGCCTGCGCAAATATGATCACATTTCTGAATTTCGTACAAAGCTCAAGTGACTTCCCATACGTCTTCGCCGGAATTCTCATATCTTATTTCAGCTCTACAGTATTCTGTTCAATCCTTCAACCCCCTCTTATCTTAAAGAACGTTTCAAGTTCCTTCATGACACACATAATAGATATTTGAGGTCATCGGAAAATTTGAGACTAGAGATGCCGATGCATTCCACCGGCTTTTATGACAAATCTTTTAAGGTTCAAGCAGTACGATTATGGAATGCCTTGCCCGTGTCTATAAGGCGTGCTCAAACTTTGTCCACTTTTAAAATTCTGGTAAAAAAACACTTCCTCTCTCCTTAAACATCATCATTACATATAGTTCCTTGCCATTGTTTTATGTTTATAATTTTATGTATATCTGTTATTTATCTAATATATATAAATATTTATATAGGTAATTATATGCTTTATGTATCTGTGTATCTGTTGTATATGTAAATGGTACACCACTGACTACCTGCAGTATTGTCTCTCCTTCTCCATTTAAATCCATCCAAAGGTTGTCTGTAAAAGATCGCTTTTAGCGATAAGACCGCCCATTGTGTCACCCAATGTAAAATTTCTAAATTAATGTCTGTAATTTTTATGGTGTACATAATAAAGAATATTCTATCTATCTATCTATCTATGGCCCCTGTCTGATCAATGTTTAAATGTACACGGATAAAATGGCAGGGGGTGACTTGCACACTCAATAATGGGCCCCCGAAAATGGTCGCTAGCACAAAGTGTCGTAACGACAAGGGGGCAACATGTCCTGAGGTGCTTTAGAGGAGTGGACAGGTATTTCACGGCTATCAGGACAATCCCGGAAGTACGGTCAAGATCCCTACCAGCATCTTACTGGAATACTTCCTTCCTCCGAGCACGTTTGCTCTTGCGAATCTCCACTCAAGCCGGCCAATTAAGGCAAGAATGAGGTGGGAGCTCCGTTCTTCGTCAGTGCTCACTCCAGCCGGCCAATAAAGGCAAGCCAGAGGTGAGGAACAAGACTTCTCCCGAGAGATAGGGTCCGTGGGGTCGCTACTGCCCAACAGCTCGCCACATTACTTGCATAATTATTATTTGCTTCAAAAACGGTGAAGGAAAACATCGTGAGGAAACCGGCATTCCTGAGAGATATTTCTCAACGGCATGTGAAGTGAAGTCAGAGGCCCATGGGCGGCTTTAAAACTCTGACACCAGGTTAGTCAACCTGGTGTCCATGGGCCTCTAACCACACGAAAAGAAGAAGAACTCATTAATAAAAAATTAAAGGAATATAATAAAAAGTCCTAATTAAAATGAATGCCTAAGTTTATTTTAATAAAGCCTACAGAAGGCGTAGTGAAGCTAATGCTTATTTACCGCCTCACCGGGTGGAAACGCAGAAAATATACTAGGGGCGATTCTTTGCCTTTTACTAAAGAAAAGGTGTGGCAATATTGTTGTTACATTTCTTGGTAGATTGGACGGGGATTTAAAATTCTTGGTAGATTAGATAGGGATTTAAAATCTAGTTAAGAAACAAAGTAACATGATAGAAATGAGGACACACTTTCCCTGCTAATTTGGTGAGCAGTAATACTAGATACTTTCAATATAATTAAAAACTGTTATTTTACCTAAAAGTAAACTGAAATGGAAGGATTGTGAATTAATTTCTAAGCCATGTTTGATGTCGGCCCTGCCGTTTTTAGGGTTCCGTATCGGAAGGGTGCCAAATGGAATCCTAAATTACTAAGCCTCCGTTGTCCATCCGTCTGTCTGTCAGCGGGCTGTATCTCATGAACCGTAATAGGTAGACAGTTGAAATTTTCACAGATTATGTATTTCTATTGCCGCTATAACAAACAATTATAAAATTAAATAAAGCTAAAGGGAATCCCGCATAGAATAAACGTGTTTTTTTCGGCGTTTTTTCCTCGTTCTTAATACGGTAGGGAACCCTTGTGTTACTCGCACTTATCCGGGTTTTTTTTGTTGACCAGTTAAACTGAACGCTTTGTTTAATTGTATTCTTTAGAACTGTTGTTTTACCCAACTGAAACAAGAGAAAGAAGAAGAAGAGTAATTACTAAATTATGATTGATTGCTTGTGGAAAAAAATCTCTGAGAGTTACTCTGCTATTAATATTAGTACCTGATCGATCGAGCTCTGCTCGGGTGAAAATAGAAATAAACATATCGTCCAGGTATACCAACGAGGTATCACATTCCCGAGGCTGTGAAAATGGAGAAAACGAATTTTCCCAGATAGGAGACCTAGCTAGATCAATTTTTCACCCCCGTAAACCCATATATTACAACTTTCATTGAAATCGTTAGAGCCGATTTCGAGATCGTGAGTGCAAATATGTAAACAAATATATATATATTTCGGATCCGGTCATTAGTAAGGACATGAAACGAATCGCAAGCGCGCCACTAGCGACATCAAGAGAGATCTATGGACACCAAAAACGGTGCGCTTCTACAGAGTCGTGATGTTTTAAGGCCGAGGCGAGGAGGGCATTCAGCCTTTGGTCGCATTGGAGTTAAGACGTCGCGGAACTGTTCTCGATTCGTGGTGCTCAGTTATTGTGTTAGTTGTAATTTGTGATCATTGTGTTAATTGGTGATTTTAATAAACGCCGTCGCACCCAGTGTGTGTATAATTTAGCTAGTGTGATTAATTTGATAGTAAATTATAATGTGATCTGAACTGCAAACTGTTTTTCTATTGCGCATTAACCAACACTACCCACACTACGCCCACAGTAGTTAATATATCGCTGATAATAACGAAAGTCACATACCCGTCTCCGACATATACAAATATTGCTCGTTTAATAGAATAGGATTAGCCTACCCACTGATAACATATTTTACTCATTTTCTCTAGTAGATAAATGAAAACAAACTAATTTCGAGAAGTGGCATGTCGAGAATTTAGTTTTTACCTTTTGAGTAATTTCGCAACCCGTATCATGTAAATTTTGGCATACATAAGGTGTTCAAAAAGGCCTCCAATTTCTTTACCAAAGGATTATTCAGATAGCGGTCAAAAGCTGCCAATATCTGAAAGGCCGGAGGTCATAGCGTATTTTTGTATTTCTATTTGAGTTGCTTTGAAAGAGTTACGATGTCCATTTGGCTGGGCCGGCAGTATCTTACACGAATAGGTAAAACGGAACCTAGCAAATGCTCAAATGCTTTTAAAGATTGTCTACTTTTTAATTTCTAGGATTTTTCAGTTTATCTGAATTAACGACTCTTTAAGAGTTTTCAAGGTACATAAAATTAAAAGTTTGTGAATATTTTAATGAATGAACACTCAATTATGCTATTGGCTAATCTGTTGGTTTCGGTGCTAAAGTTGCCACTTTTATTACCCTATTTTTTCCAACTGCTGTCCGTAAAAATATCCTTGTTGCGAAAGACCAACATCCACCCATCCATCTATTATATCCTTGTTGTGACGCATATGTTTCCCAAATTTGTTATTTATGTGTTTTTTTATCTTTCTTTACGTCATGTTTACCGCAAATAAACGAATTTTCTTTCTTTCTTTTTTTTTCTTTCTAAAGATTTCCTAGTATGAAACAAAATATTTCAAACATTACAACCCCTTTTTCCCAAGGCGGATAGCAAGTGGTCTGAAAGCAGCAATTACGTAGTTATCTAGAGTAATACAGATAGATAGATCTGCCTCTAGGAAACTGCAGACACCTACGGGCATTTATTTATAGTGTGATGAAATGCAAAAAAAATGAAAATAAAACAGTGGCACTCCGGGAGTGCCGACAGAAGCGAAAACTAGAAAAAAGTCGGCACCGCGGTAATCAACGCGTTGATGTCTTTATGTCTTTTACTCCACGGTGTCAGTAAATTCCGTCACAGTGTCGCGAAATCAATGGTTTAGTCCCATCTCAAAAATGCCCAACGCGCCTTAAGAAGTTTTCACTTCAATTAATATTCTCAATGTTGTAGCGAGACCGCTGGTATTTGTACTGGGCAACAGTTCAAGGGAAATAGTCAATAGTGGTACCTAATAGGGTCTACTGGATTTATTCATTCTTTTATTGTGTTTTGTTTGCCGGTGTAGTGAAAATTTGAAGTCATTACTCCTCATTTTGAAAAAGGTGTTTTTTATGAACAATTGGTAGTGCTCGGACAATTCATATACAATTATAGAGACAAAAATAAATGAAAACACTGGTAATACTAACACATAGAAGTATTTTGAAACTATTAAATAAATCCTAACACCGAAAAGAGATCGGAATATGGACAAAATAATAATGGCACACCACAAAGAGGTATCATATCTCACTTCTTTTCCTAGTGTATATCAACGACCTGCCGGAGACAATAAGCAAAGATTGCATACTGTTCGCTGATGACACGACATTAATCATTAAAAGTGACATCGATAATAATTTGAAAAACGAAATTTTTAAAGACTGTCAATCAATTGACTGTATAAAAATAACTTAAAAAAACCGGCCAAGTGCGTGTCGGACCACGCACAATGAAGGGTTCCGTAGTTGGGATGAATTTATCCCAAAAACAAACTTAACTTTGTAGTTGAAAAATATGTTCTCCCATACGGAATGTATGGGAAAACATGTTTTTGCAACTGCAAAGTTAAGTTGGTCAATTATTACTCGTTAACCTGTAAGCCTACTTAGCTGTGATAGTTTTCCTTTTAATTTCGTTATATCAGCTACTGTTGTGATTTTTTTCACACACCCAAAACCAACCATTTAGCCGGCAGGGGGGGGGGGGACACTTGACTCTAACAAAAATTAGCACTTTAAAGCTTAATATTTCGCAAACGAATCTCTGAATCCAAAAATGATTTTCACAAACTCACAATATTTTTGAAGAACCTTTCCAATGTTACCCCTCACCATGGGGTAATAAAATAAAAAAATAAACATTACCACTTTACGTGTATGAGAGGTACCCTAAAAAAAAATGTTTTTCATAATTTTGTTTTACCGCTTTGTCGGCGTAATTAATATGTATACCTATGCCAAATTACAACTTTCTAGTACTAAGGATCTCGGAGCTAGACCGCGGACAGACAGACAGACGGACATGACGAAACTATAAGGGTTCCTTGTTTACTACGCAACTCTAAAAACATGACGAAAACAAACATAATACAATTTCAGACATTTAACACACACAGATAATCTAGACATTCAATGTAAATATTCCCACTTAACTACTGTACATGAATGTGTATTCTTAGGTACAACCGTCGACAAAAACTGCAGTTAGAAACCACACATAGATAAAATCCTGCTCTTCGCCTGTTCTTTGTCAATTCGCCCCGAAACCAAAAATTCATAAATATTATATATTGAGATTATAGATTTAAGGCCGATTTAAAACCAATTAAACCAATCCATTTAAAACGATTAAAAAAAAAAAACGCTTAAAACCAAAATAAACGTTTACTTCATTACATCATCTACATTTTCTTGATTTTACCGAGGTAGGGATATAACGAAGTACCTATAAACAGTGTAAAGATTTTTTAAATGTGTGATAATATACTGATATTGTTAGCAGGTTTAGTTCTAGTTGGTCTGTCCGATCAAGCATAGGTATTACCTTCTTAAGTTATAAAAACTCTATTGATAAGTTAAAAACTGTGTTGGTAAATAAAAAAAATTTTCATTGTTTTCAAACGATATAAATAATCAATTTGATTCGGGTTAAAACCAAACACACACTTTCGTTGACGTCGTCACTCGTGACTCGACGCAACGTTGCCAGCTCGCCTACCCCACACATACATAAACCATCGTGCGCGGCCGCCGCCGCGCCGCCGCGCTGCACCGCGCACGCACGTACTTTTATTTTTGTAGGTAAGTTTTCAACCGTTTAAAACGATTTATTTGGGGTTTAAAACAACAATATTTGATTTAAAACGTTTTAAATCGGTTGTCTTACATCTATAATTGAGATATCTGTATATTAAAAACGCGATTATAATCTTCGTTAGAGTAGTTTAAAAGACGGATTGAAAGCACAAATAAATACTTGCTCGTAAAAAAATATACAAATACTGCTAAAAAACAATGTAGTTCACAGCTTTCCACAATCACTCTGCGATTTTTTCTTTTCTTTAGTTTTACAATTACTGCTGCATTTTTGGGGCTTCAGTTTTGCGGTTACAACAATAAAACAATCTCAACAAACATGAAGCGCTATAAAATTCTATAGCGAAATGTTGATGAAAAAATATAAAGCCTTTATGTAAATACTGCGTATACAATGTTTTGTTTTCATTGAATGATTTTCTGACTTCCGAGAAAACCTTCTTGGGACGCAATTCAATAGACGAAATAAAGTGTCCAACCTTTTGTTTTTGTCAAAAATGTTATAAGAAATATCAGAAATATGATTCTTGAGACAGATGCGTAATTTGAATAATATTCCACGATGGATTCAGTCTATATTGCCTCTGGCACATATTATTACACTGTAAATTGATTTTGTCAGGACTCAGAACATTGTGATTTTTGTGAAATAAAGCCCCATCTACACGGTGCACTATGTGGAGATTGAGCCGGTTTCGGGTCATAAATCCATAATTTCCATGTTTTTATAGATATACAGCTGATTTTTTTTTTCAGATAATCAAGAATAAATACACTTTAAAATAATATACAGTTTATGGATATAAATGTATATTTGATGGTCATAAAAAATACAAAATATGAAATATTGAAAAAAATATCAGAAATTTACGACTATCTTTAAATTATGTGACCTAAAATGTTATAATTAATACAAAATAAACTCTTAAATACCTGCGCCGATTTTTACAAAATGTATTTATGGCCAGGCTCTCTTAGGCACCTCCACATAGTGCGGTGCAAGTTTCTGGAACGTTCAAGAGCAGTAATCAGATGCCATAAAGCATGTTCAATTATTGCCTTTCAAGAATTTCATGCAATTGATTACACGCGTGCGATTTCCATAAAATGTTATACAATAATTGAATGCAACTTTTTCCATTCAATAATTGAACGCGACTTCTGTTTGCACCAAGGCAATTATTCTAAGGCGATTATTATATGCAAGTTTTGGCTCGTCTATATACGAGTTGCACGTACTAGCAATTGATTCAAGTATTGAATGCGATTTTATTGTACATGCTGTTTACACCTATACCAGTTTTGAACGGCAACTAACTAAAAATAAATAAAAAAACAAGACATTAATTTGTTACACACTACGGGCAGTATAAATTGTGCAACAAATGTATGTCTTTTTTTATCCACAACGAGGAAGCTCTTGACCTGCATCTCACCTGATGGTAAGTAATGATCAGACCGAAGGTGGAACGGAGCTTCACCCGGAATCCTCAACCACAGATGAACTGGCTATCTTACCTTTAACTGCCGAAACACAACGATGCTGTTAACATTGTTGTTATGGCGTCAGACTTAGATAATATGGTGGTAGCTAGCCATACCGACTTAGAACACGCCATACCACCTACCAAACTGAGTATAAAATTTTGCCCCCACTGGGAATCGGACCTCCGGGTCTGAGACGGGTGGTCTAACCTAGACCACAGAGGTGGTTAAATATTAATAATTGTTTAGTAGATAAAGATATATTTATTGCATAACTGTGTACATTAATTAGTTCTTATTTTAAACGTAAACATTTTTAGGCTCAACAGTCTACCCATACCCATGTCGGATAGGCAATCGTATTAAAAGGCAACAGGATTTCAAATAAATTACATAGGTACGAACTTTATTTTTTTTCTCAAAAAACTCATGCAAATGATAAAATACATTATCAATCAACAGTTAAAAAAAAAAAAATTAAATATATTTCCATTTAATTGCTTAATAGCTGGCGTTAACGGGTTATATACATGAATGGAATAGCAGTAGTGTTGTGTAATATTGTTAATTGTTTATTAGATGGTACCAGTTAATTGTTGCTTCAATTTTATGGTATGCCGCAGACAATGAACTTGCATCGTGTAAATGGGGCTTAAGTTTATATTCTGTTCGTCATTTGTTTTTATTACTCACTTTCCTTATGATATGTAAGTACACAATTCTGCGACAAGACACGATGTAATTTCGCGATTGCTGTAGATATTCGACGATTTTGTCTAGTTTTTGCATTGCTGTGGTTCTTTTAAAAAAGTGTTCCAGTGCTTTAGGCCGCCCTTGTACTTTCTTTGTAATTTCTTTTCAATGTTTATTTTTTATATTTAGCTACAATAAAGAGTATTGTAATAAAAATGTTTTGTATAAAGAACTAAGTATATTATGAAATCATAGTATAAAACGCAGACAATAAATCTGAATAAACAAACCTTTTTACCTTTATAAAAGTCTTCAAAGTTTACCTAGGGCTCATGAAATGTGTTGAGATTTTACAAGGTATCTAGACAAAAATATAAATTCTATGGCCTCAGGCTGGTTGTAAATTCATATAAACCCGAAAACTTTTACAGCTGATAATGAATATTTCAATGTATCTGTGTGTGGGGAAAATGACAAAGGTCAAACATGAAATAACTATTAATATGATGTAGTACGCTAATTGGGGCGTACTGTAATTATAGGTGAGTACTATGATTCATTGTGAAAAACCGATCATGACCTATGCGGGTGCCGTCTTCGCTCATGCGAAACCCCGTCATATCCATAGAATGCAAACAGTGCAAAATAAATTCCTCCGTAGGGCCACAGGTTCCCCCTGGTTCGTCAGGAACGAGGCACTCCACCTCGACCTAAAGATTCCCACAATCCATCAGTTTCTAAAACGCCTTTCCAAGCGTTTCTTTGAGTCCGCGGCCAAACATCGCAACCCTCTGGTTGTCGAGGCCGCCAGTTATGTCCCGAGTAGAATCAGCCATGTTCGCCGTCCAAGGCATATCCTCGTAGATCCCGATGACCCCATAACCCTCCTCCAGGAGAGCAATAGGGAAACAAGTACAGTGTACAAACACAGACGCCTCCCGTCATACCGACCTCGCCGCCGAGGTCCTTTGCGATCTCGACCGCCGCGCCCCCGAGTAAATAATACTCCCCCCCGACCCTTGCTCGAAAACGAGGTGCCAGCAGTTGTTGCAGCTGTGCACGTAGCTTTAAATTCCCCGACTAATAATAATGATCAAAACCTTTTGATCCAGCCCGTCCCATCTTTTGATGTCCTCCCTCCGGATAACGCCCTAAGCCGAGGCTCGAACCCCGCAGGGGGTGCCCTTAGTGAGCGTTCATCCTTAAATTTTTAGCTTAGTTATTTGTGCCCTGGCTGGAGGCTTTGAGTGTAGTAGCTTAAGGCAACCACAGGATTGACCGGTTAAACAGCTACGGTTTTCGGAACCAGCTGTGAGATGCCCAACAGAAAAAAAAAAAAAAAATCATTGTGAATTATTCGTATTTTCGTTAGTAAGAAAATTCCTTTTAACAATATAATATAGATCAAAGGGTTATTTGGTTTTCATTTCTCACTTTGCGGTCGTGTGTCGCACTTTTCTCAGTAGGTAAAACATTTCAAAGAGATCTCACCTTTGTGGGTTGTATCTGGTTTCTCACTCTATGATTTATTTTTTCAGTCTAGGTAGGTCAGACCAGTTCGTAGTAGTAATGAGAATTTATCTACTATCGAAGAGTGTAAAAGAACCTACACCGTTGCGTTAGCGTTCGCCAATCAGTAATTAGGAAAATGGTGTGAATTTTAATAATTCTAGTTTTTTATTATAGTAAAATACAAAAGGATAAGTGGCGTAGTATCAACGCCAGTATGAATATAACCATGCTCGTGGAACAAACATAAATACTACATTACTATCGCAGCCAGCAATTAGGGCATTGATGGACGATCGTGAAAATGTGGGCAGAGGCGAAGCCGAGGCACACATACGTTGGGCACGCCACAATCGCGGCGATAAGACCCGTCTTTGAGGAGTGGCTGGAGAGACGCCACGGCGTTCTCACCTTCCGCCTGACGCAGGTCCTCACCGGACACGGCTGCTTCGGGAGGTTCCTGTTCAGGATAAGGCGGGAGGAAACACCCGGGTGTCACCATTGTTTGGATCGGCCTGAGGACACGGTGGAGCATACGGTGGAGGTCTGCCCGGCTTGGGCGGAGCAACGCCGTGTTCTCGTAGAGGCGATCGGCGGCGGTGATCTCTCGCGTCCGGCCCTGGTTCAGGCCATGGTACGGAGCGAGAGGAAATGGCAGGCCGTCACCTCCTTCTGCGAAGCGGTAATGCTCGCAAACGAGGAGGCGGAACGCGTGAGGGAGAGGCAAAGTTCGCGCCCTCACGCCCCTAACCGCCGCAGGAGGAGACGCCCGGGGCGGGAATCGCGAGCCGATTTCCGGCCACCGTAGGCGCGGGCTTGCGGACGGTGAGCATTGGGTAGCTCGCCGTCCGATAAGGACCAAGCCCGGGTCGACGGCGCGTTGTGTTCCACGCGCGCCTCAAAGAGATGTCAGCAGAATTGACGGGGTCCGCTAGGGCCAATGCCTGCCGGGGGTTCGAAGAAAACCGATCGGGAAATCGTGGCCCCCGGCAACAGGGCAACCGAAGGAACACGGGTGGGTTTTAGTCAGTAAGAGTCTGACACGCCCTCCCGCTCCGCCCAGAGCGGGAGAAGTTATTTGATAATTTCCCACCCCAAAAAAAAAAAAAGGCACACATACGTGAGTCCATCAATGCCTAGTTGCGGCCAAAGCTTGTATAGTACTTTTCTCAAATAATGCGCGGAAATTCAAACTGAGTAAATTAATTATAAACTCCAGAATCAATGACGAACTAAGAAAATTGTTCACGCGCCAATATGTTCATTTGTTTCTTCTTGATTTTAAACAGCTCTATTTGCTAAGTCAGTTCGAAATTTAAATAAAATCTTTGTTAAGTTACCTCCTTGGTTGCCATGTGTTGAAGTAAAAAGTTAGTTCCATTTTTAAATAACACGACAGATATGAGTTTTCACAGTAATTTATTTGGCCGCTAAACACGACAGATATTGATTTTCATAGTAACATTGCCGGCCGGGCGCTCGCTTGTCAGTGCAGCAACTTTGATTTATCTCGAAGAAGATTGTCAAAATAATGTTCGAATTTCCAAGCATGTTTCAGAAAAAGTTTAACTTATTTAGCTTAAATCATGTTTTAATTCAAATCGTGTAAAATCTCTATAGCTATGTCCTATGACAAGACATGATTTTACAATGTCTCGTTTACTTTCCTACAATAAAAGGCATCATGGTTTTCATTATGTTATTTCACCCTGTGATTAGGTAAATGATGTACCTACATTTAGGTACATCCCGTGTGTAGGTGCGTATATCTAATTTAATTTCTTCCAGAATAGTCGTTGTTAAAACAAGTGTGTCTAAACTTAGGTCTCGAAGTTTATGCTTCAGTTAACCTCTTGGCAGCTACTACAAATAGATATAGCCGAATTTTCAACGGTTAAATTTAGGTATCACTGGATATAGACTAGCCTAGTTATTGTTTTGGACTAGATTCAGGTTAAAGTGTCATGTTCTTCCCACTTCAATCTTAAAATACTACCTTTGCGGTTGTTAAAACTTAGCGGTTATAGTGGACTAATACGTTTGCTATGACGATGATTGTCATCGGAACGTCAAATGACAGCTGTCAAAACTGACATGTCTGTCATACTTACTAACTCTATGTATGATAAGATAATTATGAGTAATTAAGTTGTTAGTTGTGATGCTAGTCAATTATAATGTACTAGATGGTATCAAAATAAATATTCTTTGTTAAGTCTGAATAATCTTGTATACCATTTCTTGCATTGGTTAACAAAGCGTTTAGTTTTGACATTGAAACCGAATTTTAACTAAGTTTTTCTTCCACAGGTATCATCAGATGTTTAGAGATGTTAAACCTGTCACCATCGAGTTACCGCAACGTTGACGCGAGCGAACGGACGGTTAACACCAAGAAGGTGTACTCACGGAGGCCTTGGTACGCTCCGCCGATAGACCCGGCGGAGATATTGAGATATACGCCAGGTAAGATTCACGAATTTACCGGAATTATCATTAAGTATAATTTAGATATCTACGTTTAAGCGCACGACGCAATAGCAACATTTGAGCTACAAGTCTGTTTACTCCAACGAAATAAAAGAGCTGTCAAAGTTAAATTGTTGCCATTGATGTTCCATTGACTGTACGTATAGACGCCAGACATAGGTTGACTAAATAAAGCACTGCGGCATTTAATGGCCATTATGTAATATTTTGCTGCCATTCAAATAAATAAGTAATGAAACGAAATGAAATGAAACGAAATATTTTATTTTCTGTAAATAGGATTGTATAAACACTTTTACACGTCAATAATATTTTAAAAACTAGATGAGGTCTGCGTATCTTATCTGATTACTCTGAGAAGAAAGGCAGAAACAAAAACAAACTCAGAGGTCACAGTCTCTTTATAGTCCAGACATAATCTTGGTCAGATCATGTGAAGACCATGTAGATTGGTGTCTGAAATGATTTTTTGAGGAAAAAACCACACAGATTGAGTGAAACTGTCTAGTCAGTGTACGCATTTGTCAGTACTTAATCGTGTAGCACTAGCACGTCACGTAAAAAAAAAAAAATGACAATATTAATTCTAAGACACTCAGTATTTTTTTTTTTTTCTTGGGATACATTGGAGTAGCTTAATTAGTCCCAAGCCTTAATTTCGTCCATGTAATAAAATGTCGTCCAAGTAAACTGTAACTTTATAGAAACCTTTTTGATAGAGTTTCTCTTTAGTAAATGATTTAAATGTATTGAGGCTCAGTTCTTTAACAAGGTTTGGGAGTTTTTTGTAAAAAACTAATACTTTAGCAATTAAATGAAGGAATTACAAATTTTTTGGAGCCTAGATCACCTAGATGTGGGCATGATAAGTATATCTTTGTTTCTAGAATTTATGCTATGAATGTCGCTGTGTTTAGAATATACAGGGTGACAGGGACATCGACGCTTGCGGCAATAAGTCCCCTCTTTGAGGAGTAGCTAGAGGCGCCACGGCGTCCTCACCTTCCGCCTGACGCAGGTCTTCACCGGACACGGTTGTTTCGGGAAGTTCCTGTTTAGGATAAGGCGGGAGGAAACGCCCGGGTGTCGCATTGTGTGGATCGCCCGGAGGACACGGTAGAGCATACGGTGGAGGACTGCCTGGCTTGGGTGGAGCATCGCCGTGTCTTCGTGGAGGCGATCGGCGGCGGTGATCTCTCACGTCCGGCCCTGATCCAGGCCATGGTATGAGGCGAGCTGGCATGGGAGGCCGTCATTTCCTTCTGTGAAACAGTAATGCTTGCGAAGGAGACGGAACGCGTGAGGGTGAGGCCAATTTCGCTCCCTCAAGCCCCTAATCGCCGCAAGAGACGCCCTGGGTGTAGGGAGTTGCAGGCTGATTCCCGGCCACCGTAGGCGCGGGCTTGCGGACGGTGAGCAATGGGTAGCTCGTCGTCCGATAAGCGACGGCGCGTTGTGTTCCACGCGCGCCTCAGAGAGATGTCAGCAGAACTGACGGGGTCCGCTAGGGCCGAAGCCAACGATGCCGATGCGATGATAGGGTTGCGGTTTTGTCCTAAAGGGTTACCATGGCCCCTGGCAATACAGGCAACTGAAGGAACACGGGTTGGTTTTAGTCAGGAAGAGTCTGACACGCCCTCCCGCTCCACTCAAAGCGGGAGAAGTTATTTGATAATTTCCCACCCAAAAGTAAACAAAAAGAGAAAGCGACTTTGACGCGAAAACTGTAACCATGAATTCAGTACATGATTCTGAAATCCCCAGCGTTGAAATTTTTCGTCGGTAATTTTTTTTTAATCTGCTATTTCATGGAAAAGTGCCTATAGTACCTACGCGGTCAAAATGTATGGACAACAGTTTTTTTTTAAATAACTGACGAAAAATTTCAACGAAGGGGTCTTCAGAATCATGTATTGAATCCATGGTAACAGTTTCGCGTCGATATCCCTACCACCCTGTAGATTAATATATTTTTAAGCTATAGCATAGCTTTTATCGCGGGCTTTGAGCGCGGCGACCGAATCAAGAAATTCCGTAACGTAACGAAAATAAAACCTAACACCCCCCGCTCCGCCTACCATGTAATGACGGTTCCCATGACAACGTGATGTTGTCATGCTAACGTAATTTTTGTTTTATGTCATCACGTCATCATCCCAAGTGTAGCGTTGACAAATAGGAAGTATGGAGGTTACAAATGCTATGCAATAGCTTTACCGCGGCAGTCCCCGAGTGCCACACGTTTTTTTTTTTCATAAATCAGGTTCTCTTAAACATATTGTGTGTCATTATGTTTATTTTCTAGTAAATTGCGAAATAAGTTATAACCACGTGCTAAATAACTAAGAAAAGATAAAATTTTCTACACTACATTTATTTGTACTTCTTTTACATGACGGATTATAAAAGAGTGGTAATAATGTATGTATATATGTAATGTATGTATAGCTCTATATCAAAGTACGAACTAACCAAAAAGCTATATTACCGGTGGCGAAGTACCTATAAAAAGTATTTAAAAAAAATGTAGTTTCTCAAATCAAATCAGCCCTTGAGCCCACTGGGACAAGAATACTGTTTTGTATCTATCAGACATAAGTACACTACAGTGTTAGCAATTTACTAGACAACCTCTTTTACTAGTTCCTATTTAAATTTTTTACATTCTATTCTTGAAAAAGCCTTTAATTAAAAAAAAAGAAAGAACGTAACTATTCGTTTAATTTTCCTATAGTTGTAACAATCCCGGCTTTAAATCTCATCTCTGGGGTCCTAAAGAATCACCTGGGGATAAAAATTTGATTGGTTTCCAAATTAAATTATTCGAGGGAACAGTGGTTTGTAATGAAAAAACTAGGCCTGTTTCTTTGATTGCTTTTTCACGAGCTCTTATTTTAGTTCGACTGGCTTAACTATATTAAAATAGGTACGATGCATTTAGGTACCTAATACCTTAGTAGGTTTGAAGTAATTTTAATTCGACTATATTCCGGAAATTATCCTATACTATTAAATAAGCAATATTTGTATTTGATTTTTGTATTTGTAAATATTCGTACTCACGTTTTCGAAATCGGCTCTAACGATTTCGATGAAAGTTACAACATATTTATTTATTTAACCATTTATGTACACACAATGCACAGACAAGACAAAAGGAACAAAAAAATACATGCGAAAGTGATGCTTATTTTTAATGAAATCTAGGAGAATCTATAGGGGTTCACGGGGGTGAAAAATCTATCTAGCTGGGTCTCATATCCGGGAAAATTCGTTTTCTACGTATTTTCACCCGAGCAGAGCTCGATCGCCTAAAGTTTAAAACAAGATAATGAATAATGATATGAAAATAATGACATTAGAATAATGACATGGCAGCATGGAATTAGTAAGTACCTACCTACTATCATGGCAGCATGGAATTAGCAAGTACCTACCTACTATCATGGCAGCATGGAATTAGTAAGTACCTACTATCATGATAGCATGGAATTAGTATGTACTATAAATGTAATTAGTGTATACTATTAAATGAGCATTCTCTATTTTCACCAGAGCAGAGCTCGGTCGCCTAGGTACTATTAATAATTAGACTAAAAACTACCTTCAGAAAAAAACAGTATTTTTCTTATTGTAATGACGTAAAACAAACAATATGTAAGTGGAAATGGAATAATTAGGACCGTCAATAACATAAATAAGCTATCATACTCAAACAAGCTTTAATAAGCGATACACAATCGACTGACTTAAGACTTAATACGTAGTGAATTATTTATTACAATTCAGTACAGGTTGTGCACATTACCGTACAAAAAATTCACGTACAACGTAACATCGTCACGTTGAAGCCAATCCTACCTCATTACCTACACGTGAAGCTAAAATCAGTACCATTAGGAATTACGAGTTAATGTACCAGTACCTAAACAAATGACAGGCTGTTAACTCATCGCCTACAGGTCTCATTAGAACCTTGTCCTGTTCGTGACGTCACAATTTCGGTACACCTACTGAAATTGTTACGTACCTACGTCAGGCTGTCGCATCATGAACGTGGTGGGTATTCAAAAGGGCATATGTGAAAGCAATTTTAGACAAACGAAGCTATTGTTCGCAGCGATGGAGTAGTTAATTAAGTGAAGCACTGAATATGCAAGGGTGTAAATATCGTCATCATCGAATGTGGGTGACTTTGGCGGCTATTTCAGTGCACTTGTAGAGCGATGGATTGTTCTAAATTACTTTTTGTTAGGTTTCACAAGTGTGGGAGCTTCAATAAAACCATGTAAGTAGTTTCTATTATTAATATTGCGTATGACACACGCCCGCTCGGCTCAGCGACTCGGCGATGTGTGTTCGCGCACGAGTGTCATGTGAACTTTATATTTAATAAATATCTATACAGCACACTTGATCTTCAGACAAGCTCAATCAACCTAACCTATTACAGTACAGTTTTTAGGATTCCGTTCCTAAAAAGGAAAAAACCGAACTCTTATAGGATCACTCGTGTGTCTGTCTGTCCGTCTGTCTCAACCAATTTGCTCCGAATCTAATGGACTGATTAATTTGTTTGGTACACATATGTATTTCTGTGACCCAAATACGGATGTGTAACGGTAAATAAATGATTTTTCAATATAGGAGTCACTTTTGGGGAGCAAATAATAATAAAAAATAAAAAAAAGACTTTTGCGTACTGTACAGTGTGACATATCAAATGAAAGGGCTTATTGCGAGGATTTCAAACACATTTTTATAATTTTAAACTATACACTTTTAAAGATATTTATGAAAATTGACCATTCCCCCTTATCTCTGAAACTACTGAACCTAAAATTTTGAAAAAGTATAAAGAATAGTTCTATGCTTAAAGATTACAGGAAAACCTATAAGAAGTGTATGGTCTTAAAATAACATGGTAAATCACTCAATATTGAGCGTACAAGCTTACATTTGCATTTGGAATGTATGGGGAAACATGTTTTTCAACTATAATGTTAAGTTTGACTGCCTCGTTGGTCTAGTTGTCGCAAGCGCTACTGCTGAACATGAGTTCCTGGGTTCGATTCCCGGGTCGGCCAAAGTATTATTGGGTTTTTCTATCTGAAATTTCTCAGTAGCAGCTTGGAGTCTGATTTGTGCCCGGTTGATGGCAATAGGCTCACCCCTTATTACTTGGGACATAAACATAACTGGCAAAATGTGGGTGTACCTGCTACAGGGACACCTCTGGCCAACCCTTCGGGGAAACAAGGCGTGATGATATGTTATGTTAAGTTTGTTCTTGAAATAAATTCATCCTAACTACGGAACCCTTCATTTTGCGTGGTCCGACAAACATTTCACCGGTTTTTAACTCTTAAGTGGCGCCAAAACTCCTGGTTTCTGCATCCAACCATCTACCTTTTTATGGTCGCCGGTTCATTTAGCTATTACATCATCTTCAGCCTATAATGTTCCCACTGCTGGGACACAGACCTCTCTGTGAGAGGGTGTGGGCCGTAATCTACTACGCGGGCCCAGTGCGGGTTGGTAGATGTCACATGTCTTCGAATTTTCGGTTTCAGCTATTACATAAATATTGGCATTTAACTGCCACGTTAGTCTCGTGTTCGCAAGCGCGACTGCTGAGGTCCTGGGTACAATTTTCGGGTCGGGCAAAGTATTATTAGGTTTTTTCATTACAAATTTCTCAGTAGCAGCCAGGAGTTTGGAAGTTGGTTGGGTTGGTGAAACTCTCGTGCCTCGAATATCAAATCAAATCTTTTTATTGTGGGCACAGGTTATACAGACAGATGTTAGGTGAATTACACAGTTCCATTATGTCCTGCCTAATAGGCATACAATAATTATGTCAACATACAGTAAAAAAATAAAAATCTTAGGCATCACTTAAAAAGTAAATCTAAGAAAATAACAATTTTATTATGGTGACAGATTGTAGTAGGCACTAATTTTGTCAATTAAAAAATTACGCAATTTATGTTTGAATAGTGGCAGTTCTTTGGTGCTTAAAATGTCCACAGGTATCTTATTGTAAATTTTAGATGCCATTCCAAAAAAACTTTTACCCATAAGAGCAGTTTTTTGTGGTATACTAGATATTTTCAGTACATATCTTTTTGATTTTAGTTCACCGAATAGATTTTTATTTATTTTAACAAATACTGCAACTTCATAAATGTAAGCTGATGGAAAGGTCAAAATTTTAAACTTTTTAAAGTATGGTTCGCATGATTCTGGAATAGCACGTAATGCTAATGGCCCTGCGCCTGATCTCTCTCCGGTCGTATCGGATTGTCATCCCAGCGGACTATGAGATTAAAGGAGCAGAGAGTTCACCTGCGTTTGCGCACACACTTGCACTATAATGCACTATAATATCCTGCATACTTTTCGAATCTCCGTTGAGATTGGCCACCATGGCCGAAATTTGGTCGGGAGGATTATTGGAATTTATCTTTCATTACCTTATCAGTTACGTAGTAATGTCTTTCTCTGGGAATGTCAATTGCTTAAAAACTTATCACAAAAATGTATAGTCCTCCTCACCAAACTATTCAATGGCTGTTTTCAACTGGGCTACTTTCCTTCCTCTTGGAAACTAGCTAAAGTTATTGCTATCAAGAAACCTGGCAAAGATGAAACAATTCCTACTAGCTATCGACCTATTAGCCTCCTGCCAAGTTTAGCTAAACTTTTTGAGTCCCTGATTTTGAGCCGCCTCTACAAACTTACTGAACATCTCCTTATTCCAGAACAATTCGGATTCCGCAAATCCCACTCCACAGTCCAACAGCTAGCTAGAGTTACTGAGCACATTGTTGACAACCTAAACCATAACAAATCCACAGGTATGGTGCTGTTAGACATCGAAAAGGCTTTCGATACGGTTTGGCACGCGGGCTTAATCCACAAATTAATTATCAACCACATCCCTTTATCCCTTGTTAAGCTTCTCCAGTCATATTTGGGTGAACGATCCTTTCTTGTGGCTATTGGTAATCAAACATCCATACAGAGACAACTCTCCGCTGGAGTACCACAAGGATTAATATTAGGACCGTTCCTCTTTATTTTGTATCTCAATGATATTCCGAAGCAAAGGCTAACGCATCTTGCTGTGTACGCCGATGACACTGCAACATACACCTCATCTGACGACCTAGACCTTGTCATTCAACGATTGCAACTTTCGCTTGATCTTCTCCTAGACTACTTCACTAAATGGAAGCTTAAAGTGAATTCCACTAAAACGGAGATTATTATGTTTTCAAGAAAGCGATCACTTCCCACCCGCTTTGTTAAAATTTAAGGCTATGACATTCCATGGAAGAAATCAGTCAAGTATTTAGGAACAACTTTAGACGATAAAGTAAACTGGTTGAAAAATATGGAAGAACTTCGTTTAAAAGGAGTCAAGTCCCTTAACAGCTTAAAACCAATCCTTAATCGTAAATCTAATTTGAGCCCTCAAACCAAATTACGCATTTATTCCACACTGGTTCGTCCTTGTATGACATACGCATCCCCTGTCTGGAGTAGTATTAGTGACACTAATTACAAAAAACTCCAGGTCGTTCAAAACAAAGCACTCAAAATAGCATTTAACACACCTCTCTACACTAACCTTAAACAACTACATAATGATATCAAGTTTCCAACTCTAAAGGATTTCATTCTGAAAGTATCCCGAAAATTCTACCTCTTTAATAATCCACGTCATCACAATATTCTAGTCTCACACATTGGTAAGAGTAGATTAACCCGATTACCTTATGCCAGAACTTATAGCAAGTATAAACTGCCTCATCACCATTTCTTGGTGGATTAACGTTAGCTCACTTACCACCTGTCCAGCGTGACTGCTGTCACCTTACACAGTAATATGTACATTACATTACGTTTATATGCTTAAAATTGTATCGTTTTGTTAAATAATGTTTTGTCTTAATAATGTGACAATTTAATCATTTCAAAATAATGTAAAATGGGGGGCCTGGGTAACTTAAATTTAAAAATGTGGGTCTGCAAACCCTACATAACAGCACAATCTTATGTTATGTATCTATTAAATTTGTAGTCACACTAACAATCATACATGTTGTATGTTAAGAGAGGTGTTTTAGCCTATTTAACATTGTTCGGATTATGTTAGTTTACATTTAGAATAAGATCTTTTTGTTAACTTGTATTAACCTTTTTCTTTTTCTGTTAATAAAGACCTTTAAAAATCAATCAATCAATCAATGTCTTTACCATAATTCACTGTTATTTAAATATAATAGTGACTTACGTTAAAGAAAAACGGGTTGAGCTTCAAATGATTCTTTCTCTGAATGCGATCTGATACGGGACTATATAAAAACCTGATATTACAAGTATTCAATTTATCATCATAATTTGGTATTGTATTGTGAGTATTAAAAGTGGATCATGCACTTATGAAATAAAATACCTGTTATAGGTTTCATTTCAGCATCCTGTCTATGATAGCAAGCAGGCTGGATTGTGCGTTTGTGAACCACTGCTGCAAAGTATCGGCTGGGCCTGTCACCTTGCAGCAGTGATGTCACAAATTGTTTCTGTGTTTTAATTGTTTCTGTGTTTTAATTGTTTCTGTGTTTTAATTGTTTCTGTCTTAATGTTTTGTCGCGAATTGTTTCTGTGTTAATGTTTTACTAACGTATTTTGTAAGTTACTAACACTATGAGTCTTGTTACTTGATTTATTGAATAAAATTATTAATTATTAAATTATTATTATTTAGTTGAAAGTATCAATACAGAATACTTAATAAAAAGAGGAACATCAATAAATGTTTGATAGGTATTTTATTCAGCGGCGGTAGCTAAAATATCGATGGAACATTTGCCGCTTAGCTTATTGCCTACTTATATCAAAGTAGAATTTTATCAAACGTAATATCTTAAATCTAAATGTTGAGGGATTTATTGTATAGGTGAGTGTCACTACTTAACAATAGAAAAGTAATCTAATTTCCAGAAAGGCACATCAAATAGGTATATTAAAACAGGATGAAAAAATTACATTATCTGCCAGATAAGTTAACTGAGATTTTATCCGGCTGTTAAAGCGAGACAGTTGTTTTACGTAAAGTTTCAAGTTGACGGTCTATTTGCCAAGTAATCTTTTCCCATGGGTCATTCATATTTAACGATGTAATTCAAAGTTTTTCAAAGTTGTAACCCCGTTCTTTAGAGAATTGACTTAAGAACTCAAGTTCTCTCTTAGAAAAAAAAAATACATTACTTACATTGGACACCAAACTCTCTTGGCAGTGTTAATTTTATGTTTCTGAATTGAGTTAGAAACTGAAGTAAAAGTTGCTTGAAAAAGCTGTCTGAAAGCTTTGCAATCTTCGTGTCTAGTTTTTCTACATCAAATCTCTATACACGAAAGTACTAACGCTTAATAAATAGGGTAGACTGTTCAGACTTTACGATGTTTATTACAACTTTCTTTAGCTAACCTCGTTTTTCTTGTGTTTCCAAGTCCAATATTGACCTCCTTTCAGGACCGATCTATCTTCTACTGAAATGAGAGACTTGCACTCGACTCCCATGTTCAAAATTGGATCGATTTTATTATCAATTCACTATATTTATACCATTTTCGCATCCAGTAATATCTACTAAATTGGTCCCTTGACAGGAATTAGAAGACAATTTTGAGTAAATACGCTGCTAAAGCATAAATTTGTGTCTTCTTTGAAAACTGAAAACTTGATAACTTAGTATACATTAGCCTTTAATGTCCTCCTCTGAGAAGGAGTGGGCCGTAATCCGCCACGCGGGCCCGTTGCGGGTTGGTAAATGTCACTGAAATGTCTTCGAATTTTTGGTTATAGGAAAAGCCGGTTTTCTCACGATGTTTTCCGTCACCGGTTTGAGAGCAGTGGCGATAAAAATAATTTACACAAAGTAAAGCGCCTGTCAGGGTTTGAACCTACGACCTACGACTCATAAGTTGCGGCCGTTATCACTAAGCCGTTACGTCTAAATAATGCCTTATAATCCTAATAATGGTTGTAATAAGACAAAACCATATAAATTTAAAATACAGGGTGACCCCCATAGTTTTAGACAACATTAATCATTAGCAGATACCCAAAACTTCTACCGCAAAACACGAAACATATTACTGCAAAAATTTGGTTTCCCAAAGGGCTTCGAAGAGCAAACTAAACTTCGAACTTTCCTAGTTAGCTCTCTTGACTGGTCATATAGTTGATACATGAAAAGTTTCATGAGGCGAGGGCGACCCAGAACAGAATTTGACTTGTGAATTGAGATTTGTTTCAAAATCCAATAAAATAGGAAGGGTTAAGAGAGATGTATTAATATTATCTTCTAGCCGACTTCGCATTTACAAAAGAACTGTCTGAGTTACCGGTGAACATAAATCAACTGTTAAAAACAGTGTAGAGGTATAAAAATAAAAATAAATTATTAGAAACAATTTACATACAACAAAAGTCACGTATTTAGTTGCAAAAGTATATCAACGCCCAACACAAAATACATGGAAGATATTTGTTCTAGACTTTCAAGAGGTGTCGTGGTACACCCGGTTGGAACGAAATTCCTTTCGATTTTGCACACTCGGCGAATGAGAGCTAGACCGAGTCATTCATTCGCCAAGTGTGCAGAATATAACGTGTGTTAAGGAACATACCATACCATAATCAGCCTATAATGTTCCCACTGCTGGGACACAGGCCTCCTCTCTGTGAGAGGGAGTGGGCCGTTATCCACCACGCGGGCCCAGTGCGGGTTGGTAGATGTCACATGTCTTCGAATTTTTGGTTCTAGGACATGCTGATTTACTCACGATGTTTTCCTTCACCGTTTTGAGAGCAGTGGTGATAAAATAATTTACATAAAGTAAAGCGCCTGCCTGAGTTTGAACCTACTCGTAAGTCGGGGCCGATACCACTGGGCCACCACTGCTCGTTAAGGAACATCGGCAGCCAAACACAATTTCAATATTGTTGCAAAAAATAAAAGTAAAATGGCTTCAACATAAACTAACGTCAATTTCAGAATTAACAAAACTCATAGAAGTTAATCACTTCCATTAAGTAATTAGAATTTCGGCCGGATTCGCTTGTTGCCTTAACTTTGTCCTTTCTGTATCGGATATAAATGAGTTGTATTAGACAGGTACCCATATAATCCAATAGTACCTGGACGACCGAGCTCTGCTCTGGTGAAAATAGAGAATGCTTATTTAATAGTATAGGAAAGTTCATACTAATCCATGTATAGTAGCTACTTATTCCATACTGCCATGATAGTAGGTACTTACTAATTTCATGCTGCCGTGTCATTATTCTCATGTTATTATTCATTATCTTGTTCTTAAATTTAGGCTATCGAGCTTTGCTCGGATGAAAATACGGAAAAAACAAATTTTCCCAGATAAGAGACCTAGCCAGATCGATTTTTTGCCCCCTTCCTTGGTGCTCAATGACTGGCACGAGAGGAAGCACGGCTCTCTGACGGTTTACCCTCTTCCAGCCCCCCTAAATGTGTCTAGGGGCGATGGAATCAGAGATATCCGTCGCCACCCATCACACAGGACCCGAGATAGTGGCGCGTAATGTTTCACGCTTCTAAGACGTAACGGGAGAGTTCCAACACCTCACTCTCCCTACGGTACGGGGCTCGCAGAGCACGGGCCGACACCAGTCCGGGGCAGCTGAAGTCACATGCGCACCCGCAACCCCACGATGCAAGTGTGCGAAGGAATACCGGGGTGGTTTTAGTTAGTAAGAGTCTGATAGACCTCTCTGCCCACCCTAGGGCGGAGAACATCCGTAAGGATTTCCAAAACAAAAAAAGGTTAGAAGTGTGACCAACTATGTGCGAGTTGTTCGCAATTACTTGGATATATGTATATTTTTAGGACCCCAAAATTGAAATTATTTGAGGTTCACAAAAGACGGCGCAATAATTATACTAGAGTGTTCAATAATATTTTTATAATCGCAAAATGGGAATTATTAGAGGTTCGATTAAATCATTAAGTAACTTATCATACATTATTAATGTCTATTAATAATAATTTATCATGTCTTCGGACGGTGCGGATTATAACACGAAGTGGTTTGACCTCTAGACTAGCGGTATTCAAACTACATTTATAAATAAGTTCTCTATGATCGTAGGGTTGCCAACTCGAATTTTTTAAATCCTTTTTAACATCAGTAATGTAATAATATTAATTTTGCAAGCCTGATTGGCCTATAATGGCACATACATGGGTTGCTCTACTACCAGTAATCAATATAATGACCCGACTACCTCGACATTGATTTAAGGAAGGGTGAGGTAATTAATGACCTTGTTCTCTTTCTGTTAATGGAGGAATGAGTAAGTCAAAAGCAGTAAGTAGAATACTTGAAATTGAATTTGATACTCAATTAATTGAGTTGCGTACCTGTTAATGATCTAAATTCTCAAGTCTGTGATCAATCACTTAAATTGAAGGGTTGCTATTAATTGGCGACTGATAAGTTATGACTTCGATTCCTATTATAGATTCTCTACTGAACTATTACCCATTTAATTATTATCATATTTGGCTAAGTTTGAGAGATGCACAAAAATATTATTCACAGCAATGCACCAAAAAAAAAAAAATACAATAGACATGGATATGTTTAGTAACCTGTTCCGCTTAGCTATTTCTAAAGAGCCATAAAAAACTCCTGAAATAAATCGACACGTGTTTCACCTCTCAACGAGGCATCCTCAGGATGACGATGGACTTGTTGCGAACTCGAACACGGCGTGTTGCCACACCGAGCACTGATTGCAGTGAGTTTTTTATGGCTCTTTAGAAATAGCTAAGCGGAACAGGTTACTAAACATATCCACGTCTATTGTATTTTATAATGGATTTCCGCAAGCTCACGCCTGAAGCAATTAACTAGCAATGCACCACATATACACCCCCACAGCTACCCATCTAATATAAAATTAGGTAGTTCTCAGATACGAGTACATGCTATGCTGGTCATCGCTTTCACGCTTCTAGATCCACTGTGTCTACTACATCTTACGAAATAGCAAGTTCGTACTCCCGATCAGAGCAAACTGCTATAATTTAATTCAATGCATGTACTAATCTGATTTAAAATACGTGTGTGGGTATAAGTACTAATCACTGGAACTTATAATATTGCCATATCTGTAAGAACTTTGCGCTATATAATGACAACAAAATAACTTAACAGCGAAGGTTTCACCTTCAAATCTGTGGAGAGGCTTTTGCGAGCCGAATTACATGTAGACAAACATACAATCGGCTTTCCCAATAAAGCCAGTTACAGCTTCAAATCCGGCTGGATATCTATATTTTACATGATGCGGCCTCTAAAACCTACAAATATCAGTACTACAGATATCCATAGATAGGATCAGTTATCAGCGCTTTTTACTACCCACCGAGTTTAACGAATCACCTAAGTATTAGTGGCCGTAACAAGAGAAACTATCAATCTATCCAAAACAATTTTAACCGACTTCAAAAAAAGGAGGTTACTCAATTCGACAGTATTTATATATATTTTTATGTGTGTTCGCGGATAACTTCGTCGTTTATGAACCGATTTTGATGATTTTTTTTTTGTTGTAAAGGAGATATTCCAAGAGTAGTACCATGATAAGGAAACTAGGATCTGATGATGGCATCCTAGAGAAATCGAGGAAACTCTTCAAATATTATAGGCAAACCTATAGCGATTTGGGTATTTTTTATAGTAACTCGTGCAGTTGCTTTTGAAAAGCACCATTTAGTTAAGTGGAACTGATGATGAAGACCACAAATAGCCACCGGAACTACTCAATAATAAGTATTTCACGGGTTGCGATTCGATTACTTTAATATGGTTACAATGCAATTTATGCTCGTCACAATGCATATGGAGAAGTGGAACTGATGGTGAAGTACCAGAAGAACTCCTCAACGATGAACGTCCCTGAATCGGGAAAAGCAATATTTTGTAAAAGGCGATGAGCAGTTGGCATTAGGCTAATGTAACTTAGATAAATTACAAATTGACCCACTAAAAAGCGAGAAATAAAAACTTTTTTACAAAAAATACAACCGACTTCCAAACTACAAAGTGAAAAATAACTTTAATTTCAGAAGTCGGTGTCAAAAAACTTAAATACTGATCTAAAGACACTGACACTTTGTAGTTTGGAGGTCGGTTGTATTTTTGGTAAAAAAGTTTTTTATATTATGAAGAGGTAAAATTTGTGAGTTTGTATGTAGGGGATAAGAAAGAAAAGAAAGAAAGAAAGAAAAAGTATTTATAATCTTCTTTAACCAACGGAAAACTACAGTTGCCGAGTGTCATATGATATTTAGTGTTAAAACAAGAAATTTCACGCTAATGAAGTCGCGGGCAGAAGCCAGTTTATTATATTAATAAACGGTTCGATATGATACCTTACTTTTTATCAACAGATTACGACTCAGACTACGACCCGGAGGCAGTCGAGGAGCCGCGGGAGAAACAGAACGGTGACTACTATGACCGGCAGAGGGAGTATGAGGACCCAGTGACGTCACGCCACGTCGAAGGGCTGAGCCAGATCGAGACCGCTCCCGCAAACCCGAACAACTTCGAACAGTCGCCGACCTCTGCTTCAGTGTCGGAGTTCTCTATTGCTAATGCTGTGAATTTGAGAGGTTTGTTGCATGTACTTGTCTTTATTATTATTTAGAAGAAAACAAACAGAAGAAGCAGAACAGCAAATTTTTGCAACAACAACAATTTCAAATTGTGAAATCAACAAAATCCAACCTTGTATAGCTGGATTTTGTAAGATGAAAGTTGTAGATTAGAATGTGAAAAGAATTTTAATGGAATCAACTTGTACGTATTTTGATGGAATACTGATAAATATTGCCTTACAGTTCAGTTTAGTTCCTCAAACTAACTCATTTGTATAAAAACAGTTTGTAGCTGTATTATACAAAAGTAATTTTAATGTCAAAAACTCGAAACTTGGGAATGCCTCAGCAAATTGGCAGTCTCGTGTGGCAAATGTTTGACTAGACAAACCTTATCTATATATTATAACGTTCCATTTTCTAGACAACGTCTATCGAAAATATTGGTAACTCGATACTACTACGCCGTAGCTCGTACGCTACGCCGTAGCTAGTTGACTACACCAAGGTCAAACGTAAAGGCGGAATCTAGTGTATACTGAATTCTGATACAAAATTGATGGTATGTGGGAGGAAAACAGAGTAACACCCTCTATAAATCTTCCGACGCAAATCGGATCAGGGGAATCTAACTGTAACCTACTTAGGTAGTGGGTCCGAAGGGTATCGGTAACTTGTCACTGTTCACTTTATTGCAACCTTTAAACCAGATGGTGCTCTATTTTGTTTTAATTTTAAACCAAGTGTTCGAGGTTATTTTTAAAACCTCGAGTGTCTATCGTTTGACCTGGTTGTTTTAATTTTAATACAGTGGTTTTGTGTAGCTGGTGGTTGTGGTTGTTGTAAAAAGCGAGGCAAAATTAGAAGATGTTACTGTACCACTAGTGTGTCTTACTAAAATTTAGATATTCGTTGAAACTATATTTCGAAGTATATTAAACGCTTATTCCGTATTAATTAGTTTAAAACAAATTTTAGTTACTGTTAATGTTTTTGAAGTGGACACGAAAATGTGAATACCTCAAGACAAAGGAAAATTTCACCCAAAATTCTTGAACCAGTTCAGTTTAAAAAAATGGTTGAAATCCTTTTGTGTCGTTGTAAAACATTTGATTGGATTTAATAAGACAAATGGCATTTTCTCACAGAGTTTAATTAAGCTTTGTACTTCGTGCTCTGAACTTAGAAGTTCAATCGGGCAATCACAATACACTGGATTTATTATTTACGCTTGAATTTCTAAAAGGCCAAACGCTTAAAGTGTATTTATTTAACCTATTTTATCTTGTACTTGACTTTAGGGCAGTGTTGGCCCATGGGTATCGGCTGCGACTTACAAGTTTTAGGTCGTAGGTGCGAACTCAAGCAGGCGCTTTACTTTGTGTAAATTATTGCATCACCACTGCTCGCAAAATGCTGAAGGAAAACAGGAGGAAACCGGCATGTCCTAGAACCAAAAATTCGAAGATGTGTGAAGGCATCTACCAACCCTGGGCCCGCGTGGTCTTTTACCGAGTAGGAGGCCTGTGTCCCAGCAGTGGGAACATTTTAGGCTGATGATGCTAGATTTTGGACAGAAGCGAAAGTTTTAAACAAAAAAAAAACTTAATATGGTTTTTTTGTTTATAACTTTATGATTAATCCAGTTGTATCTTCTCTTGTATCTTAATGAGCGATGCAAGAATAGATTGTGCCGTGCCATGGCGAATGTGTTAGCCAGACAGCAAGGCGGAGGTAATTGCCCACGGCGTGCCGAACGTACTTAATTATCGTAAGACGAGCTTCTTTGAATGCACCCCAAGCAATCATTTTTTTTAAAAGTGTAAACTTCTTTAGGCGCGGGCATTTTTGAGATGGGAAAAAACAATTGAACTCGCGACACCGTTGCGACACCTCATTTTTGTAAACGCGATTGTGCTCTTTATTTACATTACGTTACGGATCAATGTTCTATGCAAGTATTTTTACCTTAAAGGTTTTGGAAGTATTTTTTTTTTTGTAAACGCGATTGTGCTCTTTATTTAGATAAGGTTACGGACCAACGTTCTGTACAAGTATTTTCTTCCACCAAGGCGATCTTGTTCAAGTTTTTACTTCTGTCGGCACTCCCGGAGTGCCACTGTTTTTTTTGTTAGTCATTATTGTCCCTCTGCTGGGCAGAGGCCTCCCTACTCTCTTTCCACCTCTCTCTGTCTAGAGCTGCCAAGGACCAATCTTTGTTAAAGGAGTCCAGGTCATCCCACCATCTCCATCTGGACCTGCCGCGATGTCGTTTGCCATTAAGCAGGATCCATTGGGTCGTAAGTTTGGCCTATTGATCGTCTGACATACGGTAGATGTGTCCAGCCCAATTCCATTCAAGCGTGGCAGCTTTCTGAGTGGCGTCAGTTATTTTAGTGATGGTACGAATTGTTGTATTCTCAACCCAGTTCAAAACTTTAATATCAGGAATACTCCGTTCCATAGCTCTCTGGCAAACCCCAAGCGTGAACCTCTGCTGAATTGTCAAAGAGTATGTTTGAGATGGAAAGAATACACATGTCGATGAGTCTTCTCTTGAGTGATAGAGGAAGATCGCCCTTCATTAGATCTTTCATAGCCCAATAGCTCTTCCAAGCATTTTAGGTACGTTTTGCAACATCTTTGAGAGAACATAATCAACAAAATACTTCAAATTGAATTGCAGCGGTTAAATGTCAAGTAGCACTTAAGAGTAATTAATTGAGTTGACTACTGATGTTAAGTTATCTTGGATAAACTGTAAGCCCAAGTAGAGTAATTAAGTCTTGAATTATGATCAATATAAACAAGATAAACACCGTTTTACTTAAATGTCTTAATCAACTTCATTACTTTTTTAATTAGTTTACCCAAAAATAGAAAGAATTTATGTTCCACAAAATTACCCTACAACATTTTTATGTAGCACGTCTATTTCTAACATTAACGACATTATTATGTCCTTTTCATTGTTCTCATTGTTTATGTACCAACGTAATATACAACATAATGCTTACTTTCATGAGCCTCATAAAATTATTCATGGTTTCATATCATATTTTCTGTCGTACGCTGTAATCTACCCGAGGTCAACACCACAGTTGCAAATATTATGTTGGTATATGTAGAAAAAACTAGGAGATCTGTCGTTACGTGTTACTGTTGTTGTGTTTCTTCTCAAATAAGTTGGCTTTAGCCCCCTGAGATATTAAATGTAAAAGTTCACGAATGACGTCAGGTATAAATCTTGTAGATTATCATTTGAGTTATCTTTCTTTGTAGACTTAACCTTAAGCTATGAGAGTGTTTTAGAATCCAGTTTCTAAGAAATAAAATGATCCATTTGTGTTTAACTAAATAATAATATTTTCAAAACACGTTTTAGAATAACAATGTTGTGTGTTAATTTTTAAGTCTTTAAGGAATTTTTATTTTCGCTATTCTGAAAACCAGCTGAATTTAAAATGCTTTGTACATTTTAATTGTTGTAAGTAGTCACCTATAATTTTCTTTTTAATGTTCCATTTACAAGGTAAGGTAAAACATGTATTAATAATTTTATTAAACCAGAATACTACTTTGAATTAAAACTTCTATTAAAACATTGTCAAAGCTGCTGTGCAATATATTATAGCCTCCGTGATTCAAATGTACGTTCAGTGCACCGTGGGTAGTCAGCCTTGCTACCACCTGGCTAACTGATGGCCAATATTTTTCCTACGCCATCCTTAAGCTACGTTTTGTTAGATAGTTTGAGCCAATATATGAGAAGTGGAGTAGTTGTCCAATGACTTACAAAAGTGCTCAGCACTTGCAATTTACATCACTATCCACCACAAATATATCGTGAAGCTAACTAGCTAGATTTCTTTATCTCTCTCAGTTTACGTACTATAGCAAAATAAATTAAATCAGATTAAGAGTAGGTAATATAATTAAATATTTTAATACTGTATGTTGTCCACAGAAGCAGCGTTGGTAGCGTTGGGTGGCGCGAGCGCAGCTCTACTGTTGTTGATCGTGATGGCGGGCGTGTTCGTGGCGCGCAGACGCAAGAACAGTCCCTCCCCCGTGCCGTCTCCCCCGATCCTCGTGTACCCTCCTCATGATATCTCCGCCCCGTGCTATATGTAAGTACCTATTGCAAAAAGGCTTTCAAATTACATTGATTTACGATTTATTTATATAAAAACGGTAATCTGCCAATTAAATTAGCAAAAGATAAAATAAGACAAAAATTTCAAACAGTCATCTCACAGAACTCCTGACATACTGACGTGATCGTTTTCTTATAAAGATAAAAGATTCTTAGTAATTTAATCAGTACGGTACGGTCAGCCAGTATATTTCTTGTGTTTCGGTTTCCTTCGTCTATTGTGGTGTGTGAACGTAAACGAAGTAAAAAGAGTATATAAGGATCGCAGCAAGTGGCTTTCCATAGTTTTTCTCTACCCCCATGGAAAGAAGGTGTGAGTTTATGTAGGTACTAGCTGCGCCCCGCGGTTTCACCCGCGTAAGTATCGATCCTGTGGAATATCCGGATAAAAAGTATCCTATGTGTTAATCCCGGTTATAAAATATCTGTGTGCCAAATTTCATCCAAATTGGTCCAGCCGTTTGAGCGTGAAGAAGAGACAAACATACACACAAACTCACAAACTTTCGCCTTTATAATATTATTATAGTAAGATGTGTTTAAGTAACAAATTAATGAAAAGGTTAAAATTAAATAGTGCCTTCAGAATGACTAACACCACAAAGAAGAACCGATCTGTAAATATAACTCTTCATTTGAAGCATTAGAGATCAGTAAAATCATAAATGTTAAAAACACATACCAACGTATTATAAATACCTGGCTACCAAAAACCCAATTGTAGGTCGTAAATTCGAACCCAGACAGGCGCTTTACTTTGTGTAAATTATTTCATCACCACTGCTCTCAAAATGGTGAAGGAAAACATCGTGAGGAAACCGGCATGTCCTAGAACCAAAAAATTCGAAGACATGTGACATCTACCAACACGCACTGGGCCGGCGCGGGCGTGGTGGATTACGGCCCACTTCCTCTCACCGAGAGGAGACCTGTGTCCCAGCAGTGGGAACATTATAGGCGGATTATGTCAAACTGTTAAACAGGACACATTCACATCATGGCACTTTATAGCATTTCCTGGACTGCAGTAAATCATTAAACCATTAACCGCAAATAGCTATTCGTCGTAAACTAGAATTAATGACATAAAGATTATTCTAGCGACGCAATGTGACATTAAAACTTGTTTTGAAATCTCCTGGAATTTGTGATGGTTTGTCATAAATAATTGTCATTTAAATGTGCATAAAGCACCTAGCAATTTTGTTTGTGATGGTCCGTACACTCCCTCATTATCATCATCATCATCACCTACAGCAGTCCACTGCTGGTCATAGGCCTCTCCAATAGCACGCCATTCAGCTCGATTCTCGGCAACTCTCATTCAGCTACCAGCCAACCTGCTAAGATCGTCGCTCCATCTAGCCTGAGGGCGTCCTGCCTGAAGTTTGCCGATTCGTCATTACAATCCTTACCTCCATAATATTTTAATAATGTATAAAGTTTTTTTGAAGTGAAAACTTCTTTAGGCGCGTTGGGCATTTTTAAGATGGGAAAAAACAATTGCACTCGCAACACCGTTACTGACACCTCATTTTTTAAACGCGATTGTGCTCTTTATTTATATTACGTTACGGATCAATGTTCTATGCAAGTATTTTTACTTTAAGGGTTTTGGAAGTTTTTTTTTTTTGTAAACGCGATTGTGCTCTTTATTTAGATAAGGTTACGGACCAATGTTCTATACAAGCATTTTTCTTCCACCAAGGTGATCTTGTTCAAGTTTTCATTTCTGTCGGCACTCCCGGAGTGCCACTGTTTTTTTTATGTAGGTATCTGTACACAGTTTGTCAACGAGAAACGAGATTAAGTGACCATAGTAAATGTACTGTCGCTACTTCGGCGTCGTCATCTCGTTCTTATTGATATCCCCAATCAGGGTGCGGTGAACAAACAGCCTTAATAGCAATATCGTCACCGGCAAACGGATAAACAGACACCTTTAATTTTCTTACCAAGAACTTATGAAGGACACTAACGTAATGCCACTACCCCCGTGCGATAGCTCTTTTTAAAAAAAATTGCAGGGACAATAAATTCTGCTGCTACAAATATACACATTCGTATTTATTATTTATTTATCATAAACACATCAACCGCACAGTTACTTACAATTCAAATTAAATAACATTTAAAATTAACATTTCAGTATAACCATGCAAGTGACAGGTACATTCTACATAAGAAAATTAGAGGCAAAGGAGAACAATGACCCATGGCATTAAGTCCGCCTCTGTACATCTAAGTATTAAGTACATAAACAATATAAAGTAAAAATCCTTTGAGATTCATTGCATTATCACAGAATGAGGAATATACTACAAAAAAGATGAAAGACGATATTTTGATAGGTATGTCTGTATAAATAGATAAATACGCCCAAATAAAATAAATAAATAATAAAACAGATAATTGTGGTGTCCGTTGCCGATAGACTATCAATCGTGATTTTGTCACCCGATATGCAACATGTGGTTTTAAATGATAACGATCTACTGTTGATGGATTACTTATGGTTCTCATTTTACTAGAAAAATGTGGAAAAACACCTATAAAATTGCCCAAAATAACCTACCAATTTTTTTGAAAAATGTATTTTTAACTGAGAGTAACGACAGAATATAGATTGAAAATAGAAAAATTAAGACATTAACGTGCTTTTATGGTGTGTATTTTATTGTTGTATTTTTGTTGTTGTGTGTATCTTATACAATCGAAGCACAATTATTATGAGTTTTTGTTAGACTGGTTGTATGCAGCCTCCCACACATGTGTGCGGATGTTTATGTAAACATTTAGTCAGTTTTTCATTCAAGTTTATCTTGTGATATTATAAAACATAATGCATGAATGGATTATAGTGTAATATTTTTGGAATACTGACTTGACCTTCAAAACACTATCTATGCTAACACTAATGATTGTTCCAATTTTGATAAAAGTGTTATTACATGTCATTAACTTGGTACTAATACGGTGCTTATTAGAACGGATATATGATTATGTGACATAATTATAGGCTTAAATACCAACAATTATTATAATAATTCTACCATGTGGGGACGACAATACAGCTCGGAGGAGCTCGTGGCTAAGTAATAACAGCCGTACGGGGCGATCCATCAGGTTAAGCTACGCTTGCCAGGGTTGGTCCGTGGATGGGTGACCATTTCTACATACCGAAACTCCTCCGTGTCTCAGAAAGCACGTAAAGCCGTTGGTCCCGGCTGTCATTCGTGGATCTTTGACAGTCGTTACGGGTCGTCAGAAGCCCGAAAGTCTGACAATCAGTTCTACCAAGGGGTATCGTATTACCTAGTTACTGGGTTGTGGAGGGCAGATAGGCAGTCGCTCCATGTAAAATACTGGTATTCAACATAGTTGGGAAAAGGCTAGGCAGATTGATTGTGGGGACGACAGTACGAATATAAATGAAAACACTGGCAATACTATTTTGAAACCATCAAATCCCAAATAGTAGTGATGGGTCGACTTTGGGTTTTGTCAATTAACCGATTACCTATAGTGACTAGGGAATTAGGACACAATATACGAGTATATCATGTACAGCATAATCAGCCTATAATGTTCCCACTGCTGGGACACAGGCCTCCTCTCAGTGAGAGGGAGTGGGCCGTAATCCACCACGCGGGCCCAGTGCGAGTTGGGCGATATTATGTATTCAATTGAATTGAATTTTTGTTTATAGACTAGGCATTAGTTAGGTAAACGAAGTTTAATTTTATTTATTGTCGTATTGAGATCCCTGCCCTGTATTATAGTGCTCTTCAGAAAGCTTTAGAAATTACATCGAATATGTAGCATAATTATTAACCTACGTCACAGATAATATAAAACTACGTCTGCGTGTTGATAAATGGAACGTTGTGGGTAGTTACACTCGACGATCGAAAATATTGAGCAATTTTGAAAGTTAAAATTTTTTACCCAGGGGATTCCTCGACTGTACATAAATAATGTACTTTAAAAATGCTAAATATCGTACAGAACAAAAGTTCAATATTATCATAAAAATATTCCATTCTGCTTCTACAAAAAACTTTTTACAAAAAAATAAACAACCGACCTCCAAAAAAAAACAATACGAAGTGAAAAATAACTTTAATTTCGGAAGTCGGTGTCTTGTGTTTTGTATTTTCGTTTTTTGCCACCGACTTCCGAAATTAAAGTTATTTTTCACTTTGTATTGTTTTTTTTTGGAGGTCGGTTGTTTATTTTTTTGTAAAAAGTTTTTATTTTTCACTTTTTAGTTGTGGTACCTACCCCACACACATTCGAATACCACTACCTGCTACCAGTGACAGAAACTTATCATATCATCTACATACTAAGTGGGAAAAAAATACGTATTTTGTAGATAACTCAAAAACTATCAAAGCAAAGTTAATAAAATTTATATGAGACCAATTCGAGAGCACACCCTTTCAAACAAAAAAATAATTTTTAAAATCGGTCCACAATTGACGGAGAAATCGGTGGACATACATAAAAAAAAAACAAACATACGCGACGAACATATAACCTCCTCCTTTTTGGAAGTCGGTTAAAAATAACGTTATTACTGCAAAGCGGTTTTAGAAACAACAATATACTCCCGAAACTGTGAAGTGTCAATCAAGCGGAACAAACCGACTGACAATAGAATTGTTGAGGTATATAGACAATGGATGTCATTCATGTTCGGTTTCGTTGGTAATAATTTTCTACCTAGAGCCTTTACATAGTGTTATGTGATCGACCATTCACACATGCTGATTGTAGATAAATTGTTTGAAATTATTGACATGATTTTCCATTGTAAAAGATGTGCATCCCTGATGTCACGTGTTCGCGGCAGCACCAACAGTATTCTCAGTGTGTTCTCAGATCGGTGGGATTCCCCGCTGTTGCGGAGGTGGATGCAGCTCCACGCTGAATTTTAATTTTATGTTATAATCTGTGTTTGTACCTACTAACACTAGATGTTAAGTAAAATTGTTACTAACCCTATGGACTCTCTCTGAAAATAAAAATATTCTATTTTATTCTATAACGTAAATCAAGCCTGTACTGCACCACTATATTAGTGATGCAACGAATACTACTTTTACGAATACGAATACGAATACGAATATCAAACCTACTATTCGGCGAATACGAATACGAATACGAATATCTCGCCATGGTAATAAAAGACTAATAGTCTAGTACTACATAGACGCAGCTATTACTAACGTTCGTCTAAGTTACTTAGGACTTACTATCCTACCTTTTGTTCATATAAAAGAAATATATACATACACATACATAAACTCACGCCTTCTTCCCATGGGGGTAGGCAGAAACTACAGAACGCCACCTGCTACGATCCTTACATAGTCCTTTTGCCTCGTTTACGTTCATACATCTGGTCATACACGCACGCCGGTTGCGAGTAATACGCACCTGGCCTTTCTGAAGAACATCACCAATAAGGTCAGTATATGTCCTCCTAGGGCGTCCTCGCCTGGCCTTTCCCTTTACATCAGCCTTGTAAATACATTTTGTTAGTCGCCTTTCATTCATTCTCTCAACATGCTCAAACCATCTCAGCATACCCTTTTAAATTTTTGTCACTACATCTTCTTTTAAATCACACCGCTGTCTTATCACATCATTCCTCAGCCTATCATTCATAGTCAGGCCACACATGCTTCGCAAGGAACGCATTTCCACAGCATTTATTCTACTTTCATGTTGTTTTTGCCACACCCAACATTCACTACCATACATAAGCGTGGGCACCAGCACACCATTGTGAACAGCCAGTCGAGCCTTTTTAGACATCGACTGGTTGGTCACAATCGCATGTATAGCACCATTCACTTTGTTTCCCGCGTTTACTCTCTTTTCCACATCTCCATCAATCTTCCCATCCCTTGTAAACAGACTCCCCAAATATATAAACTCACTTACTTGCTCCACACTCTTATCATTTATTTTCACATCACACACCGATACATCCTCTCCTCTTTCAAACACCATGACCTTCGTCTTATTCACATTTATATTCATCCCTTTCCTCTTATATGCTTCACCCATCACAGTCACCATGTCTTGCAACTGTTTTGCTGATGATGCAAGTAGAACTTGATCATCTGCGTAGATAAGGCATTTGACAGGCAACTCATTCATCCTCAATCCGCACTCACCCTCTTTTAAATCTATCAGACAACTATCCATGTACAAGTTGAACAGCCACGGTGACGCTACACAACCCTGTCTAATACCCCTCGAGATGCAGAAACAGTTAGTGTATGCCCCATTTATCCTAACACAAGCACTGGAATCCTTGTATAAAGATTTCAGTGCCCGTACCAAGCGCCAGTCCACACCGTACTTGGATAGTGTCGACCACAGTTCTTCCCTCCACACACTATCATAGGCCTTCTCCAAATCAATGAAAGCACAATAGACGTTCTTGTGCTTTGCTAGATGTTTTTCGGTTATGCACCTTAGGGAGAAGATCTGATCCATACAGCCCATTCCCTCTCTAAATCCTGCCTGTACATCCCATATTTTCTCATCTGTCACTTTTATCACTCTATTTATCAAAACCTTCGCATACAGTTTGCCGACAACGCTCAAAAGACTAATGCCGCGGTAGTTTTTACACTCCTGCTGAGAGCCTTTTCCCTTATATAATGGTACGATTACAGCCTTGCACCAATCATCCGGCACACGGCCATATCTCCAACACATATTAAAGATTCGGCACAACAGGCTTGCTACCACCCCATCACCGCCCTTCAGCATTTCAGCAGACACTCTGTCGTACCCTGCAGCTTTCCCAACTTTCATCCCTTTCAGCGCTCTTATAATCTCATCTATTTCTATCGCATTTTCGTCATCTACATCTGAGTTTGGGTCTTCAAAACTGGCGTCTGCCCAGTTACCCACTCCTTGCACACTATCCTGACAACTAAATAAACTTTCAAAGTATCCCTTCCAGCGTTCCAAGACATTACATTCTTCGCTTAGTAAACATCCATCTTCTGCTCTTATAATATTCATACTCGATGTTTCTGTTACTCCGCGAGCCAATCTTACCTGTTTCCAGAACAGCTTAACATTGACCCTGAAGTTATCAGAGAACTTCCTGTTATACTTTTCTTCCTTTTCATCCTTCTTAATTTTTACCATCTCTTTCACTTTAATTTTCATTTCGGAGTATTTCTTCTTCACTCTTTCCAAATCATCTGAATCATCTGTTACATTCGTTGTCCCATTCATCCTATTTTGGGCCTTACAGGCTAAAACATTAAGCCAGGCCTCTTTTTTCTTCCTCACAACCTCTTTTACTTCACCATCTACCCAAGAATCATTCGTTCTACTACCACATTTTCTCTTCGCCAGACCACATACTTTTGTGGCTACATGCACCATACTACTTTTCACTATATCCCATACTTCTTCTAGACTGTAATCATTAGCATCATCAAATATTTTATCCGTCTTCACTTTCACTTCCATCTTATATTCCTCTTTTACTTTCAATTCTTGCAGTCTTTCTACTTTTATTCTTTCTAGAGCAGTCACAGGAACTCGAACTCGGTGCCGCCAATGCCTGAACAGACCATCCATCCGACACATAACCTGATAATGATCAGTCCCTACATTAACACCCCGATATACTCTAGTATCTGTGACTTTACTCTTTAATCTTCCATCAACAATCACAAAGTCGATCATACTTCTACAGTCTTGCCTTTCCCACGTATACCTGTGAACCTTTCTATGATTAAACATAGTGTTCATAACAGACAGATTCCTCTCTACACATATCTCTAGCAAATTGATCCCATTCTCATTCACTCTTTCATCCCCAAATGCACCTAACACTTTTTCATACCCATTCCTCTTCACACCAACCCAACCATTAAAGTCTCCAAGCATAACAATCTTCTCGTTTGACCTACATCCATTCACTAAATCCCTTAAACTGCCCCAAAATTCGTCCCTCTTCGAAGGTGAGCTTCCCATATCGGGTGCATAAACGCACAAAATAAAAATAGAGTTTAGGCCCACCTTGATTCTTACCCATAGAATCCTGGGACTTACACAAACATAATCTTTCACACATTTCATCATCTGTTCGGACAGGACCACCCCCACACCCTGACTGGCCCTATGTGTCTCTTGAACACCGGACCAAATTGCAGTCAGAGTACCGTGTTTGGATATGTCCACTCCCTTTCTTTTCGTCTCATTCACACATAACATATCTATCCTTTTATTCTTCACCAACTCACACACCTCATCCATCTTATCTTTTATACCTCCCTGCACATTCAGCGTAGCTAAGCGACATTCCGCCGCTCGCTTTTCGCCCCGTGGAAACAACTGACGTGGTGTGTGGCGAGCATCACCGCCGCCTCCGAGTTGATTATTATTTGAATTACTCATTTAGTTCCCACGAAAAGCTGAGGAAAAAATCTGTCAACACTCTACAGAGCCCCGCATGTAGAGGTAAGGCTTGTTAGTGCCTGGGGGCGCCCGATCCCAGACAACAGGCACGCTCGCGACTAGGCTCCCCCCTAGCCATGCAGCTCTCGGCACGGCAACCTTAGCTTGGGTGTGTGTTGTTCCTACCACACAGCAGGAAACAATAAAATGCCCCAGCTGTTCCCTTAGTCGCTTTTTACGACATCCACGGGATGACATGGAATGGTTCTATTCTACTGCCCGGGGACCACACGGGGAAAAAGAAATACAGACCATATAACTACTTATTTGGTAATTTATCGAAGTGTTTCCATATGTCACTTTGATCTCGTTTACGAGAAGACATTTTCTATTCAACTTCAACTCCTTTCACTTCGCAGCAACCTCAGAAAATAAATAAAACAATACTCTCTTGCTTGACTTGTGCTTTCGACTGACAAATGAAATGAAAGGAATGAATGAATCAATCAGTCCATGGTTCGTAATGATAGGAAAACTCCCGGGCCGCGGCACTGTATAAACTATGGCCGGGGAGTCCCCCGTCGCGTCGTCGTTGCGGTTAAGGCCCTTGCACACGTCGTATTTTTACGTGCCGACGACGCGCGTTTTCCAAGTCTGCCAGTAATTAGATTTGCGTACAAACATATTAATTTTTAAATATTCGTATTAGTATTCGTATTAGTATTCGCCGAATACGAATATTCGGTAAATGTCTACTATTCGGCGAATACGAATATTCGTATTCGTATTCGTTGCATCACTACACTATATCAATCTGCCTAGCCTTTTCTCAGTTATGTTGGGGTCGGCTTCCAGTCTAACCGGATGCAGCTGAATACCAGTATTTTACATGGAGCGACTACCTATCTGACCTCCACAACCCAGTTACTGGGTAACTCGTTACACCTACACAGCTTCTGACTACCTGTAACGACTGTCAAAGATCAACATTGATTGATCTTTTCGATTCGTTGAGTTTAACGTGCTTTCCGAGGCACAAAGGGGTATCGATAAGTAATGGATGGTCACCCATCCATGAACCGACCGCTGCAAGCGTAGCATAACTTTCGATCGACCCGTATGCCTGTTATTATTTAGCCACTAGCCCTACACTGTACTGCATCACTGCTATGTAAAAATAACAGGAACTTTCCTGGAGGGTGATTAGGGATTATGACTAAAAATATTGTTTTGTCCGTCAGCTAATTAAAAATATTGGACACATATTTTTTCTTTTTATACGCAATCAAAAGATTACGGCGACACATTGAGTTAAAATGTGCCATGACGTCACGAGTATTTAGATAGATTTTATACTTACCTACTTGTGACGTAGTGACCCCCACTCCCCAACTTTAAATGCGTTTTATCTAAGTAATTTTTTATTACTATGATAAACCAAACATTTTTTTTAATTAACCGACTGACGGACTAAATAGAATTTCTTTTTTTTGTACCCAGGCATCATATCTATTTGCAACTAAAAAGTTCAAGGCCAAGAAACAAGTAACTGTTTCTTATTCTATTTCAATATTATATTACTGCCTCAGACTTTTAATACCATAAATAGTCAATAACTAAAATCCTTACAATCCTATTATCGTCAGATCCATAACATGAGAAAACAGCAAATCGTAATATAACGAGTAGAAAATTGCCTATTCCAATCGCGAAATGAAACAATAAAAATGAGAAAAAATATTTTTCGCCGGGAGCTAATGAGTTACCCGAATGCAATCTACACTAAATTGCTCTTTTTGTTGTGTTAGTCAGGTACATAAAAATAGCTGAAGAGTTAAAAAGATTATCCTGTCAGCAAGATACACAACGGGGCTAGATACCTATGTTGCGCCGGACGTACCTAATCGTGAAAGCTATCTTGCTTATTAAGTGAGTAACTGAAAACCACTTAATAATACTGCCATACTACAGGGCAAAAGCCTCTTCTCATACAGAGAAGGCACGAGCATTAATCACCACGGTTCCTCGATTCAGATTGGCGAGTTCAGACTTTAAAGAGCAGTATCCCAATTGCGGAACACACAATTTTTCACAATCCAAAAAACCAATTCATCAAATTATGTTTGAAAAATTTGTGTGTTCAACGATGATAATAATGCAATGTACGCGCAACAGTCAAAATGACATAAACAGTCAGAATGCGAATTAAAAAGCCTTTTGCCCTCTCTTTCCTGACGTACGTCTCTTTTTCTGATGTACGTAGGCGTTTATCATTTCATGCAAAGAATCTTGACAAATAAAATATTTCTGCAACGAAGTTATCTTTTGTGGAATTTGAAAAGATACAATTAATGTAAATTAATGCAAAGCCGACTAAGATTAATGCTTTGTGAAGGTTTATTTTGGGACGGCTAGATAAAAGACGTGCCTCCTTTTGATGGGCCAGCGGAGGAAACCCGAAATATAATACATTTTATCTTATAATTGTTGTGTACAATAATGAGAACAACCATCTCCGAGTCTACGAGTTTTCATGGAACATGTCTCGTTTCCCTTTCGTGTTTTGTCCTCAACATGGATACTTAAATTTTATAAACCACTTCATTAAAAAAAAAACAAGGACAGAAGACAAAGAGATATTCGAACGTACTCGCAAAAAACAAATGACAACACGTAATATAATGATAATACCAATCTGTTATTATCCCACTGCAGGACAAAGATCTCTTCTCATACAGAGAAGGCACGAGCATTGATTTAAGTCCCTACTACCTAATTCAAACACGTTCTAACGTAGTAGTTGTTAAGTATTATTTATTATGCAAAACAATATTTCACACGCCTCTAGAATTTTGTCCTATCGTGTCGACGGTACATTATTAAAATATGTCATACAATGACTGACTTTGATAAATTAGACTAAATTATGTTTGAATTTTAACTACTCGGTGCCCGGAACTTTGTACACTTATGTACAAAATATTAGCATTTGTTCGCACACTAATGAGAGAGTGCCAATTGCGCCCTAACTGTTTGTTACGAAGTACTTCTACACTAATAATTATTATAAAGAGAAAAGATTTGTATTTTTGTTTGTGGTGCGAACTACGCATCACACTGACGTCACGTGAAATCCTGCATAGCGCAAGCGGAGTTTACCGCGCGATCAGCATATTTATAACTTCTCGACATCAATGATAGGGCAGTTGCCCACCAGACACGACACCCGTCTGGTTGGAGGATCCTCCCTTTTCTATAGAGGATGAGTGAACTTTACACCCTGTTGCTCATGCCTCTAAAATAATTATGTTGAAAACCACATCAAACTCCGTTTCGTAGTTTTGAAGAACCACGCGGTTACAAAAACAGTCAAGAAAGAAAAGCAATTTTACTTTATAATATTATGTATAGATAATTAGATATATATGTATGGAATAGCTATATAATAAACTCAAAAACTACTTGACCGATTTTATTAATTCTTTCACCAGTAGAATGCTGATCAATTAATCACTGAGTAACATAAACTATAATTCATAAAGATACTAGCGGACGTCACGCGGTTTTACCCGCGTAGTTCCCGTTCCCGTCAGAGTACGGGGATAAAATATAGCCTATATTAATAGCCGATAATGTAGCTATCCATTGCTGAAAGAATTTTTCAAATCAGTTCAGTAGTTTTTAAGTTTATTCGTTACATACAAAAATACAAATCTTTCCTCTTTATAATATTAGTATACTAGCTGCGCCTCGCGGTTTCACCCGCATAAGTCTCGATCCCGTGGGAAAAAAAAAAGTATCCTATGTTCTTTTCCAGGGCATCATCTATATATGTGCCAAATTTCATCCAAATCCGTTCAGCCGTTTTAGCGTGAAGGCGTAACAAACAAACTTACTTTCGCATTTATAATATTAAGGATGTAGATTACGGGGGCTCAAGATTCTATCCATTTCTCTTATTCTATTATTTTGTCTAAAAACAAAAGAGAATTTATATAAAAAGCTCTTACACCGCAACAAGATTGTTTCCAAATATAATGTCTAGACTATACACAATGTTATAATGACGCAATGAAACTTGTCATAATATCTAAATGTTATTATCTAATACTCAGTAAAGTTCTTTGAAAGATAAACACAACTGTTGTATTACATAACATAGCTTCACGCCTGTAATCATCGAAAGGTTAGGCAATCCTCGGATCTAGGGGGGGCAAGCCGGGGCCCGTGCCCCGAGTGCCAACTTCAGGGGGCGACAAATTCAAGCATAGCAGACAAGTGCACCACCCAGCACACAGCAACTTTGCAATAAATGAGACGCGCAGCACATTTATAATTTTTCTATTTTTTAGGGTTCCGTTGCCAAATGGCAAAAAACGGAACCCTTATAGATTCGTCATGTCTGTCTGTCTGTCTGTCTGTCTATCTGTCTGTCTGTCTGTCTGTCTGTCCGTCCGTATGTCACAGCCACTTTTTTCCGAAACTATAAGAGCTATGCTATTGAAACTTGGTAAGTAGATGTATTCTGTGAACCGCATTAAGATTTTCACACAAAAATAGAAAAAAAACAAATAATTTTGGAGTTCCCCATACTTAGAACTGAAACTCAAAAATTTTTTTTTCATCAATCTCATACGTGTGGGGTATCTATGGATAGGTCTTCAAAAATGATATTGAGGTTTCTAATATCATTTTTTTCCAAACTGAATAGTTTGCGCGAGAGACTCTTCCAAAGTGGTAAAATGTGTGTGTCCCCCCCTGTAACTTCTAAAATAAGAGAATGATAAAACTAAAAAAAATGTATGATGTACATTACCATGTAAACTTCCACCGAAAATTGGTTTGAACAAGATCTAGCAAGTAGTTTTTTTTTAATACGTCATAAATCGTAAACCGCAATTTACCTTTCATTCAATGTTACTTGCTGCTACGGAACCCTTCATGGGCGAGTACGACTCGCACTTGGCCGCTTTTTTTCTTTTTACAACAGTTTTGGCGCCCTTGTTGAATTGGCGCATTATCGATCGATACAATTTGATTAAGTTACTGCCAAAATTTTCATTTTGAGAAAAAAAATATTTCGCGGGGGCTAACTTAGCGCATCCAGATTGGCGGGGGGCGGTAGACGGTAGTTTTGCCCCAAAAAAAATCTAGATCCGGGGCTGGGTTAGGCAGTTATTTTTTAAGAGGAGGCTCCCTAAATTATATGTTAAATTGCATTAATATTTTGAAAAAGTCACGCACACAATCAAAATGGAACTTTGGCATATGATTTATTGGATCTTTTTTTTCCCTAAATAAATAAGACAGTTATGTAATTGGAACATTTTTGTTCTATTAATTTTTAATTCGAAAATCATGACTTTTTTAAAGATTATTTGAAACAAAAACAAGATTACTCGGCTTTTATGTCTAAAATAATTATTGACAGTAAAAAAATATAGTTCATTTTCCAGATATAAGATGTTTTTTCTCTAGATCAATTATTACTTTAGAGGTAAACAAATTAAGAATTGAGACTTAAGACATTTGGTTCCATGCTCGAACAGCGCACGCGATATTGAGCTTTATTTCTGATGTGTTAGCGTTTAGCACTTACTGGTGTGGTGGGGTGCATGGGGGCGGAGTTTGCGTGGAAATTGTCTTTGGAGTGCTTGGTCTTAAGTCCCATGTAAAATAGGAGGCGAGCTTTTTGCCATCAATCGGGCACAAATCCAGACTCCCGGCTAATACTGAGAAATTCTTGATAGAAAAGCCCAAGACTTTTTCCGAAAAGGGAATTAAACTCTCATAGTATCGCTTGCGACCACTAGAATAACGAGGCAGTAAAATTCTTGTTATTGAAATTATTGACATTGAATTATAATAAATAATATACACATTAAGTTAAGTAAACAACGTTATAGAACTTAAAAATAAATAAATCTTAGTGACTACCAATAACAAATTCAGAGAACGAAATCCAATTTGTATGTTATTATGATACTATGTTGAATCGTTGGTCTTGTATTTCTAATAAAGAATGTTTTAAATGTTTATTAAATACATAATATATTAAAAAAAATGTTTATCATGGGATGCCAGCCAAGCATAAACCTTTACATACATACATACATAAACTCACGCCTTTTTCCCATGGGGGTAGGCAGAAACTACAGAACGCCACCTGCTACGATCCTTACATAGTCCTTTTGCCTCGTTTACGTTCATACATCTGGTCATACATGCACGCCGGTTGCGAGTACTACGCACCTGGCCTTTCTGAAGAACATCACCAATAAGGTCAGTATATGTCCTCCTAGGGCGTCCCCGCCCGGCCTTTCCCTTTACATCAGCCTTGTAAATACATTTTGTTAGTCGCCTTTCATTCATTCTCTCAACATGCCCAAACCATCTCAGCATACCCTTTTCAATTTTTGTCACTACATCTTCTTTTAAATCACACCGCTGTCTTATCACATCATTCCTCAGCCTATCATTCATAGTCAGGCCACACATGCTTCGCAAGGAACGCATTTCCACAGCATTTATTCTACTTTCATGTTGTTTTTGCCACACCCAACATTCACTACCATACATAAGCGTGGGCACCAGCACACCATTGTGAACAGCCAGTCGAGCCTTTTTAGACATCGACTGGTTGGTCACAATCGCATGTATAGCACCATTCACTTTGTTTCCCGCGTTTACTCTCTTTTCCACATCTCCATCAATCTTCCCATCCCTTGTAAACAGACTCCCCAAATATATAAACTCACTTACTTGCTCCACACTCTTATCATTTATTTTCACATCACACACCGATACATCCTCTCCTCTTTCAAACACCATGACCTTCGTCTTATTCACATTTATATTCATCCCTTTCCTCTTATATGCTTCACCCATCACAGTCACCATGTCTTGCAACTGTTCTGCTGATGATGCAAGTAGAACTTGATCATCTGCGTAGATAAGGCATTTGACAGGCAACTCATTCATCCTCAATCCGCACTCACCCTCTTTCAAATCTATCAGACAACTATCCATGTACAAGTTGAACAGCCACGGTGACGCTACACAACCCTGTCTAACACCCCTCGAGATGCAGAACCAGTTCGTGTATGCCCCATTTATCCTAACACAAGCACTGGAATCCTTGTATAAAGATTTCAGTGCCCGTACCAAGCGCCAGTCCACACCGTACTTGGATAGTGTCGACCACAGTTCTTCCCTCCACACACTATCATAGGCCTTCTCCAAATCAATGAAAGCACAATAGACGTTCTTGTGCTTTGCTAGATGTTTTTCGGTTATGCACCTTAGGGAGAAGATCTGATCCATACAGCCCATTCCCTCTCTAAATCCTGCCTGTACATCCCATATTTTCTCATCTGTCACTTTTATCACTCTATTTATCAAAACCTTCGCATACAGTTTGCCGACAACGCTCAAAAGACTAATGCCGCGGTAGTTTTTACACTCCTGCTGAGAGCCTTTTCCCTTATATAGTGGTACGATTACAGCCTTGCACCAATCATCCGGCACACGGCCATATCTCCAACACATATTAAAGATTCGGCACAACAGGCTTGCTACCACCCCATCACCGCCCTTCAGCATTTCAGCAGACACTCTGTCGTACCCTGCAGCTTTCCCAACTTTCATCCCTTTCAGCGCTCTTATAATCTCATCTATTTCTATCGCATTTTCGTCATCTACATCTGAGTTTGGGTCTTCAAAACTGGCGTCTGCCCAGTTACCCACTCCTTGCACACTATCCTGACAACTAAATAAACTTTCAAAGTATCCCTTCCAACGTTCCAAGACCTTACATTCTTCGCTTAGTAAACATCCATCTTCTGCTCTTATAATATTCATACTCGATGTTTCTGTTACTCCGCGAGCCAATCTTACCTGTTTCCAGAACAGCTTAACATTGACCCTGAAGTTATCAGAGAACTTCCTGTTATACTTTTCTTCCTTTTCATCCTTCTTAATTTTTACCATCTCTTTCACTTTAATTTTCATTTCGGAGTATTTCTTCTTCACTCTTTCCAAATCATCTGAATCATCTGTTACATTCGTTGTCCCATTCATCCTATTTTGGGCCTTACAGGCTAAAACATTAAGCCAGGCCTCTTTTTTCTTCCTCACAACCTCTTTTACTTCACCATCTACCCAAGAATCATTCGTTCTACTACCACATTTTCTCTTCGCCAGACCACATACTTTTGTGGCTACATGCACCATACTACTTTTCACTATATCCCATACTTCTTCTAGACTGTAATCATTAGCATCATCAAATATTTTATCCGTCTTCACTTTCACTTCCATCTTATATTCCTCTTTTACTTTCAATTCTTGCAGTCTTTCTACTTTTATTCTTTCTAGAGCAGTCACAGGAACTCGAACTCGGTGCCGCCAATGCCTGAACAGACCATCCATCCGACACATAACCAGATAATGATCAGTCCCTACATTAACACCCCGATATACTCTAGTGTCTGTGACTTTACTCTTTAATCTTCCATCAACAATCACAAAGTCGATCATACTTCTACTGTCTTGCCTTTCCCACGTATACCTGTGAACCTTTCTATGATTAAACATAGTGTTCATAACAGACAGATTCCTCTCTACACATATCTCTAGCAAATTGATCCCATTCTCATTCACTCTTTCATCCCCAAATGCACCTAACACTTTTTCATACCCATTCCTCTTCACACCAACCCAACCATTAAAGTCTCCAAGCATAACAATCTTCTCGTTTGACCTACATCCATTCACTAAATCTCTTACACTGCCCCAAAATTCGTCCCGCTCCGAAGGTGAGCTTCCCATATCGGGTGCATAAACGCACAAAATAAAAATAGAGTTTAGGCCCACCTTGGTTCTTACCCATAGAATCCTGGGACTCACACAAACATAATCTTTCACACATTTCATCATCCGCTCGGACAGGACCACCCCCACACCCTGACTGGCCCTATGTGTCTCTTGAACACCGGACCAAATTGCGGTCAGAGTACCGTGTTTGGATATGTCCACTCCCTTTCTTTTCGTCTCATTCACACATAACATATCTATCCTTTTATTCTTCACCAACTCACACACCTCATCCATCTTATCTTTTATACCTCCCTGCACATTCAGCGTAGCTAAGCGACATTCCGCCGCTCGCTTTTCGCCCCGTGGAAACAACTGACGTGGTGTGTGGCGAGCATCACCGCCGCCTCCGAGTTGATTATTATTTGAATTACTCATTTAGTTCCCACGAAAAGCAGAGGAAAAAATCTGTCAACACTCTACAGAGCCCCGCATGTAGAGGTAAGGCTTGTTAGTGCCTGGGGGCGCCCGATCCCAGACAACACGCACGCTCGCGACTAGGCTCCCCCCTAGCCATGCAGCTCTCGGCACGGCAACCTTAGCTTGGGTGTGTGTTGTTCCTACCACACAGCAGGAAACAATAAAATGCCCCAGCTGTTCCCTTAGTCGCTTTTTACGACATCCACGGGATGAGATGGAATGGTTCTATTCTACTGCCCGGAGACCACACGGGGTTCCGCATAAACAATAATAATAATAGCATAAACCTTTACCAACCTTAACCATAAATAATAATAGCGTAATAGCATAAACCTTTCTACCTACTTATCGAAATTAAAAAGTTCTTAAACATGTACTTTTCTGCCTGATCCCATCATATTTGGAACCCAATCAAACATGCATTTTGTGGAAACATCGTTCACCATATATATATAATAATATATTAAATATATGATTATCACAAAATCTTTCGGCACTTAACATTAAAGTAATTACAATCTCATCACCTAAAGGCCTCACTATCACTACTAGGGAAATTGATAGTTAATTAAAAATAATTTGTCTAGTCAGGCGATAATCCATTTTAACTTTTACCGATATTAGATCCCTGGAAGGTCTTAACTCAAAGGTTAACTAACTTAGTTCTGGAGTTCTAGAAACTACATCGAGGTATGAGTTGTATCCCTTTTAAACTTTTCTTGTTCTTCACTTCTTATTTATTGTGAAAAAGAACAAACTTTCTCCTTCAGTGATCGTACAGTTGATTCTATTTTCTTTTCGTTCCATTGCTCTTTTGGTTTCCCAATTTTTTTACGTAAAAATCTCGCTATGTTAATTTTATAAGGCTACTCATAATCAGTACATAATATATTTAAAAAAAAATAATAAGACCTTGTTGGGTTTTTACTATTTGTCTCTATTTTGGTAGTTAGACTAGAATCTTAAATCTTAAAGTGGTTCGGTCAAGGGCTTCTGACACTGTTATCGATTGTCGACATTAATTATAGCCCGTAAACTTCCGTAATTGTCAACATAATTACCACTTCTATCGTAACGCCTCGAGGTAGTAAATTAATATAAAATGATCCAGAACATTCCAAATAAGGTTCGTCGTTAATAAATGCGGGAAAATTCGCAGACGACTGCCATTACACAATCATTTGTATTTCCAACGTTCCACCTTTATTTTTTTATATCTCAATTCACGAACGAATCGTTGTGTACGTTAATGTACTAAACGGCAACTTTTGTTCGAATAGAAAGGTTATTTTGATACCAGACGCAGTTCCACTCCACTCGTCAAAATTCTGGCGAATTTTAAAGTAGGTTTATTCTTTTGTTTGTTCATTGTTCTATTGTTTTTTTTTTTGTTATAGGACGAAAGAGGTGAACTTTTCGCTTCCAACGCTGCGTTCGTCATCGCTCGGCGAGCTTCGGGATGTCGTCAGTGTCAGCAGCCTTGGCAGTGACGTGCTATGCCCACCGGTGCCCACGCAACTGCGATCAAATTCATTCAGTAAGTAACCCTTTTTTGTCTAGAAAGTTATTAACTGTAGTGAGTTAAATAACTCTGATTTAACTTAAGTGTATTGCATATATTTATAAGGCTAAACGTTACTTTGGGGAGTAGTGAAGACATTACGCCTACACATGTTTTGTCTGATTGGACGAGTGACGTCATTAATTGTGGCTATTTTAACTGACCTTTTAGGCTATTACGTTTAGTTACGCAACATTAATTTTTAAACTTACGTGTTAGCGATGTTTTGCAGGTAGATAAAGTTGTTTTGCGATACATATTTTTCAGATCCGTGGATGGGTGACCATCTTTACATACCAAGTCCCCTCCGTGCCTCGGAAAGCACGTTAAGCCGTTGGTCCCGGCTGTCATTTGTAGATCTTTGACAGTCGTTACAGGTAGTTAGAAGCCCAAAAAGTCTTACAACCAGTCTTACCAAGGGGTATCGTGTTACCTAGTCACTAGGTTGTGGAGGTCAGATAGGCAGTCGCTCCATGTAAAATACTGGTATTCAGCTGCATCCGGTTAGACTGGAAGCTGACCCCAACATAGTTGGGAAAAGGCTAGGCAGATGATGATTTTTAAGATAATTATGTAGTTAACGGAATTATTTTAGTGTACGTTATTTTATTTAATCATGTGCACAGTTTGGGTATGACCCGAATAGTGTGGGATTCAACCTCTTGGAGACCTTATTTTGAAGTTCAAATAGGACCTTTATGGGTATGTCTAAAACTAGTCAGGCTTATCTAATATGCAAGTGAGAAAAGCCGTACCTATCCCTTATTTATAAAGGTGGAGATTTTCATGGGAAGATATTTTAAGTAAGCTCATATAACATACAATTTATATATTACCTCACGTGTGACGTAATATTTTAATTTCACGGTTCATTAACTGCAATACGAAGACATATCTACATTTATTATAAAGTTACCTTCCCTACGAACAATCCTTACGTACATAATTAAGTTACGAAATATTTGATATTTCTGGAAACCTCGTGTCAATTGCTCGTTTGTGTGTATACCGTCGACAAGGTACTCTATCCTACCTGTCGAGAATCTAACTTTGTTGTACTGAACTGTTTATCTTGTTAATTCAGCTCCATATGTCTGTCAGCTGTTTTCGTAATGGATTTTTCACGTTTGTTTAAACAGGCGTTAGGGTTGAACTTGATATTTTATTTGGAAGTCGGTGTAAATTTTAATGAAGTCTTACTGGGCCGACCAAGCAACCGTCGACAAAAAATCGATCACCTGCCTAGCTTTTTCTCACCTATGTTAGGCTCGGAGTCTAACCGGATGCAGCTGATTATCAGTATTTTACATGGAGCGACTGCCTATCTGACCTCCACAACCCAGTTACTGGGTAACACGGTAAGACTAATTGTACGACATCGTCGACATGAAAAATATAATTCAACGTTAGATTTCATGGGTATAATCATTTTATTAAAATCATAACAGTAACAATAATGTAATGCGGTAGAAAAAGTTTAACAAACAACTAAAACTAAAACCACAGTGAGTAAAGCTTACAATCAAAGCAATAGTTGGTTATGAAACTTTTCATTGTGTTGATTACAAAGTCAGTATTTTGAACACAATTGGAAGTACAGACTTGGTAATTTGTACATGAATTGAAAATTACACATTTTGCAAAGGCGAGCAAAAGTTGTTGGTCGTTTCTATGTTAGCGAGGTTGTAGGTTGTTGTTTACTGATAGTTTCGAAAACGAATCTCCTTGCTTGCCAATTTTATCTTTTAAATTAAGTGATTATCTCGTTTTTTGCAAAGATTTTCTAGGCTTATAAACGACAAAAACAGTGGCACTCCGGGAGTACCGACAGAAGTGAAAACTTGAAAAAAAAATCGGCACCGCGGTAATCAACGCGTTGATGTCGTTTACTCCACGCACCGCGGTAATCAACACGTTGATGTCTTTTTAATGTTCAAAAGCTGGTGTTGTCACAGTGTCGTGTCGCGATATCAATGGTTTAGTTCCATCTCCAAAATGTCCAACGCACCTAAAGAAGTTTACACTTCAAAAACATTTTAAATGATACGCTAGGCCGTAGTAAAATATAAGCCCGTCAATGAGGTGTAACCAGGCTGATCGTCCAATGCCAAGTGTGCGTTGCTTACAAATATGAAGCCTCAATATAGACAAAGATAATAACTCTAAAACTACTACAGCAAACTTAATAAAATTTATTCTGAACCACCGAGCAAGTTTCTCCTACCAAATGAAAAAGAATTTTCAAAATAGGTCCACAATTGATGAAAATATTGATGAACATACCAAAATGAAAAAAATACTTACCTACAGACCTCCTCCTTTTTAACCGACTTCCAAAAAGGAGGAGGTTATATGTTCGTCACGTATGTTTGTTTTTTTTTTTATGTATGTCCATCGATTTCTCCGTCAATTGTGGACCGATTTTGAAAATTCTTTTTTTGTTTGAATGGGTGTGCTCTTGAATTGGTCCCATATAAATTTTATTAACTTTGCTTGGATAGTTTTTGAGTTAGCTACAAAATACGTATATTTTTCCCACTTAGTATGTAGATGACATAATAAGTTTCTGTCACTGGTAGCAGGTAGTGGTATTCGAATGTGTGTGGGGTAGGTACCACAACTAAAAAGTGAAAAATAAAAACTTTTTACAAAAAAAAACAACCGGCCTCCAAAAAAAACACTACGAAGTGAAAAATAACTTTAATTTCGGAAGTCGGTGGCAAAAAACGAAAATACAAAACCCAAGACGCCGACTTCCGAAATTAAAGTTATTTTTCACTTTGTAGTGTTTTTTTTTTGAAGTCAGTTAATGATTGCATGACGTTTGTCGTAACAACTAGTCGCAGATGCTCAGCTCTGCGTTTTGTCGCAGCGATTAGACACAGTTTACGCTGGCCGGTAGGTTACAGGAATAGATCATGTCATAACTGCTCTGATAAGATTACAGTTATTAATATTACACTCCCGACCAATTAATTTCACCCACATCAAATGAAAGTGATGTCACGAAAATTATTATCAGTTGCCCCCGATTACATCTACCAGTATTGTGTGTAAGGAAAATAGGTTTGGCGAGAATTGAAATGTGAATAGATAGTTTCGATCGATACGGTAACTATTAGGCAGTTACCGTGTTAACATTGCCATTGGGGCCGATATTTCGTACACCAATAAATTGCGTTTAACCTGCAGCATAAATAATAGAATAGTACTATTGTAGTAGTATTGTTTCGGTGTTTATTTTAGAATACTTTAATAGAGCAATTTTGTATATTTTCGTGGGATTCGAAAATGGTTAAAGACGAATCATTCAAAGAGGATTAGGAACATTACCATTTTAGAAATAATCGTCCTAGCACCTCACCTTGATTGCGTACTCAAGTAGGCCGCTGCAAATACAATTTAGCGAAGTGGGGGATTTCTGACACATCCAAAACCAAGCGCGGTACTTCTGATCTGACCATGTCCCACTTGTTGAAGCGTCCTAAGTGCCCGTTCACTTGCATCTTTGATAACCTATAGAATTCCATTGATGCCGCAATTACTTGGCCACCTACTGGACTCAAAAAATATAAAGTATGTACCTACCTGTTAAATTAAAGTTCTGTCGACAAGAGAAGAAAACACCTCACCGATTGATTCTCTGGCCGAAAATCAGCATTCCTTTGTTTAAAACTTAATTATCTTCCCTTTATCCAAGTCATTTTCTTTCATGATACCTTCTTATAATAATTACTGTCTTTCGAAATGCGGGACTAACTTACATATGTATTAGGTTAAGTTAGCTTTAGTCCTGAACGATTAGGTAACACTACGCTAAGCCATCTCTTTGGTAACATTTTAGAAAGTTCTTACAATAAAAAAATAAAGTTTAATAAAAAACTGTAACCCGACTACGGGAAAATAAAAATGATCTAAAAAGTACGAAACAAGTAAATATTTCAGACAGAAATCAAGACATAGGTACAAAAATGGTCCAGGTAAAGCCGTGGTCGCATGCCTGTATACCATGTTGGTGCCAGGAACACCTACAAAATTATAATGGCATGCGACGACGGCTTTACCTTGACCATTTTTGTACCTATGTCTTGATTTCTGTCTGAAATATTTGCTTGTTTCGTACTTTTTAGATCATTTTTATTTTCCCGTAGTCGGGTTACAGTTTTTTATTAAACTTTATTTTTTATTTTATACTTTCCCGTTATTACACTTGATAAACGTAAATAAGAGTAATACAATAGTTCAGTAATTAACATATTTTAAATTCCAACAGCAGTGCATAGTACTTTGGATGAAACCATAGAGCGATTTATTTCAACGCCAACACCACATATCGATATCGAGCTTCGAAGAAATCCAAAATACAAATATTTCGTTGTACTTGTTTTTCTTCATAAGAGTGGAATTACAAATCGTTACTATTTATTAAGATTTGATTAACTGCACGTTGGTAACATCTTGCGATACCTACTACGTAGCGCAGTCTAACTTTTGCTTGTTTTTAACGATTAAAACATATTTATTAACTTTGAAAATATAATATTATATACATATTTGTAATGTGCTCTTCAAGACCTTTCTTTTGATACCAAACAAGTCATGATCATCCCATTTTAATTTTTTTCGAGGTTAGAAATTTACGTGTAAAGTCCACCAAATTAAATTTAGGGAAAAATTATATAGCCTATGTCACTCGGACCATTATTACAAATTTATTGATACCTCATTCATCAAAATCGGTTCAGTAGTTTAGGCGCTACGGTGGAACACACGTAAAAACAAACATACATACATACAAACATACATACATACAAACATACATACATAGACTGCTAAAATCATAACCCTTCCTTTTGGCTTTGCCGTAGTCGGGTAAAAAGGCTCATTTGCAATAAGTTTACACGTTTTTTGTCTGACTTTTTATTCTAATGTGGTCCTTAGAAAAAACGGTTACATAAGCAGATGATCTTTATCAATAAAAAATAAGATTACATAACAAAACATCACGCCTTGTTTCCCCGAAGGGTTGGGCAGAGGTGTACTTGTGTGTAGGTACACCCACATTTCGCCAGTTATGTTTAAGTCCCATGTAATAGGGGGCGAGCCTATTGCCATCAACCGGGCACAAATCCGGACTCCGGGTTGCTACTGAGAAATTCCAGATAGAAAAACCCAATAACACTTTGCCCGACCCGGGAATCTAACCCAGGACCTCATGTTCAGCAGTAGCGCTTGCGACCACTAGACCAACGACGCAGCATAATAAGATTATTTTGTACTAAAACGCTTTTGCTATTCTTAGGAACCCTTTGAAGAGTCCTCGTGATTCCTTAGGGAGCTACACGTTTAGGTCGGCATGATACAACACAGCCGGTTGGCAAAATCGGATATATGCAGATAGATAATAATTATATTTTATGTTTGGAAAAGCTACTCAGCTTAACATAAATTGTGCCGCGCCGATCCGAACAGAATCAATGATGAACAACGATAATTTTTCACGTGCCACTGCTTTCATTTGTTTCTTTTTACTTTTAACAGCTTTATATAAGTCCAAACCAAATTTAAATAAAATCTTTGTTATGTTACCTCCTTGGTTGTCATGTGTCGAAGTAAAAAGTTCGTTCCATTTTTAAATTACACGACAGATATGAGTTTTTAACCGACTTCCAAAAGGAGGAGGTTCTCAATTCGTCTGTATGTTTTTTTTTTTTTTTTTGTATGTTTGTTATGCGATTACTCCGTCAATTATGAATTGATTTTGATCTTTTTTTGTTTGGTAGATCATACTTCAGAGGTGGTCCCATATAAATTTTATTAACTTTGCTTGGGTAGTTTTTGAGTTAGCTTCAATAATACGTATTTTTTCCTCAGTATGTGGATGATATTATGATAACTTCCTGTCACTGTTATTTACATAGCAGGTAGTGGTATTCGAATTTTTATCACATCTATTCAAAAAGAGCTAGTTTATTCTTCGTGAACAGGGACCAAAATAGCTCTTTAATCCTTAGGGAATAAAAATGATTTGAATTTGGAATGTGGATATTGTTAGTAAAAGTTTCAATCACCAAAGAGATCAATCACGAACATTGTAGGAACAAGTAACAGGCTGGCAGGTGGCAGGTGTGCGGTCGAGGGACCCCCGTCAGGAACGAAGTTTTTTCTCACATATGATTTAAAACAAAAACATTTTTGCAGCCGCCATCTTGAATTTACATTTTAACTTCATATCGGCTTCAGCATTCTCAAAAACTATGAAAACGACACCCATGACGAAAAAAATTAAAATTTTCGCGCCCGACATCTTGCATTTACATTTTGACCTCACTATCGGCTTTAGCAACTTCGAAAACTATGAAAACGACACCCATGAGAAAAAAATAAAAGTTTTCGCCGTCGCCATCTTAGATTTACATTTCGACCCCACTATCGTCTTTAACACCTTCGAAAACCATGAAAACGATACCCATGATGAAAAATTTGAAAGATTTCAGAGCCGCCATTTTGGATTTATATTTCGACCCCACTACCGGCTTTAACACCCTCGAAAACCTTGAAAACGATACCCATGATGAAAAATTTGAAAAATATTTCAGAGCCGCCATCTTGGATTTTCATTTTGACCAAATTTACACTTTCTCTCTCTCTCCGGCATGCAGTGTACTCGGGCCGATGTGTACAATTTTATCCCACGACTGTCAATCCCAATCACTTTACTCTTTTCTTTTGTTTTTTTATGCTGGCGTTCTCTCTCTCCCTCTCTTTCTTTCTCTTTGAATTAGAAGAAGACAGTTGCAAGTATTAACACTTTTTAACGTGACAATTTCTGAAAGCTTACAAGCCGCATTAAAGAACGTTGTTCCAATAAAGCAAATCGCGCGCCAGCCAAATAAAAAAATTAAATTGTGAAACAATCAAAAACGCGCGAAATGCATTTCACCTTCGTTCGTAATTGTTAACTCAAATACGGTTTTTTTATGAGTGTGTCTTTCTCAAGCTATGAGAATGAAATAAATAAATGTAGGTACTATTCTTATTCATAAGTTGCATTTACTTATTTTCTCATAGAGGGTGATAAAAAGTAGAGTGTCCACCTCGGGAGCAACGCTATTTTAAGCTCGAGTGACGTACTTTGAATCCCTTGCTGTGCTCAGGATTCTAATTTAGAATCCTTCATTCCACTCTGGATTCAAAGAAACACTCTCGCCTTTAAAATAATTGTTGGCAAACAATCTACTGTTTCATAACCGTAGTAATTTATTCGGCCGCAAAACACGACTGATATGGATTTTCATACTGACAGTCGGTTGCTTGCTCGCATGTATTTAACCAGTACAGCATTTTCGATTTATCTCGAAAAACGTTGTCAAAATAATGCTCGAATTTTCAAGCATATTTAAGAAAAGGATTTATTCGCACGTATTTTCTTCATACCCAGCGCTAATGGTTATCAAAACCGATGTTGTATAACATTGTTGTTGTTTAATCTACGTAAAAGATTTTCCAAGTACCTAAGCTTTTAACTTTTATCTGCTCGTAGGGATTGAAGTTTATGTCGAGCTCTAACTGAGCCGTCGTTTCTACAATGTTTTTAAGTAATTTAACTGCAGTAAAACTCAGGCTTACACGAGAAACTTGTTAACGTTTTTAATGGATGCAAAATGAGATTTTAAGGAGACAGGTCAACTCGTTTTCTTGGCGTGGGCTGTGTTGTAAATACAAGTTACTAAACTTATGCTGCTCATTTACTTGCACATGTTCAGTTAACACATAACTTTGTGTTTCCTAGTATTTCCTAAGTTAGTACTTATATTTGTTTACGAAACTTGGGGTTTAATCCTATGCTATTCAACGAGCAATATTTGTATAAATATTTGTACTCACGTTCTCGAAATCGGCTCTAACGTTTTCGAGGAAAGTTGCAATATAGATATTTACGGGGGCGAAAAATCGATCTAGCTAGGTCTCATATCTAGGAAAATTCATTTTCTCCGTATTTTCACCCGAGCAGAGCTTGGTCGCGCAAAGTTTAGAACAAGATAATGAATAATGACATGGCAACATGGAATTAGTAAGTACCCTACTGTCATGTCAGCATGGAATACATAGATTAGTATGAAATGTCCTATACTATTAAATGAGGCTTCTCTATTTTCACCAGAGCAGAGCTCGGTCGCCCAGGTACTCAAAATAAAATAAGTGATTAAGAGAATTGGTCTCTCTTTTTATGTATTTACAGTAAGCTATCAAAAAACCCAGCACTTACACGTTTCTATTTTAGTTGTTTTCAGTCCCTTTTATCATGTTGTAATGTTTGTTCTGTTGTGAATTAATGATTATTTTAATCCATTAAAAGAAAGGCTTTTGTATTAAGCGTCAACGATTTGTACCGATCACGGGGACCAAGAGCTGCCAAGTTTACTAGAATGGAAATGTGGTTCTTCATTGTTTTAAACTGGCTTTTGTTTTAAAGTTGACAGTTAACAGCTAAAGGTAAAGTACTGGTGAATAATATTATGTTTTAACGAGATTAAGCTGTGAAGTTTTTTAGTAATCCCAGAAGGAAATTTATCATAGTTTTTGGTAAAGGCACGTTTTACAGTCAAGTTCAGTTTTAAAGTATGTCATGTACATTTTAGTCAGTACACTGTGTATTTTTAATTGACTTCCAAAAAAAATAGAGGTTCCATGTTCGATTTTATGTTTTTTTTTGTGTTTGTTCATTGATATTTTCGTCAATTGTGAACCTTTTAAAATTGTTTTTCATTTGGTTGCGCGGTGGTCCCATATAAAATTTATTAACTTTGCTTGGGTATTTTTTGAGTTAGCTTCAATAATACGTATTTTTCCAACTTAGTCTATGTGTTCTTGTCATTGTTCTTGTTTACATAGCAAGTAGTGGTATTTAAATTTGTGTGGGGTAGGTAAAAAGTGAAATATAAAAAAAAAAACAAAAAAAAAACAACTGACTTCCAAAAAATACACTACAAAGTGATAAATTACTTTAATTTCGGAAATCGGTGGCAAAAAACGAAAATTCTAAACCGACCGACCGACCGACCGACTTCTGAAATTAAAGTTATTTTTCACTTTGTAGTGTTTTTTTGTAATGTGTTTTTTTTAATACTGTAACTTTCGTAATCGTATTCAACTAAGTGATTTAGTATGTTTATCAAACTGTATAATAACTTGTCATCGCATAAAAAAGTTATTTTTTTAAATAAATAAATAAAATATTTATTTGCGTAAAACATGGTATACAATGGAATGGTGTTTTTAACAGATACTTAAGTTAATTCTTGTGTGAGTTCACCCTTATAAACATATACCTACCTATTTTATTTCACAACCTACTAACCTACATAAATGTTTATACAACATTATATAATTTGAGTTATCGATAATTTTGGGCTCATGCCTTAATATAGATATTAGGTATCGGCCCTAGGAGTGAATGCTTTGAACTGTGATCAAATCGATTTATCTTAACAAGGGATTAAGGTTGATTGATAAAGTCCCCTTTTGTTTCTTGTTGAGCTTAAGCCATTGTTATCTCATAGTAAGTACCTATTGTTACATCTGTCAAGTTAATGATCCCTTGATATTTGGGTTAATTAATATGAAGTTATAGTTATGTCTTACAACCGTAAGTATTCAGTATATAATACGGACTAACAATATTATTAAAAAAACAAAAAAAAAAATTGGTTCTCCTAGGACCACAAATAGCAACATAAATCGTGACCCTTCACACTTATCTCAGAAATTTCAGACGCTTGCCCTACCTAAGAGTCCATTTGTAGTGAAAAATTACTTTGCCCGCAAGCCCCCATCTAAAAAAACCACAATCTATGTAAAAAATTACTTAGGTACATGTAAAAAATTCGTAGGCATCAATTAGGTAACTTTACTAGTCGTAATTCTATGACCATTATTTCTAGGAAATCGCATGTTTTCGTATTAGTAAAGCCTTCGGGAATCTGTAGCGATATGTCAAGCCTAATTCATTACATTTTTCCTACATGAAAACATGGTTAAACTACCCACTTCTGCGAATATCATTAATGTAGTAATTAAATTAAATGGCTAAATGTTTTACGCACGATTCTTGTGTACATTATTGCGCCGTAATAAAATATTAAAATGTATTCTTGAGGCATTATACGGCGTTTTTATGCTCTACTAGTTTTATGCCAGAAAGCGTTTTACGGTTTCACAAAGTGATGTATTCTTTGCTGTTACAAAAGACATAAATAACGTCGATGAATTTGAACTATTCTTCAATTTATGGTGAGAAAAATCGGAGCAGAAAAATTATACAAGTGTTTTTTGAGAACGGAGAAAGGAATTACAAATTTGGAGCTTATAGACGGCTGGATAATGAAAGCAGACAGACTATTCTAGCAAATAGGTAAACTTTTAATTGTTTCACTAAAATATTACTTTGGAAAATTTGCGTCGTTTCATGTTTTTATAATGAAATTTTGTAATGAAAAACGCAGAGTTGTTTTAGGGAACTATTGTAGTGACCCAACCACAGTACATTTTGGTGTTCCCCGAGGAAGCGTGCTGGGTCCCACTCTATTCATTATTTATATATATATATGGATTATGCAGCATGAACCTCCAAGCTAAGATGTTCAGAAATGCTGATGACACCGCCATAGTTTTTCATGGGAAAACTTGGGATGAAGTACAATGCGCAGTTGAAGGCGGAGTAAAGGCCGTTACGAACTGGCTACAACAATCTTTTGACGTTGAATATAGAAAAAACCAAGGCAATCAACTTTGCTATTTCCGAAAGTTCTTCTCCTAAGAGAGTATCTTGCTTACGGTTGCTCTCCTGTATTAGTTCCGACCAGTGTTCTTGCCCTTACATCAAACAGACTGACTTTATTAAATATCTAGGAGTTATTTTAGATAACAGATTAACATTCTCCGCATACCTGACCGCTTTAAAGGGCAGGATTAGAATGTAGCGGTTACCATGTTTAGTTTAGTAATTGATATCCAATGTTATTTAGAATTACTTATATTGTAAACACTACACATTTCATAACCTCTTACATAATATTTTCTCGTTTGACATTTCAACCTATCACATTCATACTTCATTCACATAGACAACAAACGAGGAATAATATCATTATCTATGGCTTAACATGACTAACAAAAATATATTTACAACTATTACTTATTTGCTATATTTACAACACACATAATATCTACAAACATATTTAACAAATCTAACAATTATATTTACACTCCACATCTATTAATTAAAATGTAAATGTTAATATGTGGGAGAAACGGAGCGTGCGTTCAGACAGTGAATTGAAACACACATGATTTGCAAAAAATCATTCCAAGGGTTCAGCGACCTCAGCTGACCTCAGTGCACGATCTCATCTGGATTCGAACGCACGGCTCGCTAAACTCCGAAATCTAGACTTCCTCAAAGCCCTAGATCTCTCTTCGTTACCTTTTGTCGTTTGTGTGATATCTGTTTCTTCTGTACATCTTGTCCTTAGTCGTTTTCATTGTGTCGTACCTTTATATGTTAAGGAAGTGCCGAGGTAGGCAGTAATACAAGCGTATACGTCCAAAGTAGTTTTTATTGTGCCTATTCCCGTAACACTTCAAGAACAATGCTGTGTATATTTAAGCAACTAGGCAAGATTGCTGATGAGTCTGTCCTGAAGATGATTTACTTTTCACTCTGACAATCCATTCTTAATTACTGCATAGTAGCGTGGGACGGTGCGGGCAAGATCTCACTAATTAAAGTAGAACAAGCTCAGCGTGCTCTATTAAAAGTTGCCTATGGACGACCTTACGTTTGACGCATACATCATACGTTGTAGTTAAAACTTGAGGGTATGGATTAATTTTATAAAGAAAACGTTAATGGATACTCTCAAAATATAACATCTACGGATTAAACAAGCTTAAAGATAAAGTTACTCGGACGATAGTAGATAAAAAATTTATCGCAATACATGGGCTTGCTGGCTAGTTCGTCAAACTATGAGTTTGATGACGTTCGGTGATGCGATGAGTTTGATGACGTTAGGTGATGCGATGGTTTAAATCCAAGTCGAAACAATGAACTCTTTTTGAAGTATTTTTTAGTAACGAGTTCCATGTTGTAGCAGACCAGCAGTGTAAAATTTTAAAACTTGAGGGGCTAGCACATACTGACGCTGTCTGTACCAAAACATTAAGAAATGAATATGGTGTTCTTCAGAAAGGTCAGGTGCGTAGTACTCGCAACCAGTGTGCGTGTATGACTAGATGTATGAACGTAACCGAGGCAAAAGGAGTATGTAAGGATCGTGGCTGGTGGCGTTCTGTAGTATCTGCCTACCCCCATGGGAAGAAGGCGTGAGTTTGTATGTCGTGTATCGTATAAGTATCGAGCCCTATCAGAATACCAGCACTGCGATACTTATTTTTAAATGTCGCAGCATCATTCCAAGATAGAAGACCTTTTGGCCTCGTATGTTCAAGACTTTCTACTTTTGTTTTCATTATACTTTGTTTATTATTTATTTTTTTATTTAGGTATGTTTAGTTAGTTGATATAGGAGCTCGTGGCTGAGTAATAACAGCCGCACGGGTACATCTATTCGGTTAAGCTAAGCTTGCTGGGGTTGGTCCGTGGATGAATGACCATCTTTACATACCGAAACTCCTCCGTGCCTCGGAAAGCACGTTAAGCCGTTAGTGCCGGCTGCCATTCGTGCCTCTTTGACAGTCGTAACGGGTCGTCAGAAGCCCGAAAGTCTGACAACCAGTCTTACCAAGGGGTATCGTATTACCCAGTTACTGGGTTGTGGAGGTCAGATAGACAGTCGCTCCATATAAAATACTGAAATTCAGCTGCATCCGGTTAGACTGGAAGACAACCCCAACATGGTTGGGAAAAGGTTGGGCACATTGATTGAGTTGATATAGGATAAGTTTAATTTGTGATCTCCTGTGCGAGACCCAATTAATACTTTTTCTTTGTTTTATTAGCTTTCTTTCTATATGTATTAAGAACATAAATTATCTAGTATACTGAACCTAGCTAGGCAGGTATTTTTGCATGGAATAAGTGCTGAAAGCATCCCTAGAATTATCTTCAAAGTAGGATATAACTTTGCGTCTTTACGTTTAGTGGTGCGAAAATGTTACAGAAATGAGAATGTAGGTGGAGTTCAATTGTTTCAGTACATTAGTTAGATACGAGAATAATCTGGAATCTAGTGTAGTTCTAGCGGGCGTTAATTGGCCTTGGCGAATAAAGTTTACTGCTTATGTTCGTGGATTTAGGTACGTTGAAATGAGGCAATAGGCTTGATTGAATTAAAATTGTTGGATAAATAGAATCATTTACTGAAGATATTAACAAGAAGAATTTTTAATGTCGGTGTCATCTATCTTTTCTTTATTCCTTTGCAATATGTGAAGTAACTTTCATATAATTATGTTCTAATTTTCCTACTTTTACCGCTATTCAGGTTCCCATACTACAATATAATAATTATTATTATAAATTCAAAGCAAACTCTGTCTGTCACCTTTTGACGCCTTAAAAGTTGAACCGATTTGGATGAAATTTGACATACGGATAGACCATGACCTGAGTTAGGACATTATGATACTTTTAATTCCGGCGGTACGATCCTGTGGGATAATTTCCGTTTCCCACACGGGCAAAGCTGCGGGGAGAAGCTAGTTATTTATAAATGTTTGTGAATAAAAATTAATATTCATTAATTTTATATAATCTAATATGTTTCTCTCTTTTCTTTCAAAGTTGTGTAAAATCAACTTAGCATGAATTTATAAATTTAATTAGTTAATAAATGCTTGATTTTTCAGTCGCTCCATGTAAAATACTGGTATTCAGCTGCATCCGGTTAGACTTGAAGCCGACCCCAACATAGTTGGGAAAAAGCTAGGCAGATAGATAATAAATGCTTGATTTTTATGCACTGTATACCTAAATTACATCGATCGATCATCCTTTGTCTTAGTAAATAACATGAACATTCTATTTTAGCTGTTCCAGAATTAACTGTCCCAATTCTAGGCTTTATTTAGGCAGCCGTCGCTGTCTGTTGTAGGTATACTTGTATCTGAAGACTATTTTCATTCCTTCTGACCACAATATAGGTAAATACTGGGAAATTAATTGTTAATCAAATGATGACAAACAACTTAACTTGTCCGTTTATTCAAATAACAACAGTCATCCTTAATAATATTTGTAAGAAATGGCTGCAACACGGTAAATTGACGTTGTGGTCAGTTTTACAAACAATTAATTTTCCTAACCGTATCTACCCATACGAATTCGTGCCAGACAGATAATGGTAGGAATATATTAGTTTCGACTGCACACAGACAGTGTAAAAGAGGTTCATTGCATGTTAAGGAGCTCTTTCTTGAATTTAACATTGTACAGCTCGATTTACGATGGCGAGCGTAATTACTTTTAGCGTTTAATTCACCATAATTATTAGAACCTATTTGCAATTAATGCAGGTATTTAAAATCAAAACAGTAAAGTTATGTTTCTAAGGATTAAATACTTAGGTAATAAATAAATAGCTTCTATGTAATAATGTCTCAACATAAGCTTCTGTTGCAAATTAATGATCTTCACTCATCCATTTTTAACCGACTTCCAAAAAGGAGGAGGTTATATGTTCGTCGCGTATGTTTGTTTTTCTTTTTGTTGTTTTTTTTTATGTATGTCCACCGATTTCTCCGTCATTTGTGGACTGATTTAAAAAAATCTTTTTTTGTTTGAAAGGGTATGCTCTCAAGTTGGTCCCATATAAATTTTATTAACTTTGCTTGAATAGTTTTCGAGTTAGCTGCAATAATACGTATTTTTTTCCCACTTAGTATGTAGATGATATGATAAGTTCCTGTCACTGGTAGCGTAGTGGTATTCGAATGTATGTGGGGTGGGTACCACAACTAAAAAGTGAAAAATAAAAACTTAAAAAAAAAACAACCGACTTAAAAAAAAAACACTACAAAGTGAGAAATAACTTTCGTTTCGGAAGTCGGTGGCAAAAAACGAAAACACAAAACTAAAGACACCGACTTCCGAAATTAAAGTTATTTTTCACTTTGTAGTGTTTTTTTTTTTGGAGGTCGGTTGTTTTTTTTTGTAAAAAGTTTTTATTTCAATATTTGTGCTCCTATTTATTTCTTAGAAGCTGCTTTACAGCGGTAAAACTGAGCTGTCGTGCGAATATGATATGAAATTACGTTACGCTCCGTGGTCGTCCTCGTCTTGTAACATATTCCCGCGTCATATTATGTGCCTATTCTTCTACACTGCAGGCGTTCTCGCAATATCACGTGCATTGTTATGCTCTCCTAGTACTACTATAGCGTATGCCGTGTCTGCTAAGTCACGGTTAATTAGTTCTTACTCACGTTATAATGTGCAGTTAGTGTTAACGTGTGGGCGCAATGCATTATAGTTATTTACAACACTTTATCTACACCCATGATATGAATTCTCTATAAAAGTTTCTGAAACCATTGGGTGTTTGTAATTCAAGATCAAGAATAAAGAAATTCCCACGAAATTCAGTACAACTGCACGTATGTACGTCGCCTGCAGTAGCACATCACACACACATGCATGCAGCGGGTGCTGCTGTCCCCCGCTTGAACGTTGAAACGAGTTGCGTAATGAAATTTAGTACAACATTGTAACACTCATTGGGATGAGGTAATGGTTACTATGACACTGGCTGTTATAATGTTGCCAATAAGCTAACTGTTTCAGAAACTTTTATAGGGGTTTTATAGCATGGGTGTAGATAAAATGTTTTACTATGCAGGTTGCTTTACAATTTATGTTTAAAAAGACTGAAATTGTATCAAGATTTTATAATTACAGTCTTGAGTCAAGCCTCAGTAAAGGTATAGTGCATTACTGTCGCTGCTTGCAACTGGGGCATTGATGGACAATCGTGAAAATGTGGGCCGAGGCGAAGCCGATGCACACATATGAGAGTCCATTAATGGCTGTTTGCGGCCAATGCTTGTATAGTACTTTTCTCAAATAATGCGCGGAAATTCAAACTAAGTAAATTAATTATACAATGACGAACAAAGACAATTTTACACGCGCCAATATATTCATGTGATTGTGTTTCTTTTTTATTTTAAACAGCTCTATTTGATAAGCCAGTTCGAAATTTAAATAAAATGTTTGATAAGTAACCTCCTTGGTTGTCATGGGTCTAAGTAAAAAGTTCGTTCCATTTTTAAATAACACGACATATAAGAAGTTTTCATAGTAATTTATTTGGCCGCTAACCACAACAATAATGGATTTTCATAGTAACATTGCCGGCAACACTCGTTTGTTTTTGACCACTACATCAATTTCGATTTATCTCGAAGAAGGTTGTCAAAATTATATTCGAATTTCCAAGCATGTTTGAGGAAAAACAATTACTATGTAGGTCGCTTTACAAATTATGTTTAAAAAAGTTTGTGAAATTATATCAAGATTTTATAAAAACAATCGTGAGTCAAGTCTCAGTAAAGATAAATAAATGATTCTGACTTTTGAAGAGATCCGCATTAAGGAGTTAGTATTTTATCAGCTTTAATTTACTTAAGTATTTTTAGACGTTGAAGAGATTTTCACTTGTACCAATCTTAAGAACAAATTAGATAAAAGTAAGTAGACAAATTAGACATGAAACTAGCCAATTTTTTATGTTCTTAAATTCACTGAAGTACTTTAAGTACTTACTTTACAATCTTCTTTAGCGTTTCCCCAAATGAAGTTTGAAATCGTTTTATTGAAATCAAGCGTCTGTAATAAGAGAGTTTTAATCGTTTGATGCTACACACTGATTCGGAAATTGATTTTAATGAATCAATGGAGAGAACTTCAATGTTTTCTTTGAAAAAACTTTATTTGTCGAATTAGGTTAAGGGCGCCAGCAGGTTTGAGACGATAAATTTTCACTGCTTGTCTTGTAGTATATTATGGGTACGCCTTAGTCAATGAAGTCTATAATACAATTCTTCTTTTTCTTTTCGTGTCGATGGTACTCTTCTTCGTTGTATTTTAAGCTATTGCATAGCTTATATCGCGGGCTTTGAGCGCGGCGACCGAATCAAGAAATTCCGTAACGTAACGAAAATAAAACCTAACACCCCCCACTCTGCCTACCATGTAATGACGGTTCAACATCACGTTTCCCATGATAACATCACGTTGTCATGGGAAACATGATGTTGTCATGGGAACGTAATTTTTGTTTTATGTCATCACGTCATCATCCCAAGTGTAGCGTTGATAAATAGGAAGTATGGAGGTTACAAATGCTATGCAATAGCTTTACCGCGGCAGTCCCCGAGTGCCACACGTTTTTTTTTAAATTATTTTATATTACATGAGCCCAGTAACTGGCCACGTTGATTGCGGCATCAGTGGCATTCTTTAGGTCATCAGAGTTGCAAGTGAACGGGCACTTAGGACACTCCAGCAAGTGGGGCATGGTCTGATCAGAAGCACCGCACTCTCACTGGCTGTTGGATATAATACAATTGACTTGTAAGTTTATTGCCACATTGCTCGCAAGGGTACCAATAACATGGAACGTCTAATGGTGACTGGAAAAATAAAGGGCAAAAGACCTAGAGGCCGAAGCCCAAAAAGGTGGTCAGATCAAATATCCGAGCATTTGACGATATCTATCAGCGCCACACTCCACCAGGCCACTGATCGTAACAGATGGAAAAAGACCGTTGACAATTTGATACGGAGTCACGATTCTCAGCAGTAAAAGAGCGAGTGAAAAGAAAGAAGTGAGTTTATAGTAATATCAGATAGGCATTCAGTTTAGCTTTTTCATAATATCAATACAGTTATGTTTGATGAAAATGGGCAATTCTACAGTCATTTTAAATATATGCAGTTAGTATTTAATGAGCTCTAATGCATGTCGTATTATTTTTGAAAACTTAATCCCGTTCATTGACTATGTTACACCTACTCCTATAGAGCAGTGATAGCCCAGTGGTGTGACCGTCAGACTGCCAAGTCATAGGTCTCGAGTTCGAACCTAAGGCACGCAACTCTGTCTTTCCGGATTCATGTGCGTTATCATCATCTGCCTAGCCTTTTCCGAACTATGTTGGGGTCGGCTTCCAGTCTAACCGGATGCAGCTGAATACCAGTATTTTACATGGAGCGACTGCCTATCTGACCTCTACAACCTAGTTACTAGGTAACACAATACCCCTTAGTAAGACTGGTTTTCAGACTTTTTGGGCTTCTAACTACCCGTAACGACTGTCAAAGATCTACAAATGACAGCCGGGACCAACGGCTTAACGTGCTTTCCGAGGCACGGAGGAGTCTTGGTATGTAAAGATGGTCACCCATCCACAGACCAACCGCGGCAAGCGTAGCTTAACCTGATCGATCGACTAGCTTCAAAAACGGTGAAGGAAAACGTCCTGCGGAAACCGGCATAAAAGAGATTTCTTGACGGCATGTGAAGCCTAGTCAGAGGCCCATGGGCTGCTTTAAATCTCTGACACCAGGTTAGTCACTAACCTCACGAAAACAAGAAGACCTACTTACTCCTATCATTAATTTAATTAATACATTACGTTCTGCTATTCAACACCGGTTCTGATACCAAACTGTAATTACCCTACTTCTGAACAAAAGCCTCTTCCCGTACCTACAGACAATTAAAGAGCATTGATCACAACTCTTGTTTATTGCGTGTTAGGGAGCTTAACGATCAATTATAATCTTACAAAGTACAAAGGTAAATAATTATCCTTTTGCCTATTATTTCATAATCTTCAATTTGAATGAGTCCAATTTGTTTGCAGCATGTATTTTCTTCCCAAGGTACATTTCGTTCAGCCGTTGTCTCAGTATGCATCCCCAGTTTTAGTTATTATAGTCTTTCATATATACTCAGAAAATAAATAATATATAAGGGTAAGCTGCATAAGGGTATGCTGAGATGGTTTGGGCATGTTGAGAGGATGAATGAAAGGCGACTAACAAAATGTATTTACAAGGCTGATGTAAAGGGAAAGCTCGGTCGAGGACGCCCTAGGAGGACATATACTGACCTTGTTGATGATGTTCTTCAGAAAGGCCTGGTGCGTAGTACTCGCAACCAGCGTGCGTGTATGACCAGATGTATGAACGTAAACGAGGCAAAAGGAGTATATAAGGATCGTAGCAGATGGCGTTCTGTAGTTTCTGCCTACCCCCATGGGAAGAAGGCGTGAGTTTATGTGTGCATAATACAATAAAAACCCCTCCTTGTAGCTAAGTGCATTCGTAAATCTACACAGCCTTGGCTAACACCGGTATTCTTGCAAAATAACAAAGAAGGTTTAAGGTAAAAAGTTCTGTTATGTAGTGTTATTTTTCCACCATCTTGCAAGATAATGTATTTCCCGGCATTATGCGATAATATATAAAACTGAAGAGCTGTTTGCCTGCGCTACGTATCTAGGACGTTGTTTGAACGACTGGCAACATAATATCATAATTCGGGTTGGACAAACCGATTATTTCACGCGATGGCCCGTTTATCGTAGGTAATGTGATTTAAACGAATTTAAAACGAAAACATTTGGGTCGTTAAATCTGTTTTAATAACTTTTGATGCATTATTTTAATCGGTGTATTTTGGCACACTTTAAATAATACGCCAGTAATATTAAAATAATCGTATCGAATATCAAAGTATCGTATTGTGAAACCACAATAATGAACTTTGTTTTTAATCCGTATTTCAGTCATTTCATTTTCAACGGCAGATTTTTGTACTATGAATACAATAGTAGGTATAAACTCTTTAGTGAGTTTTGTATTGAATAAGTCTCAACCAGCTATTTAATTCACAGTGATAAAGTGTAAAGACAATAGGTACAAAAATATATTCCGTTCAGTCCGTCTTGTAGATTATTAAAAAATATTGAACATGATTTTTTCCTTTTTTGACGTAATCAAAAGATTACGGCGATACATTGAGTTAAAATGTGGCATGACGGCACGCCTTGCTAGATTTAACATGACGTTGTGACGTAGCGAGCCCCCCACTCTCCAACTTTAATGCGTGTTTTCTAAGCTATTTTTGATTAATATGATAAAGCAAAAAAGTAAGTGCCTAATAATTTTATTTATCTGAAAGACGGACTAAATAGAATACATTTTTTTTACCTAGGCAACTACCGTATTGGACATCCCACGTCTGGGCAACATCATCAATTTAAGTTACACTACTTTTGCAACGATTAACAATAATACCCTGAAAATTGACCATAATAGTAGTTTATGAAACTGTTGCATAATAAGGGGTATTAAAACATGAGTGAGTGTTTTAATAGTATCACACGAATGTTTTAATACCTAGTTATGTGCAGTTTCATACACTACTTTATCTACTCTCAAACATTGGGATTGAAACAAATACTAAATTAAAGATCAAAGTTAAAGATCAAGAATAAATTTAAAAATCCCACAAAATTCAGTAAGTACTACAAAACAAACAAATGTCGCCTGCACCAGCACATCACCGCACATGCGCTACAGCGGGTGCTGCTGTTCCCCGCTAAAAGTTGATGGAAACTCTTTGGTGATATTAACTTCTTGGATTAGCGCTGTATAATAACAGAAAAAAAAAATTGTTTTATGGTATTATTTTGTTAGAGAAAAAGTGTTATAATATGATTCTATTTTTAAATTTCGGTATTCTGTTTATAAAGTATGTCAATATAAACTCGTTTTGAAGTTCATAATTCGAATATTACGCTATGAGAGTAGATAAAATTATATAAAGAACAACCCGATTGTCTGTTCCTGGAATAAAAAGAATTTAATGAACGTTTCAGTCAAATTTAATTAAAATTGCTGTCAACAATATAAAGTGTTGCGTGTTTTATTTGTGCCTACAAGGAATTGCAAATAATATTAGTGAGTACGAATTTATATTCACGCTAAAGGTGAATAACCGGCGCACCTATATAATGTGTTTTGTTTGGGTATAGGGTTTAATAATAAATAGACCAACTTTCATTATTAAGCAAAGTTCCGCGAATACAATGGAATAGTCATGTATTTATGACCATTATAGGGACAAAAATCGTTCGTCCAATAATTAAGATATTGGGAGGGAATTTCCGTCCTTGTAATGGTATTTACCGTATTAATATAGTGGAGTTATTTATAAATATGTATGGCCGTTATTCTTATTCACATAAGAGCTCGTTTGTTTACGTATTGTATTTTTTATCATAAGCAAAACAGCACATACAACGGAATTAATTGATAGCATACTTATCATTACGTACTGGAAGACGTAGCGTTGGAAGGCCTCCCACAAGATAGACCGATGACCTTGTGAAGGCCGCAGGAATTCGCTGGATGCGGAAAGCACAGAATCGGTCGAAGTGGCGGTGCTTGGGGGAGGCCTATGTCCAGCAGTGGACGTCTTTTGGCTGAAATGATGATGATGATGATACTTATCATCACGCCTTGTTTCTCCGAAGGGTTAGGTCAGAGGTGTATTTGTAGTACATCTCACTTCGCCATTTTGGTTTACGTCCCATGTAATAGGGAGCGAAACTATTGCCATCAACCGGGTACAAATCCAGACTTCGGGCTGCTACAGAGAAATTCTAGATAGAAGAACAAACAATTGATAAAATTATCGAAATAATAATAATAGTTTGGTTATAATACGGTCAATTCATGTAGTAAAACTTCGCAGAATCTACTATATACTATCCTATCGACGTTTATAACATCAATAAATTCAAAAAATAAAGCAGCAGGTACTACACTTTTCCAACGTAATGAACACCACATTAATTTAATATAGCTGGAGGTAATACCGCCCTACCTATTCATTTGATATAGGTAACTTTAAGAAAAATTTTAAGTATCTGGAAACCTCTTTTCCCGCGCAGAAAATAGAAATAAGGAAAACGATAACAGATATTATCTGTGTGAATAATGGTGGGAACGTGCTTACCCAATCCAATATGTCGCATATTAACGCTTCGGTTGGTAAACACACAACAATAAAAATAAAGACAGACGAAATAAGACAATACAAAAACCGTTGACATATTTATGTCGTAGGGATATTGTTAAATCACGAAACTTTTTCAACCGCCTCCATTTCTCACAATTTAACGGGCTCTTTTCAGTGACATTATAATTCCACTGCACGCACACAGTGATATTGCAAGACAGTAATATTTTGACAATTTCACTGTATGTGCAAGCCTGTTAAATTGTGAGACGGTCAATGATTGGTCCGTTCCCAATATCCTTACTGGCCATCCTTACTATCATAAAATTAATAAACTTCTACAAGTTATTGCGCAGATCTTAAAGGCGGATGAAGAAAATAGAAAGATAGATAGAATATTCTTTATTATGTACACCATAAAAATGACAGACATTAATTTTAGAAATTTTACATTAGGTGACACAATGGGCGGTCTTATCGCTAAAAGCGATCTTTTAACAGACAACCTTTGGATGGATTGGCCAATCAAAATGCTCCCACTACAAACTTGACTCATAATATACCTAGGGTTATTATAAAATCACTAAAGTGTTCCCGTGGAATTATAATAACACTAAAAAGTCCGTTAAATTGTGAGAACTGGAGGTGGTTGACAAAGTTTCATGCAATTATAATTACACTAGTGGAATTATAATATTACTGGTTTGACAATATCCCTGCGACATATACACATAACATAAACAATTAAACATTGCTTAGATGTTAACGAGAATTATTTTTAAAAAAAACGTGTGGCACTCGGGCAGCATTTGTAACCTCCATGACAACATCACGTTTCCCATGACAACATCACGTTGTCATGGTAGTTCCCATGACAACGTGATGTTGTCATGGGAACCGTCATTACATGGTAGGCGAAGCGAGGGGTGTTAGGTTTTATTTTCGTTACGTTACGGAATTTCTTGATTCGGTCGCCGCGCTCAAAGCCCGCGATAAAAGCTATGCAATAGCTTAAAAACAAAACACAAACAAATAATTTGAATAAAGCATAAGTAGGTACCTAATCATAGTTGTAGACAGAAAAAGAAAATACGTTTATTTGCGGTAAAACATGACGCAAAGAAAAACACGAACACATAAAATAACAAGTGGGGCCATCGCTCAGCATAATGCTATGACCCTATGCGAGACAGAGGCACAGTGCTGGTAAAATTCGTAAATTCGCTTCGTAAGCTCATACTCGCATTCTCAGTCCAAGAGCTTGAGGCGCTGAATGCTGAAACACAGGCTATAAACCTAGTTCGGCAGCAGATGCTAATAATTGGACACAATTGTTACTAAATTAATTTAAGCATAATAATTTTAAGTAGCTAAAACAAATTGTGTTACTACATGTTTACTATTTCTGGTCTAATAAATAAATAAAATGATAAAAGAACCTATAACAGTACGTAAATAAATAATAGTGATAACAAAACAAAGTAGAAATGTTATAGGTACACATTTCTACTCTCTGATTTGTTATCACAACAAATACAAAAACAGACACTTGACGACAGAGAGAATAGGCCAACGTCGTGCTAGAATACTAAAAGATACAAGCAAATACCTAAAGATAATAAAACTAGGTGTCACCTTATTAAGCTGTCTGTCTTTAGATGTACTGTGTACAGAAGTTCGCAATTTCACGCATGATCCGTGCCATTTCTGGAACAAACCGATCCTGACATAAGATGAATTGGGACAGTAATTTATTGAGATAGAGGACTTGTAGGTGATATATCATTTCCAAGGTTTTACTTCTTATCTAACTTGACATTGATGTCCTGGGAAATCTATAGGAGGTTGCTTAAAAAAACATGAATGCTGCGAATTTTTTTATTTTTTTATCATACTATCATTATTTTTTCATTTTTGTTTATCAATTTTTCACTAAAGTCTATGAAATGGTGAAATACGAAAAAAAAACCTCACACATTTACACATATTTTCTCTGAATAGGTACTACATTTTTGTAGAATATTATGTAGATACTAGCTTTTGTCCGCGGCTTCGCCCGCGTGGATGTCGGATATCGTCCCACGGGAACGTACGACCAGGATAAAAGTATACTATAAGAAATAAGGAATTATGTCTCACAGCGTTTTTGTAAAATCATCCCCCAAGGGGGTTACATAGGGTTAACATCGGCATCGAGTTGACGATGAAGTATCAGGGGTTAAATATGGGATGATTTTAAAATTTACATATTTTTTATACTTTAATAAATTAAAAGAGATTTAAGAGGTGGGAAATACCGTCACAGTCTCCGGACTGTTATCCGTTATCTCAAAATCCGTCTTGAGATAACATTTAGTCTTTATTTAATTAAAATCGGTCTACTGGGTCAAAAGTTATTACAATTTATTATCTGTCTATCTGTTATCTTTTCACTTCTTAAAGGCTGAACGGATTTGGATAAAAGGCATAAAGGATAGGCCATGATTTGGGTTAGGACACGATGTCATCTAACTCCTTGCCAAATTTTGCCGAAATCCGTTTAGTGGTTTAGGCGTAAAAAGGTAACATACAGACAGACAGAGTTAGTTTCGAATTTATAATATTAAGTATGGATCATTAAGTATGGATGAGAAACGAAAGGTACCCTTGTATGGTAGAACAGAAAAAAAAAAACTTTAAATTATTTTATTGGGATTTCTGAAGGCCAATTCTCGTGCTTAAAAAACGTTGTCGTGCTTAAAAAACAAATGCAATACGCAATTACAACTCGGTGACAATCAGTGTCAGAAAGATGTCAAAAATATGGGTTTGCCTCAATAATTCGAAGTTTTTTGGAAGCATTGAGATTAGTATGCGAATGTTCTCACAAATGCGGGGATTGATACTCTGATTACCACTTGCATTTTCTAACTAAACCTAAACTTGTTAACGTTACTTACATCCTATGATCATCTCTAGACACAACAATACCTATGACTACTAGCATTATATCAAACTCACAACACACACTACACAATTTACATGCCAATTTTGACACTAGCTCCTGTCCTACAATGACATACTACTAATACGCCGCCGTGTCCTAACTCTGACAAATTAGTCACGCCATTCGACCCGTAGTAACATGACGAACAATCCCTGCATACACCCGAAGATTGATTGCCCCTGAAACGGAAAAGAGGATGCTAGATGGAGAAAAATGGAACATCATCTATTCATATCTGAGAAAGGAGAGGTAAATGATCGTGATGATACCGTTCTGAGTAAAAATGTGGAAGATAATGGAAGTATAGGAGGGGTGCAGCTCCACGCTTACGTTGTTATAATTTGGCCATTTCATGATAAAAGTGGGTAAGATAAAAGTTATATTATTATCACACTAAATCACACAATACTATGCAATTTATTGTTCAATTATAATAATTAAGAACTGACAGTTCTTATACTTTAGATTTTAGTAATATCGAAAAATAATAGGAAAAGAAATAAGCAACGGAAACGTAGAAACAACAAAACAAAAGAAATCCCATACGTCACTGTCACGTCATGTTTATATCCAACATTTTGAATAAAGAATGTCAGCCATTGTCAACCAACATCGTAGTAAATAGGTAAGGTTCTAGTGTTACGTTATTATGACATTATTTATAACTAAAAAAAACAACCGACTTAAAAAAAAACACTACAAAGTGAAAAATAACTTTAATTTCGGAAGTCGGTGTCTTTGGTTTTGAATTTTCGTTCTTTGTCACCGACTTCCGAAATTAAAGTTATTTTTCACTTTGTAGTGTTTTTTTTTAAGTCGGTTGTTTTTTTTTTGTAAAAAGTTTTTATTTTTCACTTTTTAGTTGTGATACCTACCCCACACAAATTCGAATACCACTACCTGCAATGTAAATAACAGTGACAGGAAGTTATCATAATATCATCCACATACTAAGTGAGGTAAAAATACGTATTATTGAAGCTAACTCAAAAACTACCCAAGCAAAGTTAATAAAATTTATATGGGACCACCTCTGAAGTATGATCTACCAAACAAAAAAGAATCATCAAAATCAATTCATAATTGACGGAGTAATCGCGTAACAAACATACGAAAAAAAAAAAAAACATACAGTCGAATTGAGAACCTCCTTCTTTTGGAAGTCGGTTAAAAACTAGGGCAAAATGCGCTTGCAAGATTTCATTACCCACGAGTGAACGGACAGATGATCTCATTTATTTTATGTTTTCTGCATAGGTTTAGCTAGAGCTTGTTTTAAAGAATAATCAGGAGCATGGGCAACCATTTTGTCTGGTTCTGACAAAAATCGAATACCATCACCATTCCGATTGCCAATGAATATTACTTTCAGTACATTGTAACAGCTCCTGATATTAATGTAAAGAGTAAAAGTTCCAGTGTTAATCTGGAGTTGTAAAAGTGCACCAAGTTATAATGGGTGTCAGACATTAATTACAGCAAGCACACGCTCTGGAAACTTTTAATTCATTTTACATCTTAATGGGGAAAATAACTGATCTAATCTGTTAAAACAAAGTTTTTATTGCACTAGTTTGTTATCAGCACGTACAAAGTATGTTGGGTTAAGCTAAGCTTTTACTTTTTTCGTTTTTATCAGTGCAGAATTACCAACCGCTGAGAGCTCCTTTGATATTTATTCACCGCTCTGTTTATCCACGTTTTTTTTGCTCTTTGATAAATCCGTTGTTTTAATATTTTTGAAGAGCCTATATTCCAAGCGCAATCTAGCATGTAAATACTCGGTGAGCTTAAGAGCGTTTATTCTGAAAGTGGGCAACGTCGCAAATAGATATCAAATATTTCGCTGTTTTGATTAATTTGGCAACAGTACTGTATGGAAATAAGAAATGTGGCTAACTAGCGAACTAATTATAATGAATTGTAATTATAACACTGAATTTGATTATATAACCGTTTTAGGTGTAAAAAAGGCATTTGGAATTATTATTGCATTTCATAATCAATATTCTAGTTGTTTAGTTAGTCACATATCTTAATTCTATACAGTAATGTTGCCAAATTAATCAAAACAGGTAAATATTTGCCAGCTAGTTACAACGTTGCCAACTTTTGGGATAAACCCATTTAATTCTTTTTTTAAAGTTTTGGAATTATTTCTGATTGACGATGTTTTGGCATTGATTTCGTGTAGTATTCAATTATTTTAGTGTGAGACTCTATCTTCTTTTCAGTCAGCATTATTCGGATTCACCGTCTTACTACATTTTATTTGTGACCTTTATTGTTGTGGGTAGGCTATCTGTCTTGAGACAGAGAAGTGGATGGTTAGTCAGAGTCCCACTTAAGTGGAGAAAAATAAATCATTTAAATACTCGTATACCGGCGGTGCGCGACAGTCTTTTGTTTTCTTTCTATTTTCATTTAATTTTTTAGGGTTCCGTAGTAAACAAGGAACCCTTATAGTTTCGTCATGTCCGTCTGTCTGTCTGTCTGTCTGTCCGCGGTCTAGCTCCAAGACCCTTAGTACTAGAAAGTTGTTATTTGGTATAGGTATACATATTAATTACGCCGACAAAGTGGTAAAACAATATTATGAAACACATTTTTTTTAGGGTACCTCTCATACACGTAAAGTGGTAATGTTTATTTTTTTATTTTTTTACCCCATGGTGAGGGGTATCATTGGAAAGGTCCTTCAAAAATATTGTGAGTTTATGGAAACCATTTTTGGATTCAGGGATTCGTTTGTGAAATATTAAGCTTTAAAGTGCTAATTTTTGTTAGAGTCAAGTGTATCCCCCCCTGCCGGCTAAATGGTTGGTTTTGGGTGTGTGAAAAAAATCACAACAGTAGCTGATATAACGAAATTAAAAGAAAAACTATCACAGATAAGTAGGCTTTACAAGTTAATGAGTAATAATTGACCAACTTAACTTTGCAGTTGCAAAAACATATTTTCCCATACATTTCGTATGGGAGAACATATTTTTCAATTACAAAGTTAAGTTTGTTTTTTGGATAAATTCATCCTAACTACGGAACCCTTCATTGTGCGTGGTCCGACACGCACTTGGCCGGTTTTTTTTATATGAAAGGGCATTGACATCAATTTTATCCTAAATATACTTTAAACAATTTCACAAATTAAGGTCTTTATTTAATTACAGACAGATTAATCAATTTAGACCTCAAACAGTCCTTTTTGAACCCTAAAAGGATTTATACTAATAACGGCAGTCCCGGATAATAAACATATGTAGATGCCAGGGTCCTGAGTCCTGAATGTTTAATTAAAATAATCAACGCCGACCCGTTCCTATGTAGAAACCGCAGTAGGTTTACCAAAAGATCCAATTTAACGGTTGATCCACATTTCACCCACATATTTTGATCCCAGTGAACGGAAGTAGGTATGATCTTTTTGCTGAGTAAAAGATTAAAAGAGAATATTTATTTTTAATCGGTATTGTAGATTTAACTGAAAGGTGGGATGTGAAGTATGTTTGTACCAGGAAAGTAGTGGTTTCTTTGTTTATTTATTATTCAATTCAACTAGCTTTTGCCCGTGGCTCGTGGATGTCGGAAAATATTCCACGGGAACGTACTACCGGAATAAAAAGTATCATAGATGTCTTAACCGGTCATTGGTGCCGATTTCCTTGTTCACAAACTTAATTGAATTTAAGTTCAGTGCATCTTTTTCTTTCTATTTCATTAAGAAAAGGACAGAAAATAAATTTTAGTTTAGTCCTGTCAAATTAATCAGCGCCTGTCAATACTCCATACAAGTTTAGACGTGTTTAAAAACTTGTCTACTAAAATTACGTCAATTTACGTCAAGCGCTGATTAATTTAACAGGACTAAACTAAAATTTATCTTCTGTCCTTTTCTTAATGAAATAGAAAGAAAAAGATACACTGAACTTAAATTTAGTTTAGTTTGTGAACAAGGGAATCGGCACCATTGTCTATCCGTACGCCAAATTTCTGTTTTTAATCAAGATTATAAACTATATGTGTGTCAAATTTCATCCAAATCTGTTTAGCTGTTTTAATCTGGAACATACATCCAGACAAACGGACAAAAATTCTAAAAACTATATTTTCGGCATCTAACTCGTTCCCACACCTCGTAGCAATTACTTTTTTCCTTGTTACCTATTTTAATATATATATTCGATAGGTAGGGATATAAATACACCTCTAGTGCATGTTTTTATGATTATTTACTTACCGATATACCTACATTATGAGAGTTTTATTTGTTTAAATAATTTCACCTAGGTATTACACCACAACATACCGATAATTAAGATTTAGTTTTGATCATGTGGTTGTGTTTTCACGCCTCATTCACGCGTCATTATTAGATTGAATAAAATTGTACTTGTTTATTGAGAAAATGTGTAACAATATCATAGTTATGTTACAATATTGAAAAAAGAGTTTAAAAAATATTATGTATTTTCCTGTCAAGATACCTGTTTTTTAATGTGCATCTATATAATTATATTCTGAGGGGTCCGTGGCAGAGTAACAGCCGCACAGTTCGATCTATCGAGGTTAAGCTACGCTTGTCGCGGTCGGTCGGTGGATGGATGACCATGCCTTTCTTCCTTACATGTCCTCCGTGCCTCGGAAAGCACGTTAAGCCGTTGGTCCGGGCTGTCATTCTTCATAGATCTTTGAGTCGTTACGGGTAGTCAGAAGCTTGATTATCTGACAACCAGTCTTACCAAGGGGTATCGTGTTGCCCAGTTACTGGGTTGTGGAGGTCAGATAGGCAGTCGCTCCATGTAAAACACTGGTATTCAGCTGCAGTCGGTGAGACTGGAGGCCAAGCCGACCCCAATGTAGTTGGAAAAAGGCAAGGAAGTGGAGTTTTATAAATGAAACCCTATTTCCCTTGATCACGGCATCACGCGCGAACGGCTGAACGGATTTAAATGAAATTTGGCACATGTGTAGACCATGACCTGGAAAAGGACATGAAATAATTTTTATCCTGATATGTGTACGGATTCGAGACTTATGCAGGTGAAACCGCGGGGCGCAGCTAGTTATTTTACGATTGATATCGATCTCTAAAAGTTATTCAGTACTAAAATAAATGGGTCGAAGGTAAACCTTACAGTCTCAATACACGTATACACGTCTGATTGAGTTCGAAGCCCGATCAACAGCGGATTGAGTTTAAATTAACTATCAAAACTATCGAATATTGGTGTCCATTCAACCAAGTACTGGGGCGTTACTCGGTGGAAGAATAATATTACTTTCACATAGTTACGTTCACACTTATTTTTAGTTAGTTAGTTAGTTCAGATTTATGTCTCTATGTTCACATCTTTGGGTTCTAAAATCTAGGTATACCTTTTTTAACCCCCGACGCAAAAAGAGGGTTGTAATAAGTTTAACCGCTATGAGTCTCTTAGTCTGTCTGTGCCATCATAGCTTTTAAATGGGTGAACCGATTTGAATGCGGTTTTTTTTATTTGAAAGCAGGTTTTCTAGCAATGGTTCTTAGACATGTTCAAAAATCGGTTCAGCCGTTTCAAGATTAACAGCTCTTTTCTAGTTGATGAATGGATGTGAGTATCTTCCACAGTGTGATCAATTTGAAATTTGGTATTCTGTTACTTCAATGGTATTAGATAAACATAGTAACTTTGAACTGATGCTGCAGCATCACCTGGAATTTGCAGGATACCCAACTCCCTTACCAACTTAAAGCACAGGTATCATATTTGGGCTCATTGGAATGGTCTCAATGAATAGGTTATAGACAAATGCTGAACAGGGTCTGGTAATGGTTAGAAAAGAGAAATGAGGGAAATGTTTGTGTCGGGGCTTTCTTAAATTTTAACTGTTAAAATTGTACTTGTCATTCTAAACCATCTTGTTTTCAATCAGGACTTTTCTTTATACAAGTGGAGAAGTTTAATAAAGTTACTTATATATTTATATACTCAACAAACTAACCACAGTTCCTTACAGCTGTAAAAATAATGTTATTGTTTTAAATGATATTGTATACTATACAAAAAAAAAAACTGGCACTCCGGGAGTGCCAACAGAAGTGAAAACTTAAACAATTTAAAAAAATACTTACTAAAAAAATACTAACCTTTAAAGTAAAAATACTTGCATAGGACATTGATTCGTAACGTAATATAAATAAAGAGCACAATCACGTTTGCAAAAATGAGGTATCGGTAACGGTGTCGCGAGTTCAATTGTTTTTCCCATGTCAAAAATGCCCAACGCGCCTAAAGAAGTTTTCACTTCAAAAATATTTTAATTAGTCTGAAGGTTCTTTGACGGAAAGCCCAAGAAATGCTCTCATTAAATACTTATTCAAGAAACCACAAACAAAACTCTTTCCTCCTCAAACGCTTATCTTTCAAAATAAGGATTCCCACAGTTGGTTGTTTGGTGGGTGAAATGGTGATGTTGAAAACAAAAGAATGGCCTTCGACAAAGCCACATAGCGTTGCTAATAATGAAGATGGATAGATATGAGAATTAATATTTGCGTACTAGAAACTGGTTATGTATTCAGTGGAGTTACGCCGTCGTCACTAATGGGACTTGGCATGTTATCAACAATGATGAAATTTAGTTAGTAATATAATATTTGGTTAGTAATTGATTATCTTCGAGATAGTGGGAATTATAAAGGTCTTCTATTTACATCTATCTCATCATCTGCCTAGCCAAAAGGCTAACTCAACTATGTTGGGGTTGACTTCCAATCTAATCGGGTGCATCTGGATACCAGTATTTTTCATGGAGCGTCTGTCTAATATTCATGTAATATTAATAATATCTATATATCCTGTGGCTAAGTAATAACAACCGCACGGGTTTATCGATCAGGTTAAGCTACGCTTGCCGCGGGTGGGTCCGTGGATGGGTGACCATCTTTACATACCAAGATCCCCTCCGTGCCTCGGAAAGCACGTTAAGCCGTTGGTCCCGGCTGTCATTTGTAGATCTTTGACAGTCGTTACGGGTAGTTAGAAGCCCAAAAGTCTGACAACCAGTCTTACCCAGGGGTATCGTGTTACCTAGTAACTAGGTCGTGGAGGTCAGACAGGCAGTCGCTCCATGTAAAATACTGGTATTCAGTTGCATCCGGTTAGACTGGAAGCCGACACCAACATAGTTGGGAAAAGGCAAGGCAGAAGAAGATTAATATCTATATATCTATAATGATAACCAAATCCTAAGACTTCTAAATATTCTAACGAACTATACAAAAGTAGCAGCAGTAGTAGTAAGTAAAGTAAGTAATTAGTAACTATACTAAAAGTTTCACCAAAATTTCAGGTTATTGGTTTGTCCCCCGCCTGCAATACCAAAATCCTATAGATTATAATGCTTGTTTTTCTCTTTTCAGTTATGAGTTTTTGAAGTTGGGTTTTTGTTTTTTTAAACCTACCCCGGTTTAAAAAAAAACAACAACGGTATCAAATAAAAGTTGGTAATGAGTCAATTTCAAATATATATACATTTTTATATATTAATAAAACTAAAAGTTTGAAATAAAACAAATTATTTAAAAAAACAAAAACCCGACTTCAAAAACTCATAACGGAAAAGAGAAAAACAAGCATTATAATCTATAGGATCCCTTTTTCTTGTATTTGCGGATGCAATACATAAATATTATATAGCCTATGTCACTCCCACTATTAAGACGAACCTAACGACACCTCATATGTTAAAATCCATCAAGCCGTTTAGGCTACAGAGCGTGCCAAAGAAATAGACATACATACATACATACTCTCGAAAAACATTACCCTCCTTCTGGGGCAGTCGGGTAATAAGTTTATTTTTCACAAAAACACGTGCATAGAAGAACAGCAACAACAATTGCTGGAACTGCCTGCTCAAGGCGCCGTGGGCTTATTTTAAGAATAGGCTACACGTGGAGACTAAATTAAATTCGCGTTGTAATTAAATCCGATCGTTCTTCTGAAAGATCTCTTCGATCTCTAATTGAGATTAAAGCTAAATATTTCTTAAGTTACAGTAATTTCGATTTAATGTTGATTATTATTTTTACTTGAACAGTGTATTATAATGATTTCTAATCACGTTTCTGAAATCTTTTTAAGTCTTTCATTGACTTGAATGTGCCCTGGCGGCTGTGTCTATGTCATGCTCACTCAGATGTCTCGCTGATAGTGACGCGTGTATTAGATCATTTAGCTTCCTTCAAAATGGTTGAGCTGAATGGTGCTGATCCATGCGTCATGTTCGTGAACGAGCGCCGTCAATTGGGACTGCTCATCTCTTAGCAGCCATGGCAAATTTTAATTTCTGAATTGTTTTTTGTTTTTATCTTTTTATTTCGGACGCTTTGAACATGCACGTCTTTCTACATTGTTCTCAAATGTATAAATTCAACATGAATGGTGTCCTAACCCGTTTTTTGTAAAAAAAAACTAGATAAGTGTCCGTGGGGAGTTTCTTGCCTGTTCAAACTCAAACTCAAAACTGAAACTCAAAGCATTTATTTCAAATAAACCAATTTACAGGTACTTTTGAATTGTCAAGGGGTCGGTCAGTCAGAAAAATGAAGCTAGTTGCCCATTCCAAAGCGTAGTAGGCACCTATGAGAAGCACGGGCAAGAAATTCCGTCCGAAAACTGTTCTTCTCCATAGGTACCTACTATGCTTTGGAATGGGCAACGAGCTTCATATTTCTGACTGACCGACTCCTTGGCAAATCAAAAGTGCTTGTAAATGGTTTTATTGAAATAAATGGTTTGAGTTTATAAGTAATTACCTCCGTAACATCGAAGCTTATTTAATTGCGCTTTATCTGATACTCTTAAGGAGAGACACGAGACGTTTAAGCAGTATTAAGAATTGATGTTGCTAATGTATTTTCAGCAACACACGCCTTGCAAGTGGCTCTAGGGAATTGGTCCGAACTTTACTTCGGTTTGCTTTCTCAAGTTATTACCTATACATTATTTACTGGCATATACTAAACTAATTCAGAGAACACGTAGTTTAACTTTGTGTTCTTTGGATTTTTAGTTTAGTATTTCTTGTATTAATAACAAACTAAAATTATTAAAAAGTAATTTTTGATGTGATAGATCGGATTTTTTGTTCACAGAATTTTTATTTGTTTTTTTTACAGTGATAATGTCTTATAAATTGATGAACGCCGGCTGCACGCATGAAAACGTGTCATGTTCCGCCGGAGCCGAGCGTGCAAGCGAGAGCGCTGAACAAGCGATAGAGAGGCACGATCGGCCCAAGCGTTCGGCTTGTGACGTTATCACGTAAAATTATTGTCCGTAAACCGATTTTACAGACAAACAATTTTTAAATTAAACTTTGAACTACAATGAATTATTACACGCCTAAAAATGATAAGACAACTTATTAATAATAAATAAGAAAAAATCTTAGGTACCTATGACGGTAAAATGAAATTCACCACGTGCTGATTTTAAAGACTTTAAAACCTCTATTTCCAAGATTCGATTATCTGCGTCATAAAGGTAATGTTCTTCGTATCTATCGATACTAACAATGAAAGTACCGCTCAAAGTTTATTTCAGTAACCATCGGTTTCAGCTTTCACATATTTTTACCTGTTTGACTTTTTATTCTCCACAAGCATTAGTTTATGAATAATAAAACGTGAATAAATAAAGAGAGAGAGAGCCTTTATTGAGGTTTATGTATAAAGGTTAAGGAAAATGTCGTCAGGGAAGTTTAGAGTATTGTTGGAGCCGCATTTACGTCTATCGTGACAAAGTAATGCGTGACGAAGCTTCGTATGTTTTGCTCGCTAAAAGTTATCGCGCTAATGCGGTGTTCATATTAGTGGCTTCATAATTTTAACGAATTATCGTGTAATAATCCAAGAAGGCTCTCCATTATTTTGACAGAGCGTCTACGTATTCCGGAAACAACAGTCGAAATGACCAACGCTAGTCCGACCACGCGCCATGCTTATTATGTACCGCCACCCGGGCGATAAGTGCTACGCAGCCAGAACTATCGTGACGATAACCGATAATAGTTGGTTACATCTGCGTCATCTGCTCTTGATCACATAAATGATATGGAGAAAGCAGTTTCAATGCATTATTTATTTATTTATTAAATATGGATGACTTACAGCTAAAACAAACAGAATAAAAAAATTGTATGCGAGACTGATAGTCAATTAAGTCTTCACTTCTAAAAACAGATTGGAAAGAAAAAGTGTGAACAACACAACACAGCTACCAAAGAAAAAGAAGAGAGAAAAAAAAAAACAGTATAACATTCAATTTTAAACTAAATTCACATTTCATATTCAATTTGTACAACAAAACCTGAACATACAAAATCTTAATTATCATGAGATTTTCTCGTCGCGAAGTAATAACAGCCGCACGGGTTAAGTTACGATCCAACAGGTTAAGTTACGCTTGCCGGGGTTGGTCCGTGGATGGGTGACCTTCTTTACATACCGAGACTCCTCTATGCCTCGGAAAGCACATCAAGCTGTTGGTCCCGGCTGTCATTTGTAGATCTTTGACAGTTGTTACGGGTCGTCAGAAGCCCGAAAGTCTGACAACCAGTCTTACTAAGGGGTATCGTGTTATCCAGTACTTAACTGGGTTGTGGAGGTCAGATAGGCAGTGGCTCCATGTCAAGTACTGGTATTCAGCTGCATCCGGTTAGACTGGAAGCCGACCCCAACATAGTTGGGAAAAGGCTAGGCAGATGATGATCATGAGATTTTCATTCAACCACCTACATTGTTTTAACCTTTTTTAATTTGTTCGAATACTGAAACTACCTGCTTTAAATTAATTAAATGCTACCTACGTCATTGACAAACATTTAAAAACTTCGTCTTGTTGTCCTCAATTTATAATTGGCAGCGAAAATGTTGACATCCTCATTCAAAATGAGGAGTTGAAATGAACAAGAACTTTAGCTCTTTAATGCATGAATTTAACAAACAAATGAATGTGTATGTTATTATTTAACTTAGGACTCGTGTTATTTAATATTTCAGAGTTTGTTGTGCTTTCATTAAACATGTTTGTTTTCTAAAAAGGGACTTAAGAATAATAAATTGCTATTATATGATGTCGTGTTGTATGTGTAATTACCCCGAAGCACCACACTATTTCTATTTTATTTTCTTAAACAACAGCAACTATTTTAAAATGTTAATTTCTTTATTATAACAGCGAATACATATTTATGTTCCTAAGCCCAGATTAAGCTTTAACTGCTGGCGGATAGATAATATTTCTCTCTTAAAATATTATTTTATCCTTAAAACGTTTAGCGAGTTTCTGAAAATCCCCGGCTTCTCGTGTCGCTTGCAAAAGCAAAAACGTTCTAAAATATTGTTCACACAATATAAATAACACGTTCAGTATATTTACAGTGTTATTTTATCAGATTGCTTTTCTAAAAGCGATATTGTAAACGGAGGGCTCTTATAAAAATCGTAGACGTCGCCTACGCGCTACGCCGTAGACTACACGCGCTACGTTGTAGACTGCGTCTACGTGACGTCACATAAACTCGTAGGCGTTAAAAAGATAAACCTTTTTCCGCTACTACGATATTTGGGTTGATTGATATAAGTTAGGGTTATGATAAAAATATTGTGGAACTGGAATTTGACAAACATAACTTTTTAAACATTAGGTACTTTATACATGTTAACACTTTTAATATAAATCGTTTTTTTTTGTAATCAGAGTCCCGTCAATTCTGTGAAAGTCTCATAATTAAAAACAATAATGGCTCGTTGTAAATTCAGTCACGGAGTAATTAAAAATGGAAACACGTAAATTAAGGTAAAGGTATAAAGGAAAATATTAGCTAAGGAAGATTATTATCGTTGGTTTAGATAGAATATGTACCTAAAGTTAAGCTAGAACTGAATATAAATGGTTAATTAATACGTTGAACAGATTATTTGAGGTGAACTTAATTAAAAATCATGTAATTGGCTGCTTACAAAAAGATAACTTATTGTACGAGCAAACCCGTACAATATCAATTATATAAATTTTATGATGACATCGACGCGCAGCGAACAAATAAAATATACGTGTTTGAGTAAGCAAGTAGTAGTCGCATATCATAGGTTGGGCACTTAAGGGCCTATATTGAAAATAAACAGTAGTTTGATGGGCGTGGCTTATTGCCCCCGCACGCGGGGAGTGGCGGTTCTATATTCGATGGTTGGCCGCCACATCGTCGCGCTGCCACAAACGTATCTGAACCAGTAGCAAAAAGTGGAACTAACGAAATAACTGACCGGAATTTGAAAACGTTAGTTACTTAGCATGGGCTTTGGCTAAGCATTATTCTTGTCACTGTCGCACAACTGTCATACTAAAAGTGCATGATAAAGACGGAAACATATCTAAGAAAAAAGTGCGTGCTAAGTAACGATAATTTATCTCGGTCTATGAAATTTTGCATATAGCGATCTATGGAGTGGACAAATAATACAAAATATTTAGTTATCAGCAAAAATATTTATTGTTTACAGGGTGACATTCCCACACACAAAATGTATGGGAAAAGTTTTTTGCGATTTCTGACTTTTCTAGTACTCAAACCTCAGTTGATCCACTAAAGTTTATTGTTCCATAAAATAAACAGGATCGATTGGCATCAAAAAAAGTTCTTGTGAAAACTGCCCATTTTCTTGCTGACTGTAATATGTTTTTCAAAATCTGTGAATGCAGATCAAAATGTCTCAAAAGTTAAACACAGTCTTTTAAGACCGTTTTCCTGTAGCAACAACGGTTAAGGTAGTTGCCCTTATTGCCCCATCTCAAAAATCCACCTTGTAGACAAATTGTCTAAAACGTAGTGATCGAAAGGCAAATGGGGTAAAGTCGAGTTGCAGGCCACCCATCATTTAAAATTTTTAAAGCTAACTCTACTAGAAAGAAAGAAAGAAAAATAGGTTTATTTGTCACAGAAATACGTGCATACATAAAAGACAAGAGTAATCAGAGAACAACACAAAGTACATAACAAATCACGAGCATAGAACAGAAATTACTTAGGCGGCAGCTGCACGACATGACTGTGACAAGAAGGCTTCCACTCAGCATGATGCAGTGCTATGGGGACCCACAGCACAGCGCTGATTTTCAGTGGTCACCCGAAAAAAGAAAAGATGAACGGAAATCAAGTCAGGTTCAGTGATTTTGTAACAAAACAAAATAAATAGTGCTCAGAATGTAAGACAACTATACAATAAATTATAAGAAACATAAAAATAAAAAATAAAACTATCCGCAGGCATCACTCTACGTGCACAAATAATACAGATACCTAACTAAAACATATTATTACTACACGAGGATATAGAAGTGTTTTGTCTCGCTCCCACCCTCACCCTCGCGTCGCCCGCAAGTATTTTGTAGCTTAACTCAAAAACTATCCAAGCAAAGTTAATAAAATTTATATGGGACCAATTCGAGAGCACACCCTTTCAAACAAAAAAATAATTTTCAAAATCGGTCCACAAGTGACGGAGAAATCGGTGGACATACATAAAAAAAAAAAACAAACATACGCGACGAACATATAACCTCCTCCTTTTTGGAAGTCGGTTAAAAAATTAAATGATAAGTGGCCACCTCCACTTTATCCCATTTGCCTTTGAACAACTACGTTTGAGACATCCTGTATAATACTTGCTGCGCGTCGCGGTTTCACCCACATAAGTCTCGATCCAGTGGAAATATCGGGATAAACATTATCCTATGTCATAACCCAGGTCATGGTCTACTCATGTGCAAAATTTCATACAAATCCGCTCAGCCGTTTTAGCATGAAAGCGTAACAAACATTAAAAAAAAACTCGCCAAGTGCGTGTCGGACCACGCACAATGAAGGGTTCCGTAGTTGGGATGAATTTATCCCAAGAACAAACTTAACTTAGTAGTTGAGATACATACATACATACATAGCATGTTAAAATCATAACCCTCCTCTGGTTTTGCCGTAGTCGGGTAAAAACTCCTTTTTTCACAATTCAAATGTGACTCCATTTCTTTTTTGTGATCTATCATTCGTAGTGACAGTACTTGACATATTGATGTACTGTTGACGTATTTCAAACCTAAAAACGAATTATATAATTTAGCCTATTTCTTTAGACAAAAGATTATTATAAGTTGTAGGTATAAAAACAAATGTTCTTAAAAAATAAAATACTTACATAATAATCTTTACAAGGCGGGAATAGATTGTGTTGGTTAAGCTTTAGTGAAGGTGGAGAATTCGACTCACTATTTATCATCATCTTATTGAATTCCTGTAAAATGTGTTCATTGATAGCCCTGTGCACTCCAAACGTTGCAGGTACTGTTCAGTTTTGGTTTTATATTTCTTCCTATATTTATAAATTATTTAAATGTTACCACGTAAACATAATAGAAAAATAATGTTATATTGTTCACATGACTCACAAGAATACACACACACAGTCTAAATACCTATTCAACACTAATTGCATTCAATAATTACTTTAACTTGCTGAAGTACTAACTTTTTCTGTAAACAAAATTCTTTAGATCACGTAAATTTGATCGCACCAATTTGCAAAAAAATGACATAGATTCTTCGTCGATGAGCCCCATCGGGCGACTGATCTATGAATGAACGAGAGTGATGACAATACTTTTGATAGGCGAAAGAAGAGATGACGATAATGTGTGTCCGCTCGGAATAAAACAACGTATGTGCCAAAACAAAATGCCGTCTTTTGTAAATGAAAAGTATTATTTAAAAAAAAACTGCTTTTCTTAAAACTCGAAACTCTTACTCTCTATGTTTTAAAGTAAATTCCATTGAATAACTCATAAGCGTTGCGCCATGATACTCAAAAAAGATAAAAATAGATAGAACCTTTGCAATTTTTTTGTATCGAGAAAATTTCATTGTATCGTGTATTCCTTTTTCAGGATACTAGATCATATAGTCAAAAATCATACACCAAAATGTTAAATCCTTTTTCCAAATACTTTAAAAGTTACACGAAAAAGAAAAAGCCCATTTTTTTCAATATATCACCTTAAAGACTCATTCGCCGCGGGTCGAATATTTATCAGTTTTGGGCGTTTGTGCTTTCTTTATAACTATCAATAAAAAAGTTCGCGAGCACATTCGCAAGAAGCTGGCAGTATCATCACAACGGTAATGTTTTCCCATTGTTTGTGTCAAACCCTCGGGCTTCGTGAGGGTCTGGGGGTGGTGCTCGCTCACCTTGCGAGCTGATAAAGGTTTAACAGTGATAGGTCACGCGAACCCTCGGGCTTCGTGAGGGTCACAATGACACTATCAGGACGGTTCCCTACGTTTGCTCGGGCTGAATTCAAAAATGAAACATCGGGTACCAAAAACCACTGTTTACTGAACCTTAGTTGGTATACACAATAAAATGTACAAATTTGAACCTTATTAATTAATTATATCTCTAATCAGTGGAGAATCTCGACACCGCGATCTAGCTTTTGGACTCAAATAAAAAGCGCCATCTATTGGTCCCGCTCATAACTAAATTTACAACACCAAGTTAACTCATAGTTAATTAGTCTAAATAATACATCTGAGGTAAATACATCATGTTGGAATGCGGCATTGATTTGCGGGCGATGTTGCTACTGACCGATAGACGGCTGCACATTCCGCCCACCAAGGACATTTTGTGAACATTATGTCCTTCAAGCTATTAAGTTATAATAATTACAAACTAGAATTAATCTCACTAAACACATCACAAGTGAGGTTACAATAGATATTTTGTTGAAGACATTTCTTAAAAGTAGCTTATTTTCTACATACACAAAATTCACACGCATGCGCAAATTATCAATATTAAATTCTTACTGAACAACTTGTTTAAGTGACAGGCAAGATACACAGTTTCGAGGTTGGTCGTTTAAACTTTGAACCGTTGCTATACAGTGTGACTACTCGTGTTAAATTATCCAGCCCCGGATGTTTCTCAACCACCCTGCCAAGTAGCCACCGACAAGGAGGCATGTTATCCTCCTTAATTAAAACTATGTCTCCTAAGTTCGGTTCGGGAGTTTGCGTAGACCACTTATACCGATGGAACAGTGTGGTTAGGTATTCTGATGACCAGCGTCTCCAAAACTGTTGCAGCATTTGTTGAACTAAATGCCACCGCTTTAGACTGGATATGTTAGTGTCTTCGTAATTCCTATCTGGTGCGTTTATAACCGGTTCACCAATAAGGAAATGCCCTGGTGTTAATGCATCACAACTGTTGGAATCCGTTACCCTACAAAGCGGCCGTGAATTTAAGCATGCCTCTACTTGACTTAAAAGAGTGGACATTTCTTCGTAAGTTAAAGTAGAATTGCCTATTACCCTGTGCAAATGCCTCTTGCATGATTTTATTCCAGCTTCCCACAGACCGCCAAAGTTCGGAGAATGTGGTGGAATGTAATGCCATGTTGTTCCCTCAGCAGCTAGAGCTGCTGCAATTTCCCTATTTAAGGTTGAATTTTCAGAGCGAAACATTGCATCTAACTCTTTAGAAGCACCCTGAAAATTGGTACCATTGTCACTCCATACACCCTTACAGTGACCTCGTCTGGCCACAAACCTTTTAAATGCGGCAATAAACCCCTCTGTGGTTAGATCGCTTACGACTTCGATATGGACAGCCTTTGTGGCCATACACACAAATAAACATATATACCCCTTGTATGCGTGATGACCCCGACCCTTAGACGTCCTTAGCTTTATAGGACCCGCGTAGTCTACCCCACTGTTTTTAAACGGCCTGCTTGGTGTAACCCGCGCAGGTGGCAATTGACCCATTAACTGAGGTTTGGTTGTCGCTGCATACCTGATACAAGTTACACATTTCCTTACATATGCTGTTACTAACCGCTTGGCTCCTAGGATGTAGTATTTCGTACTCAAATAGTTGAGCATAAGTTGGGGACCTCCATGAAGACTTCTATTATGTGCATCTGATATTAAGAGATTGGTAAAGTGATCGTTACTGGGAATCAATATTGGATGTTTACGGTTGTGATCGAGATCTGAACGTTCTAATCTACCGCCCACCCTCAAGATCTGTTTTGAATCCAGGTAAGGATTTAAGGACTTTAAGACCTTGTCTTTACAATTTTCCCCTTTTTCCAGGTTGCTGATCGCTGTTTCGAATCCTTTGCCTTGGATAACCCTGATGCATGTCTCTAACGCTAATTCGAGCTCTGCTGCTGTAATATAGCTGAGCTTTTTCCTCGTAGTCTTCGGTTTTCTTAGTTCGAGAAACCGCCTCACATAAGCTACTATTCGCAATAATTTGTCAAGGGATGAATATTTATCCCAGAAAAAACTTTCATTATTCACTGATACATGTACCCTCTTCTCCTCCAGTTCAGTTGAAACTGATTTACGTTTACCCGTTGCAATTACCGTGTCTTTGAGGAACTCGGGACCTTCTAACCACAATTTGAAATGTATGAACTCTGAGGCGTACATACCCCGTGATGCGCAGTCAGCGGGATTGTTTTTTGATGTGACATGATTCCATTGGTGTGGTTCACTTGTGCATAAAATTTCTGATACGCGATTAGCGACAAAGGTTTTCCACTTGTTGGGGTGACTGTTTAACCAAGCTAATACAATTTCTGAATCTGTCCAAAAGTGCAAATCAGATTTATTAATTTCCATGACCAACGATATTTCAGATACGAGTTTTGCTAACAGTACTGCCCCGCACAGCTCTAACCGAGGAATTGAGACAGTTTTTATAGGTGCAACATTAGTTTTAGCAGTGACAAGAGTGACTGATACTCCACCATTAGCATCGACTACCCGAGCATACACAACCGCGGCGTATGCTGATTTGGACGCATCACAAAATCCATGCAAGTCGATGCGTTTGTCACCGTGCTTCATCTTCAACCATCGAGGTACTGAAAACTCTGCTAAACTTTGCAACTGATGTCGGTAAGTAATCCATTCCTCTTTTATTTCAATAGGAATTTCTTCATCCCATCCTATTCCCGAAGTCCATAATGCTTGTATTTGCATTTTTGCTTTCACAATGACTGGCGCGACCCACCCTAAGGGGTCGAATAATCTTGCAATGTCAGACAACATTTTTCTTTTGGTTACAGGTTCTTCTACTGGATGCAGCTGAATTGAATACTGGAAGGTGTCGGAGCTTCGATTCCAGGTAAGTCCTAGTGTTTTTAATATTTCATCTTGCTTGATCCAAATTCCCTGTTCCGCACGATCCATCTCCTTATTTTTCCCATCTATAATTTTCGCCAGAAGCTCATTGCTGTTACTCGACCATTTTTGTAACTCAAACCCTGCTTTGGCGAGCATCTCTTCCATTTGTGTACAAATTTCTATTCCTTCTTCTACTGTTTCACAACCTGTCATAAGATCATCTACGTAAAAATCTTTTAGTGTTTTTTCAGCTGCAAGAGGATAATCCTTTCCTTCATCGTATGCTACTTGTTGCATAGCTCGAACAGCCAAGAATGGTGCAGCCGCAGTGCCAAAGGTGACTGTCTGAAGCTGGTAATCCTTTAATTCAGAGTCCTTGTTATCTCTCCATAAGATACGTTGAAAATCCTGATGTTTATCTGCTACGCGTACTTGTCGATACATCTTGACTACATCTGATACCATGCAAATAGGATGTCTTCTCCAACGCATCAACAAGTGCCGCAAGTCAGGTTGCAGACTTGGTCCAACCATCAGGTCATCGTTGAGCGAAATGCCGGTTTTTCCCTTGCAAGATGCGTCGAATACTACACGCACCTTGGTTGTATCTTTATCATTTCTAATTACTGCGTGATGAGGTAAATATACAGCTTCGTTTGCATGATCATCCGGTTTGCTTACCAGCCTCATATGCCCCAGTTCGAGATACTCGTTGATTACCTCTGCATATTTAACCCCCAGTTCCTCATTCCGGCGTAGCTTAGATTCCAGAGCATGAAACCTCCTGATTGCTACGTCTCTTGTTTTTCCATATTTACAGCCTGGATCTTCAGTTCGGAATGGCAGGTTCACAACGTAACGTCCATTATCGTCTCTTGTAGTTGTGGCAGTGAATATCTCCTCACATTTGGTTTCTGCTTCGGTGAGTATATGTTTCTTGTTTTCCTCTGGTGCTTTCTCTAATTCCCAGAATCTTTTCAGAATCTCATCACCACCTACGAGGGCGTGCATCACTGTGAAGTCAGAAGACTTATGGCCAGCAGAAGCTATCGTTCCTGATAGAATCCACCCCAGAGAAGTACACTGTGCCACCGCGCTGCAACCTGAAGCTTTCTTAAACCCGTTTTGTAAAACCTTGCCGTAAATTTCTGCTCCTAACAATAGATCAACTTTATCCGGTTTGTGATATTTGGGATCCGCTAACGGTATGTCTTGGAATTGTACCCAATCTAAATGTGCTGTTTCCCTACTAGGCAATAAAGATGTAAGTGATTTTAGAACATATGCATTTACTACCAATTCCACAGACGGATCAACCCTTGACTGTATTTTAACTTTAACAACCGAATTCAACTCTAATTTGTGGTTGACATCTATACCGACTATCGAACCCTTAGCTGATGTTTTCTTTAATCCTAAAGTTTGAACAATGTTTTCCGTAACAAATGATGCTTGAGAGCCTTGATCTAATAAAGCCCTAACCGTGAACATAGACCCGTTTTTCGATACAGCCTTCACTAAAGCTGTGGCTAATAAGACTTGGTTATTAGCTGTACCCTTGGAAAAACAAGCAACTATTTCTTGATTTTCTGCTTCAACCGTATGAGTGCTCTTCTCCCCTACCGATTCCTGCTCACTTTTAGAATGTAATAAAGTGTGGTGTTTACGTTGACAGACTCGACAAGTGACTGTGCACTTACAAAACCTGGCAGAGTGGTTACCCCCCAGACAATTGAAGCATAAGTGGTTTTCCTGTACGAACTTACGCCGAGCGTCCACATCTTTACCCATGAACTGTTTGCAAGTCCCTATCTTGTGATCATCATTACACACCGGACAACTCGAAGATACTGTGTGAAATACCCTTGCTTTAGTTGTATTTACATTTTTATTTTGATTAGACTTAGGTTCTAAAAATTCAAATGCTCTATATCTACTGGTTAAAAAGTCTTTAAATTGCTCAAATGTTGGTAGCTTATCTGACTCAAAGTTTGAGGCCACCTTTAACTCCCATTCTTTGCGACTGTCCGAATCTAATTTTAGTGTGAGGATATGAATGATTAATATGTCTCTAATTGCTGTGTCATTTAATTCTAAATTAATGAGTGCATTTAAGCAATCAGATGTGGTATCCATTAGATCCTTTAAACCACTAGCTGATTCATTGGTTATGTTTCTTTGACTAAATAACCGTTTCAAAATCCAATGTGAAAGATATTTTTTATTGTTGTAACGCGATTCCAATTGAGCCCAACACTTATCATAATTTAAATCGGATATTGGAATGTGCCGCAAAAGTTGCTCGGCCTCACCTGTAAGGTAGCCTTTTAAATAATGAAGTTTCTGCACTTTATCTATTTTATCGTTTTTGTGAACTAAAGAAACAAATAAATCTCTGAATGTGATCCATTCAGTGTATTTCCCAGAAAACGTTGGGATTGATATTTTAGGCAATTTGATAGGCATGTTTCTACTTTCTGAATTTGATGACGACTCGGCAATTGGAGAGACATCACTACTACTCTTGAATTTGTTCAAAACAGTTTTTAGTTCGCATTTAAAATCTAAATATAATTCCTCGGTGTTGAAGTAAACTTCGTTAATAGTATAAGGCGACTTTGTTACCTCAATAGATTCACAATCTTTAATCATCTGTGTATGTGTCAAGCCAAATTGAGCCCACAGCTCTTCAACGTTTTCTAACCTGGCTTCTACGTGTTGTTTGGTAATCCTATCTTTGGGTGATTTCTTAAAGTTACTTTTAGCTCTCGACAATCGAGCATACAGATCATCCTGTACCTTGACGAACATTTGTAATTGAGACATTTTTTACTAATTAATTTTAATTCAATAACAAGTTGAAAATATTTCTTAAAGAAATTATTCTAAGTCTATGTAGACAACTCAATTATTATAAGGTAGGTCGAAAATATTTTTGAAGAAAATATTCTAAGTCGATGTACACAATCAAATTTTTATAAGAGTTAAACTAAGTTAAACTTTTAAAAGTTCAAAATATTTTTGAAGAAAATATTCTAAGTTGAAGTTAACAAACAAATTTTTCTAAGTCTCAAACCTTTCTAAAAATTTTACAAGTCTAAAATATTTTTGAAGAAAATATTCTAAGTCGAAGTAAACAAACAATTTTTCCTAAGTCTCAAACTTTGCGAAAATTTTTACAAGTCCAAATTATTTTTGAAGAAAATTTTCTAAGTCGATGTAAACAAACGAATTTTTCTATGTGTTTGGGACTTTACAATTTAAATCAAAATCGGGCATAGGTTCCCCGTCTTAACACAAATTGCCATAAATCTAACTAAGTCTAAGATTACGTTACACAAACACCAAGTTAATTTGCACCTTGAAATTAAGATCACTTTTGCTTGGCAGGAATGAATTTGAAAAGTACTCACGGTTTTCACTTGTAACACTTAGCTCTTTACGACTATAGTCGTCTGCAGCGCTTCCTTGTTGCTGTTGACTCCGAGTCCGGTCGCTGCTCGACCGCCTTGACACCGGAACAACTCCACTTGATTTGGGCACGTTCGGGCTGATGCTATCCTTAGTCACAGTAGGCTTAGCATCTGATGCTTGATGAACTGGTTCCACCTTTGAGACTAGCTCATCATCATTATCGGCTTCGAAGGACCATGTCAAACCCTCGGGCTTCGTGAGGGTCTGGGGGTGGTGCTCGCTCACCTTGCGAGCTGATAAAGGTTTAACAGTGATAGGTCACGCGAACCCTCGGGCTTCGTGAGGGTCACAATGACACTATCAGGACGGTTCCCTACGTTTGCTCGGGCTGAATTCAAAAATGAAACATCGGGTACCAAAAACCACTGTTTACTGAACCTTAGTTGGTATACACAATAAAATGTACAAATTTGAACCTTATTAATTAATTATATCTCTAATCAGTGGAGAATCTCGACACCGCGATCTAGCTTTTGGACTCAAATAAAAAGCGCCATCTATTGGTCCCGCTCATAACTAAATTTACAACACCAAGTTAACTCATAGTTAATTAGTCTAAATAATACATCTGAGGTAAATACATCATGTTGGAATGCGGCATTGATTTGCGGGCGATGTTGCTACTGACCGATAGACGGCTGCACAGTTTGTCTTATTTGTTTTAGTATTTTTATGTGTACTTATTTTTGTTTATATTTACATATATTTTTGTATATCTTTATATTTAAATAAATATTATTAATTCTCAATTCTCGCTATTGCACCTACCACTGTTTGTCTCTGCATCACCCAAAGATTGACTGGTAGAAAATGCCTTTGGCATTGAGTCCGCCTCTGTACATTTGTGTGTTTATTTATTTAATACTTCAAGTATTAAATAAATGAATACACAAATTGAACTCAAACCAGTTTATCATTTAAATATACCGTACACTTATTGTTTTAAATATATATGGGATTGGTAATTAAGAACAACTTTCCATAATGACGGAAAAAATAGCGTAAGTAATCTACCGCCCGATTTTTAGAAGGAAAATCAACACAAAAAGGTAACAAAATATTGTCAAGCGCACGTCAACGGCTGTGATTGGTTGAATGAATTATTAACAGCCAATCGCATCACTTGATATACATTTAATTTTGACCCTTTGTTAATATTCGTGCCAGAAACTGGGTGTAATTGGTTTTTACTGAGTTTGTACTTTATTCGTCACTATCGATATTTTTTGCGCTACATTGGTTATCACCAACCATTTTTCATTACTTTACATTGCAAACTACAAAATGAGAAAAAAAAATTGATAAAATATAATTTATTCTTTAAAACCCAATGGCTTGGCACGCGACGATGGGAAGAGACCAGACGGAATGACCATAATGCCTTGGAAGGTAGGTAGGCCTTTGGTATGGGATGCAACGTGTGTCGACACCCTTGCGCCATCCCATCTTCCTAGCTCGGCGAGCTGTGCTGGGGCTGCTGCTGCAGGTGCGGAAAACCTCAAACGGCGCAAATACTCCAATCTTATTGGGACTTATATGTTTGAGCCGTTTGGGGTTGAAACACTAGGGCCATGGAGTCCCGAGTGCCCACCTTGTTTTTCAAAACATCGCCAAGCGGCTGGTCGACTCTTCACGTGACCAGAGGGCTGGCCTATTCTTTGGTCAAAGAATCAGCATTGCCATACAACGTGGCAATGCTGCCAGCCTTTTGGGCACTTTTCCTACTGACAGCGATGCGGACGAATTTTTTGATGTCCTATGATTATTTCCCCCCCTTTTTTATATACTTGTACATATTATTATTTTAAGTATGATAGTTTTTAAATAATGTAAATACGTGTGTGTAAATAATAAAAAATAAGGATACAACTTTACAAATTAATTTCACTATGTAATATAAACATAATCGAAAATGTGTCTTTAAAACATAATACACCTAATAATGAATTTATCTGGAACTTTCTATCGAAATTACTACCACTAAACTTGGGGGACTCCACCGTAACCAAAGCTCGATTCAACAATCAAAGAATTGCCATTTTGTTGTGGCTTCTTGTCCTGTGATTTCTATACAAAAGTTCTTGTGAAGATTTGAATGAATGGGTCTGAGAAATACTAAACTTGTTGCATATACAAAAGTTATTGTGAAGATTTTTATGAATGGCCCTGTGATTTTATTAACTTGTAAATGCTAAACATGTTGTTTATACAAAAGTTATTGTGACGATTTGAATGAATGGCCCTGTGATTTTATTAACTTGTAAATGCTAAACATGTTGTTTATACAAAAGTTATTGTGACGATTTGAATGAATGGCCCTGTGATTTTATTAACTTGTAAATGTAACATGTGGCAAATGTTGAAATGTTTTGGTATGTTTGTGAATGTAGCCGATATTTTCAGTAAACGGCGATCTTTTGACGACAGTTTCCAAAAACTGTTTCACTGAATTCGTGTTAATAGCAAGAATAAATTGAAAAAGAAAATTAGGAATCACTCAACAAAACAAAATGTATCAGGTTGTTTTAATATCGCGAGCCGATTTCCGGCCACCGTAGGCGCGGGCTTGCGGACGATGAGCAATGGGTAGCTCGCCGTCCGATAAGGACCAGGCCCGGGTCAACGGCGCGTTGTGTTCCACACGCGCCTCAAAGAGATGTCAGCAGAATTGACGGGGTCCGCTAGGGCCGATGCCTGCCGGGGTTGCGAATAAGGCCGAAAGGGAAATCGTGGCCCCGGCAACAGGGCAACTGTAGGAACAAGGGTTGCTTTTAGTCAGTAAGAGTCTGACATGCCCTCCCGCTCCGCCCAGAGCGGGAGAAGTTATTTGATTATTTCCCACCCAAAAAAAAAGGCTGTTTTAATACTACTTTCTTACAATTACACTTTTATAGTTACAATTGCATACTTTAGAGTATTCCCTTCGGATTCATTCATTTCATTTAATAAACCACAGTTAACTAAATATTCAATTCACGGTTCGTAACTTTTGATTAACTTATAATTACTTTCGTGAATTCTTTTAAAAATTTAAATATGATTTAAAAAAGTCCTTTATTATTTCTTCATCGTTTCTTTTTTATTGTTATTAATTTGGCTTTTGTTTAAGAAAATCTATGCTCTGTTAGTTATTCAAGATTCTTTAATTGAACTTTGTTTGCTAATAGAAGATTTTTCAATTAATTTTTTTTTCAAACAACTTTTCCATCATAACGTTCTGTAGCAAGTGAATTAATTTTCTTTGGCTGGTTGTAATTATAGGGCTCTTAGAAAAATCTTTCGTTGAAGGTAACCAATTTTATTTCTTAGTTATTGCTAATTATCTAACTATCTTTCCAATCAAGTTACTTACATCAACAATTCTCGTTGTCTGCACTTATTATTTGTATGAAAATAAATTTACAAATCTAGTATAATTTCCTGTGATTGTATTTGTATTTGATGTCTCAAAATTCGTAATCAATCCGATATTCCTTTGGAAATTGAAATTATGTTTACTCTCCATGAAATGTGTAAACGCTCGTGTTTTGCCCGCGTTCATCTAATTTTCTGTGAATTCTCGGGTATTACACGGGTATTTGAAGCCATGACAACGGTATTCAACGTTTTCTAAACAAGTATGTTTGACTTGGGTGGAGCAACAAGTAGGTATGTTTCAATTCGGTAAATACCTATCTAACTGTGTGGTAATAAATCTTTTTAAGCAATAACTTGTAGGGATTGATTTAAAAAATATCTTTAAATTTATTAATGTTTGCAATTTTTACTTAAAATCAGCGTGTCTAGTTAGTGCGAGGTTTACAAGAGTCCTTTACGGATTACTAATCTTCTAGCTACCCCATGTCGTGTAAAGTTATTTACCATTAAGTTTTATTGTTGTGAATTAGCGGTTGACTATTTGAAATGTTTGATTAGAAACTGTGCACATTGTTCATAATGACCACTAAAATAATTAATACAACATTGCTTTCACTTTTCCAAACTTTATTAATAAAAACTTATTACCTATACTTTGCGACATTATCACATGAAACGTCGGCAACCAGTTATTCTTCTTCTTTTCGTGTAGTTGGAGACTAACCTGGAGTCAGAGTTTTAAAGCCGCCCATGGGCCTCTGACTTTGCTTTACATGCCGTCGAGAAATATATCACTCAGGCATGTCGGTTTCCTCACGATGTTTTCCTTCACCGTTTTTAAAGCAAGTGATAATTATACAATACGCACATGAATCCGAAAAGTCACAGGTGCACCTTGGGTTCGAACTCGAGACCTATGACTTGGCAGTCCGACGGTAACACCACTAGGCTATCACTGCTATTGCTGCTATATTAAAAAGGTGATTATAAATTATGTTACGTGGGTTATTATAAGCTCGCTATATTAATTAAAATTTTGAAGGAAAATAAGGTGGAGTGGAATGCAATTATCTTTCTAAAATACATACGGTGTAATTACATTCTGCTATACAAACACTGAACTTTACAACACACGTCATGCATTTTAAATGTAGGTGAATAGAATAGAACTTATCTATTCGACAAATAGAAGCAAACATAAAACTTTCATAAAATAAGTGATTGTTACGAAGTTGAACTTAGGTTATTCTCTTAGGAATCGCGAGCCGATTTCCGGCCACCGTAGGGGACGCGGGCTTGGGGACGGTGAGCAATGGGTAGCTCACCGTCCGATAAGGACCAAGCTCGGGTCGACGGCGCGTTGTGTTCCACGCGCGCCTCAATGAGATGTCAGCAAAATTGACGGGGTCCGCTAGGACCAATGCCTGCCGGGGGTGCGAAGAAAACCGATAAGGAAATCGTGGCCCCCGGCAACAGGGCAACCGAAGAAACACGGGTGGGTTTCAGTCAGTAAGAGTCTGACATGCACTCCCGCTCCACCCAGAGCGGGAGAAGTTATTTGATAATTTCCCACACAATAAAAAAGAAAGGTTATTCTCTTAGAATTTATACACACATTTACAAACAAAGTACAATAATAACTGTCAACTTAAACTCGTAGCATTTATTTCAAATAAACCAATTAAAGGCATTTTTGCATTGTCAAGAGGTCAGTCAGTCAGACAGATGAAGCTAGTTGCCCATTACAAAGCGTAGTAGGTACCTATGGAGAAGAACGGGCAGGAAACTCCACGGACACTGTCGCTGTGTCTCGGTTACAAAATATTAGTTAAAAAAGATATTCTTTTTTGACTTTTTATTAATTCCCTCAATGTTAAAACCACACAAGATACGTTATTTGGAACCATTTTGTAGGTAAATAAAATGAATCTGTTCCCACAGTAGGTCACTGAATCATTCAATCGCTCATTCATCTGTGTAATTGAATGGCTTCCCGAATTATTGCATTGAATAATTGATTAAACATTATAAGAAATAAGCAAATATGAAAACGAATTTATAGGCTTTAGTTAATTATATTTGGATGGCAAAGCTGATGTAATAGTACATTATTGCAAAGGCCGTGAAATAGGCAATTGCAGGTCGAGTATGAGTTTGAAGGCTGAGCCGTAGGCGAGGACTTCACTAATACGAGACAGGCAATTCCCATTTCTGCCGAGGCATATATAGTGCTTTTCTCAAAAAAATGCAGGGAAATAATACATACTTTTTATATTGTACATTTAATTTAATTAATATTAAAAGTTACACTAGTCATATTGGGGCAATTACTACAAGAAAATGTTATTGATTTCCCCGGTACATTTATGTTTGTTTACTAAGTATGTAGGTAAATAACAAATCAAGACGAATTTTCAGTTTTGACGCCAATTTTCTATTTATTATCTGTGCCGAAAGGCAAACGCATTTATACATATACAGCCACGTGAACGCAATTTGTACTAACCAAAGAGAGTTACTTTGGTATGCCAAGAATGATAAAAGAGATCCAATCAAAGAGTTTTTAATAACCCCAGCACGTCGTTTCATACAACATTGCTGGAGCGTTGTAATGTTCCAAATTAAAAAAACGCTCCTGCAATGGATTTGATTTTCTTTGCCGTTTTGATACTGCGCGTGTTCATTTTTCGAAAATAATGACAATATTTCCATGCATGTTTCAGAAAAAGAACATTATTGATCATTTACGCCTATTATTGTAATTCTCGGAGGTTACCTCGTCTGACCGTAAATTGAGCGATTTTATCATTTCTAACGTGACGATAGGTATTATCGTCCACATCTACCTACATAAAATGAATGGAAATACGTGCACGTTATAACAATATCGTGGACGGGAATTTGAAAGCGTGTTCGTTATTACCAGCGCTGCGGCATTTATTTATTTTTAAATGTCGCAGCATATGCTGAGATAGGAGCCTTTTGGCCTCGTACAGGACTTCTGCTTTTATTTTAATTTTACTTTGTTTTTTTTTTATTGTTTTTTATTATTTTTATGAATGTTCTTATTGAAGGTGTTTAGTTTAATTTGTGATTTCCTGTGCGAGTCTCAATAAATACTTTTTCTTTCTTTTCTTTTCTTTATTATATTCCCATATATTTTACTTTCCTGTGTTATGGTGATGCCGTGACGTGGACATGGATGTCCACGATAAAATTGACACATTAGAAATGATAAAGTGCACATTGGTGAAAGCTTTTCGTGTTTTCTGTGCTTTGAAAAGCACGAAAAACATGTCATGTTTCACAATACATAAGGGAATGGTCATGAGCGTTATAAAACCAGAAAATCTATGGTAGGTCTCATTTAAGGATATTTGGGTTGTAACAGATGACAGATGGCTCGTGGCTAAGTAATAACAGTCGCACTGGTCGATCCATCAGGTTAAACTACGCTTGCCGGGGTTGGTTAGTGGATGGGTGACCATTTTTACATACCGAGACTCCTCCGTGCCTCGGAAAGCACGTTAAGCCGTTGGTCCCGGCTGTCATTTGTGGATCTTTGACAGTCGTTACGGGTCGTCAGAAGCCCGAATGTCTGACAACCAGTCTTACCAAGGGGTATCGGATTACCCAGTTACTGGGTTGTGGAGGTCAGATAGGCAGTCGCTCCATGTAAAATACTGGTATTCAGCTGCATCCGGTCAGACTGGAAGCCGACCCCAACATAGTTGGGAAAAGGCTAGGCAGATGATGATGAACAGATGACAGATGGCTTAATTATTAATAAAAATTTGCTGTACCTTGTAAGATAAAAAGACAACCTATTAGTTGGATAAATGGTTTTGGATGATTGATTAAAATATATATTTTTGTTACAGCAAACACTGCAGACCTTGGAGTGCTGGACCCGTCCCTGTACAAATCTGACTGTCTCGACGAAGATCTCATGTGGCCAGAAGGACACGTGGTAAGTAAACTTAATATTATGAAGTAGGTACTAATTAATATGTAGCAGTCCCGGGGGCGATTTGGTTCTCATACTAACTGCACCACCCCGTGTGACCTTTAAAAAACATAATCTTGTAAGTTTCATGTTTCTATTTTCGATGGCTGTATTGCTTCTGTGAAATAGACAGTGACGTAATAAAGATGGACGGGATAGAAAGAAACCCTTTTCGAACTTTTCTGTGCACCAAAATAAACAGTTAATATTTTGAAGTTATTTTTTTAACTCCAACATGGTGCAGTGCAGATTTTAAAGGAAAAGCATTTTCATATTTTAGATGGGAAGTCATTTTGATCTCACATAAAAGTAGATTGTATGGATTGAACGCTACATTACCTTTTGATTTTAACACGGAAACGTGAGTCTTTTGATGGAAATCTGTCTATAATGTTACTTTAGTAATATGCGTTGGGCAAATGCAGAATAATCTGGTTCTCAAATCAAATAAACTTCTTATGTGATATAAACGCAAACAATCGTGGTTACTTTCGTAAAAAAAACCGCCCAAGGAAGTGTCGGACTACGCATAATGAAGAGTTCCGTAGTTGGGATGAATTTATTCCAAGAACAAACTTAACATTGTAGTTGAAAAACATGTTCTTCAATACATTCCAACTGCCAATAAGTTTTCACGCACAATATTGAGAGATTTACCATGTTATTTTAAGGCCATAGACATTTTATAGGTTTTCCTGTAATCTATGAGTAAAAAACCAATATCTGTATTTTTTTCAAAATTTTAGGCTCAGTTCTTTCGGAAATAAGGGGTGAATTTTCAAAAAAAATCTTAATTAAAATAATAATAATTTTAAAATCTATACTTTTAAAGACAGTATTCGTTTTAAAATTATGAAAAAATATATTAGAGATCCTCGCAATAAGCCCTTTCACTTGATGTGTCACACGGTACAGTTTGCAAAACATTTTTCTTAATTTTCTTATTTGCCACCCAAAAGTGATTATTCAAAACTCATTTGCGCGTTACACGCCCGTGTTTAGGTCACAGATATACATAGGTGAACCAAATTTAAACTTAATCGGTGCATTCGATTCGGAGCAAATTGGCTGTGACAGACGGACAGACAGACAGCCAGACACACGAGTCATCCTGTAAGGGTTCCGTTTTTTCCTTTTGAGGTACGGAACCCTAAAAAACAACATAAAAAAGACAATTTCGAAAACAATAGCAAGGATCAGTTTATGTGGTTCGTAACGAAACGCTATAATGAAAGCAGGATTATTCTAAAGCTTCTAAAAACATTCAGTCTGCAACCCTAACAAGAGCCAAAATAATCCCCATTTCTCCGTGCCCTGTAACAAAAGCGTAATTTAAGCTCAATAACTGCATTATGCATTAATTTAGTATATTCAAGCTGGTCAAAAACGAGTGTCATTTACCCCATCGTCCTCTTTTAACCTTTTATAACCTGAACTAAACCACAAACATTGACCAGTCTGTGTTTACATTCGATCCATAAAAAAAGACGAATCAATTTAAAAATGAAGCAACTAGTTGGGACTGTAAATAATAGTTATTTATGCAACTGTTGTATAATAAGGGGTATTAAAACACGACTGTGGGTTTATCACATGAGTGTTTTAATACCTAATTATAACAGTTGCATACAAGACTTTATCTACACCCATGATATGAATCCTCTATAGAAGTTTCTGAAAGCATTGGGTGTTTGTAATTCAAGATCAAGAATATATAAATTCCCATGAAATTCAGTACAACTGCACGTATGAACGTCGCCTACACCAGCACATCACCGCACATGCGCTGGAGCGGGTGCTGCTGTCCCCCACTTAAACGTTGAAACGAGTTGCATAATTAAATTTAGTACAACATTATAACACTCATTTGGATGTTATTATGGTTACTATGACACTGGCTGTTTTAATGTTGGCAATAAGCTAACTGTCTCTGAATTTTTTATAGAGGTTTTTTAGCATGGGTGTAGAAAAAATCTTTTTGAACACTCTTTCTGAAGGAACCTGTCTGGGAAACTGCAAACACTATACAACCTGCGTTGGTATGTTCCGTTTTGAATAGTATGGGTTCTGGTGTAATGACAAGCACATTTCAGTTTTGTCCTTAAGAGGGTTACGACCCTGTGATACCTCTATAGACGTCCGTGGGCGTTGGTGACAGTTTACAAGTTCAGGTTGGCCGCCTACTTTTACAAAGGCCATGTCATTGTTTACACGTTAGCTGACGCCTATGATCTATAAGAAGTATCTTAGAAAATATATCACATCCTTCATAAATATAATAATATTTTAGGGCTCCCAAAATATATCGCCAAATCAGTATTACATAATATCCTTCATACACTCCTTATCCCGTGGAGAAGACGCATCATAAAAGACTACTTTCCTTCATCATAACTCGGTACAGCTCTGCGGGGCGCCGCAGTCGCTAACTTTGCAAAATGCTGATTAGTTCGCCGCTAAATCATATTACGTAATGCCTGGATTGCGAGTACCGTGAATGAGGTAAATGAAAATAACAATCTCGCCACTTTCAAAGATTTACTACTTATTGTTCACAGTTAATTTGCAAATACTTACACGAAATGGCATTTATAATGAGCCATACTTAGTGGTTAGGTCAACACGCGAAACTATATACCTAGAATAGAAAATAGAGGATGGTTAATACTGTACAAATAAATTATCTACATTTATATCTTCTGTATGCCGACGACAAAAAAATATTTTTGAAAATAAATAACCCTAGTGACTGTCAATTGATCCAGTCAGACTTAGATAGGCTTAGTGATTATTATAATTTAAACAATATTAATGTAAATATTAAGAAATGCCAAATTATAACATTCTCAAAAAAACGCAACAATATTAAATACAATTATCGTATCAGTAATGATAACATACCGCGAGTATCACAGGTTAGGGATTTAGGTGTGATTCTGGACGAAAAATTCACGTTCGAGGCACACATTGACCAAATCACTAGTAAAGCCTACAAGTCCCTTGGATTTGTAATACGTAACAGCCAACAGTTCTATAACCCACTTTGCTTAAAGACGTTATATTACTGTTATGTAAGGAGCATACTGGAATCCGCAAGTGTTATATTATGGCGACCTTTTTATAAAAAATATATTGATAAAATTGAATCAATCCAACGAAAATTTATTAAGCACTTAAATTATAAAACCAAAGCGGAAATCCCAAATTACCTGGACTCCTGTTGGTTCCACAAATTTAATACTCTGGAAGAGCGCCGACAGTTAAATGATATGATGTTATTATACGACATACTTAACAATAAATTTGATTGTCCACAACTGCTCAGCAGAATAAACTTTAACGTCCCACTCAGACGTACCAGACATACCACTTTGTTATCAGTACCATCGGCCTCCACTAATTATCTAAAGATGTCACCATTCTTACGTCTACCTGCTTTATATAATGATAAATTCCCAATATTAGATCCTTTCAATACCACACGGAACAAACTTAAAAATGAAATTATCCACATCCTTCATCAACCGCCAGATACCCAGCGAACTCAGTAGTGCCAGTTTAGTCATACGTACACAAAAATACACACACCTTCACACACATTTACAACATCTACACTGCACAGATACATAGATGCACGCACATACTATAAATATTAATAATTGTGTCACTCTCTGTATTTCATATTTTTTTGTGTACTTCGTAATTGGCGTAATGTTTAGAATAATAATAATGTTATACTTACTGTCAGCTGTGAAGCTACCTTATAATAAATAAATAAAGACGAAAAAATCTCGCGGGGACGCATCTTTTACCTACCACATGTTTCCATAAACCACAAATACTTCCGTAGGTAGAATATGCTAGCAGCCAAATAGGGATCATTTACGTTATAAAACGTTTAATAAAACCTCCATCGTAATGCTATTCATAGAAAATTTAAAACTTACAACATAGCGAATTATGGAAATCACGGGAAGGGCCCTTTTTCCAAAGTCGGTGCAAACAAACGCATAAAAATGTAAAAAAATACAGAATAATTTACAAATGACCTTTTAAGTAAACGTCTTAACTTTGGACTTGGCAAAAGTGTTATATAAGCGATCCATAATATTAGCAGTGCAAATGTATCCGACAACGGCCCGACCGACCTCAGACGAATTCACAACTTTGCTGAATATTTATCTACTTCGCGATCAACTTTTACTGTTTTCGCTCCATTCTTATGCACTATATTCTTATAGGAACACCATTAAAATTTATAGCCTCGGGCTATAAAGATTTACTACCTTTAAACGAGACAAGGGCTATAACGAAGTGATTTTATTTCAACAAGAAGTTTTATTTTTCGTGAAATCTTATTATTTTACTTCAATATTATAGGGATAACATTTCGATTTAGGCGTGGGCTGAGCATGTTTTTATCTTATATTATTATTACTATCCCTTATAAATATTTCATTAGGTCTAGATACAGACTGAACTAACAGAATAAATATATATTTAACTAATGTTTTATTTGTAGATCAAGACGACGCAACTATAATTAAATCTACTCAAATAATTTCTGCAAATAAACCAAGCTCGTGAATTCTAGGATTAGGCCATATTCTTAGAAGTTTGTTCCATTTCCAGTGCTTTATATAATCCTTAACGCCGTGTCACCTAACTTTAATGACAGCTTTTCTAAGGCTCTTCACACACGTTCAGGCTGGGCAGATTTTACCACCTTTGTGATGCGAATTGTTTACCCATCGATACTTAGGATGTGGTGCGAGTGTGGCAGCTGTATCTTCGGTAAATAAACGAAATGTAGTTCGATTTTGGTCGATAAGTAGACGCCCATATGTTTTAATTTCGCGTAAAAGTGACACGTTTTTACGACGGACCGTATTTGATAGCATCGCGAGGGAAGTGTAAATTGTATGTTACATACGGGTTCTGTCGTCGGTAAACTTTCCTCATTCGCCGCTCCGAGTAACTCGTCTCAATTCAAACGAAAGTTATTTCTTATCTTGTACAAAGTTTTATTTAAGTACAGAGTTCTGTCGGCAGAAAACAATTTAATTCCATCAAAAAGGCTCTTTCATGTTATTGAAAAAGCTAATTCAATTAAGGCTCTTCAAATATTTTCAATAACGAATTAAATAGATTCAATCTCGATTTGAACTACGAATTATCGCTTTCAATTAGAGCGTATTGAAGATGTTGGTACAGTCGAACAAGCCATTCGGTATGCAGGCTGCTAACTTGCAACTATTTTAAACAATGTTGTGAAAATGGAGTCTAGTTAATTCGTTTGCATCACTCTCTTAAGTACGTCATAAGCTTAAAAAGTTATTACTGGCAGGGTCGAGGAAAGATTTAACCCAAATAGCTGGTTCGATTGTACATCGTAAAATAAAAGAGTCAATCGACACGACACTAAATGTCACGTAAATCGCGAGACTTATTGAAATGACGTGCTGCCATAACTGACCTTCTATTATAATTTCCCTAGGGTCGAGTATGGTTCACTCTGAAATACGAGGCGGGGACTGAAAGGCTACAGGTGCATATTATAAAAGCGAAGCACCTGCCTTCACGCACCCCAGCGTTGGCCAACGCATGCGACCCTTACATCAAGTAAGTGATTGTCACTAATGTAATGAATGTTACGCCCTTACAACGTTTTTAAACGAGACTGATAAAAATGTATGGAGCTGATTTGTCAGGCTTTAGTAAACAACAAAGCCTAGCTAAATTTAAGGCACCCTAAGAATAGAAACCTCTACACAGAATCATAAATTGAATCACACTGAAGTAAATTGATTAAACCTCTGGCTCTGTAATAAAATCATTCAAATCACGAATCAGAAGGAATAACTGAACCGATATTTCAGCGTGGAAGTTTTTTCAGCTACCATTCGGTTTCACAATTCATGAATAATTTATTTTTCGTGTTATTTCAAGTCAACACCTTAAAGGTTGTGTATGAGTTTGTCAACTTAGTTAAGGTCCTTGGTTTAAGTCAACAAGCTAACCAAAACTTGTTCACCGTTTGTTTGGACGGTGTTTATTGTTCTGGCATTAATGCAAGTTAAACTCCTCAGGATTCAATTGATGCCAGACGAGAGGAGAGTGCTCCAAACGAAACAAAAGAAGAAGACTTGCAATCCCTTCTTTGACGAAACGTTTGTTTACCAAGTAAGTACTTATACCTAAATCTTATTGTGATCAAATTTCAGGTAAGTAAAGAGTATTTTTAAAGGTTTCTTTTTACTCAACTGATTTTCTATTCAATGCTTTGTTTTCAATCCACCTTTCATTAATTGAGATTGAAAAGAAACACCAGGGATTATGGTTCTTTATTTTAACATTTTTGTGAAACAAAACTTCTTTTATAATGTTTTACCTGTTATTATAAAAATACACGTGAATTAAAGTAATAAAACGTGTACTAAAATAAAGTAACAAACCTTGTTCAAAGAACTCACCATAACCGCGAAATTGAAATATTAATTTAATCCATTGTTATAAAATAAATCACTAGGGTTTTCACTTGTTTACTTTTCAAACACTGCTGAGTTCTAAAATATATTTATTTTTATTATTATTGTAAAAGGGTTTATTGTATAACTCCTAGATTATTTTATTCACGGTATTTATTTAGGTTTCTGAAAACTTTATATAATCAGATACATAAAATCAGTGGCAAGGGCAATGAAGAGGGCTATGCTTAGAGTTTCCCTACGTGATCGAATCAAAAATGAAGACATCCGCAGAAGAACCAAGATAACCGACATAGCCCGAAAAATTGCCAAAGCGACAATGGAAAGGGCACATTGCTCGCAGAACAGATGGCCGTTGGGGCCGAAAGGAGTGGCGATCGCACACCAGAAGATGTTGCATTGGAAAGCCGCCCACAAGGTGGACCGATGACCTTGTAAACGCTGCAGCGCTGCAGAAATCTGCTAGATGCGGGAATCACAGAACCGGTCGAAGTGACGGTCCTTGGGGGAGGCCTATGTCTAGCAGTGGACGTCTTTTGGCTGAAATGATGATGATGATGATGAAATACAATCTGATATTTGTGAAAGGATAGACTCACACTCAATATCGGACATGCAGAGTGGAATTTCAAGCTTGAAATATATATAGTAGAGCTTCACTTTGACGAGGATTTAATTACGTTAATGGAAATTTTAGCGATCGCTGGCTGGGAACGGCAATGTGGCGACAGGGAGCTTTTAACATGGGTTATAGGTTAGCTATGATACGGAAACAGAATTATCTCTGTCGTTTTAGTAGCCAATGTAATTTCTAATATAAGAAAATTTATATGCGTTTATCTTTACTTCTATACTGTTAACATTGGTATTACTATTTTAAAAAAGGTAAAGCTGTTTGTATTAGGTAATCTTTGTAAAAAGTAATCGGATTCTTTTACTGACAGAGAGTTACACTATTACCAAATAACATCGAGTAAAATCGAGGATAAATCGCGGGGCACAGCAGGCTAGTGTTGATAATCTGTCGTTGGTTGTAATTTAATTCATTGTCGCGTCCTCATGAGACCCAACAAAAATTAAAGTTACAACAATTTGCCAACTAATGCTATCAGTTTTGGGGCAAAATAATAAATAATTCACGGCGAGACGGTTTCATCTCAGCAGACAAGAAAGCAATCCCATCCGGTTTTCGTACGAAGTTTTGAACTTCATCGAAAACTCGGAAGTTTTCTCATTAAGATTTAATTGTTGAAGAACACGATGCGCTTTCTTGTTTCTTGATTGCTACAAACATACCTACACTCACATACCCAACACGTTCGGGGTGATAATTATTATAATTATGTATACGGCTCGCAGCTAAGTAATAGGAGGCGCGGGTCGATCGATCAGGTTAAGCTACGCTCTCCATAGTCAGTCCGTATACCGGTGATCATCGTTACATAACGAAACCCCGCCGTGCTTCGGAAAGCATGTTAGCCCGTTGGTCCTGGCTGTCATTCGTGGATATTTGACAATCGTTGCGGTCGTCAAAAGCCCGAAAGTCTGACAACTAGTCTTACCAAGGGGTATCGTGTTACCCAGTAAGTGGGTTGTAGAGGTCAGACAGGGCAAAATTATTTTTTATTAACAAAAAAATATCACTTATTATTTCGCAGAATATTTTTTATTAAGTAATTCTAATTCGCAACAGCCATTATTTTTTGGTAGCTGATTAACATTACCTCTTATTAAAGCAAGTATAATTTTTTATTTCTCATGTAATACGCAAGCAACAAGTCTCTTTGCAAATGAAACTTCTATGTCTATACATAGTATAAAACAAAGTCGCTTTTAGTGTCTGTCTGTGGCTTAGATCCTCTAAACTATTCAATGGATTTTGATGCGAATTTTACTATAATTTAGAATTATTGAGTATTTATTACGGAAGGTTTATGTGTATAAACAAACATGGAAAAAATATTGGAATTAATAGGAAGTATTCAAAAGCGACCTCCCAGTAGAATTGAAAAAAAAAATGGATTCAAACCTTCTCCTATGCTTAACATACGCATGCCAAACTTGGTTTAACAACTCCATCAAGAACAAAATTACTACATGCCAAAGGGGAATGAAGCGCAGTATGCTTAACATAAGAAACAGCATAAAATTCGTCACTCAACAGTTCGAAACACATCAAAAGCAATCGATGACACACATGCACTCAAACTTAAGTGGAAATGGGCAGGCCATGTTACAATACTGCATGACAATAGATGAGCCAAAAAGATGACTTCCTGGAAGGGACCGGTTGGTTGCTGGGAACACACTTGCTGGGAAGACGAAATCGTGCGTATAGCTGGAACACGTTGGATGGACGTAGCGAAACACAGAGAAAACTGGCTTTCTCTGGAGGAGGCCTTCACCTCAGGGGTTCTCAAATAAAAATGTATTTAAAAATTTGTAATCTGTACTCTAAAATTTAGAGAAATTTAAGGCATTTTTATTTTTATTTATGTGTATAACCACACACCGGTGCGGTTTGTGTGTATTAATAATTTAACTTAGATATAGCATAGAAACCTTGATGTTTTGACATGTCGCTATGTCACGTACCCGTGCGAAGCAGGGACAAGAACACTGTAGGAAAAGATACACCGTAGTAGGACTTAATTTGTATTTTTACTTGACAGATCCCGCCTGGTAAGATCGAGAGTCTAACATTGAAACTGTCACTCCTGGACATAGGCAGGGTTGGCAAGGGAAAGCAGCTGATTGGCCACATCATTCTGCCTCTGACCGAGCTGGACGGTGTAGCACCTGATGAGGAGCCACAGTTGTATAAGCTGGATATTGAGAAGGTCAGTTTACTTCTTCGACAAAGTATTGTGTAAGTATTGGGTTTTGCCATAAGGAATTTCTCATTAGCAGCTTTAAGTCTGGATTTGAGCCCGGATGATGGCAATAGGCTCGCTCTCTATAGCATGGGCCTTAAACATATTTCGCCAGTTATGTTCCTCTGCCCAATCCTTTGGGGATTACAGGGGTGATGATATTTTACGTAACTTTTATATTTCACCGTCGAAGTACTGAAGTGCAATTTTCCTAGAGTTTAACTTAATACGCAGAAAAATGACTTGCTGTGTTTAAACGCTAAATTGACTAGCAAGTTTAACTACTTACGAAAATTGACCAAATAATACTTATATGGTGTAAACACTTCAACAACGTGAGAAGACGATATTCTGCCGCGTATATCTACTCACGGAGCACTTGAAAAATAAACTTGCTCGTGGATTAGCGCCTTACCTAATGAAGGTTCATTACTCAGACTAGTAATCCTTAGTGGCAGCACATAATGCTAATAATAATTAATAAAGACTAGTGAATATAGGTATGCATTATTTATCTATGGTCTCAAAAGCCTTATCCACACAAAGAAAATGGGACGTGGACTACGGACATGGCACGTACGTGTTCCTATTTATTTTTTTCCTTTTCAATATTTCTCATAAATAGTATGACTTTTAATCACGTCCAATCTTCTTTGTGTGAAACGTGCTTTATTAACAGTTTCATTTATTATCAGGGACAAAGCGTATAATACCACTTTATCTTTTTAATAAATTTATCGTTGATAATTAATTGTTGCATAAAACTTTTATGCAAATTGACATAAATAATGTTACCAGCCTGTACCGCGACACACTTGTTTTTCTCATAGCAGCATTGAAACTAATTGAATAATCCTGTATAAAAAATATCTAGCTGTGTATTTTAAATGTAAATTTCTGTTATCCAATGTTAATACCCGAGTATATATAGAATATACGTTTTACATATGTATCTAATTAATCTGCCATCTTAATTTGTATTTTATCACCATATTTTTTTGTAGCTAGATACTTTTTGGACGTGTAATTAAAACACAGTGCCTTTAATATATTATATTTAATTCAGAGTACCCCATTTGCGCAGTATGACCAAGGGGGTGTGCTAAAAAATTCTGCACTAACGAAGCGGGTTCTGTATAACTCACAAGGGAATAGACATTGCAAACAGAATAAGAACGACTGGGGCGAAATGCTAGCAGAATGTTTATTTAAATATTGCTGGCTGGTTATTTTTAAACCTCGTTTTCGCTTTAAAATTTTAAAATAAAAAATAGAGTCTACATTTTTTGAATTCAAGTTAGGAAAGTTTAAGAATTACATTACAATATTTTTACAGTTGCCGGCTGCGCCAACTGAACCACATTTTTGGACTCTAAATAAGCATCGATTTGGGAGTCAGTTCAGTTTACATTGAAAAATCGATTACTCTAAAGTTCTAAATACTAGTTTTTTCCACTTACCCAGAAACTATGCAGTGGGCAAGCAATTGAATTGACGTATTTGCAGTATTACTAATTCTTATTTTTTTTTTGCAGGATCTACAAGAGCCAACATCAGATCTAGGCGAGATCCTCGTCTCCTTACTATACAATGAAAACCTACATAGACTTACAGTCACCGTAATAGAAGCTCGAGCACTCAAGGTAAGCCAGTCTATTTCGAGTCCGTCTGTTTGCTCTCTAAGTTATTAGTTCTAAGTTATTCTAAACTACCTACTCAACGGATTTTAAAGCGGTTTTCATTAATTTAAAGCATTTATGCCGTAAGGATTCTACGTATAATACGTTAATATTAAACTAAAATATAACATAGAAATCTCGATGTTTTGGATTACACCCATACGAAGGGTCAGGTCGCTAGTATCTACTAAACTCACTCCCTAACTAAAAACAAGGTAGCTATATGCAAAATAGTTAGAACTGCTCGTAGAATATGCAATTTTCAATAGGTATTCGACCGTAGTTGAATAAGATAGCACTGCTCTCCGGACGGAAATACCAATTTGAATTTGAATTGGACTGAAGTCCGGCTTACAAATGTGTAACGTGTTTACAATAATGTATTCGAGTGTGAGACTTTAGAGGTACCTATACTGTTAAGTTTAATATTAACGTTTATTCAAAGTATGATAGCGGTCTACAAAATAAAAATAAACTAATACAATAGCTGAAAGGTGTTACAGGAGTTTTTATGACAGTAATCTGCAAAACTAATCTAATCTAATCTGTGACGATCTTCGAAGGGTGGCTGGTAGCAGCTGGATGAGAGTTGCCGAGAATCGAGCTGAATGGCGTGCAATTGGAGAGGCCTATGTCCAGCAGTGGACTGCTATAGGCTGATGATGAATCTGCAAAAAGCTTTTGTTTCATCATAACTCTCATAAATTCCTGGAAACTGTCCCACGCAGTCCAGGATATTTTTAGTTTTACACGATTTCCCGAAACTAGAGGCTGTTCAGCTGTCGAATTTTCGTAGAAATTTCAAAACATCTTGCTCTATTTACATACAGTACTCGTTACCAAGGAATTATTACAAAATGTCCACTCTTTGCATACGTATCTCTTCAGATTATTGCAGTTTAATGTTAAAGTGCAACTAGATTACCAACCAGTAGATGTTTATTGACTCAAAATGTCACCTCATAATATTATATTTAAAATAATGTCACGATGTCCAGCGTCGACATCTTAAATTTATATATACACTAGCTGACCCTGCAAACGTTGTTTTGCCATAAGTATAAATGTTTGGGGTGGACCATCTTTATCACTTACTACCCTACCTACCCTACTTACCCTACTTACCGAGATTATCATCAAAAATCATGCAAGCCTAGTACTTTTTGTTAGGAATTATGGCATAATACCGGGATATCATAAATGCATAATTTTTCTTTATATCTTTTTTTAAAATCTAAGATGTAAGTTATCCTATCTTTCAAGTTGGATCAAACTACACACGGTGTGCAAATTTGATTAAAATCGGTTAAGTAGTTCAGGAGTCCATCGCGGACAAACAACGTGACACGTAATTTATATATATTAAGATATAGAATTTATTCTGAATGATTTATATGTATAAAACTTTAATATTTAACTTACATAATAAATATGATAAAGATGTTTTGTCGAGTCATAAAAACCGTGCGACGCAGGGGCGGGCGCTAGTTTTCAAGGAAACATTATTCCTTATGCAGTAGAGGTTAAGTAAGGTAACATAGAACTTACGTCACCTTCTAATAAAATGCAAGAATTCATAAGATCTTTTATTCCCAGTTGGATCCCACATCAAGCAAGAAAGAGATGGTGGTACGAGTGACGCAAGAACGTGCCTGCCGCGGTGTGCGCGCGCGCCGCACGGCCGCAGTCGACGTGGCTGACGACGGCAGTGCCTTCGTATCCGAGTGCTTTCACTTCAGGCTGAGGGCTGACGAGCTGCACACCACCAGCGTCACGATACAGGCCTTGCAGCCGCACTCCGTTTATGCCAAAGGTAAGGGATTTTTTGGGTTACTCCCGTTTGGCAACGTTCTCGTTTGACAACGCTACATATACTTACCTATAGCGATGTATCGTGTGCACCAGGTACAGTCAGTACGTTAAGTAAAATTTTTAAGGAATGTAAATATTTGTTTAAAATGAAAAAATTATGTACTAATTTAAGATTTTTGTCGTATAATTTTTTTATGTATCATACAGGGTGGCAGTGACATCGACGCGGATACTTTTACCATGGATTCAGTACATGATTCTGAAACCGCGTTGAAATTTTTCGTCGGTTATTTAAAAAAAACTGCTGTTTCTTAAAAAGTGCAATACCTACCTACGCGGTCAAAATGTAGGGAACACCTGATTTTTTAAGGGTTCAGGGATACAGGGTGACAGGGATGTCACCCTGTATAAAAATATGATATAATATTATTAGTAATTATCTAAACTAAGCAAAGCAAAATCAACAACATACGTTATTAGAATATTATATAGGTAAACTTTGTTTATTCATTCCAAATGTGTATATCTATTTGTGACTATACAAAAAGTCGAAAATATAAAATTAGACCTGAACATAGCAAACATTACTTAAATAAATTCGGCACACTAGAACTTTTTACTCTGACTGTACTTTAACATGTGCTCAGGTACGTAATATCTACAATTATAACCAATATATATATAGCGTTGGCAAACGGGAGTAACCCGTTTTTTTCAGCATTTTGTATTTTTCATGTGTAGCGACACACCAGTGGAAAATAATGCGACGGTAATTCTGCGTGCTTATGTTTTCTATGCAAGATTATTTCGGCCGATGCGCCATCGGCAATTTAAAAAGCATTGTAGGCATAAACATCAGAACTTCAACTTTCCGTCGTGTCATTTTGGCAGGTGTGTTGTTACAGTTAGTTTTGTCATGTTGTTACGATAAATAAAGGACGCTTAACACGAGGAATTCATGGATATTAGTGGTAATACCGTAAGGGGCGCCTAATAAGGCCATACACGTACTGACCTAACTGACCTCGATCATGTCCTTCAAAATGTTTGAATAAGCTAGTTTTGTGTTCAGTTTCAGGCAAATTTTGCATTGGCTTGCTGAAAATAATCTTTATTAGCATTAGAATTTCAACGAAGTCCATCGAATCCTTTAGACTTATGACAGACAATGGTACTAGAATTTATTAAAAAAGGCAATCGAGTGTTACCAATATTTCAAGTGACCTTTTTATATTTGTGGAATATGAATAGTCAGTTCTTGGAAAAAACCGACCCAAGTATTTTTTGTGATTTCTATTTCGGGGAAAAATACGTCATTTATAAAACGAAATAAAGAACCCTTCACAAAGTCATAGATAGCTTACGAAATCGTATTATATAGCTTACGAAAAATCAATAAAATATTAATAAAAAGAAGTGGACATGACTCCACTTATTTATTTACTTTAAACAAACCATGTCATGGCCAGCCTTCGGTAAAGTGCCTTAAATGTCGGCTTTCTGGTGTAACACTAAACGGAGTTTAAACCTAATTCTTATTAAAGTTCCGTTAGTTATCAATGCTCGCAGTAGGGCTCAGACAGAATTTAAAAAGAAAAACGTGTGGCACTCGGGGACTGCCGCGGTAAAGCTATTGCATAGCATTTGTAACCTCCATGACAACATCACGTTGTCATGGGAACTGTCATTACATGGTAGGTGGAGTGGGGGGTGTTAGGTTTTATTTTCGTTACGTTACGGAATTTCTTGATTCGGTCGCCGCGCTCAAAGCCCGCGATAAAAGCTATGCAATAGCTTAAAAGGACAAATAAGAAAACAAAAGGCTGTGATGCGGGTATATTTACAGGAACCATGTTATGTTAATTACACGACATGCTAGATTCCTATAAATAATAACGCATAATTTTGCTTACCAATGGTAGTATTTTTATTGCCAAACTGGGCAACTATATAGGCTGGCAGGGTCATCGACGCGAAAACTACTACCATGGATTCAGGACGTGATTCTGAACCCCCTGCGTTGAAATAAAAATCGGCTATCGCTGAAAACCAGCGCTGGGGCTCTGTCTCGCATGGGGTCGCAGCTTTACGCTGAGCGATGGCCGTTTTGCGTGGATGTGACGCATATTTTCCCCCAAATTGTAATTTACGTGTTTTTTTTTATTTTTCTTTGCGTCATGTTTACCGCAAATAAACGAATTTTCTTTCGTTCTTTCTTTCTTAAATTTTCCGTCGGCTATTTTTTTTTTAAATCAGCTGTTCCTTACATTTTGACCGCGTAGGTATTGCACTTTTCTATGAAACAGCAGATTTTTTTTAAATAACCGACGAATAATTTGTGCCAACCTGTATATTATATAGGAGGGTCTAATATGCAAAGCTATGAGGTCTTTGCTTCATACAAGAGTCTTAAATTTAACTATTAACGGCCATTAGTCGTTAGATATTACGTATATCTAACGACTAATGGCCGTTAATAGTTAAATTTAAGACTCTTGTATGAAGCATCCGTCCGTAAATTATACGGCTATAATAATGTAGAAAGATACAATGAAATCTTGTTTCTTGTTACAGACCGACTGCTCGGTAAGTTCGTGTTAGGATCATACATGTTCGCAAGGGGACGCGCCTTACAACACTGGAACTCATCCCTCGCCGCACCTATGGAGCAAGTCAAACAATGGCACCCGCTCACCAATTAATGACAACCCGGCCAAATTGCGAACACCCGACGACCACCGACCCCACCTAGCTGTGAGTGTATCTCAATTCGGACGTATTATATCCCAATGGAACGTATTTATCAAGAACCCGTTCCTGAAAACTGATTTATTCGTATTTTTATTCCCACAACGTGCGAACCGTACTTGTGTTGTAACTTAGGTTAGATGTAATATAAAAAAATGTGAAAATATATTCTATTTGAATTGATATCATGAAAGTAATTTCGAAATATCTAAAATGAATTTAATCATATTTTTGTAACTCCAATTTACACTATATTCCAAGTATTATATTGGAAAGTTCTTGTTTCTTGTCACGCCGAGTTACATAGTAATGTTTATTTGCAACAATATTAATAAATGGAGTTCAAAGTATCATATTATATTGCATCTTTTAATCAATGATAATGTCTTTTAAAATTTTCCGAAATTCATATTTCAAATATTTTCACTCTACCTAGATACTTACTGAAAACAATTTATTGCTCTGAATAGATAATAATTTTATGAAATAAGTGTATTGCATATTCAGAATATTTCTATATTTAAGTAAGCTACACCTTATACTATCAATATACTTATTTATAAATGTTTAATAATATAAATATTGCCAATATACACGTATTGTAGTAGGATATAATTTCAACAAATGTGCAAATCAATGAAATAAAATGATGTAACGCCAAATTGGCGAAAATGTTGTATTTTATTTCTTAAACCTTATTTTTATTATTCCCGCTGACATACAGACATAAACTCACGCCACGTTTCTATGGGGATAGACAGAAACAACAGAAAGCCGCCTGCTACGTTCCCCACATGCTCCCGTCTATCAAAACAATATTGTAAAAACGTTGACCTACTTAATGTTTAATTTTGTATTACATCACACAAAACATTATTGAATGCTAAAAATGTTTTATGCAACTAATTGCACAAAGTACGGAGTATACAAGTAGTGTAATAATATTTATCTACACCCATGCTATAATACCTCTATGAAAGTTTCTGGAACAGTTAACTTATTGGCAACATTATAACAGCCAGTGTCATAGTAACCATTACCTCATTCAAACGAGTGTTACAATGTTGTACTAAATTTCATTACGCAACTCGTTTCAACGTTCAAACCGGGGACAGCAGCATCCGCTGCACGCATGTGTGTGTGATATGCTGCTACAGGCGACATTCATACTTGCAGTTGTACTGAATTTCGTGGGAATTTCTTTATTCATGATCTTGAATTACAAACATCCAATGGTTTCAGAAACTTTTATAGAGGATTCATATCATTGGTGTAGATAAAGTCTTGTATGCAACTGTTATAATTAGGTATTAAAACACTCTTGTCAAACCCACAGTCGTGTTTTAATACACCTTATTATACAACAGTTGCATAAATAACTAATTCCTAAATATATTTACCACATGCTACATAAAAGAGGGAGCGCTGACAGCACTCCTAATATCGTAACTCTTCCATTTTCAAATTTTACAGCTGGTAAGAACTTAAGTACTAGTACAATTTAAAATTCAGTGCAAGTCCCGTCGGTGCTAAAATGTTCTGGCTGCAGTAAACTGTAACAATTTCTGATGCACTGGGACAATCGTAAAAGCACCATCTTTAACAATCATGAAACCGAGAATCCGACACTACACTCTCATATTTTAAAAGCTGAAAGGTATCGAAACTTTAGGTATGCTTAAACCAATGTTTTAGATTTTTACTCAGAAGAGATTAAATAAACATTGAATAACGTTTTTGATAGCTGACTGAACATTTAATTTAAAAACATGGAATAACTATCCTTCGCGTATTATTCTGCGGAAAAAAGACCCTGAAAAAAGGATGCCTATACTCGATACTACTAGAAGGCTAACAAAATACAGGGATTGGCTGTAAAACATCAGAGGTATCTGGTAATATTCAAATAAAAACTACTCTCGAAATAGGTACTCAAATGTTTTTTCACTCCTCTTGCTCAAAAAGGCCGTCATTGTAGAGTACCAGAGCGGGGAAAAATTAGCATTTCTTGCTCTAGGGGAAAAAGTAATTTCTTTTTAATTTTTGTCTGTTTCAACGAGCCTTGAAAAACGAAAAAGTCTTTATTCTTATGTAGAATAATCATGATTCGATTTATTACTGGTTCACAAAAAAAAAAAAGAACAATTTTGAAAATGGAACTAAATGCGGCTATCTCTTCGGTAGAATGCATGCATTGCGTTGCGGCTACAGAAGAAATAAAAAAGGCATTGGCGCGAAATCTTTAGAATTTTTCTCTAATTATGAATTGAATTGGTGACCGTAATATAATTTAAAATAATGAAAATGTCATCATCTAGTGAGAACATCTTCACAGAGGACTGAAATTAAGTTGCCGGAAAAAAACATCTCGTTAAATATCCAGAATTGTACAAATTGTACATTTAAATAAAATAAACTATTTATTATTATATTGGATTATTTTATTTTTTCGCAATCGTATGAAAAGTAGAGTGTAACACACGGCGCTAAAACCCATTATAACTCGGTTTCTATTTACTCCCTCGCTAAAGCTCGGGACAATGGACCTCGTTACAATGGGTTATTTTAGCCCCTCGTATAAAAATCAACTATTTTTTACATGTTCAATAGTATATGGTTTCGAATGAAAGGTTAGCGTCTCGTTTTCAAAGTCGGTTGTCAAAGCGTATAGTAGACTTCTAAGTACATTTTATGTTGACCTTTATAGTTTACATATTATAACAGAGACGATACTTATACATACACCATACGTCTAAAATATCAACACTGGGCAGCCAGCCCCTGAAAGCTGTCATAAATTTCGTCACAGTCAAGGTAAGAGCAGTTTTTATAACGCCTTTATCAAGAAAATTTTAATGATAAAAGAGTAAGACCAACCTATGATCTGATCCAAAAATATCTGATAAAAGTGTAATCAAACACACTAACGGATTCATCTGTATTTAGAATGTTTCAACTTTATATCTCACCACTATTTCCAACAAATAATGTTTGAACAACGCTATTAAATTGTAATTGAGAAATCTTCCGCAAAAATTTTGTTTATAAAATTAACCTCAATTGTTAAATGAAGAACATCTATAATGTGCTAGAAAAAAAACTGATCCATTATTTGTTTACATTTTGTTCACATACTTTTGAAAAAGACTAAGCTGACGTTCGTACGGACGTAATAAAATCGTGGCGGGATTTTATCGCGCACTGGATTTTCAACTCTCGGTGTTAAGCCGAGCGTTAAGAATCCAACGCACTGGGACGCACTCTCGCCCCAATGCGTTGAAAAAACACACTGTTGGATTTTCAACTCTCGGCGCTAAGCAGAGCGTTGAAAATCAAGTGCACGAAAAAAAATCACCGCGATTTTATTACGTCCGTGCGAACGTGAGCTAAGACCAATCTATGGTCTGTTCCAAAAGTATATGATGAAAGAATAAACAAACATACTAACAGATTCATCTGTATTTAGAATGTTTCAACTTTATATCTGACCACTATTTCCAACAATTATTGTTTGAATAACGCTATTAAGTTGTAATTCAGAAATCTTCGGCGAAAATTTTGGTTATAAAATTAACCTCAATTGTTAAATGAAGAACATCTATAATGTGATTGAAAAAAAAAAAAATCGGGTTTTATTCAATTACTTAAATCAGAGCATTCAATTTGTAAAATTTTTTGGCACTACGTATTAGCATCCACAGGTACCATCGAATAAAAGCATAATTATCTATACACCGTAATGACTACTTTTGCTTGCAGCGCTCGGCCAATATAGTAACGCTTACCTACGAAAAAAAGGGCAATGTGCACGGGATTTTGTTTTCAAACTGCTTAGATATGCGTTTCTTCGATAGTACGTTTTCTAATCCATTAGTTTACATTTTCTTCACGTACTTTTGGAACAGACGTATACGTCGTTAGGAGGGGTCAGATTGTTCTATGAAAGTGAAAAGGAAAATTTACTTATTCAGTACCTTTGGGAAAAGTGTTATTTAATTATTTACTCTAATTACTATACACAACCTACAAATTCTAGTGAATTAATTTATGACGTCAATTTGCCAGTCTTTTATTACCTACTAATGGCTGTTTCGTGTTCCTAATTACGATCTGTTATTTAATCACGACTACCCAGTAGTACTAACCTAATATTATTGTAGAATTGTGAATATTTCAAATGAGTTTACTTAATATTTTTTTATGTAGGAACCCATACATTTTCATTTTCACTAGAAAACAAAAAAATCTTGATCCTATAATAAGTAGGTAGGTATTTAGATATTAACTACACTTAATTATTTTGATGTTTGTTCGAAATAAATATTTTGAATGGAATAGAATATTTTCATTTGCACTAAAACTTGGTCAAATAATAATAATAATTTAGGACTTATGATTTACGTGTCTCTCACGTGAATCACAAGTCATCATCTGCCTGGCCTTTTCCCAACTATGTTGGGGTCGGCTTTCAGTCTAACCGGATGCAGCTGAATACCAGTATTTTACATGGAGCGACTGCCTATCTGACCTCCACAACCTAGTTACTAGGTAACACGATACCCCTTGGTAAGACTGGTTGTCAGACTTTTTGGGCTTCTAACTACCCGTAACGACTGTCAAAGATCTACAAATGACAACCGGGACCAACGGCTTAACGTGCTTTCCGAGGCATGGAGGGGTCTTGGTATGTAAAGATGGTCACCCATCCACAGACCAACCGCGGCAAGCGTGGCTTAACCTGATCGATCGACCCGTGCAGCTGTTGTTACTTAGCCACAAGCCCCCCTTACACGTGAATCACAAGTACTATTATTATAATCCTTTATTTCATTAAAATACTTATAAATTAAATTTTAATTATTAGAATATAAAAATATAGAAAAATTTAAAAATATTATAAAAAATAGTAGGTAGCCCACCGGTCTCTTGGCGATTAGGCCATTGGCTGTCACGACTTTCGGCACAAAGATCGCTGAGTCCACATCCCACATGTCGACAACCTCGCGAGCCAAGTTAAGATAAGTCTTATTAATATTATCGTATGTATAAGTTGAAGGTAGTTTTAGTTGAAGTCAAATTATATTATCTTTGAGCAAAACTAAGCATCGCTCGTCAAATTGTTGAATTCGTGTAGGGCGGTCCTTTTTGGAATTTGATATTACATAACATAACATCACGCCTTGTTTCCCCGAAGGGTTGGGCAGAGGTGTCCCTGTAGCAGATACACCCACATTTCGCCAGTTATGTTTAAGTCCCATGTAATAGGGGGCGAGCCTATTGCCATCAACCGGGCACAAATCCAGACTCCGAGCTGCTATTGAGAAATTTCAGATAGAAAAACCCAATAACACTTTGCTCGACCCGGGAATCGAACCCAGGACCTCATGCTCAGCAGTAGCGCTTGCGACCACTAGACCAACGAGGCAGTTTGATATTACTTAAATAATAATCTTGATTACTATTCAGTAAAGACTTAGGTTTGTTTGTGATAGCATTTCGGTTGTCATTCTTGTCTTATATTTGATGGAAGCTACTTAAAAAAAGTTGGGTCGGCCTTTCTTGAAACTGGGTTAAGCTGCTTGGTTTATAATTTGCCAAAATGTAATACATTTTCTTTTACAAAGAAAGCATAAAAGAATTGAATTTGAACGTTGGGTAAATTAAGTGCTTAGCCCGCGTTGGTGAAAGTATTTAATTGTGTTTTTAGTTAAGATTGGTGCTAGCCAGCTGTCGAAGATGATTAATACGATTAAAATTGGTTGCCTGTAAAGTCGGTATACGGGCGAAAGTTTTACGTGACAACGCGTGCCTTTCACTTTTTATGTCTGTCTCTCTCGCTCTTAGGCGGGCTAACCATGCCCGAGTGGAAGGGACGCGTGCCTCTCACTCGCTCTCATTGTGAGCGCATAACGTGAGCGGAGCGTAACGCAGTTTCTTGAAGTGTCACCCGGCAAACCAATTTATAAGACGTTGTCACGTCAAAATTACATATTATTTAGTTTATTACTATTTTTTTTTATAATCAATGCAGCAAACAAATGTCATAAAAAGGACGCGGGTCGTTAAAAGGTTTTTATAACTATGCCATTTTTTCAATTTTCTTTTGAAACCCTTTGTTTTATGACAAGTATGTAGTGATTTTCTAGTGTTTTACGATCGAACATAAAATTATGACAGCATATTTTTTGATGAAAAAATATATGGGTTATTTTATTATAACTATTACTGTCAAGTTAGTATTATAAAACGAAAATATTTTAAGGGTTTTTTATAAGTAAGCTTAAAGAGTTAAAGTAATGATTAGCGCCTGTTCAACCATTTAATTTGGACATTTAAACGTCTCTTAACTTTAAGCAACGTTTATGAATAAATAATAATAATACCATTTATTTCAGGCGTCACAGGCCCATAGAAAAATACCTTAACCTAAAGATACATATTTTAATATTTATAGCAAAACTTAAAAACTTGTGTTAATAAATAGCTTAAAACTATGTTAGTAGCACTTCACTTCACTAGCTTATCCTTGTGCTGTCCTGTGGTACTTGTCTGCGGAAGCGACGGAACACCATGCCCTGCGGCCAAAAGTCTTCCTCCATGACGATGGACAGAAAACAATTCGGTACTCGCACCACAAACGCCTTGAAGTTGACGTTGCGGTGTGACTCCAGTAACTGCACCCTCGGCGTGTACCTCGTCTTTTGGCGCACGTACTCCACGATGTCCTCCGCCTTAGTGGTGTAGTGTAGGCGGGAGATGTACACCGGTGTATTCGGCTTTGCGGCACGCAAGCTTACTTCGTATTCTGTAGGAGCTTTGCCACAGCGGTTCTTGTTTGCTCGCAATCGGTGCTTCCTCCTTTGCACTGTCACGAAACCCTCGGCATCAGATATATTCGGCACCTTTTCTGGCATAGGTTGCATACTTGGAGCGTTTGGGGCACTCGCGGTGACGCCAGCGAAATCTTTTTGTATAGGTTTCGCCGGGGCTGCAGACACTGGCAGCGGGACGGGGCGAGTAGCTCGAGCAAAGGGGTCACTGCATACCTATTAGTGATGTGCCGAATATCCGTGATTCGCGGATATTCGAGGGAGAAAAAAGATCTATATCCTGTATCTGTATACATTTCATTACGTATACGTAATGAAATGATATTATTGTAAAAGATCCGTTCAAAATCCGCCAAAAAGTAACGGATACAGATCTTTTTCTCCCTCGGATATCCGCGGATACGGGTATCCGGCACATCACTAATACCTATCCATCGGATCTTTTTAGAAACTAGGGCTAATAATGATGTAGGATACCTAATATCCTATTAGGTACCTAAGTAGGGACTTGCGTTTGTTCAACCGTGAACAAGCAACAACAGCATCGCACCGTCAGCGCTAAGAAGTGACCTACCGAGATCTTCGCCTCATCGGCTCGATACATACAAACACACATCTAAATAAGTATCGATGTGTATGGACCATAAAATTAGTATATAATTAAGTTAATTACTGTAATAAACTAGTCATCAAGCTGGAGTCGAGTATGATTTATTTCCTATACTTTCTCTTACTGTGGCCAAGACACCTTTAGCCATCATCGATCCTGTGAGTCTGTGGGATCGGCAGTAAGAAAACTATTTCCTGTGTACATTGCACGACGTACACAAACCCCTATTCCTTCCCAAATTCCGTCTGTTACCGTAGGTCTCCTCGTAACAGACTTCCCGCACGTATAACCAACGTAACTCACGTTTGGTATGGTTTGTATGGTAAGGGTAAGGGTGTTAGGATAACTAGGGTGCTAGGTAATTTTATACGGCTAGGTTTTTAGTCATTAGGGTCGTAGGTAGCTATTTGGTACCAGGCTCGATTGCCTTAAACATTGCCACACTGTACGCATTTGGGATAAGGCCGTACTAAGTTAAGTCCTGGTGCGTACAGCGTTCAAAGTGTCTTTTCGTGACTGTTCTTTTGTTCGGTTGTTCGTTTGATGATGGATCTGTTACTCTGGTTATTTTTTTGTATTATTCTGATTGATTTGTGTATTTTAAAAGGAACAGTGTATTTCTTTCTTTCACGATGATGCATATTACTGTAGGTACTATAATGTAGGTGTACAAACTCGGCATTAAATCGTTACGTATTAAGCACATACCAGCTAAAACACACATGTTTAAAAAAATATTAAAATTACTAAATAAAAATACAGTAATGATACGAACAGTACGATTTACAATTTTTCAAATCCCAACACTACTATGATGGTATGGTATGGTATGGTATGGTACCCACCCTACCCCCAGGCGTATAGCCAGGGGTGTGGCAGGTCTGGAGTGTTTTTGGTGTATTCACTACGACAACCGAACCTTTAAACAGAACCAGCTTTTGCTTATGTTTAAATAAAATGTGCAAATCGAACATAGCCTGCAGGATACTATACGATTGTTTAATTGATTCGGTAATTCCAGTGGTGAACAATGCTTCTCGCAAAATAATAATTTAAATAAGGATTCAAATGAAACATAAGTTTCCATTACCGCCATTTTTACGCAACAGGTCGCTTGCGGATATGACCCGTTAAATTGTTATGGAGTTTATTATGCAAATTGGGTAAAAATGGAAAATAATTACACAGAAGCAAAAAAAGTTATGATTGCATTAGACATTATTATTCCTTGTGCGTATCATTTATGTAGAATAAACAGTTTTTCTTTATTTTCTTTCCTTTAGTTAAAAAAGTTGAGTTAATTAAGTTGAGTTTATGTATGTATGTAGTTAAAAATATATTTTTTATGTGTCCTTAGGTACTCTGTTGGATGTAGTATTTTTATTTTGAAGTCGGTACAAAACTATGCTATCGAAATTGTAATCTAAGCAATAGGTGTGAACACGCGTGTGTACTTTTATTAGCAAAGTTGGAATATGTGAGCCATTATAATTAATTAATAAAAACTTTATGCCCGTCAACATGCAAGTCTAGAACAAAGTTTCTTTCAGTTCCATGCTGTAAATAATCTTTTATTACTATCTAGATATTAAGCCCCTACGTGAAAATAAACTGCGGCTATTCTAACAACAATGCTATGTTTTTACCTTTCTACCTCACGCGTTAGTGGAAATAGTTGAAACAAGAGCTCTGAGGCAGTTCTGATGTCATGTTGCATCATTTTATTCAGAGAATAATGTTATTGACAAAAACCTCAGAAAAACTTGATCAATGAACAACAAAATTCCTTTTAAAGTAAATGAAACACTATTCTTCAAAACCCACATCGCGGAGTAACGTTTCCAAATGTTACTACACTGAAATAAAATACAACCTAAGACTGAAGATAATATTTTAAAATAGCAAGACTTCTCGACATACGATGCGAGATCTAGCTCTTTGCTTAGACAAAAAATAGACTAGCAAACTTGGCTACAAAGTCAACTTAGGAAATATATATTATTTAGAAAAGACAATCCTGACATTTACGTTAAAATTTATTGTCTCTCAGAGCAAACTTTTATATTTTCCTTAGAAGGAAACTTACATAAAATAAAAATATAGGTTTGAAGGCTTCTAAAAATTGTATTTATATTCTTTTATAAGACATAAGAAAATAATCTTTCAAAGTTACGAGACTCCCTGACACACGTTGCAAGACCTAGCTCTTCGCAATAGACTATCACTATCACACAACATCATTCTGCCTAGCTTTTTCCCAACTATGTTGGGGTTGGCTTCCAGTCTAACCAGATGCAGTTGAATACCAGTATTTTACATGAAGCGACTGCCTATCTGACCTCCACAATCTAGTTACTAGGTAACACGATAGATACCCCATGAAACCCCTTGGTAAGACTGGTTGTCAGATTTTTGGGCTTCTATCTACCCGTAACAACTGTCAAAGATCTACAAATGATAGCCGGGATCAACGGCTTAACGTGCTTTCCGAGGCACGGAGGGGTATTGGTATGTAAATATGGTCACTCATCCACGGACCAACCGCGGCAAGCGCAGCTTAACCTGATCGATCGAGCCGTGTGGCTGTTATTACTTAGCCACAAACCCTCACATGACTCAATAGACTATCACACGACGGTCTTGACATTTACTTGGAAAGGAGACTGAAACAACAACCAAACAAACAATATCCAACACAACAATAACAACAATATCCAATCCACAAAGCGGCGGTAAAATCTATTATTAATCCAAGTCAATCGTGTGAGCGATCTTCGGTGTCCAGTGTGAAAGCAAGGGTCGTACAAGGTAGGCAGGGTCAGAATCCGTAAAAATCGTAGAACAGCAGTGATCGTTGAAAATGAAAAATAATTGGGAAGCACTCAAAAAACACCCGAAAACACGAAATAAGTGACAGCTGTCTAGTTCTAGTAGGGACGGGCGTTGCGACAACGAACCGTTTACAAAGACCGTTTTGTGATGATGAAACCGTTTTACGTCCTGAATTCAACTTCAAACAGTCTTCATTGCACAAACCAGTCTTCGAATTACTTGGTGCGATTTACACTCGTAAAACAGTCCTTCCAATAAAAAGAGAACTCTTAAAAAATGACCTCTTTGAAATGAAATACAGTCGGCAATGTATTACCAGTTGTCAATGCTGTTGTTCGTGATGCAAAAAAACCATTTCATACATTTGAAATCGTTGATAGTTTTAAGAAACTGCACTCGATGAAAACGCAAATCTATTCCATGTTGGATAAGTTTCGTCCTTTAACCGTTTTCTGCAACCGTTTTCGTCGTCGGGAAAACGGTTTCGGTCGCCAAAAATTAGAGAATGACCCACCACTAATGTGTCAAATTGTCAATGTCAAATTGTCAATGTCAAATTGTCAATGTCAAATTGTCAATGTCAAATTGTCAATGTCAAATTGTCAATGTCAAATTGTCAATGTCAAATTTCAATGTCAAATTGTCAATGTCAAATTGTCAATGTCAAATTGTCAATGTCAAATTGTCAATGTCAAATTGTCAATGTCAAATTGTCAATGTCAAATTGTCAATGTCAGTCTGCCAGTGCAGAATATGTACTGCTAGTGACATCTATGTCATGTTGTTATTTTTTGTCTACAAAAAAATAAAACTGATTTTAATCGATATGAAATTGATAGTCATTATTTTGGTTTTTCGGTAATTAATTATGTTTTATTTAAATTAAATGCACTATATTGTATAAAAGTATACCTATATAGTGCATTTGATTACTTTGAGTTAACTATATTACCTGGTGCTACGAGTACCTAGTGAGTAGGTTTTCTTTTTGTAGTTGTGTAATCGATTACTATAATCGATGATCTCCCGAAAACTATCTTTATCATATTTTTCCGCTTCCAGATAAAGAATTGAGCTGATTTTTGATATTCAAGGATAAAAAAAGACTAATTTTTAGATCACATCTCAACTTAATACACTTGGGCCCAACATTTTCCATCTCCTTCGTCGGCTCTCAGAGCAAACTTTTATGTTTTCCTTAGAAGGAAACTAACATAAAATATAAAATACCGGCCTACTGAAGGAAAAAGGGTTCTTCTCACACAGAGAAGGCACGAGCATTGATCACCACGCTAGCTCAAGACGGGTTGGTGATTTCATACTTAGGGTAATTAATTACTTGCCAAAGATGCTCGCGATTGCTGTCGTTATCTCGATACCCCGATATCGACACTCGCTATTTTTATATGGATGACTCGGTTCAGTTGCACCTGAAAGCTCAGTTTCTCAGACGTGTGTTTGTGCTGTAGGTACTCTACCTACTCCAGAAGAACATGTAGCAACTTTCTTTCATTCAGTGGCTAAAACATATCTGTTGTGGTATTTTTCTCCCGCTTTTGCCACAAAGCAGGAATATTAAAAACCACACCAATTAGCACCTTCTTATCCATAATTCAATTCACACTAGTAAACAATGAAATGGACGTGGCACGAGAGTGAAGCAGAGGCGATAAGTTGAAGCGAACCGATATGACCAACCATGACCCAGGTCACATCGATGCTTGCCGTTGACTGATGTAAAAATAAAAATATTTGGCTTTCACGTAGGCATCGAAGTAAATCCCCTAGCAGCCCACGATGTATCGCAGTGAGGTATCCTTCGGCATGTGCGTGCGGGTTTATTAGCATGCATTTGTTTTACATGGATGTGACATCGAGGTAGCGAGCTAAACTGCGACCGCGATGTATCGCAGTGAGGTATCCTTCGGCATGTGCGTGCGGGTCTATTAGCATGCATTTGTTTTACATGGAGGTGACATCGAGGTAGCGAGCTAAACTGCGATCGCGATGTATCACAGTGAGGTATCCTTCGGCATGTACGTGCGGGTTTATTAGCATGCATTTGTTTTACATGGAGGTGACATCGAGGTAGCGAGCTAAACTGCGATCGAGAGGTATCATAGTGAGGCATCTTCGGCATGTAATTACTATAATAATAGTTACTATAATAAGTCCAGATTTCCTTACGATGTTTATCATTCATGTCAGTAATGATTTGAACGCCAAAAATATACTCTTCTAAAAACAGTACTTCAATTCTTTTTTAGACCTCGTTATGGAAGGTTTCTATTTGGGTTTTTCCTGTTACATTTTCCGCTTCTAGGGCCAGTTAGGCTGCGGACACGAAACCAGTGGCGGGAAACGGTCTTCTAACGAGGCGGTGCGCGGTGGCCTCGGCATCGGTACAAATAGGCTATATGACTACTAAACACAAAACTTAAAAATATACGTAAATTGTTACTTATTTTAAAGATATTACTAAAAAGATGATTTGTGAAAAAAATAGATAAATTCGGTGGAAAATGGAGAAGTTACACGCTATTGTAATTATTCATCTATCGTTGGTCGTCACGCAAAACGTTCATTGTTGTGAATGTCGCGAAGTTACTATGGCGTTCTTGTGTTGTGACGTCAGATCGCTGCAGGGCTGTCTCTGTGTAGCAAAGACTTTAAAACTCATACAGTTTTGCCATTTTTAATTTTTGTCTAGTTTCTAAAATCCAGTAAAATATCCTATTGTGTCGTCACCACCGCCCCGCTCGGTCACCGCTCGTTTCGTGCACACAGACTTAGCGTAAGCCCTTTGTTATAATAAAAAGAAATGTATGAGAATTTGGACCCGAATTAATAACATCACGTAACCGATTTATTACGGTGTTATCATTGCTATTTATCCCAAGTTTTGCCATTTATCTACTTTTCCGATTCAGATACAATATGCTTATTTATCTATTCAAATATATAGCTACAATAGACAGTTTGTTTAAAAACTTTACCTATTATTTATCCTAATGGGTTAACAACCTTTTCAGTTTGTGAAAATGAAATACATATTTAATTTTAAAAGTATTTTTTTCCGCAATTTCTTCTAAGAAAAATCATTTTCATGTCGTTATCATTAATTCTTGCCTTATGGTGTCTAAAGGGTAATTTTAATGATTTTGTTTTGTAAAGATTAACACCATAACTCAAAAATGTGATGATGCATAGTTTATCATAACAGGTAAATTAAAACTATGTAATCTTAAGAATATTTGGGCACTTTTCCTATTGATAGCGATGCGGACGAATTTTTGATGTCCTATGATTATATCCCCCCCCCCTTTTTATATACTTGTACATATTATCTCCTTTATTTCACTTTTATACATACTAATTACATTTTTAAATATTCTTATAAAAATAATTTAAAAAACATTTAAAAATATTATTATTATTTTTAAATGTCTTTGACATATCTCGGGACCCTGTGGTCCCGGACCTTTGGAAGGCGTACGAGGGGCAAAAGCCAACCCGCAGAGGCCCCTTAGACATTTTTAAGTATTGAGGCACCAACCGACGATTATCCCTGTTCGCACTATGCAAGAGCACCCAAGGACAACCCCCGGTTGGTGTAGGACTATTGCAGAATATGGAACCAAATATATTGGACTATGGGTTTGGGTGGCTTAAGTAGACTGGTTACGTGGAGCTATGGAAGGACTATGGCCCCTGCCTGATCAATGTTTAAATGTACACGGATAAAATGGCAGGGGGTGACTTGCACGCTCAATAATGGGCCCCCGAAAACGGTCGCTAGCACATAGTGCCGTAGCGACAAGGGGGCAACACGTCCTGAGGTGCTTATGAGGAGTGGAAAGGTATTCCGCGGCTATCAGGATAATCCTGGAAGTACGGTCAAGATCCCTACCAGCATCTTACTGGAATACTTCCTTCCTCCAAGCACGTTTGCTCTTGCGAATCTCCACTCAAGCCGGCCAATTAAGGCAAGAATGAGGCAGGAGCTCTGTTCCTCGTCAGTTTTCACTCCAGCCGGCCAATAAAGGCAAGCCAGAGGTGAGGAACAAGACTTCTCCCGGGAGATAGGGTCCGTGGGGTCGCTACTGCCCAACAGCTCGCCACATGCTGCCCTGCGGGTTTTTGTATCTCTCTTGGTCTGGCTCCTAATCGCAGACCTGTTACGGCAAAGTAAACTCTACTGGCACAGGCCTAGAGTTCGGAGCGCGCAAGCCCCACCACGACGTCAACGTAGAGATACGACGGTGGGGTTATTATTATTATTATTTTAAATCTGTTAATTTTTAAATAATGTACATACGTGTGTATAAATAAAACAAATACAAAATAATAAGTAAAATAGAAAAAAACAAAAATTAAATGATGTCAAGGCATATTTTAATCTATCTTAAGAATTAAATAAATCTTTCTGTAACATGAAGGTATCTAAATATATCATCATCTGCCTAGCCTTTTCCCAACTATGTTGGGGTCGGCTTCCAGTCTAACCGGATGCAGCTGAATACCAGTATTTTACATGGAGCGACTGCCTATCTGACCTCCACAACCTAGTGACTAGGTAACACGATACCCCTTGGTAAGACTGGTTGTCAGACTTTTTGGGCTTCTAACTACCCGTAACGACTGTCAAAGATCTACAAATGACAGCCGGGACCAACGGCTTAACGTGCTTTCCGAGGCACGGAGGGGACTTGGTATGTAAAGATGGTCACCCATCCACGGACCAACCACGGCAAGCGTAGCTTAACCTGATCGATCTAAATATATAACTTATAAATTATTCCCGTGACTGAAGCGAGATCTATAAACGTGTTACGATATAACGTACCTTACTACTAACACGCAACCGTCAAATTGTAAGTGCAAGATGGAGAACATGTCGAAGATCTCAGCCTCAGTGATTGACTGACTGACAGATAATCCCCATTGTTTAGTTTAAGCTATTGAATAAAATAACATAATGTCTCTACTCACTGAGAGTAGAGACGTTACTTAGAATCTACAATCCCAAAGGAGGGTCGAAAAACGACGAATTGGGCAGAGATAAGGTACATAATCAAATAAAAAAATGGTAGACAATTGCTCGAACAAAACAGCAAAATAAATGTGTCTTAATCTAATCTCTAAATGCGAGTACGTGCAGTACTATGAAATATTTATGAGAGCACTAGCAGTGCGTTTTTACCCGCATAAGTCTCGATGCCGTGGGAATATCGGGATAAAAATTATCCTCTGTGTTAATTCAGGTTGTAAACTATCTGCGTGCCAAATTCCATCCAAATCCGTTCTGTAGTTTTTGTGTGTAAGAGTAACAAACATCCATCCATCCTCACAAACTTTCGCGCTTATAATATTACTAGCTGCGCCCCGCGGTTTCACCCGCATAAGTCTCGATCCCGTGGGAAAAAAAAAGTATCCTATGTTCTTTTCCAGGGCATCATCTATATATGTGCCAAATTTCATCTAAATCCGTTCAGCCGTTTTAGCGTGAAGGCGTAACTAACATACTTTCGCATTTATAATATTAAGGATAATATAATTAAATACTCATCATCATCTGCCTAGCCTTTTCCCAACTATGTTGGGGTCGGCAATAATTAAATACTAAAAGTAGGATAATGGTATAAATTTTATAAAAAATTAATTTTGGATACCGTTTTCATATAAGTAGCAATTCCAGTGTGTTTGAAATCCACAGATGTTGGCAAAATTGATTGAATATATGTTAAAAGGCGAAGCGACGTGAAGAGAATATGTGAATACACCTAGTTAAGGGTAGCAAGCACTCATAATTCCTTTGTTTAGAACCGATGAGATAGCAGTTTTATAATAATTTTGACATTTAAAAGTAAACTTTTATTGAAATTGGCATCGGTTAAAGTTTAGTGGAGTAGACAGTACATCAGTGGTAACCTTGAGATGGGCTTGCATGGTCCCTACGGAGTTTCAGTAGAATAAAAGGCCAGCATATACTGATTTTGTTCGGCCACCGTTCCTAATCTTATCTTAAGAGTCCATAATACCTCAGCTTAATTTAACTACTACTGCTCGTGAATCGAGTGAGAGCGAGACTGAGCGATGGGAGAAGGCTCCAAGGCGCCGATAGTTTAGGTAATTTCCTTTTAATAATGTTATTTTTTAAACACAGTAGGTACTTCTATCATAGTTTATAGTTCGTTCAGTTACTAGGCAAAGTTTCATGATCTAATTCTAAGTATTTTTTAATACCAGCGTTTTATTGTTTGGTTTGGAGGTAACTTTGGATTTTTTTCTATAGATAAATTTTTATAGAATGGTGTTTTCGACAAAACATAGTACCTGGCATTAATCCTCAACTTTACCATAGGTATATTTATTTCAAAATTAATGCTGCATTATTTGCGGTATAACGGAGGGTCATGCCAATACAATTCTAAGAAAAATAGTATGTTTGTTTGTCAGTATAGGCCAAATAATAACGTTATTTTTAGTCCTCACTGAATAGGTATTTCTCCAAAATACACTACTCAGTACTATATAAAATCCCTCTATTGTAACACATTGGATTGTAATGTGACATTAGCTTATCTTCTACAGGCAACTGCGTAATCCGATTGTCTTGTTAATTAGAAGCTTGCATTTGATGATAAGCGTCTTAGGTACTCTTATGTTTCTCTGATCTCGCAATAAGTATTGTCAAGTGATTTCCAATTGGGTGGCAGAATAATATAATTTAACTTAAGATAGGGCAGAGAAGAAGATACGTCTTTGTCATTAAAGACTAAAGTCTTTATTTTTTTATATAAAAAAATATAAATTACTTAAAAAGGCGAGTTCTAAATTATGCTAAATTGCATCATTACATTTCAAAATATATAATAACCTGTTATTTTATGGCATGTATTTAATCGAAGCTTAAATAATTTATTTATTTATTTAATACTTCAAGCACAGAAATGTACAGAGGTGGCCTTAATGCCACGGGCATTTTCTACCAGTCAACCTTTGGGTGATGCAGAGATAAACAGTGGTAGGTGCAATAACGAAAAATTGAGGAATGAAACATTATTCAAATATAAATATACATACATACCTATTACAAACTATAAATATTTATATACTGGGTGGCAGGAACATCGACGCGAAAACTGTTACCATGGATTCAGTACATGATTCTGAAACGTTGAAATCTTTCGTCGGTTATTTTAAAAAAATCAGTTGTCCCATACATTATGACCGCGTAGCTGTTTTTTTAAAATAACCGACGAAAAACTTCAACGCAGCGGGGTTCAGAATCATATACTGAATCCATGGTAATAGTATTCGCGTCGATGTCCCTGCCACCCTGTATATATGCCTAATTATGTATATAAAAATAAGCACAAATAAATATACATAAATACATTAATATACTAAATATAATAACTACTAATTTTCATTTAGCTTTCCTATAAATATTATTGAACACTCTAATATAATGATTGCACTTCTTTTTAAATAATTCCTATTTTGGGGTTCTTAAAATACTAAATAGCCAAATAACTGCGACCAACTTGGATGTAGCGTGGTTGGTCACAGTTCTAACCAAACCCATTTGGTCGGGTTGCCCTAGCTTAATTACTGGGACCAACTGTCAGAAAAGGCTAGAAAGTTAAAAAGGGGCTCAATTATTTAAAAAAAGTGTTTATCATTTGAAGGTCAATCAATTTTTAGAGGGTCAGTTAAATGGTGCCATCATTTTATAACTCAGTTTTATAGTGACAAAAAGGTATTATGATAACACGAAAATAGCGTACGTTTTGTTTATTTAATAAAGAAATAATATAATACGTACCTACCACTCTGAACCCAACAACCCGAAATGGTTTTCAATTATTACTCTCCCGAGATAAAACAAAGATAAAGTTCCATTATAAAGACATTATTCCCCATAATTCCCACGCACACTGAAATCGTAAAATCTATCCTTTCTAGAAACTAGTTTTATTCGTTGTGTAAAAAGAACCTTACCGATTTTATTAAGGTTTTTCTTCAATAAACCTATATTAAAATGCCAAATGATTCTGTGTATAAATTCTTCGTGTTTAATCTTCTAAAAATAAAATGAGAAGGGTAACACCGTTCACTGTGTAAAATATTCCGCTTGTATTAAATTCCTTGTGTACCTTTTTGTGAGATAGGTTTCACACTAGATAGAAAGTAATAAATGCCTATGTTTTTTGAACTGAAAACTTCTTTAGGTGCGTTGAGCATTTTTGAGATGGGACTATAAAACTGAGGACTAAACCATTGATTTTCCCACCACATTTTTGTAAACGCGATTGTGCTCTTTATTTATATTACGTAACGGATCTATGTTCTATGCAAGTATTTTTACTTTAAAGGTTTTGTAAACGCGATTGTGCTCTTTATTTATATTAAGTTACGGATCAACGTTCTATGCAAGTATTTTTACTTTAAAGGTTTCGGAAGTTTAATTTTTTGTAAACGCGATTGTGCTCTCTATTTAGATAAGGTTACGGACCAATGTGCTGTATAAGTATTTTTCTTCCACCAAGGCGATCTTGTTCAAGTTTTCACTTATATTGGCACTCCCGGAGTGCCACCACTTTTTTTTCTCTCTTTTTCTTCTTCAACCCGTAGGTATCCACCTAATCCTGAGTGAGGGTCTCCTCCATTGACACTGTACCCAGTCTTGAGTCTTTCGTATTCAATTATTGCCTGCTACATTGACCAGATCATTGGTTCACCTGGCTCTTGGCCTGCATATTCTTCAATGGTCATATTTTTTATTCTTTTACCCTAATTAAATAGTAATTAAGTGATAAAAACTTCTTCTGCTATTAAAAACGTATTATTTGCTAAATTGCTCAAGTTATGGTAGTGCAAAAATAATATTCCCATTAATTTTTCAACATAACTCGTCAGCAATTTATTCAAATCAAATAGTTACCGAGTGACGAGGTAACTATACTCCGTTTGAAATAAGATTAGACATTTAAACAAACCTTTTTTACAGTCCGTTCAACCGATTTTGACTTCTATACCGTAGGCATACGGATGGCACTAAAAGCAAAAAAAGTGGTTACAAACCAACTGTTTACTGCAGCTGTCATTTGTCATGCCACCAACGCAATAGAAGTCAAAATCGGTTGAACGGACTGTAAAAAAGGTTTAGTTAAATGTCTAATCTTATTTCAAACGGAGTATAGACGAGTCGTCCCAGAATTACATTTTAAACCTCAACTCAATGAATAAACTCATAAACGTAATAATTTGATTTCAACAATCTAGTGGCCATTTTACTTAAACAGTTATCCCAAAGCTTTTGTAAACATTAAATGAAAGTCAAATAGTGTAAGGTTTAAAGTCAATAATTGTAAATGTCATTTACAAATAAGGGACTAAAATATTTCTTCATTATTCAGAAAGGACTATGATGAAAATTTATTAAGTAGATTTGTCGTAAAACGTTGCTTATTAAAATACGCAAGATTCCTTAACAAATAGCTTCGAAGGTCTAGCAGAAAGATTAACTCCATTAACTTTGATATTTTATTTGGTTACTAGTTGTTGCCCGCGACTTCGTCTGCGATCTATGATGAAAAGTAGCTTATGTCCTCCTCCAGGTCATGGTCTACCTATGTGTCAAATTTCATCCAAATTCACCATTTTAGCGTGAAAGCGTAACAAACAAACAAACTCACTTTCGCATTAGTTATAATATTAAGTTAGGATTAGGATTTGCGCCACAGTCGGCCTTTTAAAGTAAAATACAGATTTTAAACTAGATCTGGATAGACTGAAAGCTAATCCTAATTATTCTACTAGGTTAAGCAAGGAACTGGTTCAACAATTATTTACGCACTCTAAATGGTTGTAGGCGTTTTCCTGGTTGTACGTTGTTTTATAGGGTTTCATTTTCATAGAATTTCGTTTCACGTAAATTTTTTCACATATTATCATTTCATAGAATAATAAATACGCAGCATACTTACTTTGAATAAATTTAAATCATAGATTTTTGTTACAAATAAAATTTTATGTTTTTATATTCATATCACAGAATAATAAATCAAACATTCTTTAACCTCATATTGTTTAGGTAATATAAAACTTATTACCAAGAAAAACATTTTATCAAGTGACAGTTTCTAATAGACAATAGTCTATAGTACTTTATAGTTTTATAGGGTAAATTTTTTTTTCAGTCAGCGTAGTCGACGGAGCCCCGCTTCACGGGGCTCCTATTTCTGTATGGTTTAAAAAAAATAACCACGAAGGGGATGGCGGGGTCTAAAGACCCTGCCTTGCCTTCTATCCTAACCTGTCCGAGTCGGCGTGCCCCAAGTTCCGAGCTCGCTTCGCTCGCTCTTGCAGCCTAAGTTCTCATTCGACTTTAATTTTCGACGTTCAAATATATACCCTTATAAAATCATGGATAGCGTAACGATTTTTACATTTTCGTTGAAATAAAATACCATGGAAAAATACACCAACCAAACAATATTCGTTAAAAAAATAATTCTACTGTTTGATGAGTTAATTAAATTAAAAATGAGATTATAAAATTCATTCAATTGTGTTTCTGTGAAATATGTTTCATTAAAGTAATTAAAGTAAATCTTTAAAACAATAATATTCGAAATAAAAATACAAGGACCAAATGTTATATGAAACATTTTCTGCGAAACGAAATTCTATGAAATTTCTGTCTGCGAAACAAGGGGACGCCCGTGTTTCTACCATCGGCATCAAAGATAAAAACAACCAAAGTTTTCATGTACTTGATTTTGAAAGTACATAAATTTTCAGGACACTAACTTTGGTAATATTTTCGTAATAAGCCAAAAGGGATGTTTCTTAACAAAGGTATATTAACTAGACCTTTGTTACTGTATGAAAATAATTTTCTATCAACTAGACTCATCATACATACATACATAAACTCACGCCTTCTTCCCATGGGGGTAGGCAGAAACTACAGAACGCCACCTGCTACGATCCTTACATAGTTCTTTTGCCTCGTTTACGTTCATACATCTGGTCATACACGCACGCCGGTTGCGAGTACTACACACCTGGCCTTTCTGAAGAATATTACCAATAAGGTCAGTATATGTCGTCCTAGGGCGTCCCCGCCCGGCTTTTCCCTTTACATCAGCCTTGTAAATACATTTTGTTAGTCGCATTTCATTCATCCTCTCAACATGCCCAAACCATCTCAGCATACCCTTTTCAATTTTTGTCACTACATCTTCTTTTAAATTACACCGCTGTCTTATCACATCATTCCTCATCATATTATTATGTCATTATATGTCATCATCTCATCATATGGATTTGTATCATCTGTGCTATCAACTAGAGTCTAAACAAAGGTCTAGAGTAACAAAGGTTTAGTTAATATACCTTTGTTAAGAAACGTCCCTTTTGGCTTATGTCACTCCGCATTTTAGGTATAAAGCTACAAGCAGGTACGTGGCGGACTCGAGGCGTAACGTAGTCTAGACAAAATCAAACTGGTTGCTAATTTAATTGTGTAATTAAATATTATAATTATTTTTTTTACATTCTGTGATTACTCACACACTGACTAATTAGTATCACTTGTAATTTTTTAGGAATATCGTATAGGTACCTACTTTTACAATGCTTGTAAATATGTGAACACCATGTATCCATTACATAATTATTTTTTCTGTCATTGCTTCATTTTTAATTATTTTTACCTATTATTGTATAGTAATCTTATTCCAGGTGCATCGTCTTCACATATAATTATATAATTAATGTATACAAAATATTGTAAAACATTTTAAAAGAGTAACGGTGGAGTTTCTTGCCCATTCTTCTCCATACGAAAACTACTTTTTGGAAGGGGCGACTAGAATCAATTCAATTTTTTGTTTTTGACGTTTAAAAGTGCCTTTTTGTGCCTAATTGAAATAAATTATTTGACTTTGACTTTGTCAGAAGATAATTATAAGAGTTACGCGACAGAAAGAGAGGCAACTTCTAGGTGAATATAATTGTAGGTAATTAGCGCTGTGCGACATGAATTGCACTTTATTGTGTCGTGGCAAGAATCGCTTTTTATTTAAATGATTTTGCGGGGTGTCCCATTTGCACTAATCTGTGTTGATAGATAATTATTTTCATAAAGTAGGTAGGTAAATTTTTTTTTTGGTGGGAAATTATCAAATAACTTCTCCCGCTCTGGGTGGAGCGGGAGGGGGTGTCAAACTCTTACTGAATAAAACCCACCCGTGTTCCTTCAGTTGCCATGTTGCCGGGGGGCCACGATTTCCCTTTCGGCCTTATTCGCAACCCCGGTAGGTAGATAGGTACTTGTATTGGTTTTGCTAAAATTCGCTGTTATTGATGTGACAGCTGGTGTAAAAATTAGCGAATTTTTCTTTGCTCTAATCAAATAATTAAAAAAGACTTTTATATAAAGTCAGCGAGATTAATTGTTTAGCAAATTGACACCCTTTGTCAATTTGCCGTGTTAAATGGCTATAGCCATTTCAAACAGCTGCCAAAGAATGACGGTTGTGATGATTGTGATTATACGGACAATTTAAGTTGATAGTGATAATATACAATCAAATGAATTTCTCTGAATTTACCTCCGTCTTGCTATATCGGGCAGTGAACCCCGCCACCATCTTTCTGACTACTTAATACTTACCACGACACGGCTATTCTCTTATCGTATCTATTAATTCGAGAGAAGATGAATCACAACTATTATAATCTTTCTTGTCTTCGTTTTTTCTTCTGTACGCAGGCCATTCAAACGCCATGTATTTAATCCAACCCCATATAATTTCCATTTAGCTTTCCTCAAAATTCCTTTTTGTGAACCTCTATTTCTATTTTGGGGTCCTAAAAATACTTATTGTTTCAACCGAAAGACGTCCACTGGACATAAGCCACCTCCAAGCACCGTCACTTCTACCGGTTCTCTGCTTCTCGCATCCAGCGGATTCCTGCGGTCTCACAAGGTCATCGGTACGCCTTGTGGCAGGCCCTCCAACGCTACGTCTTCCGGTACGCGGTCGCCACTCCAGAAACTTTCGGCCCCATCGGCCATCTGTTCTGCGAGCAAGATGCCTAAAAATTAAGACCAGAAATTGAAAAAAACAGTGGCACTCCGGGAGTGCCGACACAAGTGAAAACTTGAAAAAAAATCGGCACCGCGGTAATCAACGCGTTGATGTCTTTTTAATGGTCAAAAGCTGGTGTCGTAACAGTGTCACGAAATCAATTGTTTAGTCCCATCTCAAAAATGCCCAACGCGCCTAAAGAAGTTTTCACTTCAAAAAGCTCCTTTTATTAAAACAAGTGTAGATCATAAGAACCCCAAAAAGTTTTTAGAAGTAAATTAAATTATAAAAGTGTACTTCATGAGACGGTTTATAAGTTAGTAGAGGTTCAGTAAAAAATGTTCCTTTAACTGCATAATGGATTTTATTGCGGTTTTTCACCATCATTTAGAGAATTTATTCCGGAGGGTTCATACATAAATGTAATAATAATAGGCATAATGTTGATGGCACGTAACATGAAATGCAACTTCACTCATCTAGTTGTTGTGATACATTTCATTGCATAAATTAGGACTGGTAATTTTACATTTCACCAATCTATACCCATAATACATTCATATTTAACTTAGATTTAACCCTCTATGTAGGTACCTACAATGCTACAATGCCTACAATGTTCCCACTGCTGGGACACAGGCCTCCTTTCAGTGAGAGGGTTTTTTTTTTGCTAGGAAAATTATAAAATAACTCTTACTGGCTAAAACCCACCCGTGTTCCTTTAGTTGCCTTGTTGCCAGGGGCCACGGTATCCCTTTCGGACTTTCCCGCAACCCCAGCAGGCATCGGCCCTATTGGACCCCGTTAGTTCTGCTGACATCTCTTTGAGACGCACGTGGAATACAACGCGCCGTCGACCCGGGCCTGGTCCTTATCGGACGGCGAGCTACCCATTGCTCACCATCTGCAAGCTCGCGCCTGCGGTAGCCGGGAATCAGCCTGAGATTTCAGACGCCCAAGGCGTCTCCTGCAGCGGTTAGGGGCGTGAGGGCGTGAAATTTGCCTCAAGACGTACAACTCATAAGTCGGGGCCACCTGCTCACTTCACTGGTAACTATATCTTCCTTTTATGTCCGCATCGTATATTTGTTTCTCTATTCTTTCCCTCTGCATTATATAAGACGTCACGTATGACATGTCCGAGCTATTTCGAAAGTTCAAATCCTTTAATGTCTCATAGCCAGTATGAAATATCTATAAAAGAATGAGCACAATTTCACAAAAGCGTAAAGGCTTGCTTCGATAATGGCAATACATTATTTTAAAAACATAAATGTGTCGTTTGTGTACTTATATAATTTTTCATTATGTTTGTTGGAAGTGAAATAATCCTAATCTATATTTATAAAGTTCTCGTGTCACAATGTCAGTTGCCATACTCCTCCGAAACGGCTTGATTGATTTTTATGAATTTTTATATGTATATTTTGGTAGGTCTGAGAATCGGTCGTAATCTATTTTTCATATCCCTAAGTAATAAGGGTGGTCCACCCCGAACATTTATATGGCAAAACAACGTTTGCCGGGTCAGCTAGTAAGAATAAAATATTTTTAACGTGTAATTACTGATAATGATAACTGTTAGGAAACTAATAGTGTGTTTTCAGCAAAAGCTTATTTTAAATACATTTCGTGAGTTTTCAAGGTGAGTTTGTTACTAAAGACAATGTTTGAAGTATTCATTTGTTGACACTATCGGAAAATTGAGTGAACATAAGCTAGAAATTTCAGCAAATATTTACCATCCAACTTTCTCTCCACAGACACCCGCACACTCCCCTGCTAATTTCTTACATCGCACTTTACACTTTTTGTTTGATTTTAATTTTAAATTTTTATCTGCTGCATAATTAAAATATATTGTCTGCTTTTTAGTCAGTGCTAAATAAATGTATTTTTTTTCTTTCTCTATCTTTTAATGGTGAACTCACGAAAATTTTGAAAACAGGATTTCCAAAACGTCCTTATACTCAATGTATCACTTAGCAGGCCTCATCTTTGATAGCCCATTTATGTAATATTTAATTAACTATTATAGAAACACTTACGGGGCAAAATGCAATTAAATTATGCCAAATTTTCTATTTAAACTTTAACCTCAGTTCATGGTATTAGAGAAACCCGGCAATGAATGCTAAGTGGCTTAAATATAAAGGCCTCTTCTAGCGGTATAATTTTAACTCAATTCCGTACTATATTTAAACTCATCAAGCCTTTCATTCGCTTTTAATTAATGGTTTCAGCGTTACAGAAAATAAATTAAAATCATTAATTTTGGTCGTTCAGTTCCAAGTTTTAATGAAGGTTGAGGAAACCAAGAATTCATAATTCAAAATAATTTGTTTCACATTAGCCGCTGCCCGCGGTTTCGCCCGCGTGGACACTAATTCTTTTTTTTTTAAATAAAAGCCTTAGTTACTCCTTATAACATTAGTTATCTGCCAGTGAAAGTCCCGTCAAAATCGGTATAGCCGTTTTAGAGATTAGTCGAAACAAACAGACAAGACAGATGGAAAGACATTTTTTTTATTTGTATCGTGTATACTTCCATAACATGCATTTATTTATTTATTTTGTTAGGAAAAACAAACAATTGTAAATGTGGTAAATGTACAATCCACGACGTTTCCACAGATTACCTAGGTTAAAGATACAGTGAAGACACAAGTTACAAAAACACAAAGAAGAAGACAGGAAGAAAAATGGAGGATGTACTTCTCTTAAACCAAAACAAATATTATTTGAATTATAATTATTACGAAAAAAAAAACAACAAAAAAGGCTACACATCACGCAAATGCAGACTATTCACTAAATATTTCCTAAATTTTTGGCGATCTACAGCGAATATATCTTTAGGGGTATGAAGAATAGGGTGTAAAGTTCACTCATCCACCATAGAAAAGGGAGGATCCTCCGACCAGACGGGTGTTGTGTCTGGCGGGCAACTGCCCATCGGGTTGAAGTTGAAATCTTGTATGTACGTCGATCGCTTGGTAAACTCTAACTGCGCGATGCAGGATTTGTGTGACGTCATGTCTGTGATGCGTAGTTCGTATGTGGCGGTGTAACCGCTACATATCCAAATGCACAAAATTGTAAATTTTGTCTAGTAGAGACGAGCCCGTTCACCCGCGTTAGTACGACAAGGTGTCGTGGCAAAAAGCGGGTAAACGCACATTTAGTAAAAAGTTGTTTTTTGCCATTACAAACAGACACTTCAATGTATGTATATATATGCATGTATGTATAGATATATAGATAATCCTGCATGGGAACTTATGAAACGTCAGAAGCTTTTTTTTTGCATGGCAATTTTTCAAATAACTTCTCCCACTCTGAGCGGAGCGGGAGAGCGTGTCTGACTCTTGCTGACTAAAACTCACCCGTGTTTCTTCGGTTGCCTGTATGTTGCACGGTAACCCTTTCGGACAAACCCGCAAAACGTCAGAAGCTAGGTGCACGGTTCCAATTGATCGTTTCGTATGGAGAAGAGCCGGCAAGAAGCCTTACTAAAATCGAAGTAATGTCCTTATACACACACTAGGTCTCAAACCTGGTATAAATGATTGTTTTGGGTCATACCACGTTTTATTATACAATATTGTTAAGTTTCACACCCTTCCAAACTTAATTATTACTTAGTTAACTAACTAAAAGTGAACTATTTAACTGTCAGAACTTGTGATTGATTTGCAACCATTTCTCGGAATCCGAATAATTTTCATATCGCATGCGCGTGTAGCTTAGAATAATAATACATAACATAACATCACGCTTGTGTTTCCTGAAGGCTTAGGCAGACATATGTACCTAGACACACATTTTGCCAGTTATGTTTAAGTCCCATGTAATAGGGGGCGAGCCTATTGCCATTAACCGGGCACAAACCCAAACTACGGACTGCGACTGAGAAATTCCAGATGAAAAAATCCAATACACTTTGCCCGACCCGGGAATTGAACCCGGGACCTCATGCTTGTAACCACTAGACCATCGAGGCAGTAAACGAGGCGAATAATATTATATTATTATGATGTACAACTGAACTACTGACTATGTGTGAACTGACTATTAATTAAGACGGAAAGTCTGCGTAAAATTAAATTAAGTATTAAAAGTATCTGATGTCTTTTGAAATAAGTCTACAACATATTTATATACCGCTGCACTGCGCTACGCTGCACTTTAATACGGTCTAGGAAATCAACTGTTAATCAAATTGACACACTACGGCAATTTGCTGTGTTATTATTAACGATCACATACAATAATGTATGAAATGATTCTTAGACAATTGTCTACACTCTAATAAACTGATAATACTGCAATAATAAATGGAGTACAAGAATGACAGTTGTGAGTGACGTACAATTTATGTTTGTAGTTTATTTGATAAACAATTAGTTTCATTGAATTGATTTTACCTAGATATACTACCGAAAAGAAAACTTTTTAAACAAGAAACTCTACCATCACTTTTAGAGCACTGAAATTGCCTGAAACTAAACTTTTGAACTCTTTTAAATTATTACCATTGCAGAGAAGTTGTGAACCTGTTGCTTCAGTTCTTTAGTCTAATTGTCGCTCTCGAAACGAAATATTACAAGTAAAGAAAATGAATTTTCCAGTACCACCTACATTTATTCATCATCAGCCTATAATGTTCCCACTGCTGGGACACTGGCCTCCTCTCAGTGAGAGGGAGCTACATTTATTACCTACAGGAAAATTCTAATTTATTTTGCACATGCGTTTAGAATCGAAGATATAGGTACTCGTACACTCGTTTTGAAAATTGATTTGTGTGGGTAACAAGACATGACTAAAATATTGTCAGAGAATATTTTGCTTAAAACAATAACTTTTAATAAAGATTGGTCCTTGGCAACTCTGGACAGAGGAAGTGACAGAGGACTGGAGGAGGGGTGGAAAGAGAGTAAAGAGACCTTTGCCCAGCAGAGGCACAATAATGGCTAGTTAAAATTAAAATAGATCAACCATTTTTCAGATTATCTGAAGTACATACATCTTTTATGAAGTACTGTATTAAATGTTACAACAAAATACCTTGTGTTGTATTGTAATTAAATGGAAGAAAATTTAAAACTCGTATTAAAAGTACACTTTGTAAACATATTATAAATTAGAGAATTATATTCAATATAAGATTGCTTGGAAACATGCTGGTCCTACTCCATAGGATAATCTAGAATCTAGACAAAATCAAACCGGTAGCTAATTTAATTTTATATATTTTTTGTTTTTTTATTATATGATATTGATTTATCATTCTGTGATTACTAGCTTCCTCACACACTGACTTATTAATTGTATTTTTTTTTTGGAAAATCGTCTCCTTATACAATTTTTGTAAATATGTGAGCACCATGTATCTATCACATAATTAATTTATCTGTCGTTGCTTCATTTTTAATTATTTTTACCTACTGTGGTATAATAATTTTATTCTAAGTGCATCGTCTTCACTAACTGTGTAATAACTAACCTATACAAAATATTGTAAAACATTTTAAAAGAGTAACGGTGGAGTTTCATTCCCATTCTTCTCCATACGATAGTTTTCGTATGAAGAAGAATGGGAAGAATGGCCCCTTTTGGAAGAGGCGACTAGAATCAATTCAATTTTTTTGTACATTTTGACTTTCAAAAGTGCATTTAGGGGCCTATTTGAAATAAATGATTTGACTTTAGTAAAAAATATAAACTTTTAACTAAGTAGGATTATCTAGTTGTTGTTTTATAAACTGCCTCTTTGGTCTAGTTGTCGCAAGCATCACTGCTGAACATGAGGTCTTGGGTTCGATTATCTTGGGGTCGGACAAAATGTTATTGGGTTTTTCTGTCTGGAATTTATCAAATCAAATCAAAATATTTTATTTCACACTAGCTGCGCCCCGCGGTTTCACCCGCATAAGTCTCGATACCGTGGGAAAAAAAAGGTATTCTGTTCTTTTCCAGGGCATCATCTATATATGTGCCAAATTTCATCCAAATCCGTTCAGCCGTTTTAGCGTGAAGGCGTAACAAACAAACTTACTTTCGCATTTATAATATTAAGGATCTACATGGGCACTTATGAAACGTCAGAAGTAGGTGATGGTTCTCAGTAGCAGCCTGGATTTGCAGGATTTTGATTTGTAGATCTGGATTTGTGCCCGGTTGATGGCTTTGGGGTCGCCCCTTATTACATTGGACTTAAACATAATTGGCGAAATGTTAGTGTACTATTGGTTCACTTTTACCTAACCGTTTGGGCAAGCAAGGCTTGATGTTATGTATGTATAAAATAATATTGTCCATTAAAACTTTATTGACACCTTTCAGATAAATGTGACACCTCATCTTTGTGATAGCGACCCTTGTTCATACTACTTTGGTAATCAGATTTCATCACTAAGTGGATTCTGTCTGAAATGAAACATGAATATTTTTCGAATACCTACTTAGGATACCGTTCTCCCATTTGAAATATTAAACTAAGTACCATGACCTTTTTTACATTATATAACAGGAGCACAGGTATCAAATAATCAAAAGAGATTACATCATTGCTAAGTATGTCCTAAGTAACACGATTTTCGATAAAAGCAAAAATATGTATGATTTTATCATTTTATAGGGTCTCTGAAACGAACGGACCCTTGACTGTCCCGTAATTTAATATTATTTTGTTTAGTCATATAGAATGTTCATCACGTTAAAAGCTCAATATAGTTAATGACATGAGTGTTACTTAGCACAAAATTAACCAAAGCAAAATTGTTCGAGCTACGTGTAATTACAAACCTAATTAATTAATTAACAGATTGTGTTACTTTGCCTAACTTATAAGATGTTCTACTTCAAAATCTATTCTATAACAAATCTATACATATTGTAAAGTAAAATTGCTTTTCTTGACTGTTTTTATTACCGCGTGGTTCTTCAAAACTGCTAAACGGAATTTGATGTGAGCTTCAACATCATTAGGGTAATTTTTGTTTATGTTTAACTTGTTATTTATTATTTACATTAGACTTACTTAAAAGAATGAAATCTCCATGTTTTGTCAAGTCGTTAGTTATTATTAAAAACTTGACAAAAAATATGCAAGTGAAAATAAGCAAAAACGACGCTGTAAAAACTTTCACGTTCTTTCGTTGTCGTTCGATAATTCACTTAAAAATTGATTCGCAAACGTGCGTTTTAAACAAAATGACCGAAAACGCAAAATATCGCTGCAAGATTTTAGTCATCAGCTTCAATGGTTACAATACAGAAAAAAGTTATCAACAACGTGTTTACAGTATAACTATTTTCTTAATGTCCCTCGGCAAACTTCGTGTTTCGTCAGTCGTCGGATTTGTATCAGTTGCCCTTAGCACTTGGTGCAGACCGGACTCTCTCAGTCCACTTTTAAGTATATAGAGTTGTCAACACTCTTTTAACTTAATGTAATTTATTTAAAAATGGGAGGAAAGCTGCTCAAGTCGCAGGCACTAAAATAGTTTTACAGCTCTATATAGTTCACAAGGAAATCAAAACAAAACAACAATAAAGTACTTCGTTCTAAATTCAAATTAATATGATATTATACACGATAAATCTAATAATTGATGGACATGGAAATTAGCATTCGTTTGTATTCGGAAATGCGATGGATGATTCACGAGGGACATTAAGAAAATAGTCAGACTGTACGTTGCTGTTGTTTATTGCAAGAATAAAATGTAAGTGGTGGTTGGTCTAGTGGTCGCAAGCGCTACTGCTGAGTATGAGGTCCTGGGTTCGATTCCCGGGTCGGGCAGTGTTATTGGGTTTTTCTATTGAAATTTCTCAGTAGCAGCTCGGAGTCTGGATTTGTGCCCGGTTGATGGCAATAGGCTCGCCCCCTATTACATGGGACTTAAACATAACTGGCGAAATGTGGGTGTACCTGTTACAAGGACACCTCTGCCCAACCCTTCGGGGAAACAAGGCGTGATGTTATGTTATGTATGTGTAAAATGTAAGTAAATATATTTTTAAAAACATGATTTTAATTAACTAAAAAGTACTAAACTTGCTCAGTCGGACGCCAAGAAGTGCTTGAAAAAGGGATGACAATTGGAGTAACTGGAAACACATACGAACGCAGCAATATAAAGCTTGTTAAAATACTTCGCAAACAAAAACAACCTACAATTTCGTTTTTCTGCCTAGAAACTGACAAATGTGGGAGGACATTTTCAGCGCGACAACGTCACTTGCACGCGGTAATTGTGTGCAAATACGTCGGAAGCTGTCAAGCGCTCATTTGCCGCTGAATTACGCTGGAATATACTTATGGGACAGACGTACGCCACCGGATGGCACCGGATGAAACGTACTGATGTGTGCACAGACCTTTAAAATAAACATGTTGGCCACTCTCGGAATATGTGTGAATTTTCAAATATTATTTCGCAACAACCTTTGAGCTATTTCTAACTTTACGATTTGAAAGTGAAGTTCAGTGTGGTTGATGGAATATTCCGAACAGGCATTGCTTTTAGCTTATACTTTTGAGCTCCGTGACCTTGCATGTTCGAATCGAGTGTTATATTTCCACGATTAAATTATTATAGTAATGTTTTGATGAAGGTTTATTGTTTAGAAAGGAAAATTGTGGGTATGGTATTAAGGAAAATTGTTCGGAATTAAGTTTACAGCATTTTGTATTTACGAAATAGTAGCATTTTGGAATTGACATCGGGCAAAGTGCATTAACATTGATCAAAAATGTTTGGATCATTTCGAAGGACGTATCTAAATAGCGAACAGTATGCGAACATAGTTCAACCAGGATTCCAGAGCAAATCGCTTTGTTACTGTCATTGGCTATACTAGCCATGACTCAGCCATTAGAAGTGATTTGTTCAAACATGTGTCCAACGTTCTGCGAACACAACAGACCGTATGGATAGCCGCGAATAATTTCACAGAACAGTTCCAAAAGCCCACTTTCGAAATTTCCGTACACGTCTGTACCAAGCTCTAGCTACTTGCATACAAACGTGATCTTTGTATCTCTCCGTCGCATAAAGCTTTGAGCGAATGCAATATACTTTACCTTTTAGCAAAAAGAATTGTGTTCAGTATGTAAGAGCAACGGAACGCGGTATCAAATGTACTATCAAAGCAAAGATTTTATAGAATCTTGCGGAAAAACCCCCGTTTGTTTTCTTTGCGCACTCACAATGGTTTGAATTTCAAAGGAATAATCGAATAAGGTGTATGGACGGCTTTCGATACCTCATGTGATATATAAACTCACACAAACCTTCCTTTATCAAAATGCATAGATTATTCTCTATGTACTTACGTACAAAGGTTTTATACCTTTTGTCAGTGAAATCTAGAGGAGATCTTGCAGCATGTGCAGCATTTCGCGAATCTAAATATTTTCAAATGTGACACAGAAGTCGACAGGAAAGCTTACTATGTACATACAAACACTGTGTGTGAGTGACGTGACTTCTTAATTATATAAAATTTTATTTATATATTGATCGTTTTAGCTTCATATTATATTTTACAGTTTTTGTGCGATAGGTATACTATGACCTACTGTATTTTATAAACGGAAATACTTTTCTTACTGCAGCAACTGTACCAAATTACAAACATTTAATAAAGAACAGACCTCGAGTGACCTTTGGAGGCGGTCATTACAAACAATACAACGTTGCCGTTATTACGTCAGATGGATAAGCGCATCCAATTCCACCAAATGACGTCATTACATCCAGTCCAGTAAGAGGACACGTAGCATTAGTAGCAAAGTTGCCCTTTGCATTTGGTGTAGATCGGACGGTCTCAATCAACTTGGAAGTATGTAGAGTTGTTATTACTCTTTTAACTTAATGTAATTTATTTAAAAAATGGGAGGAAAGCTGCTAAAGTCGCAGGCACTAAAATAGTTTTACAGCTCTATATAGTTCACACGGAAATCAAAACAACAATATATAACACATACAATATATATATATTTAGTTCTGAATTCAAATCTGAATTCTGATAAATCTAATAATTGATGGACATGGAAATTAGCGATCGTTTGTATTCGGTCGCAAGCGTTACTTCTGAGCACGAGGTCTTGGGTTTGGCGAAGTGTTATTGGGATTTTCCATTAGGAATTTCTTAGTAGCAGCCCGACATAGACTCGCTCTTATTTCACGACACTGAAATATAATTGGTGAAATGTGGGTGTACTAGAGGAACACCTTTTTTCTTTTCTTTTTGGGTGGAAAATTATCAAATGATTTCTCCCGCTCTGGGCAGAGCGGGAGGGCGTGTCAGACTCTTGCTGACTAAAACCCACCCGTGTTCCTTTAGTTGCCTGTATGTTGCCAGGGGCCACGTAACCCTTTCGAACAAACCCGCAACCCTAGCAGGCATCGGCCCTGGCGGACCCCTTCAGTTGTGCTGACATCTCTTTGAGGCGCGCGTGGAACACAACGCGCCGTCGACCTAGAGGTACACTTGGGATTACAGGTGTGGTGGTGGTGGTGTTAGTGGTGTGTGTTATGTTATGTTATAATTATAGTACTCGCAACCGACGTTCGTGTCTGACTAGATGTATGAACGAGAACGAAGCAAAAGGAGTATGCATAGCAGGTGGCGTTCTATAGTTTCTGCCTACCCTTAAGGGAAGAGGGCATGAGTTTATGTATGTATCCATATAAGAACTGCTATAGAACTTCGAAAGTACGAAAATACTTCTAAGTTCTGCCCTCAATGTCCAAAGCTATTTTCAATTAGTCGAGCCAAAGTGAACCGCGTATACGTGGTTATGAATTAAAACTATTATAACCAGTGATGTGCCAGATATCCGTATCCGTATCCGAGAATATCCAAGGGAGTAAAAAGATCTGTATCCGTATCCGTTACTTTTAAGCGGATCTTGAACGAATCTTATATATTAATACATTTTATTACGTATAAGAAATTTTAAAGATAGGTAGCAATGAAAAACTGTTCACTTCAACTTGGCAGCGTGGTCCCCCAAAAATCCATTACGATGAGGTTCATAAATAATTCCTGATGAAGCTGAAGAAAGTTGAAATCCGTATCAGTATCCGTATTCACGGATCTAGACTCTTATGATCCGTATCCGTACACGCGGATCACATTTAAAAAAAGTTCAATAATGGTCACTGCAAGGCGTGGTAGTTTTCAACTATTTTAATAAATAAGTTAAATATATTACACACACATACATAAATAAACTCACGCCTTCTTCCCGTGGGAGTAGGCAGAAACAACAGAATGCCACTTACTTCTATATATAAAACTGTATTTTATATATATGTTGCTATTATAATAAAGTTGGGAAAATAATGTGCTCATTGTTAATTTTGTAGTATGAGTATGACCCATAACTAGCAACTTAGATTGAAATAATTCCAATCTTTTTAGACTCTCAAGGGACGCTGAGAATCTAAAAAGGTTGGAATTATTTGTTAGGAAATATTTCGGTCCCCATAGGATGGGAAATGCTTCAAAAGCAAATTTTCCTTTAACCCTTTTATATATGCCAAGCTTTTAGAAGAATAACAATGTTAGAAATTCTTGAAAGTTTTAGTTTGGCACCTTATTACTTAAAGAGAAACTAACATAAAGTCAAAGTCAAAGTCAAATCATTTATTTCAAATAGGCCCATGTATGGCACTTTTGAACGTCAAAAATTACAAAATAATAAAATTGATTCTAGTCGCCCCTTCCAAAAGGTAGTTTTCGTATGGAGAAGAATGGGCAAGAAACTCCACCGTTACTCTTTTAAAATGTTTTACAATATTGTTTGTATATGTACATTTGTTAAATAATTATTATATGTGAAGACGATGCACCTAGAATAAAATTACTATACCACAATAGGTAAAAACAATTAAAAATGAAGCAACGATAGATAATTTAATTTGTGATAGATACATGGTTCTCACATATTTACAAACATTGTAAAAGTAGACGATTTTCCTAAAATTTTACAATTAATAAGTCAGTGTGTAAGGAAGTAATCACAGAATGTAAAATCAATGTCATAAAACACAAAGTAATAAATTTTTTTTACATTAGCAACCAGTTTGATTTTGTCTTGATTCTAAATTGTCCTATGGAGCAGGACCAGCATGTTTCCAAGCACTCTTATCTTGGATATAATCCTCTAATTTGTAATATGCTTGTTTACAAAGTGTACTTTTTATATGAGTTTTAAATTTTCTTTCATTTAATTGCAATATGTCACGAGGTATTTTGTTGTAACATTTAACACAGTACCCCATAAAAGATGTATGTACTTTAGATAACCTGAAAAATGGTTGATCTAGTTTATCTTTATTTCTAGTATTAAAATTATGTCTATCACTTATTTTATTAAAGAGATGTGGATTTTTCCTTACATACATAATATTTTCATAAATGAATTGGCAAGGTACCGTCATAATATTAATCCTTTTAAAAAGTTCCCTGAGAGATTCGCGGCGACGTAGATTATAAATGGCTCTGACAGCTCTCTTTTGCAAAATAAAGATGGATTCAATGTCAGCAGCTCGACCCCACAGTAAAATGCCATATGACATAATGCTGTGGAAGTAGCTAAAATAGACCAAACGCGCGGTTTCTACATCTGTTAACTGTCTTATCTTTCTAACAGCATAAGCGGCTGAGCTTAACCGCCCCGCAAGAGATGTTATATGAGGTCCCCATTGTAATTTCTCGTCTAGCGTGATTCCCAGGAAAACCGTTTGATTAATAAATTCCAGTTTTTCTCCATTCGATATGATGTCACATTCGCTACTTTTAACATTAGGTAATTTAAATCTAATGCATTTGGTTTTTTTTTATTAAGTACCAGATTATTTACCGTAAACCAATCTTGGACTTGCAGAATAGAGCTATTCACGTCGTCAAGATTTTGTGACCGTCGGTTTATTTTAAAGATTAATGATGTGTCATCTGCAAATAACACCATCTTCGGTTGATTTTGAAGTAATTGGGGTAAATCATTAATGTAAACTAAAAAGAGGAATGGACCCAATATCGAACCTTGAGGAACGCCCATTGCCATTTCAGACCCTAATGAGTTTACGCCGTTTACCTGAACTTTAACCTTTCTATCTTTCAGGTATGATCTAAGTAAATCAAGAGCTGTATTCCTAATCCCATAGTGCTCTAGATCAGTAAATCCCATAGTGCTCATACATCTTTAACCATCATCGAAGTGCTTCCTATAAACTTTTGACATTACTGAAGATTGGGTTATTTACGATATTGGCCACGAAACAAACATAAAGAATATGACAGAAAAGATATTATAGTTACTGCCCAAATAAACTTTTCGCTCGATGTCCTTTTTGACCTTTACCTCCAAACTGATAAACTTTGCGCGGTGTTTTCACCTAAAAAATTCTATATATGGAACTTTGAAAAGGAATTGGGTAGATTTATTAAAATATTCCTGGTGATATCAGCTGTACATGTTATATGAACAATTCGGAAATTAAAAATATCATGTAGGCGGAAGTCAAACGCTAGGAAAACTATGTTAAAAACTCCAAAAATTATTAAACTTTCATTCAAAAGCCTGTCTTAACCACTAAACCACAAAGTATTTATACACTTAACCGACATTAGACAAACCGCTATATCCACATTTGTAGGCGGATATTCCTCAGATCTCCCGACACGAATTATTGTCTTGTTCAACAAAATTATTCACCTTGGGTACAGAACTGTTGACTCAGCAGAGACGTATCAATTACCCGGAACTAACCCTTGCATCA